>CM046860.1:46830144-47510822 GCA_025617745.1 Heliocidaris erythrogramma | reverse complement strand
GGGGGGGGGGGGTCCAAACATGTTCCCTGATATTAAGCTCTATATAAGCAAACACTGCGATATCTGACGGGAATGTCGGGAAAAGTTATTTAAATATAATAATGTGCTATTATTTTCTATTAAATCAGATTATTTCATTTGATATGATTTATGGAAATTATAGGGATTATAGACCTGCAATGTAATTTTATTAGCCCTATTCTTTTAAAATTCAAGACAGAAAAGGCTTTAATAAAATGAGATTGCGTGCGAGCAATTCCTATATAAATATAAAGATTACATTAAGAGTGGCGTATCCAAGATTATATATCCAGGAATGTACGTGCCCCTATGTGCCAGCCAAAACAAATCTGACATATCTTAGTTACACATCGAATGAAAGGAAATGTGTACCCCCCCCCCCTCCCACAGAAAGAATCTGGAAACTGATACATTTTTTCCTTGCTTGTCCTAAAATTCAAAATAGAATGCATCTGACGATTTTTTTGTCAGGCGTGAGCTTTTCCCCTCTCCTTGCATCCCTGGATACGCCACCAATATAACCAACTATACGGTAAGTTATTTGTAATATTCTGCTGTAGAAATGTGAGACGACAGGCTAAGAAAACAGTAGGGGCTTGCTTCGAAGCCATCACGAACGCAATAGGGCCTTTACCGATAGTACGAAAAGGGGGATGGCCTCCGTGTTTTGAAGTGAATTAACTAGTAACCAAAAATATAGCAGCTGATGATATAATGTAATTATTACCAATCCTATTCTGTCTTTGTAGGAATATCCCATTACTTTTGCCCCATCTCTCTTTGTCTCTCCCCCCTCATTTGTCTCATACTCTCTTTTCTCTCTTACAACAGATCTGTAAAAATGACTCCAATAGAACTGAGGAAAAAATAATGATCTCTTATTTTTTTAATTTGTGTTTTTATTACGAAATCAACAGAAATTACAACAATTACAAGTGACTGAAATGATTTTAAAAAAATCACTGAGCAAAAAAAAAAAAAAAAAACCCAACAAAAACAAACAGTAAAAATAAAGCAATTGGAACAAAAATAAAATAAAAATGATCTCTTATTGCTCCCCCCCCCCCCAATCTTTCAATTTAATGAGATCGACCACCAACACTATGCAATTATATTCTTCACATACATCCGTATATGCCAACCCAAGTTGGCATATACGGGATCTTGCCTAAATTGTGAAAAAACCCGGATCGAGCACCAAATTTAGTTTGGAAGCCCAAGAGCCTAACAATGTCGTTCTATTAACCCTCCGAGAAAAAGTTGTAAAAAGGCCCAACTCGCAAGACTGACCTCACAGTCCGGGCATGGATCAGTGGCGGATTTAGGAGGCTTTTAAATAAAATTGTATTGCCCTTTTATAACTGATAACTCTTTTGGCTTGTCAGAGAATTATGGAGGAAAACTGGACTAATAATATCTGATACCCTACACCCCTCCACTGAGCGACTTTCGGAGGGCTGGCGAGATTTTGCCACTAAAAATTTGCCACTAACCACCCCCCCCCCCCCCCCCCCGTATGGGAGATGGAAGGCCAAAAGTATGCATATTCCCGGGGATTTATGCGGGGCCCTTGCACCTTTTGAGCCTTCATTAAGCCTTTTCAGAGTCTCAAATTACATGTAAGCCACATTTGCACTAAATTCAAGGTAATACTAGAGGAACTATAATCATTTTTAAAATCCATGTTTTCACGTGTTAACCCTATGGCAGATGACTCTGTCAAAAGCAGGCATGATCCTAGGGATTCATATCGGCATTTATTGACAAAAAAGGTTCAAGAAATGTTTTTTTAACTATCCATCCTTTTTCTTGTGCAAACATCAGACTTGAAAAAGATAGAGTAAGATATGAATTATCAAGAAAAAGTGAGACATCTTTTCACGTGTTATACCTATGGAGAACGTATTTTTCCGAGTCTGTTTTTAACACAGCAAAGTATGCCTCCAAAATGTACTACGGAAGTAGGTCAGAGTAATCTGTCTTGATACTATTTAAAGTCTTTGGCTCGATAGCAATATTAGTTATTTCGATTACAGAATGAAAATAAACGATTACGAAATCAAGGGTAACGATTACGAAATCAAAAGTAACGATTACAAAATCAAGAGAAACGATTACGAAATGAATTTTGTGTACCACGAAAAAAGTTTCGTGTACACAAAAGTTATTTCGTGCAACGAAATGTATTCCGTACCGAACGAAATCAATTTCGTGTACACAAAAGTTATTTTGTGGCAACGAAATATATTCCGTACCGAACGAAATCAATTTCGTGTACACAAAAGTTATTTTGTGGCAACGAAATGTATTCCGTCCCGAACGAAATCAATTTCGTGTACACAAAAGTTATTTCGTCGCAACGAAATGTATTCCGTCCCGAACGAAATGAATTTCGTGTACACAAAAGTTATTTCGTCGCAACGAAATGTATTCCGTCCCGAACGAAATCAATTTCATGTACACAAAAGTTATTTCGTGGCAACGAAATGTATTCCGTACCGAACGAAATAAATTTCGTGTACGGAATTGCGTTAAGTTGCACACATAATGGATTTCGTTCAACGAAAGCAATTTTGTGTACACGAAATTTATTTCGTCGCGACGAAATAATTTTCGTTCGGTCCCAAAAGTCATTTCGTTGCAACGAAATTGATTTCGTGTACGCAATTTACATTTCGTACAGCGAAACTGTATTTCGTGGTTACTAAATTAATTTTGTGAACGCAATTACATGACGAACCAACGAAAAAGTATTTCGTGTACGGAATTGCATTTTGCAAAAAATTTCGTACGAAATTGTGTAAACTTGGACGGAATACATGGCTTTACACTTGGCGCCCCATAGAAATTCGGAACGTCTTGTTCATATTTATTATATTGGAGCATCCGAACGCCTGGCAGTACACCATTTTGAAACGCGTAATAATGGCGGCATCCGGGTACTTCTGGTCCGAGAGGTCCGACAAAACGTCACAGAGTGGGGCTTATCTGTTCAAAATGGCGACGCACACGATCGATATAGGACCTTCTAGCAGACGACAAAATGATATTTCTAACTACTTGTTGACGGCGTTAGGGGGGCCCAAATGTGTTGAAATTCGACATATATAATCAACAATGTGCCCTTCAACTAAACAGCTGACTAAATCGCCAGGATTTACTTTCCCTTTAATGGAAAAACCATTAGGAAGTGGAGGAATTTAGGAAGACAACGGAAAGTTGGCATTTCTTTGAAATGTTGACCCTTTGCAAAAGCAATTGTATACATTTAATCCTATATTCATCAAGAGGATGATGAAATTTACATGTGGGAGCAAAGCGGAGTTCCTGGAGTAATATTATGCGAGGAAGCGGATTAGGGTCGCACAGTCCAGAATGATCTCATTCAATTTTCTTCATTTTCTCCCTTTTCTCCCTTTTTTCTTTCTCTCTTTTTTCTTTCTCTCTTTTGCGTTTTAGCCCCCTTCAAGTGTCGTCAAGGCAAAGCCAAAATTTCGGCGGGGGGGGGGGGGGGGAGCTGCAGAGACGCACCAGGGTTGACGCAATTGAAATCAACTTTTAATTTTCTCAAAGAAAATCACCAGTTCGTGTAATAAACAAAGAAATACATACGAAAATTCGTTGAAATAACAAAATCACTGTTTGATTTTTTTCTTATTTTTGGACTGAAAAACTCATCCAAGTATAAGAGTTGTATTTATTTTCTATACGAACATAGCGACATGACTTCAGAGTGAACGGACGTACTTTTGAGCGGATCTCCGACCATTAATTAGATTGCCTATCTTCAAAGACTCAAATGAACTGAATTTTGGTCTTCACTGATTACTAAATCTTCTATCAACACTTGTAAGTACTCAACGTATTGAATAAACATATTTCAATAATTTAAGTTCGAAATTAAGCAGCCTTCAAAATCACCGAACTTGTTTAGAAATTGTACACGTGGACTACGTATTGAGTAAACCGACTATTACATCATTGCACGCAATGAATACGCATACCGCTTCTTCACGCCCCAACACCCGCCAGACAAGTTCGCATGCAAAAGGACAACATGGCGGCCAACCAACTGAGAATCCTTCTCCTCCTAAAGCCACTACTCCATCTAATGCGGAATTGCAAAGAGATATTGAAAAGTTTTCTGATAAAGTTCTTGATCGAAGCTCCACAATCTTACAACCGAGATTCAGTCAATGAATCGACGATTAGGAGAGGTCGAGGCATCACTTGAGCTCAACTCATCAAAAATTGAAAAAATCAAAAAAGAAATTCCTGGTGTCCGCAACGCCCTTCATGACGAGATTAGTATGCTGAAATAAAAGATCATACTAATGGAAATTCACAACAGAAAGCCTAATCTGTTATTCTATGGAATCCAGGAGCAGCAAGGAGAGAATATTTATGATACGCTCATAAAGGTTTTCATCGATCTTGGTATCGAGGAGGTCAGGGCTCGCAACATGAAGTTGATAAATGCTCATCGTCTCCCTCGCCGCAACCCGGAGGCTTCAGCCATGCCATCTCCCTCACCGATCATCGCAAAATTCTGCTTTATGGCTGACCGTGACTTAGTCCTGACATCATTCGAGACGAGACAGCGCTCTAGGACGCCGGTATCAACCAACGAACTCAAAGTTTTGAGTTCTGTGGTATCAACTCAGACACCAGCACCCGCAGTACAACAACCCTCTCCTGAATTCAACCGGCTGACGGTACGAACCGACCTACCTCCGAGCCTGAAGGCGCACAGAGGCCACCTTGCTCAAGTTGCCTACAAGCTTCGAAAAGAAAAAAATCTATCCACTAGGATCAAGCTACGAGGTGTGAAAGTAATTTTGGAATGGAAAGAAAAAGGTACCACAACATGGAAGCTATATGATGAATGATCAACATGATAACCCGAAATTCTGATATGAGGAATGATTAATATAATATAGAGGAAAGAGAAATGATCAACTCAGTAATTTGAAAGTCTGATATGATGAACGAACAACAAAATGAGGATTGAGAAACGAAGAAAATAGTGATCAAAAATTCTGATAGAGTTGGAAAGCAAACAACAAGGAGTGAAAGTGACTGCCTAAAGCTTCTTAAAATGACCGAAAATCATCATGGACAAAGAGACAAGCAAGTAACTATTCTTACATGAATTTTTCTTTTCCTTTTTCTAGTTTTTACTTGTCTGATATTGTTGGGGGGGGGGGGGGGGTTGTCAGTATCAAAGACTACGGTCTTTACATCTTTAAATAAAGATGTAGTTTTACTGTATTTACATCTTTAAAAGCACAATCGAAATGCTGAACATTTTATGACTTTATACTATTTAAATCTTCGAAAGCATAAAAACTAATGCAATTTTGATAATAATTTAAGATTTACACTGTCTTTACATCGCTGAAAGCATAATTATCTATTTATGCATGAAAGAGTGTTCTTTTCATTCTTTTACTTTTATTTGTCTGATTTTTCCACACAAAAAAGACTGCATGATTATAAATATTCATCTGCGAATTATCTCTTACAAATTAATAGTGAGAATGGGGCACTGCCTTTATGTGCAAGAAATGCAGAAATGGAAACAAGTTCCTACATTTTCATTTATGTGGCATAAAATACACCACTGTAATTTATGTATTTTATGTTATTTATTTACTTCTCTGTTGAGGATTGTAACATTATGCAGTCTCATTTGACTAATTAATCACAAAAATGTTCAGTTGACACTAACTAAAACAACAGAAATTTGTAAAAGGAGCAATATGGTATAAAGAGATAGTAATTCTCAAATTATGCTTATTGATTTACTTTCTTTATACCGAGGTAAATTTGTAAGCATTCATTATAACCAAAAATTAATGATGGCAAGATTTTGAAATTTACAAAAGGAAACCAATACTCTTTGGTATATTTGTTTATGAATATGTATGAATCTTACCGTCTTTATATCTTTGAAAAAACTGAAGCATTCTGTAAAGATGTTAAAGGCCCTACGCTCTTTACATCTTTGAAGGCACGATCGAAACACCAAATTTGTTTTTGCAGTATGTATGACTTCACTGTATTTTAAAGCACAACCGAAATGCTGATGAAGATTTTATGACTTTATAATATTTAAATCTTTGAAGCGCAAACGAAACACACAATTTTTGATAATCATTTATGATTTACAAGTTACATTCTTTTCATTCTTTTACTTTTGTCTGAGTTTTCCACAAAGTCTTACGCTCTTTACATTTTTGAAGGCATGATCGAAACACCAAATCTGTTTCTGAAGAGTGTATGACTTCGCTGTATTTACATGTACATCTTTAAAAGCACAACCGACATGCTGAACATTTTATGACTTTATACTGTTTAAATCTTCGAAAGTGCAAAAAATAAACATGCAATTTTGATAATCATTTAAGATTTACACTGTCTTCACATTGCTGAAAGCATAATTATATATTTATGCATGAAAGAGGGTTCTTTTAATTCTTACACTCTTATTTGTCTGATTTTTCCACACAAAAAAGACTGTCCTGATTATAACCTCATTTGCGAATTATCTTACAAATTAATAGTGAGATTGGGGCACTGCTTTATATGTGCAAGAATTGCAGAAATGGAAACAAGTTCCTACATTTTCATTTTTGTGGCATAAACTACATCACTGTAATATATGTATTGTATATTGTTTATTTACTTATCTATTGAGAAATGTAACATTATACAGGCTTATTTGACTCATTTATCACGTAAATGTTCTGCTGACAGTACTAAGACAACAGATATATAAGTAATATGGTTATGACAAAGAGATAGTAATTTTCAAATTATACTTATTGATTTACTCTCTTTATACCGAAATGAATTTGTAAGCATTCATTATAACCAAATTAATGATGGCAAGATTTTGAAGTTACCAAAAGGAAACCAATACTCTTTGGCATATTTGTTTATGAATATGTATAGATCTTACCGTCTTTATATCTTTGAAAAAAACTGATGAAGCATTCTGTAAAGATTTTAAAGGCCCTATGCTCTTTACGCCTTGATAACTTTACTGCCTTTGCAGCTTTGATATAACAAGCGAAAATTAAATTTGTAAATGAATACATGTATGTTATGACTTTACTGCATTTACACCTTTAAAAGCACAACCGAAATGCTGATGAAGATGTTATGACTTTATACTATTTGAATCTTTGAAAGCACAAACGAAACATGCAATTTTGATAATCATTTATGACTTATCATTGTTTTTACATCGCTGAAAGCATAATTATCTACTTATGCATGAAACAGTGTTGTTCTTTTCATTCTTTTACTTTTGTCTGATTTTTCCACACAAAAAAGACTGCATGATTATAAATATTCATCTGTGAATTATCTCTAACAAATTAGTAGTGAGATTGGATCACTGCTTTATATGTGCAAGAACTTCAGAAATGGAAACAATTTCTTACATTTTTTCATTTTTTGGGCATAAACTACACCACTGTAATTTATGTATTTTATGTTATTAAAATGTAACATTATACAGTCTCATTTGACTAATTAAGACACAAAAGTTCTGTATATCAGTAACTAGGAAAGCAGACATTTGTAAACAATGTAATCATATCATGATTTTGACAAACGGGTACAGTAATCTGCAACTTACGCACATTTATTTATTTTCTTAATATCAAATACTGTTCAAGCTGTTATCATAATCAAAATTAATGATAGAAACAACTCAAAGTTACAAAGAATTAAACGATATCCTTTGGTATATGACAATTTTCCCCTTATACATCTATTTGGTTTATTCTTAATAGTAACTGCCACCAGAAACACAATTCATACTCAGTAACATCTTCCACATTTTTATTAAAATAATTTTATTTTTACTGAGTTATACAAAGTTTATGAAGTATAAGCTGTCTTGGAATTAATTCATTTAAGTTTGGGGATGTTTATAAAGACTTGTTATGATGTGTCAACCCCTCATCCTCTTGATATCATTTACAAATGTCTGTTTTCTTGTTCTTTATCTTCTTCTCGTGTATTATTTACAGAGTCAGAGATTTACTCAAACCTGTTTCTTTCGATAAGGACATTATCATAATTCCACATTAAGAATTGCTTTTGTAAACTGGGTTCCACCTATAATGTATAATCGAAGTGATGTTATTGAACCAGACATGAATATTTTTTCAAGAATCCTCGGCCAACAATTAATGTCATTTATTCTACTGTACTTTTATATTCATTGAGTATTCAGCAACTTGTACAATTTATGGGAAAGCAAATTGAATATATACCAAATTGAATATCGACTTAGTTGAAATTATATGTATGTGCACACTGTAAAACCCAACTGATGTCATGTTAAACAGTTACGATTTATTATCATTGTTGACCAGGAAATTCAATGTACAAGTTTCATGATGTACATGTACTTAAACTCTTGATATACGCTCAAATACTGGTAACCAACCCAGTGTATTCATATATGCACAGATTTTTCTTTTCCCCCTCTCTTTGTTATTCAAATTTCAGTATTTCAACAATGAAAAATTCTCCACCATTATAGACTGAATTGGCTTGATATTGAATACACCTTGAAATACGAACAGATGTAAAATACTTATTGCGTAACACTCACAGTACCACACTTAAATCATTCACCCATTTATACACAATAACTCCTTTTACACACAATAACTCATTCCACCTGTATACTGATTAACATAGTTAAATTCTCTCTCTACACTTCTATAGTATGATGAGCATGGTTTGGCAAGAATCATGCAGATGAATTACATTTGAATAAGTAGGGCACAAGTTCGCACCCGGTATGGAAATATCCAAAGTTGCATGGCTTAGCTTAGCTTCAGTGTCATTGAGGAAACCTTATGGTGGAAATCAAACTTCACGTCTCTCTGAGCTAGATAGATGAATGTACATGTTATGTTGAAATGTCTATTTCTCCATCTTTTTTTTTTTTTTCCTCAAGCGAGTATCATTCCCGCTTTCAAAAATTTTCTTATTTGTTTTCTTTTAAATAGTTATTCAGTCTGTAGGCATGCTTTGCTCATGCGGCGCCTATTGATTGCGTGCAAAACAACCTCTTTTATCACCCTATTTTTATACAAAATACAAGCATTCGATTATTTAAACGGACTTGTGTCAAAGTATTTGCCAAATATGATATCTTGTAAGAAATGACATTAACAATTTTTTTAAAACTATAATAAGGCATCTATAATGGAACTGCCTTCATACCACATTGTATACTTTATGTACGATTTCTTGATTGAATACTGGTTATTCTGATTTCTGAATACTTGATATCATGCTTACGAATTCTTACCATTTTTGTCAATTCGAATTTATTGTTTTGATCCTTTTATCTAATGATGCATCTTTTTGTGTATAGCATACTTCTATGATGTCAATATACTTGATTGAAGCTCAACTATACTTCATTGATTATGTTCACAGTATATTCTTGAAGTCATAGTGAAGGGTAATCTGAATTACTAGAAAACTATAACACACTTTTTCAACGAACAGTTTAATAATAGACTTACATACTGAAAGTATATAGTTCTGCAACCTACGAAATGCATTATGTTACTGACACCTTTGAAGAGTTGGCATAATTATAGACATAATGTGCATGTGTTTGTATTTGCATGCATGCATTTTTATTACTGCATAACCATCATGACTGAAATATGAGTGAGCAGGTATCACAATGTCAATATCTATCATAAGATCTTTTTCTGTATTGTATTTTTGCTGTAAGTAAATCAGCCCGGTAAATCAGATCATCGTAATCAGATTTTTATGGCAGACGTCCTCTTTGCTGCCTCGGGCTCGGCTACCTGTAGTCTCCCGTTACGCGGCGGTAAACTCATCATTTTTATGGGCGAATTGCGATTTCATTTATTTTGACCATGAAGTTACAAACTTCATGCTTGGACGGACCAGCTCTATGAGCTTGTCCGACCTACAATGCGTTTAGCCTTTTCTTTTAGATGCGGTGGTTTGTTGCTCATGAATGCGGTGGCTCGACGCTACGACGGCGGGGAGGACGAGTGCCTTTTTTGTTCTCTTTTAGGGTTTTCAAACGCGTTACGGGTATGCATTTGCTTATAACCCGTGCTTTCCAAATGATATGCACTTACATTTCTGATTTTCTCCATGCATTTTCTTTTTTTCTTCTTTACAATGGTCGGACTCCGTTCAAGCTCGTCCATATGGGTCATGATGGATGTTATCACTTTACAGATAACTCCGATTGTTTTTTGTACTAGCACATGCACTTACACGCAACTGCACAAGCACTTTCCCATATTTCCTTACCTGTATTTCCTTCAACGAAGTCTCAATAATTCATTATGGAAATGAATAACAATCCCTTTATTTTTAACAACCTAGTTAATGGACATCCTGTTGAGAGTAAATACTATACTCCTACAGAATTCAATAATACTTTTCAGGATAATTTAGATGACGTTAAATTATTGCATATCAACGCTAGAAGCTTAAACAGAAATTTTGATGATTTTCATAACCTTAATTCATTAAATCATTTTAAATTTACAATAATTGGAGTAACTGAAACTTGGTTACATCAGACTTCCCCTCCATTATTCAATTAACCTAATTATACTCTGGTCAGAGCTGATCGTGTAGGTAGGAGAGGTGGTGGCGTTGCATTTTATGTAGCCGATCATTTGAATTTTAAAATTCGGTATGATATCAAATTTAATCAAACGGAAGTACTATCCATTGAGATTGATAATTCCCAAAGTAAAAATTTAATTATAGGATTGATATATAGAGCCCCTGATACTCAGTTTGACCTATTCTATGATAATTTTGAGCATTGTGTTAGCAAATTGGCAGACGAGAATAAGCAGATATATTTTCTTGGCGATTTTAATATCAACTTTCTTTTATTACATCACAACAATTCTAATAGGTTTCTTCAACTGATGAATTCATATGGATTTTATTCTTTTATAAACAATCCCACCAGAGTTAATGTACACTCCTCAACTTTAATTGATAATATATTTTCTAATGTACATTGTAAAAAGATAACTGGAGGACTGTTATGCTCAGAAGTATCGGACCACTTACCTATATTCACTATTTGTGAAAAATCAATGTTTATACCTAAATCACCACAATATTTTACGTATCGGAAAGAGACTCCTCACAATATTGAAATGTTAAAACAAGATTTAGCCATGGAAGAATGGAATGATATTCTTAATACAGATGATGTAAATATTGCATATGCAAATCTGAATTCAAAAGCTACAATTTTATTACAGTAAAAATATTCCATTAGTAAGAAATAAACGTAAACGTAATAAACCTATCAATCCATGGATAACTAAAGGCATACTGAAATCAATCAAAACAAGAAATCGACTATATAAACATTTGAATAACCCCACGGATACAAGTCTACTTGTTTATAAAACATACCGTAACATATTAACAAAGTTAATTCGCTTTTCTCGCAAATTACACTTTTCAAACAAATTACAAAAGGTGAAATCCAACTCGAGCGCAACATGGAAAGTTATAAAAGAAGTTATGGGAACTAAAAGTGACACTTTACCAAAAGATGATTTTACTTTTAATGGTAAAAAAATTGCAGATTCTAATGACTATGCCGATTGCTTTAATTTTTTTTTCACTAATATTGGTCCTCAACTTGCTGCCAAAATTGCTACTCCAAACAACGCTCATAATACGCAATTCTTTTCAGAACCGACTCTGGCATCTCTCTTTTTAAATCCCACAAACTCCAATGAAATAATTAATATTACTAAATCATTAAATGCTTCGAAATCCCAAGGTCATGATAAAATAAGTACTTCACTATTAAAGGAATTAATTCATTTCATTGCTGACCCACTAACACATATATTTAATCAGTCTTTACAGTCGGGTATTTTTCCTGAACTGTTAAAAATAGCCAATGTAACTCCAATTTTTAAAAAGGATGACCAACATGAAATCAGCAATAACCGTCCTATTTCTATCCTCCCCAGTATATCTAAAATCTTAGAGAAAATTGTTTATAATAGATTATATAGTTTTTTAAACCTCCATAAAGTACTAAATCCGAACCAATACGGATTTAGAAAAAACCATTCCACTGACCTAGCTCTTGTCCAAATTTATGATAAAATTACAGACGCCATTGCAAAAAAAGAACATGTTATTGGAATATTTTTAAACCTTAGTAAAGCGTTCGACACGCTCAATCATGATATATTATTTTCTAAACTTTATTCTTGTGGTGTTCGTGGCTCAGCGCTCTCTTGGTTTAAAAGTTATTTAAGTAATCGAAAGCAATATGTTACATTTAATGGTATTGATTCACAGTCCCTTCTAATTAAGTGTGGTGTCCCCCAGGGATCTATCCTGGGCCCGCTTTTGTTTTTAGTGTATGTCAACGATGTAATTAATACGTCATCAAACTCATCATTATTATCCTTTATCTTATTTGCAGACGACACTAACATTTTTTATTCTCATAAGAACCTAAAATCATTGGAAAATACTTTAAATGTTGAATTACTTAAAGTTTCGAAATGGTTTAAGTGCAATAAGCTTTCTCTCAATATTCAAAAAACTCAATTTATGCATTTCAAACACAATATCCATGTAGCTAATACTCCTATTAATATTAAGATTGATAATATTTCCGTGGAACAAAAGAAGAATACTAAGTTCCTAGGCGTTATAATTGATGAAAATTTAACATGGAACGATCACATTAATCATATTATATTATGCATTTCCCGAGGTGTGGGAATCATTTATAAGTTAAAATATATCTTGCCACGAACAACTCTGTTTTTATTGTATAACACATTGATACTTCCTTATATAACATATTGTAATATTGTTTGGGCTAACTGTGGTATTACCAAACTCAATCCCATTCTTTCCCTACAAAAGCGGGCACTTCGTATTTGTACTGGATCGTCTTACTTTTCTCATTCTGATCCACAATTTTTTCAGCTTAAAACATTGAAGGTCACTGATTTAAATATTTTTCAAGTTGCAGTTTTTATGTTTAAATATAAAAATAACCACCTTAGTTCCTCATTTCAAAATTTGTTTAATCTAAACAGTACAATTCACACATATCCTACCCGTATTTCAGAAAATTTTCATTTGACCAACCCAAAATTATTAATAACACATAAATCAATAAGACACCATGGCCCTGACTTGTGGAATAATCTACCCACAACAGTTAAAATGTGCTCCACAATTTACTCTTTCAAAGCGACTATGAAGCGTAATTTAATATCCTTATACTCAAGTCCACCACATTGACTATCTATGTAAATTATAGTATTTTACTGATTATTGATCAATACAACTCGTGAATACATCTTGACCCTATCGCTAATGCACTTGCACTGCACTGCACTTGCACTTGCTTTGGACCTCCTCATGACCTCTTTTTCTTTTTCTCAATTTCTTTGTCGCTTTTTTACTTTGAGGCCGCCATCGACATCAAGCAAATCGCTCATGATGACGGTCTCCTGCGTTCACAAATCCTGTTAATTGTAAAATGTTAATTTTCCATATTGTTTACATATTTTATTTGTATTCAAGAAGTAAATTGTTAATGTCTGACAATACGTTGATATATATATATATATTTTTTTTTAATCTGTAACACATGTATGACTATATTTTGTATCATGCTATTGAACGCAGAAATAAAATCAATCTAAACTAAACAAACAACATTAAATTTAAAAAATCAGATTACAGGCAGGGGGAAATAACTACCCCCCCCCCCAATCCCTGCACCCACCCCTGTTACATACAGTGTAATATTTCGTCCAAGTAATTGAAAAGCAGTCAGGTTGTCGAACTATAACTTTCCGCCTAAAAGAAATTGTTTGCTAAGAGCCGTTATCTTTCTCTCAAATTTGCTAAAACGTCAGAGCTTTCGCGCTTCGCGCGGGAGGAGGGGGGGGGGGGCAATTCCCCCTCCCTGCACCCACCCCCTGGGGAGCTCATCACCAATTTCGCACGTTTCACTTTCGCACAACCGCCTCAAAGTGCAGTCCTGGCTACGCTGTTGGTTCCTTCACGTCTGCCCCCCCCCCCCCCTTATCGACGGGTTGTCGATAGAAATGTATACAGTTGTGACTTGGTCAAGACATTAAAATACATTAATAATAATAATAATAATAATAATAATAATAATAATAATAAATAATAATAGCGAATATCACGTTATATAACGCCCCTCAGATGCGCTTGTTTACTATTTGGCGTCACCTGTGCGGTAGAGACTATTTGAGCACCAAGTCGGACGCATTATTATTCATGAGCTTCATGCAACACGCGCGCGCGCGCCTTCTTATTACATGTGGCTTTTAGTGGGCATCGAAGTGGGCAATCTTGATGACTGTTTTCAAACGAAATCGCGCATTGGTGCTCATTATAGTGACTTGGTGCTCATTAAAAGTGTGCCAAACCCTACGTGGATTGTAGGAATGATTATCTGTAAACTTTTGTTTCAAATTAACTTTATTTACGTCTCAATATTGTCTTTAGCATCTATTCATGTAGACACTGACTTTGAATTGCATTGATTATAATCCTGATGAATGTTTTCAAACAAAATAACGCATTGGTGCTCATTATAGTGACTTGGTGCTCATGAAAAGTCTGCCAAAGCCTACGAGGATTGTAGGAATGGTTATCTGTAAACTTTTGTTTTAAATGAACTTTATTTACGTCTCTATATTGTCTTTAGCATCTATTCATCTAGACACTGATTTTGATTTTCTTAGATTACAACCCTGATGACTGTTTTCAAACAAAATAGCGCATTGGTGCTCATTATAGTGACTTGGTGCTCATGAAACGTGTGCTAAATACGGGGAATGTAGGAGTGATTATCTGTAAAATTCTGTTTAAAATGAACTTTATTTACGTCTCAATATTGTCTTTAACATCCATTCATCTAGACACTGAGTTTGATTTTCATTGATTACAATCTTGATGACTGTTTTCAAACAAAATCGCGCATTGGTGCTCATTATATTGACTTGGTGCTCATGAAACGTGTGCTAAATACGGGGAATGTAGGAGTGATTATCTGTAAAATTCTGTTTAAAATGAACTTTATTTACGTCTCAATATTGTCTTAAGCATCTAATTATCAAGATATTGACTTTGATTTGCATTGATTATAATCCTGATGAATGTTTTCAAACAAAGTAGCGCATTGGTGCTCATTATATTGACTTGGTGCTCATGAAACGTGTGGTAAACCACACGGGGAATGTAGGAGTGATTATCTGTAAAATTTTGTTTAGACCGCTTCGGTAATGTATACAAAGGTTGTTCTTGACAACCTGAAAGCTTGCCGGACATAGCAACAAATAATGTATGCAAACTGGATTCCAAGTATCGAGGCTCATTTATAAAAAGCAAGTTGATGAATAGCTCGTCACTAGGTGCTCAGAGAATATATGTGCATAAATTTGTAACATTACAGAAGCGGTCTATTCTATCCCCCCCCCCCCCCCCCCCCTTTGGGTACGCTAGTTATTGTCTTGAAAATATTTGTTTCTATATGAACTTATTTACATCTCAATATTGTCTCTAACATCACTTCATCCAAACACTAACTTTGACTTGCATTGATTATAACCTAATGATATTAATTCTATTTTGGCGAGCGAGCGTAGCAAACGAGCACAATATTGTTCAACGTGATGTTAAGTCCAATTAGCGACAAAAAAAATTTCGCCAGATTTTTCCCCAGACCTCCAAAATTGGCTCGGGGGGGGGGGGGGGGGGGGGAGGGTATGGGGATCCATTTTCCCCTCCATAATTCTTTGACAAGCAAAAAAAAAAAAAAAAGTTTTCATTCTAAAGGAGGGGGGGGGGGGGGGCACGGGCCGGAAGTACCCCCCCCCCCCCTTGATCCGCTAATGGACGTTAGTATTGTTCTTGATGCTTCGTGATACCTTCATTCTTTCCAACTGGAGCAATTTTAATTTAAGTTGAATGAATCATGCTGAGATAATTATTTCTACAAGATAGTGTAAAATATGATTATTTCTTATGTATGTAATGTATAATTTACACAGACCTTTAAAAAGGTTATACTGGCTGTAGCAAACTTTCAGCTTGTCATCACCATAGCATCGAATTTCACTTTATTAAAAACTTTGTTTATAAAAAGTTGTGTTGTGTAAACTGTCCGTAATTCTCTGAAATAATATATCTTATGTATTATATATGTTTGGGGACAAACCTTTGATAGACCCTTGGCCTTTGTCCCTCCACATTTAGATATTTTCTGTTTATTTGTAACTATTTCAATCAGGGGCGGATCTAGGATTTAAGGATATAAGGGGGGCAACACAAATGCCGGTGTGTCAAATTTTGATCTCGAAAAGTCGCTCAGTTATTAATATTTTGGTATATTTCCAATTGTATTCTATCATTGTCATTTTTATCGAATGTGGAATAAATTTAATTTAATTCAATTGAAAAAAAAAGTACTTACAAAGAAGAGGTAAGACTATACGAAAAATACCAGTATTGAATGCCTGAACACAAAGAGAATTATGTTATGTATATAGTCAAATAATTTTACACATTCGTGCATATTAAATGACAAAATTAACGTGTTAAAAATATTTTAGTAGCCTGCCTTAGCATAATATGCTTGGACACTATAATTTTCATTATGGAATTGTAGAAATTTGGATCCACTGGATAATATTTTCCGTGTTGTAAACCACAAAATCATCTTGTCAGATTTATATGTGTTTTGAAGTTGACAGATAGAAATAGGCCCATGTTTGCAAAACTTTATCAAGCATTAGAATCATTTGAATGTAATAAAGATTCTATCATCATCTGAAAAGCAAAGTGAGTTCAGCATTATCAAATTATATTACTTGTAAACAATAGACCTCATTAATAGACGTCTGTAAGCACTCTTAAATGTTCATCAAAAGATAATTCTTGTATGCAATGTAAATATATAAATAAAAGAGCAAAATAGGAGGTAAAGATCAGAATCCCGAACTTTAGTAACTCGCCGTGTGGGTGATAGCAAGGGCGGCGGAGCGTCTTTCAAAGAGGGGCACTTGGGGGGGGGGGGAAGGGCACCTACAAAGGGTGAAAAAATGCGGAAAATGCCACTTTGAGCTCAGATGTTTCTGCGTTAGCGCTGATAGATGGCTGAGAGACATGCTGAGAGAGCCGCTAGCTCATGTTCAATGTACGTACCGGTACGGTATGCACGTTGATCTCCACTAGTCGAGTCGACCACGTACCAGCCTTAGCGTTGGATTTTGAGTGCCATGTAAATCTACAACACCTTACGAGAAGGGGTCTATTAGCCTCTCTTTTGACTGTGGGAAAAGTTCAGGTTTCAAGTTTACATTGTTTAAATGGTTTCATCGTTGGATTTGTGCCATGTAGATCTAGATCTACAGTAGACTATAGACAATAAAATACAAGCCATGCCAATGGCCAGGCATCTTTTGTGACTTTGGGCAAATATGGTGAGTTGTATACATTTCATATAGAGTCTAGACTAGGTCTAGGACTAGGTCTAGATTCTTTAGTTTTATTATTGTTTATCTATCTAAGCTTACTCTGGTAGGATATAAATCAAATATACCATGCACGCTTTTCGAGGCACCAGTTGAATTATGGATTCTTCGGTGACTGGCATAGTTACTATTTTCTTCGGGGCTGCGCCCCTCAGAAAATAGTGCTATACCAGTCACCTCAGAGAATCCATAATTTCAACTGGAGCCTCTCAGTGCAAGGTATATTTGATTATTATACTACTTTGTCAACTCAATAAATTTGATATCAATAACAAGTGTATGTTCTTCTCATATAAATGTAATTAATGCTACTTGAATATTCCACTGTCTTGACAAGCATGATAAAACGCAAGGCCGTACGCAGAAATTTTTTCCTGGGGGGGCAAGATGATCGCTTTCAAAGGAACCCATAACTTGAAGTCTAAAACCCGATTAAAAAAAAGTATGATTTTGAAATTTCTGCCCCCCCCCCCCCCGCTGCGTACGGCCTTGATAAAACGATATTACTTTAATTGGTCAGAACTATTACAACTACATGTATTATTTTGTGATTCCCTTCTTCTGTTATTGTACTTTGTATTCTCTGTTATTGTTATATAGTTTTCCTGAAAATGAAATAAAATAAAATAAACTGTTATCAAGATAGAGATTTCTGTTGTTGAAAGATCGCAATATATAATGATATCTATTGACTACTCTACAAAATATAACCAGCAAGACATGCATTCTAAAGTACAACGTCTACGCAATGCCTATTTTGTTAATGAATATTTCATTATTGATTAAATCAGATTTCAGTTTCATCAATTAGCCTAAAAGTGTGAAATCAGATTGTTGCCAATGATGTCCAATCACCATTTGTTCACATGAAATATTCAGTGTTGCAAGTTCAAGGTTCAAAATAACCATAGTCAGGGGCGGATCCGGGATTTCCCAATAGGGGGGCCGGAAATTTGAAAATTGTAAAGTTCAGTCACCATTACATCAACTCATTACATAGGAGTACCGTACCTGTATCTGCGCGTGGGCTCAATTTCGAACTCGACGTAACAGGTGTCTCTTGTACAAATTAATATACGTATTTCCGCGAGGTCTGACGTCACTTGCCGGATCAATTTGTGGATTCTACATCTGGCGAGCGAGCGAAGCAAGCGAGCAAATCTTTGGCACTTTAATTTTACAGCCTTTAGAGGAAATATTATTACCAAAATATACGAGATAAGGTATTTACATCTGATATTCGGGCAGTTCGCTCTGCTGCCCGAACATCGGGTGACTTTTTTTGTTTGTTTTTTCATTGGAACATACAAGTTGAATTTTGAATTTGAGTATATTGAAAATTAATATTTAACCCCCAAAAATAGAACACAGGAGACCGTCGTCATGAGCGAATTGCTTGATATCGACGAATTTTGTACTGTCATCCGACTCACCTTTATAGATGCCTGAAAGACATCTTTCGAGGATGGCGCTGGGCCAGCGCTACAGGGTGGGCGAAAGGGGGGGGGGGCAAGGGGGCGGTTGCCCCCTATGATTTTTCAAGTGACCACCCTCCCCCTAAAAAGAAACAGAAGAAACAAAAAGAATATATATATTATGTATACAAAAGTCAATGATGACTAAAAAATAAGTGTCCTGCGTCGGTTGATGAAAAATACACAAAAGTCAATGATGAATAAGACAACCGTTAAGAGATGAAAGAATTCAAATTTTCGCCCATAGGGCTTCATCAGGAATATATATATAATATATAGGCTCTATTTTATGTTAATATACATGTCAATATACATGTATAATTCGTTGGAATGACCCAGTTGTCGGTCAATGGAGGTGCACACCAGCTTTGATTTTCATTATCAGATTATTCATCAATTGTCTATTGTTTTGAACTACTTTGGTTATATTTTTTGTACTATCATCATCATTATCATCATCATCACCATCATCATCATCATTTTCATTATTTGTTCATCTAAAACATGAATAATCTCAGTTGTGGGCAAGGGGGCACTATGCCTGCCCACTTATATCCAAACTCGACTCTTTGGCCCGCTTTAATCGCACGCAGTTCATGAGTAGAGCAGAACTGCATATTATGCAAAGAATAGAATTAAAAGAAAAAGAATAGAAAATTTAATATGTGATATTAAAGAGAATGTAGGAGTAGGGTATAGCAACTTGAACTGATCAAAAAGAAATTTTCCATTCCCATCATAAGTTCCATCTTTTCAAAGGGTGTGCGTAGGTTTAATAACGCTCGTTGAAACCCCAAAGTCTGTGGGTCGTCTTGCCCCTCCTTTGAAAATACCCTTGCGCCACCCCTGACAAAGGAGTCAATGAACGTTTAAGTGAGTGTGTCCTAACCATATAGGCCTGTGCATGTGGAGCATGTATGTTGCTTTAATGTTCATGGTTCAACAGCCCTGCTCGCTAGTCTGAATTCCTTATCAATGAAGTTACCACCCCCCCCCCCCCCGCCCCCTCAGAGTGCCTAAACTTACCTACGTTATTGTACAAGCGAGGGAGCAAAGCGACCGAGCGAAAAAAATGTTATAACCGTAAACAACGCAATTTCCTGTGCATTTTACCCAGGAAATTATGCAATTGACCACCGCAATTGAGCGGTAGAGAAGCTCAAATTGTATACATTGATAAACGGTTTTCTGTTCACTCACTTCTATATCGGGAGCAAAAGTAACAAAAACCCTAGCCTATAGACATGAGAAAGAGTCGATAAAATCAGCAAGGCTACCTGAATTTGAGATTCCTTTCAAAAGTTGAACCTTTGCAAATGCTGTTTTATACACTTTATCCTATATTGGGGGCGCAAAATTTAGCAGGAGTCATATGAAACTTAATAATAATAATACCTGGCATTTATAAAGCGCCTTTCCCAAGTACTGGCTCAAAGCGCTATAGATATATATTATTACCCCGGTCATTGGATTCTGGCACGCCCGCACACAGTGTATGCACATCCTCCACTCCCTGGGGAGCATTCCAGCCAGTCGCCTGTTAAGCGCACACATGCTAAGCAAAGGACATTACCTTTCGCCATCCTACCGGGTACCCATTTAACACCTGGGTGGAGAGTGGCAAATGCAGATTAACGTCTTGCCAAAGGACGCTAGTGCTGCGGTGGGATTCGAACCCCGGACCTCGTGGTTCACAGTCCGGGGACTTATCCACTTATCCACAACACCTCTAGTTACATCTTTATTTTTGCCAATTCTGAACCCTTTAAGCTATTTAAGAACTATATACTGGGCAGTGGCGTATCTAGGGATTATGGCGCCCGGGGCAAACAATTAAGTTGCGCCCAAACCACCGAGTCCCCAAACTTATTTAAGTTATTGTAAAAGTGAGGGAGCAAGGCGACCGAGCGGCAATTTTTCCATTTTTAACCCTAAAAGACGTAATTCCCTGTGCATTTTACTCAGGAAATTTTGCAATTGACTACTGCTAAATTGAGCAATCGAGAAATTCGAATTTTGTACATTGATAAACGGTTTTCTATTCACTCACTTATAAAACTCGGAGCAAATTTAACGAAAACCCTTGAGAAGTAGTCGAGAAATGCAACAAGGCGACCGATTTACCCCGTTTCCTTTCTCCTTTGCTTTTTTTCGCCCCCTCCCAGTGCCGCCCTGCCCCCTAGATACGTCACTGAGCGAAGCGATCAAGCCGGGGGGGGGGGTGTGTGAGGGGGTATCCCCTCCCACATCAGGGACTTTTTCAAACATTTTCAACCGCCCAAAATGTCCTTATTCTGCCGCTCTTTGAAGGGGCCAGGCGGCCTTATCAAGAGTGATTTAGCACTAACCTTATAGAAAATAAAGATTGACATCTATGTGTGACCGGCCCCTTTATTCAATAACGGCTTCTAATTCCCCATGAATGACAACCCCCCCCCCCCCCCCCCGCGGATCTGCCGATTGCACTTCTGCAGGTTCTGCTCCACTTTGTAGGGGGCGGGCTGGACCTTATCATGAGTGCTTTTGCATATCCCCTGATACCTTTGCTAGACTTCTACTCAAATGTGACCCCAATGCGGAGCGCAACTGAACATGTGCACACCCTACCCCCCCCCCCCCCCATTCCCTTATCCAACGCTGCCGTCACGGCCGGCCCCCTCTTTTCAAATAAATTCTTCAGGAATGGCTCGAAATTTCTTTGGAGGGGCATTATCGTCAGCGCATTTGCACTAGGCATTTCAGACACTGCGTTTAGGCTGAATTTTTTGGGGGAAATAGGTTGCATTCCGACTTAATTTTCCACAAGCCAGGACCGGCCTGGGTTTCGCACGTGCTTGACCCCTCAAATGTCAATGCCCCCCCCCCCCCTCTCTATCTTTCTCTTTCTTTCTTTCTCTTCCTCATCTTTTTTCCTTATTTTCTTTCCCATTTTTCTCCTTCTTTCCTTCCTCCTTTCTTCTTCTTTTTTTTTTTTTTTCGCCGCCAATAGGGGGGGGGGGGGGCCGCAGCCGATTCGGCCCCCCTGGATCCGCTAGTGAATAGTGGCTATACAGCTTACCATTACAGTACATTGAAGCCACTAAGGTTACGACTTTGGATTTAAAAAGAAATCACATATTATCAAATGGTAGATTGTATGATTCATAAATTTGTTAAATACCTCTAAAGTTATAATAATAATAATAATAATTGGTTCTTTTATAGCGCATTACACATAGCAAAAATGCATGTCTCTATGCGCTGAGAAATGAGAAGATATTAAGTAAGAATGAAAATGGATACAGAGTTCACTGGCAAATATTCTAAGTGTTAAATAAATATTGCTTGAGGGAAATTTTAAACTTATCTAAGTTACTTTGATACCTCATGGAATCGGGAAGCGCATTCCATAGAGTAGCGGAGGCATGTGCAAAAGTCCGTTCACCATATGACTTAGTTGAAATGGGAGGAACAATGAATAACGCTTTTGAGCTTGATCGCAGTGTTCGGGAAGGACGGTAGTATGATAATAAGTCAGTTAAATAGGAAGGGGCAATCTTGTAAAAACATTCATGTGCAAAAACTAAAACTTTAAATCTGATACGGGAATGGACAAGAAGCCAATGTAGATTTCGTAGAACAGGAGTGATAGCTTCATATTTCCGGGTTCGTGTTACCAATCTCGCAGCTGAATTTTGAATAATCTGCAATTTTCTGATTTGTCGGTGTGGTAGTCCTAAAAGAAGGCTATTGCAAAACTCAATGTGGCACAAAACAAAGGCATGGATTAGTTTTTCAGTGGTGGGTCTGTCCAAGAATTCACGGAGTTTTCCTATCTTATATAAAGCATATGAGGCAGCACGACATTTTTTAGATATAAAATTCTCAAATGTCAAATGATTATCAAAGATCACTCCTAGGTTTCTACAAGATCTGTTTGCATGTATAGAGATTCCATCAAGTTCTGAAGTCTGAATTACTTCTGTATCTCGAAAACGTGAGGAAATGTGTAGAAACTCTGTTTTCCCACTGTTGAGTTTAAGGCAATTTAGCTCAGACCACTCTGTAATAGCTTGAATACATTGTACAATTTCAGTAGTTGGGTCAGAATCACTACTCTTTTTAAAGGTTACATACAGTTGAGTGTCGTCAGCATAAAACATCTTTTGTACATTGTATTTATCTATTACTGACTCTAGCGGAGAAGTATATAGTGTAAATAAGATTGGGCCCAAGACAGACCCTTGTGGAACGCCTTGAGTTAAAGAGTGGAGGGATGATTGCTCATTTCCAATAATGACACGATGGCTTCGACCTAAAAGGTACGATTCAAACCATTTAAAAGCCTGGTCACGAATCCCAAATCTATATTTCAAACGTTTCAGGAGAATGTCATGTGTAATGCTATCAAATGCTGATGAAAAATCTAGTAATATAAGAATAACCTCTTCACCCTTATCTAATGACATTAAAATGTCATTTGTAACCCTCAGAAGAGCTGTTTCAACGCCATAATATTGGCGATAGCCCGACTGAAATTCGGCATAGAGATCATTTTCATTAAGATAATCTTGTAACTGGTAAGCTGCTAGCTTTTCCAAGATCTTAGCGAAGAATCTTAAATTAGAAATTGGACAATAATTTTTAAACTCTTCTCTGTTCAATGAATTTCCTTTTAGTTTGGGTAAAATGTTGGCACACTTAAAGGACAAGTAACCCCACGTGATATTCTAGATGCACCTATTGTCTGCTACGTCTTTCCATGGAGGCTGCCATTTTGTGCATGACACGGATCATTAGGTACCATATGCATTGATAATAGCCTACCTTTACA
The DNA here is from genome assembly GCA_025617745.1 of Heliocidaris erythrogramma. Taxonomy (NCBI): domain Eukaryota; kingdom Metazoa; phylum Echinodermata; class Echinoidea; order Camarodonta; family Echinometridae; genus Heliocidaris; species Heliocidaris erythrogramma. The sequence continues at coordinate 47,486,892 of CM046860.1, read as the reverse complement.
ACAGATACGTCGCTTTGTTCTGATTGTATTACGATTGTTATTGGCCATGGGCCTAGATAATTGACGACCCATGAGTTCTAATAGCCATCCTGTAAAGCAGATTCCTCGCTTTGTTTTGGTATTGTTACGATTGTCTCCGTCCTTGACGTCAATTCTCCGTCCTTGACGTATATTTTTTATGAAGTATATTTTTTATGAACAAATTAAGACCTTTTAAAAAATATATAAAACTAAACTTACATTTCAGAATATGTGACTTTATCTAATATATATTTGTCCTCTAAAAATCAATTACAAGTTAACGATGAAGGAAATTTTACTTGGGATGAAAAATATGTTCGTGTACACATAAAGTAATGGCAGCCCCCTTATTATTGCTAGCAGACGATAACTTGGCTGGAAAATAGTGATTTATATCTATATCCTGTGTTTTTACATGAAATTGCATGTATCAAATAAGAGGCATATACTACACCATTCAAAATAAGCTAATTCATACGCTGAGGTTAATTTCCCTTTAAATTTACCAGGGAAGCATCCAGTTACAAACGATTTGTTTATAATAGTTGTCATGATGGGAACTAATTCATCTATCAATTTTTTTAAGGAATGGTGTCGGAATGGGGTCAAGATCACATGTCGTTGTAGAAGACTGCGTAATTACCCTACGTACTTCTTCATCGGATACTGTTTGGAAGTGCGTAAATGATGATCTACAGTTACAGAGCTCTTCAACAAGACAGATCTCACTGGCACAAGTTGATGACGAATTTAGCTGATCTGTTATGTTGTCTACTTTCTTTTTGAAGTATGTAAGAAAGCGTTCAGCCAATGAATCACTGTCACCATTAGTGCTTGGAAGAATTGAAGAAGTAGTAGGCTGCGTTAACTGTTCGATCTTCTTGAATAGTTCACGCGGGGTACAGTCTCTGAGCCGGTTTCGCTGATACATACTCTTTGCAGATTTTAGCTTGTTACTGTAGTGATGGACTGCTTTTCGAAAGCACTCACGATCAATCTCCAATCCATGTGGAAACGCTTTGCGTTCTAATGCCCTAAGTTCACGCTTAAGGTGTCGGAGGTCATCACAATACCAAGGAGATTCAGGTCGACTTGTGACAGTGCGCGTAACTAATGGGGCATGTTTATCAAGGAGAGTGGAAAGTGTATACTCAAACTGGTCAACCTGTTCATCTATGTTGTTTGATTGTGTAGAGTATAACTCGGACAAAAGAATATCTTGACGAAATGCTTCGAGATCAATGTTTTGAATTTTGCGAGATTTAATCTGTACCTTCAGAGGCTTAGGTTTATGGACGTTCAAAGAACATATGACAGCTACGTGGTCGGAGGGTAGATAACATACTGATGATACATTGTTAATAAAAGTATCATTCGCTCGTGTAAGAATCAGATCTAATGTGTGTCCATTTGTATGTGTTGGAAAATGGACATGTTGCTGAAGGTTAAGAGATGAGATAGTATTCAAGAAGTTGACAGAGTTTGAGTCTATAGCAGTGTCCACGTGATAGTTGAAGTCACCGACAATGAGCAACCGATGTGATGACGATATAAACTGCTCCATAAATGTGGAAAATTCTTGAATAAAAAGCTGATCTGTCGACTGTCCTGAAGCAGTACGTTGTGGCCTGTATAAGACCACAAGACGAACCGGAACATGTTCATGAGAGGTGACAAGTGCATCAATGTATTCAAATGATGTGAAGATAGTGGCCGATTCAAACCTCTTGATTTTAAAGGATTGATTAATACATATAGCTACACCACCTCCTAAACGACGCTCTCTTGGCAGATGATGTAAATCATAACACTTGAGTGTGGATGATATCTGAGCTAGGGGGATATCATCACGACTATCACCAGTGAACCACGTCTCACTTATTGCTGCGATATCTACTTGATTATTACTCACAAGGTCACAAAACATATGAGTCTTATTATTCAAAGATCTGGCGTTCCACAGGGCAATGTCACTGAATCTTCGGTGAGGTCCATAGATGTCTGGGATTGCAGTAGCTGTCGACGTCGTCTACAGCGTCCACCTTTCCAACACCGTTTTGTACAACCTCTACAAATACCTGTCTGCCTTAAGGTTGACCATATGGCAGATGATACTCTGTATTGCTTACAATTTAATCGGTACAGTGCATTGATGTCATATTCAATTCTAGTGGTAAACGAAGATATATTATTTACATCATCAGTATTGGCATTACGATCCTCACGATTAGAGGAAGGGCCTGGATTTGGGTGTATATCCCCACATTGATTGAAGCTTAACCGAAAGGTAGATGCACATGTAGGAGTGCAGTAATAAGATATTCTTCTACCAACATATTTCACATTTGGTAATGAATTAAGACTCACTCTAGAAGGAAACTCTGTGGCAATGAAAGTAATACCAAGTTCAGGGCTACTAACATCATATATGCATCATATATTCAAAGAAATAATTTCATTATTAGCATTTTTTCATTCAACATTAGTAAGCTAATATTGGTCGTTCCATTTAGCAAGAATAAAGAAATCTCTAAGCACAATTAGAGAGAAAATCGACTAAACAAATAAAAATTTCAAAACGATCATAAAGATAAAGATAAAGATTAATAATCACTCCTGATCTTATCTGGGTGTATTAGATTTACAAACAATACCATAACTGCCTGGTTATTATATCTAACTCATATTTACATGGAATGATATAAAAATATATTTGTTTTAAAAAAATCATTAAAAACTACATTTACATAAAAACGGTTACCGTGGCAACGAAAATTGATATAAATATATTTTTGTTAGTTTAAATCATGGAGAATATCATTCTGAACAGAACATCCAAATTTAGTTGAATTAGGATTATGAGATAAAGAGTTATAGCCTCTAAAGTCACTGTTTATCTGTTCTGTTTGTTGACATTTTTCTAAAACGGAGGTTGATTGCAGCAGTGGCGGATTTAGGGGGAAGGGACATCCGGCCCGTGCCCCCTCCTTCTTTGGAAGAAAAGTATGCATTGTGCCCAACTTCCCACTTTTATCGATTGTGCCCCCTCCTTTTAGAACGAAAAATCTTATTTTTTCCCTTGTCATAGAATTACTGAGGGAAACTGGGCCCCCATTAACTCCCCCCCCCCCCCCCCCCCCCCCCCCACTGAGCGAATGTTTGAGGTCCGGCGAAAAAAAAATCTCGCCACTAGTTCACTTTGAAACAAAAAATTAAAGATAATGATTTCTACATTCCCCGTATGCTTTAGCACACGTTTCATGAGCACCAAGTCACTATAGTGAGCACCAATGCGCTATTTTTTTAAAAACAGTAATCAGGATTATAATCAATGCAAATCAAAGTCAGTGTCTAGATAATTAGATGTTTAAGACAATATTGAGACGTAAATAATGTTAATTTGAAACAAAATTGTACAGAAAAAAGGTTTGCGGTACAACCATGTGAGTTGGAATAACTCCACGTTCCGGTCAGAATGCTCTGGCCGTCGTCAGGAGAATGAGAAGAGCGAATAAATCAGCAGTCTTTAGATGAAATGATATTAAAGACAATAGTGAGACGTAAATAAAGTTCATTTTAAACAAAATTTTACAGATAATCACTCCTACAATCCTCGTAGGGTTTAGCACACGTTTCATGAGCACCAAGTCACTATAATGAGCACCAATGCGCTATTTCGTTTGAAAACAGTCATCAGAATTATAAGCAATGCAAATCAAAGTCGGTGTCTAGATAATTAGATGTTTAAGACAATATTGAGACGTAAATAAAGTTCATTTGAAACAGAATTTTACAGATAATCACTCCTACATTCCCCGTATGCTTTAGCACACGTTTCATGAGCACCAAAGCACTATAATGAGCACCAATTCGCGATTACCGCCGCATGGACTAGGTCATGAATATTCATTTAGTGCGTTACGCGTACGTCTTGAATTAATGTGGTCGACTTGGTGCTCAAATAGTCTCTACCCACCTGTGCATGCCGGGAGCGAATTTTTTTTTTCCTGTACCTTTGGGGCTATCTATTATGAATATTCATGACTTGGGTCTTAGAGATGAGAGTACGCATGCGCATGACAAGTAATACGGTTTATTCCGTCAAGACTAGTCGGCATGAATATCATGAACGAACTGTAGGGATATGATAAAACAAGCAAGGCCATTGAGCAGCTGTTCAGTGTGGCGCAATCGGATAATCTGGTGAGCTACCCATGAAAAGGACCGCGAGTTCGAATCTCGGCAGAGGAATATATTACGAAAATTTCTTTTGCTGATTTAAAAATAAGGTGAAACTGAGTAAGAAAATACAAGTCCGATACTTGTAGTCTCTTTCATGAATATTCATATTGGATAGCCCCAAAGGTACAGGAGAAAAACATAATATCTACAATGATTCTTTAGGTAAACACTCACTATTATCAATATTTCTTCTTTTATTTAACATCTAATTCAGGATCGTGTCCCCCCCCCCCCTCCCTCCCCCCCCCCCCCCCCACCTCCCAAGTTAAAGTCAATACACTGTGGGGAGATCAACGATGCCCATACACCGGTACATTGCGCCCAATGTATACACAACTCATACATGTACGTAAATGGAGCTATTATGTCTAGCAGGCAATATGTGCACTCTTTAAGTTGGCAATTCCATGCCCGATTTTACTTGGTGACTTACTCCAGTTCACGCCAAGCGAGGTTGGTTGGTTGGTTCTTGATATGATGGCGCTCTTCAATCTCTTCAGATTATTTTCGCCAGTATTTGAACAATTGATTCATAGCAGACTTCTCTTTAGATATAGATAGGAGGTTTAATTTGATTAGCATTAGGGGGTTAAACAGGGGGAAGAACTTGAATATCATTGCGGAGTGAAATCAAAATCTAACTATAGAATGGAAAAAAATGTATGTAACACAGTGTATTTAGTAAACAGTCAAGAGGCAATTATTGTAATATATTGTAAAATGTTATCATTACATGTATTATGTCGAAAATAAATGTGTAAGTATATGTACCCTACAATGTACAACAGATTGCATTTGTTTGTAGTTCTCCAATTAAAGGGTGCTGAATTATATATAGTGGAATTTTGAAAGAAGCGAGAGAGAGAGAGTGATACAGTGGGAAACTGGTGGGGAAAATGAGTGTGTGTGTGAGAGAGAGAGAGAGAGAGAGAGAGAGTGAGAAACAGCCAGCCAGTGGGAAGAATGAGAGAGAGAGAAAAAAATAGACATGCAGGAGGATAGATAGAAATTATAAAGAATACAGGAGACAAATAGAGAGAGGGTGGAGGGAGGGAGGGGTGGGGGGGGGGGGGGGGGTATAGCTGCTGTGATGAAAAGTGATAAGATTTGTAGGGCTTCCACTGGCATATTTAGGTTTCTGATATTTTTTCCCCCGGCAGGTTAAGTAGTTATGCATTGAACGAATTGATAAAAATCTTAGAACATACACTGAAAATGTATATCTTATGGAACTCGTGCATCTTTTAAGCGTCCTTATATGGACATCTTCACTTATTAGAATACAATATTCAGTTTCCATTCAAATAAATAACAATATTGACAGGTGTATGTTAGATCAGTGGCAGATTTAGGGGGAGGGGAGGCACATCCGGCCTGTGCCCCCCCCCCCCCCGGATAAAAAGTATATGCATAATTGTGCTCCCCCCCCCCTTTAGAATGAAAACGTTTTTTCTTTCTTTTTCTTTTTCTTTGCTTATCAGAGAATTATGGAGGGGAAACTGGACCCCATATCCACTCGATATCGAAGCCAAAATAGAGCCCTTCCCGATTTTTTTTACTCAATATTCTGTTTTTCCTTTTTCCGTTTTGGAATGGGAAAACGAATCTCAAGGGTGTCTCATTTGCAGCACACCTAGAGCGAGGTAATGAATATCAGTGCGTAACATGACGTCATGCAACGGTGTCGTAAATATTTATGTTCGGCCATCGTTCTTATGGACGGGCCCACTCCCTTGGTTTTGTTGCGTGCAGCAAACAGGATTCGATTGTCCTGATTGTAGTACAAGGTAAAGAAAGCCATAATATGGACAATAATGAAATATCATAATTAACTTCATGTGGAGCAGATCTGAGGAATGGAGCACACCTACATTGCGGGTGAATGAAATATCTCTTCAAGTACGAAACATTAAAATAACTATTATGATAATCAACTTCATGTGAAGCACATCTAGAGGGAGTGCAGCACACCTGCAGTGCGGGTGAAGAAAAGACTCTTCTTATTTTCAAATATTCCAATATGAAACATTATTAAAATAACCATCAAAATTAACTTCATGTGGAGCGCATCTAGAGGGAGTGGAGCACACCTACCGTGCGGATGAAGAAAAGACTTCTTCTTATTTTCAAGGATTCCAATATGAAACATTATTATAACTAGAAATGTCCATTGCCGCGCAATGCGAAATGTATCCCCCGGCACTGGCAGCAATTCGAAGGAGGGACAAAGAACCTCACCCCTCCCCTCCCTCCCTCAAACAAAAGGATGGCGTAGAGATTGCCGCCAGTGGCTCGGACTATTGTCAACACTAGGAGCAGCATCACCGAAACAATGTGTGTAGATTAGACTATAATGCAAAATTCGAAAGAAATCTGTCAAGAAATGTGATCTCAGAGCGCACACAAGATATCCACTAAAATAAGACCTTTGACCCTATGAAAGACGGAGCACTGAGGGCAGCATCACCAAAAACTAGAGGTCTAGAGTAATCTATGATGGACCTCCATACAAACTCTGAAAGAAATCAGTCAACAAATGTGTCCTCCAAAATGCATGCAACCAAAATATGACATTTGACCCTATAAAAAGCGGAACACTGGGGGCAGCATCAGCAAACACTAAAGATATTTAGATTTCACTAAGAAACACCTCCATATAAAAATTTGAAAGAAATCCGTCAAGAAATGAGGAAGTTAGAGCGCACAAAAGACATATGACCTTTGACCCATTAAAGGTATGAACAATGAGGGCAGCATCACCAAAAAGTAAAGATGTGTAGATTATACCAAGTTACATCTCCATACAAAATTTGAAAGAAATCCATTACAAAATGTGGCCTGCAGAGTGCACTCACGCCCATCCTCCAAAGTATGACCTTTGACCCTATAAAAGACGGGACACTGGTGGCAGCATCACCAAAAACTATAGGTGTGTAGATTTTACCAAGATACACTCCCATACAAAATTGGAAGGAAATCTGTCAAGAAATAATAATAATAATAATATTGGGTATTTTTATAGCGCTCATATCCACCATGCATAAGGTGCTCAAGGCGCTCCAATATTACCCCGGCTCTAGCTAGGCTACTGAATTCGGTGCTCACAGCATTCAAGGAATTCCTCCCTACCGGTACCTGGGTGGAGAGTGGCAAATGTAGATTAATGCCTTGCCAAAGAACACTAGTGCCGTGCCGGGGTTCGAACCCACGACCTTTGCATCTCCAGTCAAGTGTTTAAACCACTCGACTACGGCACCTCTACATGCAGAAATAAGAGTGCACAAAATGGACAAAATATTAATGACCTTTGACCTTATAAAGGACGGAACAATGAGGGCAGCATCACCAAAAAGTAAAGATGTAGATTATACCAAGTTACATCTCCATGGAAAATTCGAAAGCAATCCATCCAGAAATGTGGCCTGCAGAGTGCACTCACGCCATGCCCTGAAGTATGACATTGACCCTATAAAAGACGGGACACTGGTGGCATAATGGTCATTTTTGGGGTGAAACGATCATTTGCCTTCTCTGTGTGTATTGCGAAACTCATGAGCGAACATCACGTGGCTTGTGTGAGAGATCGGTGCAGGCTAAAACATTTCAAGTGAGCGGGGGAAATCATGCACAGAGGGATCAGGGCTAGTGTTATTTCACGTCTTTCTCTCCTCTGACATCGTACGCTCACATTTTCGCACATCTCTCCTTATTCTTTTGTGTGCACAAAGATTATGTTTGTTGTCGGTACTTTCTACATTCCGCAATAATTGACCCTTTATGTCAACATTCACTCATCTCGCATTCTCTCTCTCTCTCTCTCTCTATCACACTTACATTGCCATTGTTAGTTGCTTATTCACATCACATTATGTACGCACCTATAATGATAGTGGTAGGTCCCAAACGGATGATTCGAATGATATCATATACGCCAGCAGAATGCACTCCTTCAAAAAGACATCTACAATGACCTAAATCAGATATTTTATTTATTATGAACCTTAACACTGGTAAGAATAATTATCAAGAAGTAATGTCGTCACATTCAAAAGTTTTCAGGCGATATAACGCACTTCACAATTTGTTTTAATCTCACCATCTCCCACAAGAAAAGCTCGTTTTGTAGTTGGGCGCGGAAGGCGAACGCTGGTCACGTGACTCTTGACTAGAAATTTTTGCAACATTCTGCTTGATTGATCTAAAACTTTGGAAAAAAATTATCACTGGATTTTAGACCAATCACATCATTTCTTATATCAGGTTATAGGTAATTTATCCAAGCTTCTGAAATCAATCACCCTTGACATCATTGACCCTTGGATTTTTTTTCAGTCGAAGAATAATGGTGGCAGTACTTGTCTATAATTTATGTGGGTTTTTGATGGATTGCCATAGACAAAATATTGAACATTACTAACTTTCAAGAAAAAATGATCACTGGATACTGAAGCAAATCTGACAATATATACATCAAATGAAAGCTATTGAAATGAATTTTCATAAACCGATCACACCAGAGTGATTCATTCACTAGTTATGAATATACGTCCAATTCTTTGCAAACTTAGGTACATTTTGTGGTGCTATTCGTGTGTTGAAGCGTGTGTGTCGACTTTCGGACACCCAAATGCGCGCTACTAACCATTATGCAGCATCACCCAAAACTGTAGGTTTTTAGATTACGTCAAGAAATGCAGAAGTAAGAGTGCACGAAGTGGACAAATGACCTTTGACCCTATAAAAGACGGGACACTGGTGGCAGCATCACCAAAAACTATAGGTTTTAGATTACACCAAGAGATAGCTGCATGCAAAATTTGAATAAAATCCGTTGAGAAATGTGACCGCCAGAGCGCACACAAGAGTGCACACAAGATATCTATCAAAATATGACCTTTGACCCTATAAAAGACGGAGCACTGAGGCAGCATCACCAAAATCTAGTGGGTTTCTAGATTATACCATGCAAACCCCTCTGTAGAATTTTGTTTCAAATGAAATTTTATTTACGTCTCAACATTGTCTTTAACATCTATTCATCTAGACACTGACTTTGATTTTCTTAGATTACAATCTTGATGACTGTTTAAAAAAAAAAAAATCGCGCATTGGTGCTCATTATAGTTACTTGGTGCTCATTAAACGTGTGCCAGACCCTACGAGGATTGTAGGAATGATTATCTGTAAAATTTTGTTTCAAATGAACTTTATTTACGTCTCAACATTGTCTTTAACATCTTTTTATCTAGACATTGACTTTGGTTTTCATTGGTTATAATTTTTATTACTGTTTTCAAACAAAATCGCGCATTGGTGCTCATTATAGTGACTTGGTGCTCATTAAACGTGTGCCAAACCCTACGAGGATTTTCAGAATGATATATCTGTAGAATTTTGTTTCAAATGAACTTCATTTACGTCTCAACATTGTCTTTAACATCTATTCATCTAGACACTGACTTTGATTTTCTTAGATTACAATCTTGATGACTGTTTTCAAACAAAATCGCGCATTGGTGCTCATTATAGTGCCTTGGTGCTCATGAATCGTGTGCTAAACACTACGAGGATAGTAGGAATGATTATCTTGAAAAAAAATTTTCAAATGAACTTTATTTACCTCTCAATATTGTCTTTAACATCTATTTATCTAGACACTGACTTTGATTTGCGTTGATTTTAATCTGGATGACTGTTTTCAAGCAAAATGGCGCATTGGTGGTCATTATAGTGCCTAGGTGCTCATGAAACGTGTGCTAAACCCTATACAGGGGTTATAGGAATAACTGTCTTCAGTGGCGTCAGGGGGGGGGGGGGGGGGGGGCAAAACTTGCGAGGAAATGATTAGCGGAAACTGTAAGGAGGGAGATCCATATGTTTTTCTTCTTGCCAGCCCTTGAAAAGTCGCTCAGTGGGTGTGGGGGGGGGGGGGACAATTTTACGGTGTCCAATAGACCGCTTCGGTAATGTATACAAACGTTGTTCTTGACAACTTGAAAGCTTGCCGGACATAGCAACAAATAATGTATGCAAACTGGATTCCAAGTATTGAGGCTCATATATAAAAAGCCGGGTTAATGGAATAGCTCGTCAATAGGTGCTCAGAGAATATATGCATAATTTGTATACATTACAGAAGCGGTCTATTCTATTGCCACCCCCCCCCCCCCCTCCCCCATTGGGTACGCTAGTGATTGTCTTGAAAATATGTGTTTCTATATGAACTTATTTACATCTCAATATTGCATTGATTATAACATTATGACTGTTTTTCAACAACTTCGTGCATCGGTGCCTGATAGAGCCTTGGAGTTTGAGCTCAAGAATGTGTGCTTATAATCTCATAATATGTGTTAGCACGATATCGTGCCTTCTAGCTAAATAAACGCGTGCGTAATCTTTATAGTAGGGTATCAAAGAGGGGTCCCCCTAGGACAACCACACTCTAGAAATTATGCTAAAGGCCATATTAATTCTATTTTGGCGAGCGAGCGTAGCAAACGAGCACAATATTGTTCAACGTGATGTTAAGTCCAATTTGGGATACTTTTCCTATAGAGGGTGGTTGTCCTGGGGGTAGTTGTCCGGGGGTAGTAAGTTGTCCTAGAGGGTGGTTGTCCTAGGGGTAGTTGTCCGCGAGGGTAGTTGCCCTATGGGGTAGTTAGTTGGGGGGGGGGTTATGGGGGTCCAGTTTCCCTCCATAATTCTCTGACAGGCAAAAAAAAAAAAGTTTTCATTCCAAAAGGGGGGGGGGGGGGCACAATCGATAAAAGGGCGGATCCTCTATGGTCAAAATGCATACTTTTCTTCCGGGGGGGGGGGGGGCACGGGCCGGAAGTACTCCCCTGGATCCACCAATGGACGTTATTATTGTTCTTGGTGCTTGGTGCTTCGTGATACCTTCATTCTTTCCAACAATATATTTTGTAATATTCTTCCCCTCCCTGAATATGGCGTTATACTCACTGATATTTCTGATCATTATCCCATATTTGTATGCACGTCACTGAAACTAGTGGGTAAAAAGAACACGTTTTCCAAGAGACGTTTTTTACTGCAGAAAGCTTGGAACGCCTACAAGAAGGTTTAAATAATGCTGATTGGTCCCCAGTATTTAATTCTTTGGATGTTGATGCCCTGGAAGTCAATTTTAAGATCAATTAATAGGAAAAATAATTTTATTTTTATAAATATAAAACCAAACCTACTGGAAAAAATAAATCTAAATATGTTTCTTATAAGAATACTCTTACAAAAATTTTGCGAATACAAAAGCGAAACTATTATACCAAACAATTAATAGTGCGGAAGATGTTGATCATCGTGGTAGTACAATAAGAGTATAAGTTGATCTGTTGTCACACGAAGGAGCAAACGAGGGTTGCGACGTTTCGACCGCTAACTGCTAGTCTTCGTCAGGCAATGTGGACAATCGCCGCTCTTGTTTTTAATGGATACTCGCGTTCCTTCCTCAACCGCGTCACTAAGAAGAAGAAGAAAGCCACCGATAAGGAAGTTGTGAATTACAAGTCTACCGTTGTTCTTCCGTTTGTCGATTCTATTTCTCGCCAGCTCCGCCGACACCTAGAGAAGCATAGCATACGCGCCGTTTTGAAGTCCGACACCACTATAGGTAACCAGCTAGTCCACCCGAAGGACCCCACGCTACCCGACAGACTCGACGGCGTTGTCTACAAGATCCCATGCGGGACTCGCGACAAGGTCTACATTGGCGAAACAGGTAGACCCGTCAACGAAAGAATGCTAGAACACCGCAGAGATGTCAAGCACCGTCGCATAGATAGTTCGGCAGTCGCTGAGCATGCTTGGAGCGCACAGCACCCTCCCAATTGGGATGAGGTAAGTTGCATAGCGCGGGATAAGCACTGGTACACACGGCGTGTTAAAGAAGCTATCCAAATCCGGTTACACCCCAATAATAGGGACTTTTAGAATTGCACGTCCACTTAGTCGACTGGTACGCAAGGACATCATTCTACGCCACTGCGCATGCGCCACTCGCCCTCTCCCTGTCCTCCTCCCTGACTTGCAAAATCGAGAACGTGTTCACTTCGTTTTTGCGGTGCTCCGAAATCTTCGACGAGGTTCACGTATATGACGTCATCAGAACAGCTCAACTATTATGCTCATCCTCAAATTCAGTTTTCAGTACCTTTTCTTGAAATCACTGTAAATTCAACGATGTTTTCTTTTTGTCGTGTTTTAAATTATCGTCTGAAGTCTGAAAGTTGTACTGGCAAGTTATAAATCTGGAATTCAACATTTCGGGGCTTATTGGCGTCATAAAGCAGTAGAAATTCGACATCATCTATAAGTCCATCCCAATATGCAGCTGTAATACTCTCCTGAGTTCTGTGTAAATTCGCCATTTCTAACTAGAAATTTAAAAGAGACCAAGGCTATACAACTTATCTCAAGACTTAATAAATTTGGCGCGCCGTTGAGTGTGTACTTCCGGTTGACGTCGACGGTACGTACACGTCGAGTGAAATCTAAAATGATCAGAACTGTAGTCAACATGGGCAGTCGACGACGTTGACATGCGCGAATTAGTCGACTGGGACGAAGTACTAGTCCACTGCTTCTAAAAGTCCCTAATATCAATAGAGATAACGGCATTGACATCCCGGAGGAATGGCTTCCCACCATCCGCCGACATGCGCCCCTTCCGTTGCCCTCCGCCCGACGTCCGCATTTCGCCCGCCAGTAGCACCGCCCATCACCGACGGGATGTCCCCGACGTCCGCATCCCGCCCACCGATCGCACCGTCCGTGGCTTCTGTTCGGTCGGTTTCACGGACCAATAGCAGCGCGGCAGTTCCGGCGCCCTCGGAACGCAGCTTACGCTATAAAAGGCGCTTGCAGCGTTAACTGGATTTGTGGCGTGCGCCTGTAATCCAGCTACCAGTGGAAGTTATAAACTGATTCAGCGGACCCAGGTTCGAGACGTTAAAGGTCGGTCCCAGGCGTAAATAATCATATCTGATTGATACACGTCTGTAAAAACCCAATTACACGATTGTCCACATTGCCTGACGAAGACTAGCAGTTAGCGGTCGAAACGTCGCAACGCTCGTTTGCTCCTTCGTGTGACAACAGATCAACTTATACTCTTATTAATAATTGTTGTCAAACCATTTCTCGTAATATTGGCATCATCAATAAGATGAAATTATGTTTTCCTCCATCTACTCTGCTTACTTTATACCATAGATTGATATTACCGTATTTAAACTATGGTATCCTAATATGGGGAAATACACACCAATATTTGCTTGATAAATTGTTATTATTACAGAAAAATATCATTGAGAATAATATTTAATTTCCAATTTCGTGCTCATACTGATGAATTATTTTTCAATAATAATATACTTAAAGTCAAAGATTTATACCTTCATCAGCTAGGTCAATTAATGTTTAATTTTAAGAATAATGAACTACCTAAAATATTCAATAATATATTTCTTAGAAATGATCATGTCCATAATTACCCTACTCGCCGGTCCAATGAATATCATTTACCATTATTACGAATAATACAAGCTCAAAATACTTTTGTTTATACTGGCCCAAGGTTTTGGAACCAACTGGATGAAAATATTAAAAATGCCCCAAGTATTTTAACATTTAAATATTTAATTCAACACTATATCTCCCACCAATCCTTCATGCTTTTCACACGAGACTGATATTTTACTTTTTTTTTTCTTTTAAGCATCGTCCACCGGCTAATGACGTCTTTGACCGTAAGCATCGATTGGGCTGTAGACCTCTGCTCCTCTTCCTATCTATTCTTCTCCTTTCCTCTTCTCCCACTCTACTCTACTGTTCTGTTCCGACGCTGCCTGTCTTGTTCTCTTCTGCATCTTGTATGTGTTTTGTTTTACTGTTGCGTTCGCGTCTCTTTCTTTTATCTCTTTCTTTTTTCTTTTTTCTTTTATTCCCGTAGTCCGTCACACTTCATATTTATTTATTTGAGTGACCCACAAACTACAAGCTTGTCTTTTTAGTGGGTCTCTGTTTTCCTTCATATGTTATTTTCCATTGTATTTTGAACATTCTAAACGAAATTTGTTGTACTTTTTGTGTACTTTGTAATTGATATGTTCTGTATTATTTGTAAGTGTTATTGTTGGAAATAAAAATGATTTGAATTGAATTGAATTGAATTGAACTGGAGCAACCATTTTTAAATTTAAGTTGAATGAACATGCTGAGATAATTATTTCTACAAGACAGTGTAAAATATGATTATTTCTTATGTATGTAATGTATAATTTACACAGACCTTAAAATAGGTTATACTGGCTGTAGCAAACTTTTAGCTTGTCATCACCAAAGCATCGAATTTCTCTTTGTTTATAAAAAGTTGTGTTGTGTAAACTGTCCGTAATTCTCTTAGATAATATATCTTATGTATTATACATGTTTGGGGACAAACCTTTGATAGACCCTTGGCCTTTGTCCCTCCACATTTATATATTTTCTGTTTATTTGTAACTATTTCAGTCAGGAGCGGATCTAGGCCTTTGTCCCTCCACATTTAGATATTTTCTGTTTATTAGTAACTATTTCAATCAGGGGCGGATCTAGGATTTAAGGATATAAGGGGGGCACACAAATGCAGGTGTGTCAAATTTGGTCTCGAAAAGTCGCTCAGTGGGGGGAGGGGGGGGGGTATACTGTACTTATCATTGTTGTTGATTTTTTCATATTTCTATTATTATTAATATTTTGGTATAATTCCAGTTGTATTCTATCATTGTCATTTTTATCGAATGTGGAATAAATTTAATTTAATTCAATTTAAAAAAAAATACTTGCAAAGAAGAAGTAAGACTATACGAAAAATACCAGTACTGAATGCCTGAACACAAAGAGAATATGATGTTATGTATTGCATAATGAATTTATATAGTCAAATAATTGTACACATTCATGCATATTGGATCATCTTTGACAAATAATATTCAGTGCAATACTCCGTGCAATAGTTATGTGCAATATTTAAAAGTTATTGATGAAACAGCTTTTTTTAATCCTATTACTCCCGGTGAGATAATTAAGATTGTTTGTAATTTTGATAACCAATCCAGTGCAGGTTATGATGAAATAGATATATCAATTGTGAAAAAGGTTATTCAAATAATTTGTTTTCCTCTAGATAATTAGATGTTTAAGACAATATTGAAACCTAAATAAAGTTCATTTTAACCAAAAAAATCAAGCTAATTATTCCTACATTCCCCGTATGGTTTAGCACATGTTTCATGACCACCAAGGCACTATAATGAGCACCAATGCGCTATATTGTTTGAAAACAGTCATCCAGATTATAATCAGTACAAATCAAAGTCAGTCTTTAGATGAAATGATATTAAAGACAATAGTGAGACGTAAATAAAGTTCATTTTAAACAAAATTTTACAGATAATCATTCCTACAATCCTCGTAGGGTTTAACACACGTTTCATGAGCACCAAGTCACTATAATGAGCACCAATGCGCTATTTTGTTTGAAAACAGTCATCAGGATTATAATCAATGCAAATCAAAGTCAGTGTCTAGATAATTAGATGTTTAAGACAATATTGAGACCTAAATTAAGTTCATTTTAAACAAAATTGTACAGATAATCACTCCTACAATCCTCGTAGGGTTTAGCACACCTATCATGAGCATCTAGTCACTATAATGAACACCAATGCGCTATTTTGTTTGAAAACAGTCATCAGGATTATAATCAATGCAAATCAAAGTCAGTGTCTAGATAATTATGTTTAAGACAATATTGAGACGTAAATAAAGTTCATTTTAAACAAAATTGTACAGATAATCACTCATACATTCCCCGTAGGGTTTAGCACACGTTTCAGTGGATAAGTCCCCGGACTGTGAACCACGAGGTCCGGGGTTCGAATCCCACCGGAGCACTAGCGTCCTTTGGCAAGACGTTAATCTACATTTGCCACTCTCCACCCAGGTGTTAAATGGGTACCCGGTAGGATGCGAAAGTTAATGTCGTTTGCTTAGCAATGTGATCGTCACTGTACTGCCCACTGCTGGAATACTCCCCAGGGAGTGGAGAATGTGCATGCATTGTGTGCAGGCATGCCAGAATCCGATGACCGGCGTAGTAATATATATCTGTAATTGTGAGCGCTTTGGGCCACTATGGGAAAAGCGCGTTATAAATGCCAGGTATTATTATTATTATTCATAAGCACCAAGTCACTATAATGAGCACCAATTGATGCGCTATTTTGTTTGAAAACAGTCATCAGGATTATAATCAATGCAAATCAAAGTCAGTGTCTAGATAATAGACCTGTTTACTAAGTGATTCAAATTTCATACATACTTTTGAAACAAAGGTAGTTGTTGACAACCTGAAAGCTTGCCTGAGGCTTGCCAGACATAGCAACAAGTAATGTATGCAAACTGAATTCCAAGTATTGTAGTTCATTCATTAATAACAGGTTAATGGAATACCTCGTTACTATAGGTCCCCAGGAAATAAACACCCATAAACAGGTCTATTAGATGTTAAGACAATACTGAAACGTAAATAAAGTTCATTTTAAACAAAATTGTAATAATCACTCCTACAATCCTCGTAGGGTTTAGCACACGTATCATGAGCGCCGTGCAGTGGCGGATCCAGGGGGGCCCCGGCCAAATTTGTTTGTTGTCGTTTGTTTGCTTGTCAGGGAATTATGGAGGGAAACTGGACCCTCATAACCCCCCCCCCCACAAACACACACACACACACACTGAGGGAATTTTGAAGGTCTGGGGGGAAAAAAAATTGTCGACAAACCCCCCCCCCCCCCCCCCCCCCCCCCAGGGAGTGGAGCACAACTGCAGTGCGGGTGAAGAAAAGACTCTTCTTATTTTCAACGATTCCAATATGAAACATTATTAAAATAACCATCAAAATCAACTTCATGTGGAGCACATCTAGAGGGAGTGGAGCACACCTGCAGTGCGGGTGAAGAAAAGACTCTTCTTATTTTCAACGATTCAAATATGAAACATTATTAAAATAACCTTCAAAATCAACTTCATGTGGAGCGCATGTAGAGGGAGTCGAGCGCACCTGCAGTGCGGGTGAACAAAAGGTTCTTCTTATTTTCAACGATTCAAATATGAAACATTATTAAAATAACCTTCAAAATCAACTTCATGTGGAGCGCATCTAGAGGGAGTGGAGCACACCTGCAGTGCGGGTGAACAAAAGATTCTTCTTATTTTCAACGATTCAAATATGAAACATTATTAAAATAACCATCAAAATCAACTTCATGTGGAGCACATCTAGAGGGAATGGAGCATACCTGCGTGCGGTAAAGAAAAGACTCTTCTTATTTTAAGGATTTCAATATGAAACATTATTAAAATAACCATCAAAATCAACGTCATGTGGAGCATATCTAAAGGGAGTGGAGCACACCTGCAGTGCGGGTGAAGAAGAGACTCTTCTTATTTTAAGGATTTCAATATGAAACATTATTAAATAAACATCAAAATCAACTTCATGTGGAGCACATCTAGAGGGAGTGGAGCACACCTGTAGTGCGGGTGAAGAAAGACTCTTCTTATTAATATTTTCAACGATTCCAATATGAAACATAATTAAAATAACCATCAAAATCAACTTCATGTGGAGCGCAACTACAGGGAGTGGAGCACACCTGCAGTGCGGGTGAAGAAAAGATTCTTCTTATTTTAAACGATTCCAATATGAAAACATTATTAAAATAACCATCAAAATCAACGTCATGTGGAGCGCACCTAGAGGGAGTGGAGCACACCTGTATTGCGGGTGAAGAAAAGAATCTTCTTATTTTCAAATATTCAAATATGAAACATTATTAAAATAACCATCAAAATCAACTTCATGTGGAGCACATCTAGAGGGAGTGGAGCACACCTGCAGTGCGGGTGAAGAAAAGACTCTTCTTATTTTCAACGATTCCAATATGAAACATTATTAAAATAACCATCAAAATCAACTTCATGTGGAGCACATCTAGAGGGAGTGGAGCACACCTGCAGTGCGGGTGAAGAAAAGACTCTTCTTATTTTCAACGATTCAAATATGAAACATTATTAAAATAACCTTCAAAATCAACTTCATGTGGAGCGCATGTAGAGGGAGTCGAGCGCACCTGCAGTGCGGGTGAACAAAAGGTTCTTCTTATTTTCAACGATTCAAATATGAAACATTATTAAAATAACCTTCAAAATCAACTTCATGTGGAGCGCATCTAGAGGGAGTGGAGCACACCTGCAGTGCGGGTGAACAAAAGATTCTTCTTATTTTCAACGATTCAAATATGAAACATTATTAAAATAACCATCAAAATCAACTTCATGTGGAGCACATCTAGAGGGAATGGAGCATACCTGCGTGCGGGTAAAGAAAAGACTCTTCTTATTTTAAGGATTTCAATATGAAACATTATTAAAATAACCATCAAAATCAACGTCATGTGGAGCATATCTAAAGGGAGTGGAGCACACCTGCAGTGCGGGTGAAGAAGAGACTCTTCTTATTTTAAGGATTTCAATATGAAACATTATTAAATAAACATCAAAATCAACTTCATGTGGAGCACATCTAGAGGGAGTGGAGCACACCTGCAGTGCGGGTGAAGAAAGACTCTTCTTATTAATATTTTCAACGATTCCAATATGAAACATAATTAAAATAACCATCAAAATCAACTTCATGTGGAGCGCAACTACAGGGAGTGGAGCACACCTGCAGTGCGGGTGAAGAAAAGATTCTTCTTATTTTAAACGATTCCAATATGAAACATTATTAAAATAACCATCAAAATCAACGTCATGTGGAGCGCACCTAGAGGGAGTGGAGCACACCTGTATTGCGGGTGAAGAAAAGAATCTTCTTATTTTCAAATATTCAAATATGAAACATTATTAAAATAACAATCAAAATCAACTTCATGTGGAGCACATCTAGAGGGAGTGGAGCACACCTGCAGTGCGGGTGAAGAAGAGACTCTTCTTTTTTATGGATTTCAATATGAAACATTATTAAATAAACATCAAAATCAACTTCATGTGGAGCACATCTAGAGGGAGTGGAGCACACCTGCAGTGCGGGTGAAGAAAAGACTCTTCTTATTAATATTTTCAACAATTCCAATATGAAACATTATTAAAATAACCATCAAAATCAACTTCATGTGGAACGCAACTAGAGGGAGTGGAGCACACCTGCAGTGCGGGTGAACAAAAGATTCTTCTTATTTTCAACGATTCAAATATGAAACATTATTAAAATAACCATCAAAATCAACGTCATGTGGAGCACATCTAGAGGGAGTGGAGCACACCTGCGTGCGGGTAAAGAAAAGACTCTTCTTATTTTAAGGATTTTAATATGAAACATTATTAAATAAACATCAAGATCAACTTCATGTGGAGCACATCTAGAGGGAGTGGAGCACACCTGCAGTGCGGGTGAAGAAAAGATTCTTCTTATTTTCAAAGATTCAAATATGAAACATTATTAAAATAACCATCAAAATCAACTTCATGTGGAGCACATCTACAGGGAGTGGAGCACACCTGCAGTGCGGGTAAAGAAGAGACTCTTCTTATTTTATGGATTTCAATATGAAACATTATTAAAATAACCATCAAAATCAACTTCATGTGGAGCGCAACTAGAGGGAGTGGAGCACACCTGCAGTGCGGGTGAAGAAAAGACTTCTTATTTTCAACGATTCAAATATGAACCATTATTAAAATAAACATCAAAATCAACTTCATATGGAGCGCATCTACAGGGAGTGGAGCACAACTGTAGTGCGGGTGAAGAAAAGACTTCTTATTTTCAACGATTCCAATATGAAACATTATTAAAACAAGGCATTAGCGATAATGTGTCTCGTCCACATGCGATAACTAGAAATATCGTGATCTCTGTTGCCATGCAACAGGTCCCCCAAGTGCATAAATCTGCATAAGTTATGCTTGCATATATCTACATTACTGTTTGGAAAGTGACGTTTACAAAGTTATGTCATAAGAGAGTCTTGCGGGTAAACTATAATGTTTGACCTGAAATGACCTTTGACCTGACCATGTGACCTCTGATGGCAGCATAACATGCAGGTCCCCCAAGTGCTTCTAAAACCCAAGTTTGGTTGAAAAGTGAGTGATGGTTGCAAAGTTATCTGTCATAAGAGAGTCTTGCAGGTAAACTTTAACCTCAGTACATCTACAACCCAAGTTTGGTTGAAAAGTGAGTGATGGTTGCAAAGTTATCTGTCATAAGAGAGTCTTGCAGGTAAACTTTAACGTATGACCTTTGACCTTATCATGTGACATCCAACGGCACCATAACATGCAGGTCCCCTCAGTGCATCTACAACCCAAGTTTGGTTGAAAAGTGAGTGACGGTTGCAAAATTATCTGTCATAAGAGAGTCTTGCAGGTAGTCTTTAACGTTTGACCTGAAATGACCTTTGACCTTATCATGTGACCTCCAACGGCACCATAACATGCAGGTCCCCTCAGTGCATCTACAACCCAAGTTTGGTTGAAAAGTGAGTGACTGTTGCAAAGTTATCTGTCATAAGAGAGTCTTGCAGGTAAACTTTAACGTATGACCTCAAATGACCTTTGACCCTATCATGTGACCTCCAACGGCACCATAACATGCAGGTCCCCTTAGTGCATCTACAACCCAAGTTTGGTTGAAAAGTGAGTGACGGTTGCAAAGTTATCATCTGTCATAACGTTTGTGACGGACGCCATTTGGATCCCTTAGCCTCGCCTTCACCTCCGGTGGGCGAGACAATAACCATCAACATCAACTTCATGTGGAGCGCATCTAGAGGGAGTTGAGCACACCTGCATTGCGGGTCAAGAAAAGACTCTTCTTATTTTAAGGATTTCGATATGAAACATTATTTAAATAACCATCAAAGTCAATTTCATGTGGAGCGCATTTAGAGGGAGTGGAGCACACCTGCAGTGCGGGTGAAGAAAAGACTCTTCTTATTTTAAGGATTTCAATATGAAACATTATTCAAATAAACATCAAAATCAACTTCATGTGGAGCGCATCTAGAGGGAGTGGAGCACACCCACAGTGTGGGTGAAGAAAAGACTTTTCTTATTTTCAACGATTCAAATATGAAACATTATTAAAATAAACATCAAAATCAACTTCATATGCAGCACAACTATAGAAGGAGTGGAGCACACCTGCATTGCGGGTCAAGAAAAGACTCTTCTTATTTTAAGGATTTCAATATGAAACATTATTTAAATAACCATCAAAGTCAATTTCATGTGGAGCGCATTTAGAGGGAGTGGAGCACACCTGCAGTGCGGGTGAAGAAAAGACTCTTCTTATTTTAAGGATTTCAATATGAAACATTATTCAAATAAACATCAAAATCAACTTCATGTGGAGCGCATCTAGAGGGAGTGGAGCACACCCACAGTGTGGGTGAAGAAAAGACTTTTCTTATTTTCAACGATTCAAATATGAAACATTATTAAAATAAACATCAAAATCAACTTCATATGCAGCACAACTATAGAAGGAGTGGAGCACACCTGCAGTGCGGGTGAAGAAAAGACTCTTCTTATTTTAAGGATTTCAATATGAAACATTATTCAAATAACCATCAAAGTCAATTTCATGTGGAGCGCATTTAGAGGGAGTGGAGCACACCTGCAGTGCGGGTGAAGAAAAGACTCTTCTTATTTTAAGGATTTCAATATGAAACATTATTCAAATAAACATCAAAATCAACTTCATGTGGAGCGCATCTAGAGGGAGTGGAGCACACCCACAGTGTGGGTGAAGAAAAGACTTTTCTTATTTTCAACGATTCAAATATGAAACATTATTAGAAAATAACCATAAAAATCAACTTCATGTGGAGCGCATCTAGAGGGAGTGGAGCACACCAACAGTGTGGGTAAAGAAAAGATTCTTCTTATTTTCAAAGATTCCAAAATGTAACATTATTAAAATAACCTTCAAAATCAACTTCATGTAGAGCGCATCTAGAAGGAGTGGAGCACACCTGCAGTGCGGGTGAAGAAAAGACTCTTCTTTATTTTAAGGATTTCAATATGAAACATTATTAAAATAACCATCAAACTCAACTTCATGTGGAGCGCATCTAGAGGGAGTGGAGCACATCTGCACTCCAGGTGAAGAAAAGACTCTTCTTGTTTACAACGATTCCAATATGAAACATTATTAAAATAACCATCAAAATCAACTTCATGTGGAGCACTTCTACAGGGAGTGGAGCACACCAGCAGTGCGGGTGAAGAAAAGACTTCTTATTTTCAACGATGTAACACCATCAAAATAGCCATTCTAATAATCAACTTCATGTGGAGCGCATCTAGATGGAGTGGAGCACACCTGCAGTGCGGGTGAAGAAAAGACTTCTTATTTTCAACGATGTAACACCATCAAAATAGCCATTCTAATAATCAACTTCATGTGGAGCGCATCTAGATGGAGTGGAGCACACCTGCAGTGCGGGTGAAGAAAAGACTCTTCTTTATTTTAAGGATTTCAATATGAAACATTATTAAAATGGGGTAACCTCGCTAGTCATAAGGACCGCTAGTCATAAGGATCAGTGGCTCATAAGGACCGCTAGTCATAACGTGTAATTTCCTATACCTGTAGGGTCGCTATTCATAAAGCGAAAAGGGGGTCACTATTCATAAACTCATAAGGAGCATTATTCATAAGGATTGCTATTCATAATATGAGAAGAAGGTCGCTATTCATAATCGAAGAAAAGGGTCATTACTCATAAGGGCCGCTATTCATAATAAGTCATAAGGGTCGCTATACATAATACAGATACAGGGTCGCTATTCATAATACCAAATCGGGGTCGTTAATCATAAGGGTCGCTATTCATAAAGGTCAATATTCATAAGGGTCGCTATTCATAATCGGAGAAGAGGGTCGCTATTCATAATCGGAGAAGAGGGTCGCTATTCATAATCGGAGAAGAGGGTCGCTATTCATAATCAAAGAAGAGGGTCGCTATTCATAATCAGAGAAGAGGGTCGCTATTCATAATCGAAGTAGAGGGTTGCTATTCATAATCACAGAAGAGGGTCGCTAATCATAATCAAAGAAGAGGGTCGCTATTCATAATCACGAAAGAGGGGCGCTATTCATAATCGAAGAATAGGTTAGGGTTAGGATTATTTGTCAAATATTGTAATATGATTTTCATTGTTCAATGAACACTCAAATATGAAAGAACAAAAATAATAATATTGGATGGGATCTAGACACCCCACGGCTGTGTCGAGCCAATATGGGGACGGGCGATGAAACAAATACACCCCTTAAAAACAGGCGAGAGCAAAAAAGTGTGAGGAAGCGGGGGAAGAGAACGATAAAAGCTACGAAATTTGCGTCAGTTTTCGCGCTTCCCGCGGGGAGGGGGAAGTATTACCCATCCATGCATCCACCCCTGATACATGCAGTGCAGCATTGCGTGGGTGTCGAACTAACTTTCCGCCTAAAAGGAGGTGCTACATGTACGAGCCTTTATCTTTCTCTCAAATTTGCTACAAAACGTCAGAGGGCCCCCCCCCCCCCTCTCCATGCACCCACCCCTGTTACATACAGTGCAGTATTGCGACGAGCCATTATCTTTATCTCAGATTTGCTATAAAACGTCAGAGCTTTCGCACTTCGCGCGGGAGGGGGAAAACCATATAGTTACATACCCCTAACAACTCTATGGGGGAATCTCCCCCTCCCTGCATCCATCCCCCTGGGGAGCACGCAAAGAGTGCTCATCACCAAATTGGCACTCTTCGCGGGCTCACAAACGCCCCATATTGAAAAGTCCTGGCTACGCCTGTGTCACCCCCCCCCCCCCCATCAGTCCGATCACGTTGCGCTATTCTACCCATCTTGTTTCGGTACAAGCACATAGTACTGACAATTTTCGTCAAAGCAATTCATAAATGGCATAGTCTGTGTGCTGGTGGCGGGGGGGGGGGGGGGGGGGGGGGGGGCTGTAGTAGGTGTTGCCACCAGGTGTTGTTATATCATGTCCATAATCCTCAGAGATAGGCGAGATAGCTCAGAGGTCGAACAGTGGCTTTGTAACTGAAGGATGCGTGTTTGAAACCAGGATGCACTCATGTCCTTTGGTAAAGCATTAACCTCAAGTCCCTCGGAGAGGACTTAACCCTAATAGGCCCGGGGGCGGATTCCCCCCCCCCCCTCGACGTTTCGCGTAATATGTTCGCATCGCGAAAAGCAGTCACCACGCCGCTTCACTACTTTTTTCTTTCAAGTCTTGCGCAACTTTTGAGACCAAATTTGTGATGTCCGCGCGTGCGGTTCCGGAGTTACCCAACATTTCGTAAGTGCATGTCAGACCCAAAATTGTTCAAAAACGTGATTTCGTGTACAAATCCAATCCAAATTGTGTTTCCAGCTAAAATTCATAAATGTTTCATTATTTTTACTTTTACTGTTTAAAAGCAATTAATTTTATGTTGTTTAGGATTAAAATAGTGTCGCCGACAAATTCCATCGAAAAAACAAAACATAAGAAAAAAAGGATTTTTACCGGTTTATTTGATCAGAATCTGACAAAGAGTCTCTATACCAAAAATTAGCAGTTTTGGGGCTTTATTTAATTAATTAGAGCAAATTAATTTTATGCATAAATTAGCATAATTAATTAGTTATGAAATTTTTCGGAGAAATTGACTATACAGTTTTGTAGATTACGTGGTCGGCGACGTGTGTGCCGATTTTCGTTGCGAATGCGCGGTGGACGGCCGAGATCTTAGGGGGTGGAATCAGCCCCCCACCCCCGGCTGTGAGATGGGTCTAAATAACCCGACTCTATTAGGGTTAAAGCCGTTGGTCCTGTGGTTGTTTACATACAACCAATATGCTTTACAGTATAAAGAAGTGGGAATAAATTTGATAGAACTGAATTAAGATCAAACAAACATAGAAAATACATGATGCGCAGGCCCTTGTAATGGGGGGGGGGGGGGGGGGGGGGGGTGGCCTGTAGGATTGGCTTGTATCATCCCCCCGCAATAATTCACCTTCAATAAATGACATGATCAAATAATATGATCAGGAGGAGGAGGAGGATGACCATGATGATTATTATTCATAGGATCACGATCGATCAACATGGTGATAATTTTTGTCATGATTTTTGTTAAGATTATGATAAGGAAGACCGAAATAAAGATTTCAAAGCATATAATGAAATTAATAAGTTAGTAATTACCATGAAAGCACATGCACTCAAATGCTCTGAGAGGTGATTTTTAACTCGGGGAAATTTGAAAGTCCCAACCGTGGGAGGGCATACTTCATTCCCATCCTTGCCCATAAACCGGGGCACACTGTAAAAACGGTAGATGCCAATGAATTGTACGTTACTAAAATCACGTATTATGTATGTAGATGTATGGA
The DNA here is from genome assembly GCA_025617745.1 of Heliocidaris erythrogramma. Classification (NCBI taxonomy): domain Eukaryota; kingdom Metazoa; phylum Echinodermata; class Echinoidea; order Camarodonta; family Echinometridae; genus Heliocidaris; species Heliocidaris erythrogramma. The sequence continues at coordinate 47,461,106 of CM046860.1, read as the reverse complement.
TTAGACATCGTTTTTTTAATTATTAAGGCACTGACAAAGCGCCTTTCAAAGTGTGGGGAGTATTGATAAATATAGTTCATTTTTTTAGAAAATAGGGATATATTTTACAAAAACTGGAAATGCATTGTATAGAGCTTTCTTAAATACAATACCGTTGGGCCTTGGGTTGTCCTTCCTCCATATCCCTTTCTTATTTGATTTAAATGACAACCCTCTTCTTTGATTATGAATAGCGACCCTCTTCTGTGATTATGAACAGCGACCCTCTTTTGTGATTATGAATAGCGACCCTCTTCTCCGATTATGAATAGCGACCCTCTTCTGTGATTATGAATAGCGACCCTCTTTTGTGATTATGAATAGCGACCCTCTTCTCCGATTATGAATAGCGACCCTCTTATGTGATTATGAATAGCGACCCTCTTTTGTGATTATGAATAGCGACCCTCTTATCCGATTATGAATAGCGACCCTCTTCTGTGATTATGAATAGCGACCCTCTTTTGTGATTATGAATAGCGACCCTCTTCTCCGATTATGAATAGCGACCCTTATGAATATTGACCTTTATGAATAGCGACCTTTATGAATAGCGACCTTTATGAATAGCGACCCTATTTTCGTATTATGAATAGGGACCCTTATGATTAACGACCCTGCTTTGGTATTATGAATAGCGACCCTCTTTCCATATTATGAATAGCGATCCTTATGTCTTATTATGAATGGCGGTCCTTATGAATAATTACCCTTATGAATAGCAACCCTTATGTCTTATTATGAATATCGGTCCTTATGAATAATTTTTTTTATGACTAGCGGTCCTTATGACTAGCGAGCAGACCCCATTAAAATAACCATCAAAATCAACTTTATCAAAATCAACTTTTACAGGGATTGGAGCACATCTGCAGTGCGGGTTAAGAAAATTCAATATCTACCTAGCTACTGTAGCATGACCTCATGATATGCATATTTATTACCTCTCTTGATTCTTCAGTTTTGAAGTCCACGCGTTTTCGCACTTCAGTCTTCCCATATGAATTTGGCATGTTCACTTATGGGCCAGTCACAAATCAGTTGCGATGCGTCGGCGATGGGTAAAACCCGGGAAATTTTAACAAAATCTTGAGACAGATCTCACGATTTTGCACCCGTCGGAGGCGCTCTCCGGACGCCTGCGGCTTGTCGCAGATTTTTTAGGCATCGCCACACCCGTCGCGGTCCCCAACTTTGAACTTAAAATTTTAAGATTGCTCGCAAGATTTTTCACCCATTTTGGGCATCCCAGACATAATCTCCGATGACCTACGATGCCCTCCGATTAATCGGAGGCGTCCTCCGAATAATCTGAGACTAGTCGCAAGATTCTGTGTGGGATTGGAAATTCAGGTTGAGATTCAATGTCTGCGAGTAGTCTCCGGCGCCCTCCGACTGAATCGGAGGCGCCCTGCGACGATTCGTACGCTTTCTGTGATCGTCTCCGACGAATCGTACGGTGGAATCGTAGTAAATCGCCGTGTATATAAGGGCGCCTCCGACCGGAACGCTAAAAGTTTGAGACGACCGAGGTCAAGAAACCCTCCTTTTCCCCCACATATACCCAGGGGAAAAAAAATTTAAAAGAAAAGACGCTCGCCGATATCGTCTCCGATCCCCTCCGATGCAATCGGAGGCGATCGGAGGCTAATCCCACGATTTTTCGACAAAACCGGGTCAAAATCCTTGAAAAAATCTCCGACAATGTGACTGCTCCACTTTTATTAGGATTATTGCTAGGATTGTTCAAGGATTCTTTATTTTCTACGACGACCCCTGGCCAAAACTAATCCCCGACAGATCGCCGACATTGTGACTGGGCCATTAACGCGAACCAGTCGTGAACCCCGATCTTTCGACAGAAATTTGGCGAAAACACGTCCTTTTCGGCACATTTTAAATCATAATCTCGGGAACCGCGCAAGATTTTTCATGGGGGCAAACGGTTTATAAAACTTTGATTAATTCTACATCTCATGATATCAGTTATTTTTTAATTGAATGAAAAAAACTGCCGTCTTTTTTCGACTGAAAATGCATGGTTTCATGCTTTTTGTGTGAGGAGAAGCACTTTTTTGCACTCATTGCTCTCGTATTCCTCCTATAGCTTCTGACTTACGTGTCAAAATGTATGGGGGCAAAGACTAGCAGATAGCCAAGATGTTACTCTTTCTTGTGATATCAGGTTCGTCCTGATTGCGAAAAACCGCCGTCTATTTTGCATAATTAAAAAGAAACTTAGCAAAAAAGATGTCATGTATATAAAGCACGTACAGTATGTAATGCTGCGTATATGTAGGCTCGATTTGGACTGTGCCATTCTAAAACGGGGTGCATCAATCCAATGTGTGTGTTGAACGACCGTGAATGCGAATTGACCAGTCGTTACAGCTGTGGAGTGATATGTTGCATACCGTGGATGAAATGGATGAATCATGTCGAATGAGAAAGTGTAAAATTCTTCCTTCCCGCGTACGCACTGTTGTGTACTCGGAGTGAGATTCGTAAATAGCAGCTCTTCTGTCCCTCCCTTCTCCGTTGCCCCCCATTGCTATAATAAAACAGCCGCGAACAAAACACCGATTTATACACAGCAATGACCTCGACCACCCAGCTGATCGAGCGTGGTACTCGAGTCGCGTTTGTATGTGCGCACAGCTGACTAAAGCAGAATTAAACCTTCAAATTATGTGAACAAATCAGGGGGTGAGAAATTCATATGGTTCCAACTCAGCTTATGAATTATTCATGAAAATTTTAAGGCATTAAGGCGGCGCGCGCCCGTGCGCGTGCGGAAAAAAAATTCGCGGCCGTGTAGCGGCGGATACGGGGATCGATAGATACCCCCGTAGATACCGTTCTAAAAACGGCCAAGAACACTGTCTGCCGGCGGATCGTGTTCCAACCCAGACAGATACCGTACCTATTTCTCTTCGGCAGATATCGGTCTTGCTATCGTTTCTCTGTACGTACGTGCACACTTGCCGCGAATTATGAAGTGTGGTGCTACTAACTATAGAATACCGAAGTTATGACGTCACAAAAAGCTATTTTTTCATTTTGACATTTTTTATACCATATCTCAAAGGAACATGGTGAAAAACATCCAGATCCTAAATTTTATGGCAATTGGCTCATTGGGCCCCGAGATATGGCCGCATGAATACCTAATTAGCCCCATTGAAGTCTGTGTAAATTGGCCTGGTTCTTAGACAGTTTAAAACCAGGCCAATTTAACACTGACTTCAATGGGGCTAATTAGATATTCATATAGCCATACCTTGGGCCACCTTGAACTGATTCATGTCAAATTTGATGTGTGAACGTTTTCCATCATGCTCTACCTAAATATGGTCATAAAAATACTGAAATACAAAAATCAAAATTTGATGACGTCACACTTCGGTACTCTATGAACAAGGACTCTGTTACTAAGTTCGAAAAAGAAGTAGCTTTAATTGAGAGCTACCTAAAAAAAAAAAAATATTTATTTATTTTTTTATTTCGGTATGAAAAACATTGCCTTTCCTTCGAAATTACCCTTTTTATTTATTTATTTTTGATATCCTTATACATGACTTGTATAAGGCAAAATCAGGCTAGCTTTATCAACTTTATTATAACTCTAATTTTGATGTTATTTGGACGAATCCCACCAAGTTTGCTCACAGTCCAGTTGCATTTCATGCAAAAATATTGCCCCAGGGGCACTTTGAGGAACTTCCTCTACATGCTACTTAATTGATTTTAACAATCTGAAATTTGACATTATTTATGATCCGTATGATACATACGCACTTTCCGCTCGAATTGCCTGTTGAGTGAGATGATAATGTCATGATGTACTCAGGAGTATTACATGGGGTTTAAAATATCCCGTTTGCAAATCAATATAGACCTACAAAAAAAAAGGCTTAGTCCGAAATGGTGGGTAGCGTCGCGTCGCGTCGCGTTGACGCGAACGCAACCATTCGTCAAAAAAAAAAAAATTATTTTTTTATTTTTTTATTTCGGTATGAAAAACATTGCCTTTCCTTCGAAAATACCCTTTTTATTTATTTATTTTTGATATCCTTATACATGACTTGTATAAGGCAAAATCAGGCTAGCTTTATCAACTTTTTTATAACTCTAATTTTGATGTTATTTGGACGAATCCCACCAAGTTTGCTCACAGTCCAGTTGCATTTCATGCAAAAATATTGCCCCAGGGGCACTTTGAGGAACTTGCTCTACATGCTACTTAATTGATTTTAACAATCTGAAATTTGACATTATTTATGATCCGTATGATACATACGCACTTTCCGCTCGAATTGCCTGTTGAGTGAGATGATAATGTCATGATGTACTCAGGAGTATTACATGGGGTTTAAAATATCCCGTTTGCAAATCAATATAGACCTACAAAAAAAAAAGGCTTAGTCCGAAATGGTGGGTAGCGTCGCGTCGCGTCGCGTTGACGCGAACGCAACCATTCGTCCAAAGCCCCCCCCCCCCCCCCAGTTTGGCCGAAAGGGTGCGTTGGGAGCGTCGGGTCGCGTCGCGTTGAATGGAAGGCCACCATTCGTCCAAAGCACCCCCGTAGTGACTGTGTTTTGCCGAAAGGGTGCGTTGACTTTTTTTTTCTTCTAAATACAGTGTATTATTATTATTACTAGCAGAAGCAGCCCCTGGACATCCAGGGGCGCTAGCTGTGTTTATGATTAATCACCGTACCGTTAATTTGTCACAATAATCAAGTGAATAAATAAAAAATAAAGCGCATTGAGGTGTTCACGTAATGCGCTATATAAATGTAACATATTATATTATTATATTAATAAATAAAAAAGTCGGAAAAAGTTATTTTTATACCATTTACAACATGTACATTGGCGGATCAGGGTGGGGGTACTTCCGTTCCGTGCCCTCCCAACCCCCTTTTTGGAAGGAAAGTATGCATTTTGACCATGTACGATCCGCCCTTTTGTCGATTGTGCCCCCCCCCTTTTAGAATGAAAACCTTTTTTGCTTGTCAAAGGATTATGCAGGGACCCCCATAACAACCACTCCTGAGCGAATTTTGGAGGTCTGACGAAAAGAAAAATTGTCGCCACCTCAACCCCCCCCTCCCCCCCCCCACCACTGAGCGACTTTCCAAGAAGCTGGCAAGACCAAAAAAATACAGGTCTGCCTTTTCCAAAAGTTGACAAGCCTGCACTTGTGTGCCCCGCCTTATACTAAATTCTGGATGCGCCCCTGAACATGTGAGTATGTCTTATTTATCTCATTTATTTATGAGTTTAAAAAAATTTACATTTTCATCTTGATGAAGATTAATGATATGGATATAATAATGTTCCAGTACAATATCCATGCATAGACCTAGAGGGAGCGATTTGATCTTGCCATGTTTCTGTGGTTTAATACTCAGAGAAATCAAGGCCATGAAAACATAACATCCATAATTAGCGGTACGTCCCCTGTAAAGGATGCAAAAATGAGGGAAAAAAAATGAATTTGTCATTTTATTTTCAGGGGTATTATGGCCCCCTTATATGGGTTTTGGGAGGACCGACGGATTGAATTTTCCCATACTCCCCCTCCCCATTCCAATATCATCCCATCACCCCCAACGCGAGGGGAGAAGGGATTAATATCATTATACAAAATCCTGGCTCCACCCCTGATGACAAACCTGCATTTCCATGCCCCCCCCTTTCTAAAAAATCCTGGATCCGCCCCTGACAGACTTGCATTTCCATGCCCCCCCCTTTCTACAAAATCCTGGATCCACCCCTGATGACAAACCTGCATTTCTGTGCCCCCTTTCTACAAAATCCTGGATCCGCCCCTGACAGACCTGCATTTCCGTGCCCCCCCCCTTTTCACAATATCTTGGATCCGCCCCTGACAGACGTGCATTTCTGTGCCCCCCCCCCCCCCCCCTATTCACAAAATCATGGATTCCCCCCTGATGACAGCCCTGCATTTCTGTGCCGGCCCCTCCCCCCTTTTTACAAAATCCTTGATCCGCCCCTGATGACAGCCCTGCATTTCTGCCCCCCTCCTCCCTTTACAAAATCCTGGAACCGCTGATAATAATAATAACTAGAAAGGCCGTCAAAGGCGGCAGACCACGCCTTAGCGGGCTATTATTCTTGAAACTGCAGAAATAGATATATTTTTACTGGTTAATTGGTTCCCCTGTCGTGTATAAAAAAAACTAAACCCAATATAGGTTTTGTTTTGTTGCGATTATTTTTGTAAGCAGTAGCCATTCAAAGGGGATAACAAGAGGCAATCTCCCCCCCCCCCCCCAAAAAAAATAAAAAAAAAAAAAAAAATTCCATATCCAGGTCATAACTTTGTGTGTCCCCACCCTTGAAAAAATTCTTCTGAAAAAGATATTTTATTATTGAAACATCCCTCCCCTAAAAGTAATTGATTAGACATGTCAGAGAGCGTGGCGTGATGAGGAAAAAAATGTTAGCAATTTGTATTCAGTGTTCAGTCATGTCAGTATTAGTAAATGTATTCATGTTCTATCTTTACATTGCAATTGGGGTTGGTTTTTTTTCATCAGGCTTGGATAAAATAAATACGACGACAAAATAAGTTGGATCTCGACTTCAAAATGACATGCATGCGAGGCACAGAGCTTACTCACTCAGCTCAGTCACCACCCATCAACAAAGTCAGTGTATACTGGCGTACATTCGGCGAACCTCAGCCACCAAATTTTGCAAATCCACACGAATTAAAAAAAAAATACATACAGTTTTTGTATATATTTTACAACTACGAAATCCACTCAAACAGACATAAATGAGTTATAAACTAACTCAAATCTCAAATGACAGGACCGTAATAACCCAACGAAAAAAAGTTCAATCCTACTACACAGCCACAGGCACTGTACTCCCTAGGCCTAGCTAGCCCGACCAGACGCCGTCACGTACTTCGCGACAGCGCTGTGTATAGTTATGTACTCCCTAGCCTACCGTACTCTCACAACCACAACAGCCCATTCACAACACACGCGAACACTCGCGAGTGCGATCGACTCACTCGCGTCGAACAAACTCACCAGATTTTCACCGAAAACAATTAAAATCACGTACTACACGCCCACCAGGATAAAATAAATCACAAAAACTTCCACAACAAAGTGGAAAAAACCGGGGAAATAAACAGAAATGCACAGAAGATAAGAAATAGAGGAAAAATTAGACGTGCTAGGCCTAGGGTAACCCCCTAAAGCGGCCGCCATTACGCTGTAACATTTGGGCACGATTTGAACGCGCCCGAAGCCCCCGATGCATTATTCATTTTGTACGATGCTCCCCTACAGTGTATATGCTTTAACACAGGTAAAATATAAATGTGGATCAGTGTCACGCATGCGCATTAAGAAAGGTCAAATCCGCCTAATCTATTCATGTATGCTAATGTATTCATCACTTGGCTAATGACGGCGCATCGATAATTGACGAATGGGCGTCATTCATATGGTGTCGTTAAATCTTTATGATAATTAGGTCCCAACATGTGATCAGTCAGCACAAAAGGGTTAACGACGTTCCACTTAAATAACGTTACTTGGTCGAGTTCAATGAGTTGTATACCGTAGTTATGAAGAAGATAAATACATGTTGTTCACATTAAATTTATCACATCTCATGAATTAAGAGAAAAAACTTTTACATTCATAATAAGTAATTTTTCAAATTACTTTTTAATAAATTTACTATCTTTGACCAGTAGGATAATGTTATAAAAAAAAAGGGGGGGGGGGGAGTGTGTATAATAATTGAAGACCAAATTAAGGTAAGAATAAAATATCAGCCGGTGTAGAAGAAGAGGTATCCTTTGATTTTCTTGAGGGGCAACTTTCGCATTCATACCAATTTGTGAATCTTATAATTGTACCTTTCAAAGAGAATTATGAACCTTGAAAATTCGGCCATTTTAGTTGACCCGAAAACTATTACATTTTTATTCTTTACTTTCTTTCCCTCTTTCTCACCCACCCCCCCCCCCCCCCCCCCCCCACTAGCATACCCGGGGTGGGGTGGGCAAGGGGACAGACTGCCCCCTAACAGCTTGTGACCCCCCCCCCCCCTCTATTTCTTTTTGAAAGACAAGTATAAGCCTATTTAAGTGTGCCACCCCTTTCTTTCATAACATTGAACCTTTTTTGAAATTCATATTTTGCTTGTCAGAGAATTATGGAGGAAAACTGGACCTCATCAAATCTGGTAACCCCCGCCCCACCCCCCGAATTTTGGAGGAGGAAAAAAAATTCTCGAAGGGCTAGCTAAAAAAAATTCCCCTCCCCCATTTTCATCAAATCTTCTTTCACCTTTCCTCATCTTTTTTCTTCCCTCCCCTTTCTCTCTCTCCCTCTCTCTCTCTCATACACACACCTCGATCACACGTCCTGGTTCATTTTGGAGGGGAAAAAAATCTTGGAGGGCTGGCTAACCCCCCCCCCCCCCCCCCAAAAAAAAAAAAAAAAAAAAAAAAAACATATAATCTTCAATTTCATCTTTTCTCATCTTTTTTTCTTCCCTCTCTCTCTCTTTTTTTTATCTCTCTCTCTCTCTCATACGCACCTCGATCACACCCCCATCCCCATATGGTTCATGCCATTGATATAACGTGAGAGGACCTTTATCATGTTCACATGCAAATTTTCAATAACAATTATCTTTCTTACAATCAAGATTTAAGGTGCAATTTTATGCACACGTCAATTCGGGAATAGTTAGATTTTCTCACTTTTTAATGAATATTTTTGTACATGCAGAAATGATAACAGTCTTTAGAGATGTTTAGACATTGTATTACTTCTTAAATAAACCCATCATTTATCTGCAGTCATACTCTTTCATGAGTTCTATTACAACTGACTTGTCATGGTCAAATAATATCATTCTTTTCTTGACAGTAGTACAAATATGTACATGCATTAAAAAAATGAATTTCAATATAAATGAATCATACATTATTAATTTCAATCCCTATTCAAGAGGTAAATTATTGAATTTACACTGGAGAAATAGATACTATTAACTTTTTACCACTACACCCCACAAAAGAAGAAATAATAAAAGAAATAAATGACCATCTAATTTCCATGTTCAACACGCACACCATGTTCTTGAAAAACAGATAATGTGAGTCTTTAACCGAAGAACCTTGATGGGAGGAATTTTAATTTGTAAAAAATTGGAACCAGCTGGTTCCAATTTTTTCTGACTTGTGTTTTTCATTACAGATCGAGCATACGATCTTTAACACTGGGAGTAAAATGCCTATTTTAATTTGTTTACAAATTAAAATCCCTACCATCAAGCTTCTTCGTTTACTAACCATTGTCTACGGCGGACTGTTGAATATTAATGAGTCAGAAAGAAGAGGATCTTGGGTATTTGATTCCAGTTCATCGTGACTTGGCCGTGAACCAGAATAGCCTGGTGGTTAAGTCGCTGCCCGGAAAGCAGTAGATGACAGGTTCGAATCCCGCTGGTTCCAATTTTTTCTCACTTGTGTTTTTCATTACAGATCGAGCATACGATCTTTAACACTGGGAGTAAAATGCCTACAAATTTGTTTACAAATGTGAGTCTTGTTGACACTTCTAAGAAATATAAATCAAATGATTCATCTTCCTTTTAGTTGGTACATGTATATTGCATATTAATAGTATTAAAAGTCTAACTAAAAAGAAGGGGGGGGGGGGAGAAACACACAGAGAGATCTAATTCTATAGTTTGAATCTAAATAACAGGGATGCCAATTAGAATTGATAAAAAAGTGGGAAAATCATCTAGAATGGGCCCTTGGGCTTATATGGCTAAAATTGGCTAAAATTATGTTGAAAAAGTAGGAATTGCTACTTTTGTCTGAACAGTGGCATCCCTGAAATAAAGTGTTGAATAGTATGGATTTTCTCTGAAGATCAATAATAGAATAGTAATTAAATTAGCACAAATTCACAGAATCAGTTAATTATTATTATTAATTTGTTATACATGGTGAGAAGATTTAATAAAGGAGAGGCCAAGTGGCTGTGGCAGTGCTTATCTTTATTTCATTAGGGGCCATGTAATGTCACTAGGCCACATAGAAGAGGAAGACCTCCTCACAATAACGAGCTACTACACAAAATGGCTGCATGTGACTGCAACATTTGACATGGGGAGGGTTAAGATGGTTAAGATATAATTGAAGAACTTTAACAGGGACCGCGGAACCGGTGGGGGGGGGGGGGCCTGCAGCCCCCCACCTTTTTCAGTAAACACGTGCAAACGTACGGCAGTGCAAAAAATGTGGTAATACACGCAGCCCCCCCCCCCCCCCACTAAGCCCCTCCACTTTCCAAGACGTTCCGCGGCGCCCGTTTAAAACTCCTCTTCCGCCATTCTAATGATGCATATTAGACTGGAATCCAGGTATGATTTCAATATGAAGAAATTTAGATGTTTATCAAAGCAGGGGTCTATTTCACTGAAGAGTTGAAGTAGAAATCCATGTCTGTTGAAAGAAAAGAGGAAAGAGTTTAGAAAATAGCATCCATTGTGTATTTTATAATTTAGCAAGCAACAATTAGAATTTGCAAAAAGACTGAAATTTAGAGTTTCCTATTAATAGTTAACATCGACTCTTTAAATGATATTAATATAATAATAAGTGGGAATTCTCAAAAGTATTTAAAGAGGAAAAAAGTTTTTCCAGTTGGACAGATAAAATTTTCAAGGCTATTCAAAAGAAACTAAATTAGTAAAGTCACAAGAAAATGGCTTCTTAAACCAAAAAGTGTGTACCTTGATTGTATTGAGGTACTAATAACAACCAGGGGCGTTGATTATGGGGTGGTAAGTGGGCAGTAGGAGGGCAAATAATATAGTTTTGCCCCCCCCCCAAAAAAAAAAAAAAAAAAAATAATAATAATTATATTTCCCTGACTCATGTTACCTTGGAGAAGCTGGCAATTAAGAGGCATTGAAAAAATCATGAAGGGTGCTATTAGGCTGTTTTGCCCCCCCCCCCTCCGAAAAACACATTGACGCCCCTGAAGGCTGATAGCAATCTTACTCTTAAAGCATATGCCTACCAGGCAAAACTGAAGCAGCTAAGTAGTAATTGTTCCTCTCAGAATTTGTCTTCATTCTCAGTAGGTAAGCATTCCTCTTCATCATCATCATCATCTGTTGTAGAATAGATGAGGTAGAGAAGCATTACCCTGTATTAAGAAAAAAAAAATCACACAAACACTCATCCTCACCCTCTTCATCTTTTCAAAGAGGAGACTAACTACAATAGATTTATAGACTGTAATCAATAGTGTCATATTTGGCCCTAATATTACTACTACTACTACTACTACTACTACTAACAATAATAATGATCATAATGATAACAATAATAATGAAAATAATAATATCATCAATAACATACATTCACCCATCTTATTTTGTTTTGTTTCTGTTTGCAGGAATTAATGAAATGTTAAATCTAATAATTAAGGGGACTAAAATTTGTATTTATGACATCCCACTGAACATGCCTTAAATATATCATAATTGATATTTAAAGACACTAAACAGCTAATTTCATATTACACTGAAAACAGATCTCAGTGGTGGATAAAGGAAAAATGACAAATGAATTGTCCATTCCTCAGAAAAAAGAAGAAAAAATTGTTGTTTTGGTTGGACAATGTTAACTAAAAATGCCACTCTTTATTGTGAACACATCATCACCCCCCCCCCCCCCACCACCCCTCCCTCCCCAGTTAACTGATCCTGGATCCACTACCACCACCAGACCTAGTCTATAATTTTTAGCTGTAATAGGTATACCTAGGTCTAACTAGTTAGGTCTAGTCCCTAGCCCAGGGATGCTGCCACGAACGCTATGCGTTCAGGCTGCCGCAGTAAGGTCTATACTTACCTGTTTATTTCTCATGTCTCATCAAGTAGGACTTTCCACTTCATCCGGCACCTCCAACAGTTGTTAAGTTATGTAAGGAGACCTAGTAGATCTTCAAGTAGATCAGCCACAGGTTAGTTCCTTGCCATGTTTATCTGATGGAAATCAAAGTCAACATGAATGAGACTAATGAATGCAATACAGAAACTAATGATTTTTAACTAAAGATTTCGGTTCCAATAATGTATGAATAAAATATATTTTTTTACTATTTTTCCACGCTATTTTTCCTCTATTTTTCCATTGAAAAAATAGTCAAAAAATATATTTTCCCTATCTATTTTTTCACTATTTTCCCCATATTTTTAGGCTATTTTATTTCGGGCAGGGCCGTCACGAGTGACAGGGTGGTAAGGGGAATCGAGCTGCAACATTTAGCTCATGACGATGAAAATTGAATTGAAAGTTCGAGAGTAGATTACACATTGTTTCATGACATACAGCTCTGTAGAATCCCTTCAAAATGTAGAGAAATTGAAACAGATTACTCACAATGGCAGAACTTGTTATAAATATAATCTAATTTTCGAAAATTAAAGGTTGACTAAATTAGAGAAAAAATGGGTGCTCTTTCCATGTAGTTTTGCCTTCTAATCACGAATCTGCCAATCGATTGTCCAAATTATGTCTCGTTTTGGCGAAAAAGGGGAAAAGGTAGAGGTTTTGGGACCGTTCCTTAAAACTCGTGAGCTGATTGGCTAACCCCCAAGTGACGTATGAAAAGTAAGAGGCACAAGATCTGCAGGCTGCAGCATAATAATTATTGTACACAGAATGCGGTATTTGACCCCTCTGTTCAACGGACAATTTATGAAAATAGGAAATTAATCAATATAATCTTAGGAGTGAATAATCATTATCAATATATTTTCTACAAGATCAGAAAACGCTTTTGCCCAAATATACAGCTCTTGTTTTGTTTTTTAGCTTTTCTTTTGAACAATGTTCTCATCCATCTGAGCTTGCCGAACGAAAGTTTTGCATTGGTCATAAACGCGTGCACAGCCGTTTTATGCGTCTGTATGATTGTACAATGTCCTACACCTCTTTAGTACGGCAGTGACTATGTTCCCCTCGTACATAGCGACTGGTGAACGCTTTTGTTTTGTTTATTTCACTTACGGTTTTTTTTTACTTCGCTTTACATAGTACATTAGTACTGAGTTAGATTGTGGCTGAATTCGAGTAACTTATATATAGAGAGAGGAAAAGTGCCCGCGATTCCGAGTTGGAGGACTTTTCTGAGCCATGCAGATACGAACTCTGATTTACTGGCAGATGATTTCAGACGCCGAAGGCAAAGAAGCTCGAGTGGCAAGGGGAAATTCGACCATATTATATGTTTGAACCCCTCGCAGAATACGGTGAAGGGCCGTGGGTGAAGTAATTCCAGGGAGCTCCAACGCGTTGGAGCTCCCTGGAGTTACGGGTGAAGTAGACCGAAAATGCTGTCTCTCGTTCGTTAGGTCGTCTTAGCTAGCGAGCGAGAGACAGAATTTTCGGTCTACGGGTGAAGCTGCTACAGCTGTTGTCGTTGAAAAACAAATTAGAAGACTTGACTCCAAGTCTGATCGTTGGAATAGCTGAATCTTTTAGCTAGCTTATCCTTCTCTTCATGCCAAATTCGGAATACAGGCCAGGATGCTCAAAATCATCTTCGGCAAAGTGATCGCTGCAGATTGTACTCCACTCACTTGGCCGGCCCTTGCCACTCTGCCCGCGTGAGCTTTACATTTGCGACCCACAATTTCCGTAGATTTTCATCTTTAGGAAAATGATGTAGACTTACACCATCTTTAGGGGTCTTGCTACAGCCCGCAACTATACACCGATTAGGCATTATTGGTGAAACTGTGTCCCAAAATCAAAGTTATTGTGAGGAATTAAACCGTGAAAATACGCAATGCAAATGGTCGATGCGGTGAAATATCATGCTCGGCACCGGGCTGGGCCTGCCGGGGGCCTCCGGGCGCGCACGGTATAGGTTAGTGGAATATTTTCCCTTACTTTTCATGCGTCACAGATCACGTGATCACGATGTCGCTTCGATGGGTTTTTTAGGGGCGGGGCTTATGACTGTGTAAATCAGCAAAAATATACTTTTCAAATGATTATAAAATATGACTGAATGCATAAAAAATTGTGCGATGGATATTTTTTGGCTCCTGATGACACCTTCCTACGAAAAATGGGCAATTATTTTTTTATTTTAGTGAACCTTTAAGCATAAATACAGGTGTACTCACCTCTAAACTTTCCACAACTTTTTTTACTTTGTGCGGGTGATGTCAAATTCACAGCGGAAGTGACGAAGAGAGGTCAAATCGTCCCTTTTCAATCACATTCATATTCATAAGGTCCGGTCCAATCAAAGTTTGATAAATCGAGTATGCAAAACAAAAATGAATAATGCATAAGGAGTTTCTCGATACTTTTCGATATTTTCTTGGTATCGGGGGCTTCGGGAAAATGAAATGTTACCAAATGGGCGTGGCCGAATCGGGGCCGAATACGCTTAGCCTGAATGGTGACGCTACAGCTTATATGCAAATGAGGGAAATCCGCGGGTGCTACCTTTCCGTCTATAAGTTTTAATTTGTCTATGGGTAACCCCAGGGAGCTGCGCGTTGGAGCTCCCTGGGGTTAGGCCTAGGGCAGCCTGAATCTAATGAAGTTGTAGATATAAAAAGGTATCGCGCGCGATAGCCGCTTTCGATTTCGCATGTACTAGTCACTAGTACAGTTCAAGCGCGCGAAAAATCCCTTGTTGCTGGGATACGTTGGCAGCAGGGAACAATATCTGAAATAGATTTTTGATGAGACGAAGTAATGAGTGTTTTGATTGGCCAAAATAATTCTGCATCGGCAGGCGAAGTTTGGGGTCATCAAACTTTCTAGTTTCTTTCCTGTCACTATCTGAACTGAACTGTGACGGAAATTTTTTTTCGCCAAACGTGCAAAATTCGCTCAGTAGGGGGTTATGGGGGCGGGGGCCAGTTTTAGCCAGGCAGCCCAGTGACTTTTGATCAAACGAACGAGGTACCAATATCTGAGTATTGGAACATGCCGGGGGGAACCTAGTATATGCAAATATGGATGTCTGCCGTGGTCCCTCTGCTGCGTGTGGGCCCAGGGGCCCGTTAAAAGGGGCCCAAAAATGCATTTGATCAAAGATTATAGGTACTGCATGAAACTCATGGTAAATATATTGGTTCATCATACACTTTACAGAATGGGCCTTGCCAGACAAATTTTCTGCTGCTTAGGGCCCGCCAGACGCCCCCAAAGGGCCCAAAAAATTGGCCTCGATCAAACGGAGGAGATACCACTTGAAACTAATTTCAGGTGAATACATGACTACCACAAAGCACAGAATGGCCCATGCCAGACAAATTTTCTGCTGCTAAGTGCCCGCCAGACGCCCCCAAAATACGCCCCAAAGGCCCAATATGCTAGCTTTGACCCAGTTTAAACATTCAAGGTACCACCTAAAACCAATTCGGAATGCTGAGGTTAATCTTACATACTATGGAAATCATAGTGACAGACAAATTTTCTGCTGCCCAAGGGCCGCCAGACGCCCCCAAAGGGCCCCCAAAATTGGGCCTCGATCAAACGGAGGAGATACCACTTGAAACTAATTTCAAATGAATACATGAATACCACAAAGCACAGAATGGCCCATGCCAGACAAATTTTCTGCTGCTAAGTGCCCGCCAGACGCCCCCAAAATAAGCCCCCAAGGCCCAATATGCTAGCTTTGACCCAGTTTAAACATTCAAGGTACCACCTAAAACCAATTCGGAATGCTCAAGTTAATCTTACATACTATGGAAATCATACTGACAGACAAATGTTATGGTGCCCAAGGGCCGCCAAACGCCCCCAAAGGGCCCCAAAAATTGGGTCTCGATGAAACGAATGATATACCAAGTGAAACATATTTTAATTAAATATATGAATTCCTCAGAGCACAAAATGGGCTATGCCAGGCCAATTTTCTGCTGCTTAGTGACTGACAGATGCCCCCAAATATGGCCCAAATTGGTAGCTTTGACCCAATTTAATTCAAGGTACCACTTAAAACCAGTTTGCAATGTTCAGGTTAATCTTACAGCCTTCAGAAATCATCTTGACAGACAAATTCTCTGCTGCTTAGGGGCCAGCAGAAACACAAAAAGCCCCCCCCCCCCATGATCAAAGATACCATGCAAAATCAACATCAAATGAAAAAAAAAGTTATTTTCCACATACAATTACTAAAGAACTGCCAATGTAAGACAAATTTTGTGCTCCATAGGGCCCACATGATGGAAAAAGCTATAGCCTCATGACGCCCATAAATGAATTTGCCATATCCACAAGAAAAAAAAAAACAAAACAAAAAACATTAAATTTAGTGCTTGGTAACTTCCACCTGGAATCGGCTTTCTATGGTGCCATTGGTATTTTCATCAATGACAGTTGCGCACAACACCTTACCGAATCTTGGATATTGGCTATTATATAACGCATGTCTAGATTCTAGACCTCTAATTGGTCAAATTTGCGGGCATGAAATTAACTACGGACTGCCGGGCGGTATCGTGAAAAATAGTTATGTCTTTGTACGCGCGCGCAGCTATGAAAATTTAGATACACGAGTGCGTGGCCGGCACCATACATGTACACCGAACAAAATTTTGCAAGAGCGATCGATGAGATTACGTTATGGTACCGTATTTTCAACTGTCTTTGAAATGAATTTCTGAGCTAACGAAGGATGCGGTATATACAAATGGTGACTGCTTCTTTTTCACGTCACAGCTAAAACCATAACCCACTGTGCTATGCCCCTCGACTGTCGTCTCGGGGGCATAGCATAGTTGCAAGCTCACCTCGGGCCATAGTTTTAACCATGCCCCTCAAAGCAGTCAACATTTGTATAAAGGGTCCTGAATTGGTTACATCCACTGGCGTACTGGTGGGGAGACTTGGGGTGCTGCAGCCCCCCCCCCCAAAGAAAAAAGTTCTGTGCCAAAAAAAAGTGGGAAAAAAGAGAAAAAAGGGGACTCTAGATCTGTAAAAACATTACATTTTCATTAAGAAGCCTCCTCAATTTTTTTGGCTCATTAGGCCACTGAGTACATCCATGGGAAACGATGCAACAGATGTGTCCAGATCCATGACATCCTTGCTCTCGCCATGGAGAGAAAGATCTATGAAAGTTTCAAGTCGACTCTCGCGGAAGAAACACGAGATGCAATCAGTGCCCTGCTTGCAACTGTTCCTTAGGATCCAGATCCTTAGACAAAATTCCTCAATACAAGTCGACTCTTTCAAAAGCATATGGATCAGTATGAGCTGTTCTTCAAGGCAGTGGTGACTGGAAAACTTGGCACCACTGCCCAATACTGGTGTATGTATGTCTTCATGATTAATCGAGTTCACAGAGATCTCATGCGTGCACTATGCTCAAATGATATCGATTGGTACATCAACATACTTCCAGTTGTAATCGACCTCTTCTTTGGAGTGAATCGACCCAACTATGCCAGATTGGGCATACTCTTTCAGTCAACTCAAGACTGCAGGATATCAAAGTCGATTGATTCTACAGTCAGGGGCTTTCTCCATCAAATGAACAAGCAGACATTTGCCAGATTGACCCTAGAGCAGAGTGAATAGAGATGCAGCATCACCAATGAGAGGCATTGTACGATTCCACAACTCCAGTAATGCCATCAGAAGATGGTGCATCACGTCAACCCAGCTAGGCATGTCCGTTACAGAGCTGCGGAATTTAACAGGGCTGGATGCCATGGAGCAGCCAGCAACGGCTACGGACAAGCAGAATTGCGAAGGATAGTTGCCAAAAGGGATGCTTTGATGAATGCCATTACAGAAATATGTGACCCTTTCTTTTCTCCAGCAACAACATCATCATGACTTCTGAACATTCCTGCAGGCGTAGAAGCATCCAAGGAAATCCAAGACTATCTGATTAGAAGCCTGGGTACTGGCCATGAACTTCATAATAATTCCAGGAAGAATGCGCAAGATTCCTGAAACCCATTCAGAGACGAAAGGTAGAAAACTTTTTGTAAGGGACCATTTGAAGAGGCATCCCATCACAAAAGATAAATCATCAGCCGAGAGTCTGAGGGACGTTTTCAGTCATATTCTGGTCATCGTTTCAGATAAGACATCCTTCAACCTCAGGCATGTAATGTCCTTCCCACACTCAGATGGAACAGGAATTAAGACAAACAAAAGCAAGCTGCTGGGGAAACTAGTTTCACAGGAGCATTGGTTCCGCCAATCGATGTGACTTTGATCGACGGTGGACTCTTGATACATTCCTTTTTATCTGCGATTGGGAACATCACATCATATGGGTATCTCGCCAGACACATTCTATCACATGTTTGTTCCAGCCAAGAGGAAAGAGATCCACTTGTTGTTCGATACTTATCAACTAATGTCTTTGAAGGAGAGCGAGAGAAAACTTCAGGGAGCAGATAATCGTCAATTTGTCATCTTTGGTCCAGAACAAGACAGAGATGTCACAAGTTACTGCAAAACGGAATTTTTAAAGACCAAATGGCAAGGTTTCTTCAGAAAGAATGGCAACAAGAGCAGTATGGACCATTCCTAGGAAACAAGTCACTAATCATCTCCTATGTGGCAACCGTGTCCGTCTTGTCCTCATTGAGCGTGATTTCAAGATGACAGTGGAGTACCCAGCCCATCTTCAATGAAGCCATAATGAATTAAGCTGACACCCTCCTTGCATTTCACTGGAAATGGTCAGAGCTTCCGATACAGATGTTCTTGTGATCCTTCCCGGAATGATTGGAAGGCACTCGGGAAGTCAGAGAGGCACATCCTATGATCGCATTTTCATGGAATGCGAATCTGGGAATTATAGTCGTCACATTGATGTTAGTAGCGTTGCTACCAACCGTGAGTCATCGCAAACTAGAATGGCTGCTGCAGTGCCAGGGCACTGCATACAACTTACATTAACAGAACTTTGCCATCAATGGTAACTTCCATGGAAACCTTGATTTCGATTGGCTGTTGAGTGATGTTACCATGGTAGTTACCATTATAGGAGAGTTACCATTAATTGTAAGTTTTATAAAACAGGGCACAGGTCACTGACAGGGTGTGATTTCTCCACAGCATTCTACCGAAAGGGTAAAATGAAGCCACTAGAAATTCTTCAGAAAGACTCTACAGGAACATTCATCCAGTTCTTTGGCAATCTGTGTTCTGTAGATGGGCCAGACCGGAGTTGCTGCTTGTATGGTATGAATGGAGATGATGTCAATGAAGCGAGATACACATGATTCAAGTTCTGAGCCAACTTGGAGTGATGACTCCGTAGATGAAACAGAGATTTGAGCTTCCATAATATCTTCAGCATAAAGTTAATGGGGATGTTTAAATTACATTAGCTTACAAATTATAATTTTAAGATACATGTGAATGGCGTATTTAGTTTTATATCCACTGTTTTATCACTATCACTATACTGTACCATAAATTCCTATTTCTCAAACTTCATCCACTAAATGTTTCAAAAGGCATTTTGGAAGTTTCAGACAAAAATTCACCACCACCTGTTTTTTTTTCTTTCTCCATAACACTATCGAACAAAGCAAATTCAAAAAAAAAAATTCCTAATTATCATTAAGATAAGAACTTAAGTCAATTAGATCGATCAAATTTCTAACAACATCAAACCTTTTGCCAATTTACCTAAATTTATTCTTGTAACTAATATTTCAGTGTAAGAATGCAATGGGTTTTCATTACATTCTCTAATATTCAATCTAACTTGGATTTTTTTGGTACAAAGTGTAGATGATCACTTATGCAGTATTCGTGTGTTTTTAATAAGTATAAGTATGCTTTATGTAAGTATTTTTTACGTTTTAAGAATTATATTAATGCATTAGGTTTCATATATTTATCATATCGTACACGGCATGGCCATAAATTATGTCACATTCAGGCGTCATTAGTTTTCACCATGCAGGTGTACAGCAGATGTACACGCTTTTAGTAGCTCTTACAAAATAGTCATCTTTAATAGTCCGACTACAAGAATGTTTTATGATGACAACTAATTTTGCCTCAAAAAGATTTTGATACCTTTTAGACTGTGTAGATTTTCAATAAAAAAAGACATGGTGTTTTCAGATAAAACAAATATTGGCTTTCTAATTCTTGTTTGTAATAAACACTTGAATAATTAAAAAAAATCTTGTTCAGTGTTGTAAAAAAAAAGTAACTGCCAAGTCAAACAATACTTATGATTCCAGATCTAATCCAGTAATGTCTGAGAAAAAGAAGCATAGATATGAGAATGCATTAAATCGCAGCTCCAGAGCTATATTACATGGTACATACAGACATCATAGATAGAAATACAGAGGAAATTACAATTTTATATACAAACTGACATAATTTCATGTTTCCATCATAATATGCATGTAGTGATCAATATAAAATAGAGGGGTTGTTAGAGAAATATATTATATATAGAGAGAGAGAGAGAGAGATAGAGAAAATATAGAACAAAAGAAAGTAATAGACAGAGGGATAGAGGGTGAGAAGAAGAAGAATAGAAAGTGATGTTGATTTGACATGTGTGGTACCTCAGGATGTTTGATCATTGTGCATTTTGGAGGCCCCATTCTTCTGTCTGGCGGACAGCAGAAAAGCAGCAGAAAATTTGTCGAGATGATTTCTGTAGTCTCTAAGATTAACCTGAACATTCCAAATTGGTTTTAACTTTAAGTGGTACCTTGAATATTTAAATTGGGTCAAAGCTACCAAATTGGGCCTTTTGGCCATATTTCGGGGCATCTGGCAGGCACTAAGCAGCAGAAAATTTGTCTGGCATAGGTCATTTTATACTCTTGAGGTATTAAATTAAAATAGGTTTCACTTGGTATATCATACATTTCATCGAGACCCAATTTTTGAGGCCCTTTGGGGGCGTCTGGCGCCCTTGGGCACCATAACATTTGTCTGTCAGTATGGTTTCCATAGTTTGTAAGATTAACTTGAGCATTCCAAATTGGTTTTAAGTCGTACCTTGAATATATAAACTGGGTCAAAGCTAGCATATTGGGCTTTGGGGGCTTATTTTGGGGAGAGTCTGGCGGGCACTTGGCAGCAGAAAAGTTGTCTGACATGGGCCATTCTGTGCTTTGTGGTATTCATGTATTCATTTGAAATTAGTTTCAAGTGGTATCTCCTACGTTTGATCGAGGCCCAATTTTGGGGGCCCTTTGGGGGCGTCTGGCGGCCCTTGGGCAGCAGAAAATTTGTCTGTCACTATGATTTCCATAGTATGTAAGATTAACCTCAGCATTCCGAATTGGTTTTAGGTGGTACCTTGAATGTTTAAACTGGGTCAAAGCTAGCATATTGGGCCTTTGGGGCGTATTTTGGGGGCGTCTGGCGGGCACTTAGCAGCAGAAAATTTGTCTGGCATGGGCCATTCTGTGCTTTGTGGTAGTCATGTATTCACCTGAAATTAGTTTCAAGTGGTATCTCCTCCGTTTGATCGAGGCCAATTTTTTGGGCCCTTTGGGGGCGTCTGGCGGGCCCTAAGCAGCAGAAAATTTGTCTGGCAAGGCCCATTCTGTAAAGTGTGTGATGAACCAATATATTTACCATGAGTTTCATGCGGTACCTATAATCTTTGATCAAATGCATTTTTGGGCCCATTTTAACGGGCCCCTGGGCCCACACGCAGCAGAGGGACCACGGCAGACGTCCATATTTGCATATACTAGGTTCCCCCGGGATGTTCCAATACTCAGATATTGGTACCTCGTTCGTTTGATCAAAAGTCACTGGGCTGCCTGGCTATTTCCCTCCATAATTCCCTCACAAGCAAAAAAAAAAAAGGTCTTCATTCTAAAAGGGGGGCACAATCCAGAAAATTGGGGATCGTCTATGGTCAAAATGCATACTTCTCTTCCAAAGGGGGGGGGGGGGGGCACGGGCCGGAAGTGCCCCCCCCCCTGGATCCGCCAATGATAATGGGTCCGTCCGTATATATATCCCCGGGA
Source organism: Heliocidaris erythrogramma (assembly GCA_025617745.1). Taxonomy (NCBI): domain Eukaryota; kingdom Metazoa; phylum Echinodermata; class Echinoidea; order Camarodonta; family Echinometridae; genus Heliocidaris; species Heliocidaris erythrogramma. The sequence continues at coordinate 47,439,009 of CM046860.1, read as the reverse complement.
TTTACAACTGGGCGTTGTGGCGTGCGCCTGTAAACCAAGCTGACGGGGGCAGTTACAAATTGACTTGGGGTGCTGGTTCGAGCCCCGGTCACGTCTTTCAGATGGTGACGTTAAAGGTCGGTCCACACAGACGTAAATAATCATCTGATTGATACACGTCTTAAAACCTAACTATTCATTCATTCATTTTCGCCAGTGCCACCAATTAGACACGAGAGTGTCTCGTACAAATACACCTTATCTGCAGCGCCGTGGAACCAAATCCCCCGGGGAACCAAATCTGCAAACGTCAAACCCGGCAGATATTTTTGTTTTGAATAATATTTTATTTGTCTTCATAAATCAACATAATAACAAAATAACAATTCATTTTTAATATCGATAATACAATCAACTAGTATACATACATGTCCTAAAATAATTTTAAATAAACCTTGTACATGACAAAACTGAACCCCAATCTTATACCCAAATAAAACACATGCACACTATTCTCTGGTAAGCACATGTAAATCAATATCTAGAAGACCACATCATATATATAAAAAGAAAAAGATAAAAAGCAGGGGAACCCCCCCCCCCCACCAACCTCCCCCCCAAAAAACCTCCCTTACCACACAGTATGCACAGTATACTTACCCCTACATCACATGAATACATACTACATTACAGCTCCAGATGAAACAGACAGAATGATAATAGAAAAAAAAATAGGGAAGAGGGTACATCACATGAATACATATATTACATTATAGCACCACATGAAACAGACAGAATTATAATAGAAAAGAAAAAAAAGAAAAGAAACAAAAAATTAAATAAAAAAACAATTAAAAAAGTAAGGTAGAGGGTATAATTATATTGTTGTCTTGTGGGTGTTTGATATATCAACAATGGGGGGGGGGGGGGGTGATTGTTTTTTGTCTGGCAACCAGTCAGATTTGACTATTTTTGCCATATTAAATTCAGATATTCTATCCAATGGTATATACTTTTATTTTATTTTTCTTTTTTTTAAATTATTATTATTATTAGTATTATTTTTTTTTTACGCTAGGAGATCTATTATACTTGGATTTACAAATTCAAGATGTCTTTCTCTAATTCCTATCAGTTTAAGGGAAAGAAAGAGAAAAGGAAAGAAAATTGGGAAAGCAAAAGAAAGGAAGAGCTCCAGTCCCGCACCCGTACCGCAGTGCGGGGATACGTCTGTCCCGTTGATGTAGAACATCAACGTCGGTGAAGTCTTGATCTTTCCAGGGGACAAGACGCCTTTAATCCTACCTACGTGGGGAAGACAAGCCCTTGCAGGGTGGAGCTTTATAGATGAGAAAAAGTAGATAAAAAAGGTAGATAAACAATAAATAAAATTATTGTAGGCTTACTTCCAAACTCATACACCCTTTTGTGCTTCGCACCCTTAAAAGCCTATCTTCAAAAAAAAAAAAAAAATAGATCATTCAAATTTTTCCAAAGTCTCCCATTTCTTTAAATGTATTGTAAGAGTATCTCTCTCCACTGCAATTTTCCTTTCTTCCTTTCTACTTTCAAGTAACTTATCTTGTATGTCTTTTACAGTTGGGGGTTTACTTTTCCCTCTGTAGTGAAAAATCATAATTAATTAATATCAAAATATGATTTAATAGTTGCCCTATTTCTGCAGTACTTTCATCGATTCCAGTCAATTCCGCTAAAATTGGCAGCTTAAGATTCTGAGCACAACTTTCCCACACTTCTTTTATTTTACTACACTCAAAAAAACACATGTTCATATGTTTCAGAATTAATACAATAAGAGCATGTACGTCGTCTTGCACATATTGGTTCCGAGGTAGAACGATATCTGCCGTTAGGAACGATACCCGCCGGCGGATACGGTATCCGCCGGAAGAACCGTATGTGCCGCTACACCGGGCCCCTAGATACGCGAAACAAATTAAGCGTTGACTACTACTACTATACTAGCTAGCTAGCTACATACATACATGATACTCAGTCGGTAATAATACCCGGTACGGTCGACACTGAACTATTAAAATGTACTTTCTCAGAAGGATCGGACAAAGCAGTGACTAATAGAAACAGAAATAAGGAACCAGAAGTTAGTAAGTGAATATATAGGACGTGCTTAAAGTTGAACTTCTGTGAAAATATAAATTATTACTACGGTACCGGTAGTTTAACGTTAGTTCGAACGTTTGAACTGTGAATGTGATCATGATTATTGACGTCGCCGTTACTGTTAAGTTAGTCCTGCGGCCACGCCGGTGAAGTCTGTGAGTGGCTGCGGCTGGTCGGGATTAGCTGTATGGCTAGAGTGCCCAAGTCTGCGCAGTGCCCATGTCTGCGCACACGCGTAACTGCGCGATTCTAATAAAACAAAACACGCAACGAATACAAACTTTTCATCTTATCATAGCGAAATGTATTCATGCAAAAAACGAGCCAAAATAATGAAAAAACGGTCTGATTTCAGACATTTTATTCACAAGCCTCAAAATGTTGTCTTTCATGTCAAAACTCACGAACTGCGTGTAAAATGAATGAGTGCGCAGACATGGGCACCATTTTTTTTTCAATGTTGAAATGACACGGCCACCGTTTCTTGTGGAAATGGCATTGTTCTTGCTCTAATTTTGATGAGATTTTTTTCAAACTTACTCTTTAGAATATCAGGAATAAAATAAAATAAAGCTTTAGAGGAATATTAAAGAAATTCTTGTTCATTTTCAGGTCAAAACCTTAGGTGCGCAGACATAGGGCTCCCCATCATACGAGCTCCTTGGCTTATCAATCTGGTGGTATGATGCCTTTACCTAATACCGGCCTCTTAAACGATGTTTCCAACGACTACGGCAAAGATTCTTCATGAAACGTAATGAAAATTCATCAGACTATTACCCAAATACTGGGGAACAAGATCCAGGTACTGACGAGCGATAATACTTGCGCGTTCTTGTAGAAATGACGTTGCAATAGAGAGTCATCTCATTTTACGCATAGTCGAGAAGTGCGTCTTATTTCCGACCCCTGCACATAAGTCGATGGCAATTTATGAAAAGAAATTATTTTAATGAAAATATTAAAAATTAACAATAAATTGATAATAATTACGTTTTTATTCCTCGTATTGCTCTATTTTGGCTGTTCTCAACGTTGCTAGGCATTCTACGCGTAGTCCCATGGGTTGATTTGCAAGACGCGTGCTAGATGCCATGATACGCTTAATGGTCGGTATTATGACATGGCCGGTATTAGGTGAAGTGATCATACTGGCCTACGGAGCTGTATGATCACTTCACCTAATACCGGCCATGTCATAATACCGACCATTAAGCGTATCATGGCATCTAGCACGCGTCTTGCAAATCAACCCATGGGACTACGCGTAGAATGCCTAGCAACGTTGAGAACAGCCAAAATAGAGCAATACGAGGAATAAAAACGTAATTATTATCAATTTATTGTTAATTTTTAATATTTTCATTAAAATAATTTCTTTTCATAAATTGCCATCGACTTATGTGCAGGGGTCGGAAATAAGACGCACTTCTCGACTATGCGTAAAATGAGATGACTCTCTATTGCAACGTCATTTCTACAAGAACGCGCAAGTATTATCGCTCGTCAGTACCTGGATCTTGTTCCCCAGTATTTGGGTAATAGTCTGATGAATTTTCATTATGTTTCATGAAGAATCTTTCCCGTAGTCGTTGGAAACATCGTTAAGAGGTCGGTATTAGGTAAAGGCATCATACATGGGATGTGTGGAGGGACATATCAACAAAAAAACTAATTCTAAATATCACCATTTCTCACATACTGTGAGCCATGCAAACCACCCTCGGAGTTTGCTAAAGCCTAAGCCAAGGCCGGGGTTACTTTCCAGGATCAACTAAGACTAGTAAGAGTAAGACTAAGTAAGATTGTAAAAATTTAATGAATAAAAAAGAAAAAAAAAATCGGGGCCAAAATCCAAATTTGTTGGCAAACCCGGAGAATAGGGGCCGGTCTGCGCGCGCGTGCCATGTTTTACAGTGCGGATCGGCAGAGACAGCCAAATATGAACACATGTAACAAGTTCATAATCAAGTTCAAAACAACTTCCAAATATATTTTAAATCAAGTAATTAATGCTGTGATAATCATATTGTCCTCTTGGCTTTCAGATTTGTAGTTGTTTGATGAAAATCATAACGATTTTGGCCAGAAATGGAGTCAAACTCGCAAATGTTTCATCGCTGAATCTGGTGCAAGATCTTCGACTTCGCGGCTGCCGCCGCTGGGCTACATTTGCTTGCACACAAATGAATACAGCACGCGCAGACCGGCCCCTATTCTCCGGGTTTGCCAATTTGTTATTATTCCCAGGCACCATTAAATCTAGACCGAAATTTTCTGTCTCCAGTACGTTAGCCTCTTATCTGGGTAGGGTTGGCTACTACTTGGAGACAGAAGCCGTCATATCACTTTGCTGTGCAAAATTTGTCTAGGGTGCGCGCCGGTATTCGGTCACTTAAAAAGAAATCGCCGCTAATATGAATACCTATCTCTTTAAATTGACAATCTACCATCAAAAGAACCGCAAAATTGTCCTTTAAATAATTATCAAAATAATTTAAAACATGGAAACTTACCCCAAAAAATATCGCCGACAGAAGAAGGAGAAGTTTTCCGCCCAGTATTCGGTCGGCGCCGTCCACAATTCGGTCACGCGATAGTGCGCTGCATCTCGGGAGAGTTATATAACCATTTTTGTCACATTTCTGCGTTTTTAGGCATTTTCTGTGGCTTCTATATATTCATACTTAAATGTATGAGAATTTTTATCCATTAAAATTTAAATCGAAGCTCTAGGGTCAGAAATAATGCACAAAATGTATTTCTAAAAAGAGCAAAGCGCGTCAGCAAAGCGCAAAGCGCGTCGGCGAAGCGCAAAAAGACAAGTTGCACACAAAGCGCGTTGGCGCAAGGCACTCAATGTTGCCTGACCGAATACTGGAAGAGCGCCATCTCACTGGCAGGGGTGAGGTATATATTCTCTTGCTCATCGCTGAGCTCGCCATTTGCAAATTCGCTGCGATAGATGGAAGACCCGGAAGCTCCTCTTCACACACATACTAAATTCATTGCACCTGCACACATAGTTATTTCAGCATAGGCGTCTACATATGGCTATGCGTGTTAACTCACGCGCTAACGGAACCCGGAAGTGCGGAAACTTGGGTAACACTGACCAGTTTCGAGGGTATTTGGAGATCTTTTCCAGGGCGTCCGACCTGAATTGCTTTCAACATTAGAGGTACCTTGTTCATGTGTCTGTTATGTATAGGTTTCGAGCCTCAAAAATTATTAATGAGTTCTTCACAGCTGTTCAAAGAGCTGCGTGACCGAATTCTGGAATATGACCGAATACCGGGCCGCGCACCCTATGCCTTTTATATGGCGTTGTGCCTGCTGGAACAGTAGGAAAAAATCATTTTTCCTCTGTATTTTTTTAAAAATAATCATAAGGCCTAGGCTCTAATTCATATACTTAATCTGTTCAACATACCAATTTGACCAAATGATCCATTTAATGCTCCTTTTTCATGTAATTCAGGGTCCAAGGTCTTCTCCGTTCGAAAATCCTGCAGCCGTATTCAAACCGTTACCCGAGCTTCTAGTCTCGTACAAGGCAAAATGATTATGAAGGAAAAAATACGATAAATTCATTACGAACTCGTGCACATTGATTTCAAAACGGTTATTTCTTTAACACTAAACAAACATATTTAATGTTAAAGAAATAACCGTTTTGAAATCAATGTGCACGAGTTTGTAATGAATTTATCGTATTTTTTCCTTCATAATCATTTTGCCTTGTACGAGACTAGAACGGCACAACGCCATAGACAAATTTTGCACAGCAAAGTGATATGACGGCTTCTGTCTCCAAGTAGTAGCCGACCCTACCCAAATAAGAGGCTAACGTACTGGAGACAGAAAATTTCGGTCTACATTAAATCCGCCTGACCAAGTGAATATTTAGTCAAGTTTCTTGTGTATAAATTTATTATTGAAATTCTGATCATTTTCAACGGAATAAACGCTATTGTTTATGGTGGTGTGACCTTATTTCGCGCGTGTCATTACTTCGCGCACCAACAATACGCTTCAACAGGGGAACGGTACGCGATGTATATGTGGGACTGAGACACCGTAATCTTCGAACAAGATCAATTATCTAAATGCCAAAAATGCGTTAAAAAAACGTAAGTATGCTACAAAATATTGAATTTTATGAATTAAAATTTCTATTGTTTTACTGAAAATGACATTATTAGACAAAATAACTTCCAAAAAATACTATAAAATTGCAAATTCTTACACAAAATCAGGGATGGGTTTCGTCTGCGACTTATTCCGTGTATTTCAATGAGTCTTACCGTTTCCGTAGCTAAGCAAAGTAAAAAAGGGAAAGTTGAAGAGAGAGGGAAAGAAAATAATGATAACTGTTATGAAAGTGAGAGAAAATGGAAGAGAAACTGATAACACAGTATTAACCAATATATATGAAAGAAAAAAAAACATGATATTGGGCAAGCATACATGTATACTTTAAATGCAAACTTCATTTCAAAATAATCGGTATCTATTTCGAGGTACATGTACCATCGTATTTGTCTGGTTATGTTGACAAATATGAGGTGCCTTTCGAATGTTGGTTGGTTGGTTCTTCTTTATGATGGCGCTCTTCAATCTCCTCAGATTATTTGCGCCAGTCATAGTAGGTTTGGCGTAGGCTTCGGAGAGCCCACGAGTGACTTTTTGTGGTGAAAATGGTGTTATTAATGGTCATCATTAGTATGGTAAAAAGTTAATATCCCATCTCCAAAGTTAAATAGCTGTCGACATTGATTATTCGTAATTATTCGCTATAATATCAAGATACCCCAGCAATGTTTTGACACAAGATACCGACCACAAGAGGGCAGCAAATATGCTACGTGAAGTAAGGTCACACATTGGGAGAGACGTCGGGTTCGGTAAGCCTTGTGAATTTATCGAAATTATATTGAATTTTGATGTGTAGTCCACGTTCTAAATCGTAAATTATGATTACATAGGAAATTCTCGTTCTTTTGAGGTATAGAACATGCTATTTAGTCATCTAATTGTCTTGGAATCTCTGAGAAAATGAAAATGTGCGTGAAATATGGTCACCCCATCATAGTTCATAACCCAGTAAACAAAGCACCAAAAACTAACCTTTTTCTCCAGTACATTTGAAGTGAATATTTAGTGTGGCGCTATTCGAAATTAATCCGAACGTAATTAACATGTGTCATCGTGTTCTTAAAGTGTTAACTGCTATTGTATGTTCTGGTCTCACCAGAAAACAACTATTTAATCACGTAAGTAAAGTAACGTGGTTTTGCATACATCTGTGAAAGAAGTGCTTATTACCAAGTAGCAACCTACCCATGTAACAAGTTTTCTGTCTTGAAATTGTTACGAGTGAAAAATCGGTAAACTATTGGTCATTGTAGCACGTTCAATAATGGTTTCACAGGTCCTACACAATCAAAAAGTAATAATCATGTTACTTTAACCGGTCTTATCATCACGTGGTCCTGTTCGTGAATGAATGGTGACTTTACGGTGGTGAATAACGGTTATTCTCCGGTGTCTTAAACACCATCTGAAAAGGTTTTACAGTTACTATCACTTTCTTGGTAATGGTGACATGATCTAAACGGATTAAAGGTTGACTAAATTAGAGAGAAAATGGGTGCTCTTTCCATGTAGTTTTGCCTTCTAATCACGAATCTACCAATCGACTGTCCAAATTATGTCTCGTTTTGGCGAAAAAGGGGGAAAAGTAGAGGTTTTGGGACCGTTCCTTAAAACTCGTGAGCTGATTGGCTAACCCCCAAGTGACGTATGAAAAGTAAGAGGCACAAGATCTGCAGGCTGCAGCATATAATATTGTACACAGAATGCGGTATTTGACCCCTCTGTTCATCGGACAATTTATGAAAAAAGGAAATTAATCAATATAATCTTAGGAGTGAATAATCATTAGCAATATATTTTCTACAAGATCTGAAAACGATTTTACCCAAATATACAGCTCTTGTTTTGTTTTTAACTTTTCTTTTGAACAATGTTCCCATCCATCTGAGCTTGCCGAACGAAAGTTTTCCATTGGTCATAAACGCGTGCACAGCCGTTTTATGCGTCTGTATGTACAATGTCCTACGGCAGTGACTATGTTCCCCTCGTACATAGCGACTGGTGAACGCTTTTGTTTTGTTTATTTCACTCACAGCTTTTTTTTTTACTTCGCTTTACATTATAGTACGTTAGTACTGACTATTTTGGCTGAATTCGAGTAACTTATATAGAGAGAGGAAAAGTCCCCGCGATTCCCAGTTGGAGGACTTTTCTGAGCCATGCAGATACGAACTCTGATTTATCAGATGATTTATCAGATGATCAGACCCCGAAGGCAAAGAAGCTCGAGTGGCAAGGGGAAATTCGACCATATTATATGTTTGATCCCCTCGCAGAATACGGTGAAGGGCCGTGCATGAAGTAACTCCAGGGAGCTCCAACGCGTTGGAGCTCCCTGGAGTTACGGGTGAAGTAGACCGAAGATTCTGTCTCTCATTCGTTAGGTCGTCTTAGCCTGTTAGCTAACGAACGAGAGACAGAATTTTCGGTCTACGGGTGAAGCTGCTGCTGCTGCTGTCGTTGAAAAACAGATTGGAAGACTTGACTCCAAGTCTGATCGTTGGAATAGCTGAATCTTTTAGCTAGCTTATCCTTCTCTTTATGCCAAATTCGGAATACAGGCCAGGATCCTCAAAATCATCTTCGGCAAAGTGATCGCTGCAGATTGTACTCAACTCACTTTGCCGGCCCTTGCCGGCACTCTGCCCGCGTGTATGGGGCGCCAAGTGTAAAGTACCTATTCCGTTACAAAATTGCCTCATTTCGTGACAAAATTCACTAAGCCTGAGTCGAATCGATTGGTTAGCCGGTGTTCGATCGAAGACATCGAATCCCGAATACGTTTTGGCAAATTCGGTGCATCGATTTGTAGTCCGCCAGATTTTTGACTACCGTAGCCACCATGAAAATATCAAATAAAAAAAGAAACTCCGTAACGTACAGCATATATACTAGCAGAGAACGTGAAGGCGACTTCAAAGTTCAAACTGTTGGCTAACTTTCGCTAATTCGCTCGCGGAGGACGTCGCGCTTTACCTGTGCTTTCTCTATGGAAAAATCGTTTTGTCGTTACGAACTGAAGTTTACGATAATTTTCTTGCACTCTCTCTGCATTGTCAATTTGACAATTGTATAATTGAACATGATAAATACGGGCATGAATACGAGTGTTCCTACTTAATTCGCAATTACTTCTGAATGATCTCTGAAGATGAATGAAGTCGAGTCTATATTGAGCGACGAAAAGTTTATTTCGTATTGGTTTTTTTTTGGCATCGAACAAACGTGTTCCATTCAGCTCTCCAAAGACAAAGTAAGATTATTAATTCTTTGAATTTGAATCATTGTCGGGTGTGTCGACAATGAGCATCGCTTCGTGCGACACTAGTGATATTTTGGCTAGCCATACGGACTAGAAACTTAAGATTTTGTACTTGTACTTCCATACCCTTATGGTTATTGGTTAAAAAATAATATTAGTTACACCCTGCTTGTGGCCGAATGGAATATGCAACCAGAACGTAGATATTTCCCGTATTCCGTGAGAACAAGCAGGGTGCAACAAGCAGGGTGCAACGATTTTTATCCCTTAAAGTATGCTCTGGGATTTGTTTTCGGCTGTTGGCTGCTGTTGGCTGTTGTTGGCGGTTGTTGGCTGTTGTTAGCTGTTGTGGGTAACGATTACAAAATAAAGAGTAACGATTACAAAATCAAGATTTTGTCATACGAAATGAAAATGGACAAAATGATTTTGTTAATTCTATTTTGTAACAGAATGAATTCTGTTACAAAATGAAAATGGACAAAACCATTCGGTCCTGGTCCTGTGCGTACGGAATGAATTCTGTTACAAAATGAAAATGGACAAAATCATTTTGTTAATTCTATTTTGTAACAGAATGATTTTGTTATACGAAATGAAAATGAACAAAATCATTTTGTCCTGTCCATTTTGTAACAGCTATAATTTGGTTACATAATGAAATGGACAAAATTATTTTGTCCTGTCAATTTTGTAACAGAATGATTTTGTTACAAAATAGAATGGACAAAATTATTTTGTCCTGTCAATTTTGTAACAGAATGATTTTGTTACAAAATAGAATGGACAAAATTATTTTGTCCTGTCAGTTTTGTAACAGAATAGTTTTGTTACAAAACGACATAGACAAAATCATTTCGTCCTTACTATTTTGTAACAGAATGATTTCGTTACAAAATGAAAATGGACAAAATTATTTTGTAATGTCAATTTTGTAACAGAATGATTTTGTTACAGAATAAAATGGGAGTGTAAAATATTTTGTCACAAAATAAATTTTTGTTACAGAATGAAAATGGTCAGAATCATTTTGTTACAGAATAACCTTTCCAAATTCATTTTGTAACAAAACAAAACAAAAATGAACCGTTGTTCAATAATTTTGTAACAGAAGACAGTTTTGAGTGAATTTTGTCACGAAATGAGGCAATTTTGTAACGGAATGGGCACTTTACACTTGGCGCCCCATATCATACGCGTGAGCTTTACCTTTGCGACCCACAATTTCTGTAGATTTTCATCTTTAGGAAAATGATGTAAGCTTACACCATCTTTAGGGGTCTTGCTACAGCCCGCAACTATACACCGATTAGGCATTATTGATGAAACTGTGTCCAAAAATCAAGTTATTGTCAGGAATTAAACACACAAAAATACGCAATGCAAATGGTCGATGCGGTGAATATCAAGCTCGGCACCGGGCTGGGCCTGCCGGGGGCCTCCGGGCGCGCACGATATAGGTTAGTGGAATATTTTCCCTTACTTTTCATGCGTCACAGATCACGTGATCACAATGTCGCTACGATGGGTTTTTTTTAGGGGCGGGGCTTATGACTGTGTAAATCAGCAAAAATGTACTTTTCAAATGATTATAAAATATGATTGAATGCATAAAAAATTGTGTGATGGATATTTTTTGGCTCCTGATGACACCTTCCTACGAAAAATGGGCAATTATTTTTTTATTTTAGTGACCCTTTAATACTCTGAGCGGGGCATCCGTCATTCTTAGGTGTGGAAAATAAGGTATAATTTAGTTTTCTGAGACACGTTCTTAAATAGTTTCAAAGTTATCGTGGGCTTTACAGTGATGGATGCGTCATTTTTAACGGGTTTATCATCTCACTGTCCTGTCTGTGAATAAGTGGTGGTGAAAACTGGTTATTCTTAGGTGTCTTAAACACCATCTACAAAGGTGTTACAGTTACTATCACTTTCTTAGTAATGGCGACGTGATGTACACGGATTAATACTCTGAGCGGGGCATCCGTCATTCTTCGGTTTGGAAAATAAGGTATAATTTAGTTCTCAGCTCTCAGCCAATCAGATGCAATGATTTCAGTAGCTTATAAAACAGTTGTCGGACACGCGTTCTTCAAAGTTATCGGCCGTTACATTAGCGCGCGGCCTTGTAGTGGAGAGATTCAAAATTGAGATTCATGATGATCTGAAACAGCACAAGTGGAAGGCAAAAGACGTGCCTGCAAGATTTCCGGATTATAAACTTCATTTCAAAGGTAACAATGTATTTTAGAAAGTAATATCAATTCATTCAATATTATGCACAGTTTCTTGATGGGTATTTTTGTACGGTGATATCACTCGACAGGGGTTGAAGAGATGAGTGAGAGGAATGAAGGTATAAGCTTGTATCACTGTAGTCCCACCTATTCATATGCATTGTGTGCTATGGTGGGTATCAATTTTCTGCATGCATGTTTCATAACACTAGTAAGCGATGCTAGTTTATTTTGTGAGTATAGATCCACCTAGTGTCCCCGAAAAGAGCAAAGATAAATCAAACATTATGTAGAGGCTGCATGGTCCGGGGATGTGTGTGTAGGGGGATGATCATGAGGTGCATACATTTTTGTCTCGCCCACCGGAGGTGAAGGCGAGACTAAGGGATCCAAATGTCGTCCGTCCGTCACAAACGTTATGATAGATAACTTTGCAACCGTCACTCACTTTTCAACCAAACTTGGGTTGTAGATGCACTGAGGGGACCTGCATGTTATGGTGCCGTTGGAGGTCACATGATAAGGTCAAAGGTCATTTCAGGTCATACGTTTAAAGTTTACCTGCAAGACTCTCTTATGACAGATAACTTTGCAACCGTCACTCACTTTGCAACCAAACTTGGGTTGTAGATGCACTGAGGGGACCTGCATGTTATGGTGCCGTTGGAGGTCACATGATAAGGTCAAAGGTCATTTCAGGTCATACGTTTAAAGTTTACCTGCAAGACTCTCTTATGACAGATAACTTTGCAACCGTCACTCACTTTTCAACCAAACTTGGGTTGTAGATGCACTAAGGGGACCTGCATGTTATGGTGCCATTGGAGGTCACATGATAAGGTCAAAGGTCATACGTTAAAGTTTACCTGCAAGACTCTATTATGACAGATAACTTTGCAACCATAACTCACTTTTCAACCAAACTTGGGTTGTAGATGCACTGAGGGGACCTGCATGTTATGGTGCCGTTGGAGGTCACATGATAAGGTCAAAGGTCATTTCAGGTCAAACATTATAGTTTACCCGCAAGACTCTCTTATGAAATAACTTTGTAAACGTCACTTTCCAAACAGTAATGTAGATATAACTTATGCAGATTTATGCACTTGGGGGACCTGTTGCATGGCAACAGAGATCACGATATTTCTAGTTATCGCATGTGGGCGAGACACATTATCGCTAATGCCTTGTGTTATATATCATGTCAAACTGACTGGTAAGAAATTCATCAAATTTTAATGACGAACCTGGAGGATCTACTAATATCTATTTTGCAATGGTTGCTCTATGCAGTAATGTTTTAAAATTAACCTAAAATTATGATAATTTAACATTAAATAAGCCTGATCTTATCTTTCTTATCAGGAGCATTAAAGGTTCCCTTTTATGGAATTACAAAGGAACTTCATTTAAGAGACTTTTCTACTGTGAATCCAGATCTGTCAACCATATTACCTGAATTCCATTCATTAATCTGTAAACTTTTGGAAAATCGGTCCAGCGATCGATGACGTCATGTGACGTCACACGCAGAACGCTTGACTCACACAAGCTGGATCAGTATCGATGTGTGTGTGTTATAGGCTATTGAACTTCGTGTAGATCCCTTCGACTTTGTGCCATTTCAGCCCTTCATTTTAGCTTTTTAAAGACAAAATCCTACGTCAACGATGGCATCTTCTTCGGACAGCGAGGACACTTATTCAGGATCAGATATATCTGATTTGGAGCATCAAGTCCCAGAAGAAATTGAAGAGGAATTAGGGGCCCGGCCGTATATGTTTGAGCCAGACATGTCGGATTCTGGGCAAGATTCTGATGACAGAGACGTCCCTGATTTTAATAACGGAGAGGATATCGACGGGAGACTTGGGAATAACAACTGGTAATTCATTTTTGATAATAAATTACCGATTAAAGTTTAATTCACGCATATCCACGTATTATGAATCTTGTTTACGCTTGCAAATTGCCCGAGAGGCTGAGCTGATACTTCGCTGATCGAGGCAGTGAGCTCGATGTGCGCAGGGGTGCACGCCGCGCCTGCTGACCCTGCCTGGGCTTGCGCTTGGGCAGTTTTACTGGTGCATGGGGTGGTAGCGTCCCGGGGGGGTCACTCGCAGACTGAAGTGGTACCCATGCTCGTCCGAGCACCTCAAAATTGGACCCTAAATGGCGTAATCCTTGGTGTCTAAATCTACCCCTTAATGGCGTAAATGGCGTAAAATTATGTAAAATATACCCCTAATTGGCGTAAATGGCGTAAGACAATGTAAAATATACCCGTAAATCGTAATGGACATAAATGGCACAGAACAATGTGAAACATACCCCTTAGTGGCATAATTGGTATGGCACAGTGTATAAATGGACCCCTATATGATGTAAATGGACAAAGTTTGTAGGCCCTACATCATTAAATTGCATGACATATTTGAAATCATGCATTCACTTGTCAGAAAATCAACATGCTCACACAGACACAGAGAGGCATACGTGGGACTAATAATACAATTTTTGCTAAGTGGCGATTATTTATGATTAGAAATTTGTTTTATTTTACGAAACGAGCACCTGTAAGTTAAAATTGTAATTGTCAAATTTTTATGTAGGCCAAGAGATGTCTGCATATTAAATGCTCACATTTTTTGTCTTTTACGAAAACCAGTACTGTAGGCAGTACGAAAATCACAACTTGTTGACGGGTTGATCTGACATGATATCTGACGGGTTGACGAAGCCGCGCCGCGCCGCGCCCCGGCCTGGCCCCGGGGCCGCGGACGGCAAGGTACCGATATCGATACCGTTACTCCCATAGGGAGCGTTTCATCAAGTGTCTTGTCAGTGATTTTTACCGACAAGTCTGCTCTCAGCCAATCAGATGCAAGGATTTCCATAGCTTATAACAGTTGTTAGTGATGACAAGTTTTATGAAACGCCGCCCGAACTGTCGTCTGTCGAATGTCTGCGTGATTCTCTCTATGTATAATCCATTCGCTCGCGCTCGATCGTGTCGATTGACGTCGAAGAACCAGCTAAATTGAGACCCTTTTTCTCAAAAACGTTTTTTTGGACACGCATGGGTACCACTTCAGTTTGCGAGTGACCCCCCCGGGGGTAGCGTTTGATTCTAGTAAATTCTACCATTGATATCCAGAAAATGCTTAGCTCTCCTGTTATCTTGCTTGTTTTCTTTGTGCTGCTACACTAAGTAAGTGTAGGTACCGTTATAGTTGACAATAGATATGATCTTCTTCTTCTTCTTCTCCCTCCGCTTTTGTCGGAGATCAGCAACAGATTATTTCACATATGATGGGGAGCCCTATGTCTAAGTAGGAAAATGACATTTATGTTGTGGGCATTTGTCATATTGGATTATCTTATTAGGGAAGGAAAAAACCTGGGGTGGTATTGTCAAAATCTTTTGTGTAAGTTAAATGATAATTGTCATAACAAATCTAAATTAGGACTGCAATGTAGTCAAAGCTGGCTGCATTTGTGTAAAATGCAAAAGACATCTGTGCAAGCACGAATGATGAGAGTTTGTTCCATGCAATTTCAAAAGATAACATAGTTTTGAGAACAAGGCCCCTGTTCATTATTCCTTTTCACACCCCTCCCCCCATTCCAAATAGGCCTGTCAAAAAAACAAAAAAAACCCATGCATCTTTATACCAGTGGGTCTGGTTATACATGTACATGTAGTCCAGTGACATATTTAATTGTGTTTTCCAAAAATAAGGCTCTGCACAAGACATTAATGCATTCCCTACGAGAAGCAAGTGATTTGGGTAGTCAACAGTTATGTTTCAAAAATAATTTTGACTAATGTCGTTAGTAAAACTTAGAAAGGGATTATAGTTGTGAAATAGAACACTGGCTATCATGATACTGAGTGATACTGATTCATTTCAATTTCCAGGTGTTCTTGCAGTGGAGGTTGTGTCCCAATGCCAGTGGTGAGAGAGTCTGTCTGCTGTAAGCAGATGAACCAGGTTGTTGCCAAGATGGACTCATTTGAAGATGCTGAACTTGACTGCATCAGCGAGCACCCAGGGTTTCATCCAGTGTGTCTGGACCGGTACGTGATGGAAACTGCTTACTATCAGTATTGGCAGCGGTATGGCGTACATGCAGGGCACGATGCAACTGAAAATCAGTGAGTACACCATATTTTTGTTTTAATCCTTACTGCAGTATTCCTGTATTATATAAAGCAGTTTGGATGCAAAATGCCAATTTGGTTCCTTATGAAATTAATATTACGATATTCTATTCTATTGAAGTTGTCTAATCATAGTTTCCTTTGTACTCTTAAAAAAATTTTTTTTTATAGGAAAGCCAGGCATGTGGCCTATAGGCAGCTTGTTAGATGGTGTTGGGGTTTCCTGGGCAGGGCAGTACATGTACGTGTTCCTCTTCCATCTTGTGCCGTGACAAGAATCTGTGCAGCATTTCCATCAGAAGAATACAGGGGCTTTGAAGAGGCGTAGACCTACATACAATTTTGCTGTTGATATCTTTTCCCCCACCTTGTCAAGATCTATGTTTACAGAAAAATATATTTTTTACTTCCACCTTATTACTGAGATTTTTATTACTGTTCTAAGATAGATTTTCAAAGATAATTTTTTTAAATTGGAAATATTCCCTGCATTTTACCTATTTAGGGTATTTTCTTTTCAAAGTTAACTGTATGTATATATTTTTTAAACCTTTGCTAAAAAATCAAAAGGGAGGACAGCTATGTGGAACTTTAATTTAAGCTATGCAACCATTATTCTCATATTGTTTTTTTTACTGGGGCTTGGATATGACATGCACAAATCTCAACATTATGCAAAGGTGATAGTAGAATTGAACATTTTAAAAATATTTATGTATCAGAACTGTTGTTCCATCAGTGTAAAAATTTTCACAAAGTTTCATTATTTGAAAGAAAAAATTATACTGAGTACTAATGACTGGCACACATTATCTTTTATTTACTCGGGTCATTCATGTGATCATCATTATTGTTGCTTCACGTCATATTTCTTTTCAAATTGACATTATTTTTTCTACAGATTTTTTGTCTTCTTTCATTTGATTGATTGTTGTATTTATTATTATGTACTTATATATGTTGGTCTACATGTAGTTGTTAACTTGATAACGCTTAGATAGCATACATTTATCATATAGGATTTGAAGGTTTGCATGGTGAAGTTGTAATTCAGAAAAAAGGTTTGCGGTACAACCATGTGAGTTGGAATAACTCCACGTTCCGGTCAGAATGCTCTGGCCGTCGTCAGGAGAATGAGAAGAGCGAATAAATCAGCAGAATTTATATATGAAGCAGCAATTCACTTAATAAAAATGGATGCAAACAAATAACATAGAAAGAAATAGTAACAGTAATATCAAAGTACCTACATTGAAAGGATAAATAACATCAAGGTACCTGCATTGAAAGGATAAGTGACATCAAACGAATCCTGCGTTGAAAAGAAACAATGAAACAAGTGAACAATAGGACTAAGAAATCAATTAACCGACATAGTCAAGTGACATCAAACGAATCCTGCGTTGAAAAGAAACAATGAAACAAGTGAACAATAGGACTAAGAAATCAATTAACCGTCTGGATAAGCTGGAAACAAAAGGGGGGATTGGGACCGTAGGTAATCTGTGGAGAGAAACATGGCATCCTGTTGAGGAAAGGAATTAAGGTTAAAACATACATATGGAAAAGGTGAAATATTGACAACAGAATACTAATAAGTATACTAAGTATACTAATAATAAATGTTGTGAAAGGCTGTGGAGAGAAAAAAAAAACAATGATAATGAACAAATTGAGGAGAGAAACATGAAATCCTGTTGGAGATAATCTGTGGAGAGAAACAAGTCATCCTGTTGAGGAAAGATATTAAATTTAAAAACATACATGTGGGAAAAAAGGGTGAAATAATGACATCAGAATGAGTATCCTAATGATGAATATAATGAATGTTATGAATGAAACAACAAAACAAAGGTAATGAACAAGTTGAGGAGAGAAAAATGAAATCCTGTTGAGGGAAGCAATTGTGGTTAAAATACATAAAAATTATAACACTAGTTATTATTGGAAGAGTGAAAACCAAATGTCGCTGATCTGTAAACCCTTGTCCTGTGTAACTGTGTCATGTTTGTGAATCTCGATGGCTTCACGGACCCTCCTGGTATACCAGTTGGAAGCGGGGGCTACAAGTTTGGTGTCTTCCCAGTTAATCTGGTGATCACGAGTGACAGAATGATTGATAATGGCAGATCGGTCGTAGTGACCAAGTCTCCCATGGGCACGGTGTTCCTTGATGCGAGATTTGATGTCCCTCCCAGTCTCTCCGATGTAGACCTGACCACAGGAACATGGTATGCGGTACACTCCTGGTTTGCTGTCGGGAGAAGCTGTGTCTTTGTGTGTGTAGAGAGACTTGTGAAGTTTGTGTTTAGAACTGAAGAAAACCCGTATGTTGGCCTTCTGCAGGACTCGTTGAATGCGGTGAGAGACATGACCTGTGAAGGGAATAGTGCAGGACGAGATGTGTCTGGTTGGTGGGGTAGCATGGGGATTGTTGACAGACGTGCGTATTTCCTGAGGAGGGAAACCATTGTTGACTAAGGCTGCTTTGATGTGTTTTAACTCGTCGTCAAGGCTGGTAGAGTCGCAAACGTTGTGAGCTCTCCTGATCAGGGAACTGGAGACCGAACGTTTGACGGACGGATGGTGGAAAGATCGGAAGTTTAGATAGCGGTCTGTGTGGGTAGGTTTACGGTAAACACTATGGGAGAGTGAACCGTCAGGCTTGTGGGTGATCAAAACATCCAGAAAAGGAAGAGAGTTATTGTTTTCTGCTTCTGACGAGAAGCTGATGGAGGGGTGATGTTTGTTGAGAAAATCCTGGAAGTTGTTCAGCTTTTCCGGACCGTGCGGCCAAATGACAAACGTGTCGTCAACGTAACGGAGCCAAAGTGTGGGTTTATACGGTGCTGTGGAGAGAATAGTAGTTTCGAATTGTTCCATGAAGAGATTAGCTATAACTGGGGAGAGTGGCGAGCCCATGGGGCTGAATTGCTGCTTCATATATAAATTCTGCTGATTTATTCGCTCTTCTCATTCTCCTGACGACGGCCAGAGCATTCTGACCGGAACGTGGAGTTATTCCAACTCACATGGTTGTACCGCAAACCTTTTTTCTGAATTACATTTATCATGTACATAACTGTTTATAAGAAATGTTAAAAATGCTAGTACGTCATTTCTATCTTTTCATGATATTTAATTCCTATACATGGATATCAGTTTCCCTGAAAGTTGGGTTTATTACATGAGGGTGTGCTACACTGTGACAATACGGTAAAAATTATATTGCTGTCTTTGGTTCAAGTATCAGAGGAAAAGAGGAGTCTAGGAGGCTTATTTTGAATATTCATTTTCACTGTCAGAAATAAAATTGGAATTAGTTCACAGACGCAAAACAATCCAGCTGCAGCTGGTCTGAGTTTCGTCACATATAATGGGGTGTTGCAAGAAAGTTGCAATTGATTGCAAGTTGCAACTGATCGGTACTGACCAATCAAAATCATTGTTGCAAGCGCATCTTCTTGAATGGGCAGACCCTGAACCATTCAGATTGGTTGTTCTAATTTGCTTTACAATTTGCAATTGATTGTAACTTTCTTGCAAAACCCCATAAGTATTTGCCCAGATCATTTTTTTGTAATTGATGTTGTAAAGATACATGTATCTCAGTTAAGAATGATAACTCTATTGTTAATGGCATATGAGGTCTGTTATTTTTTTATGGCATTTGTTGTTTAATTTGTTAATGAAACACACTTCGGAAGCTAATCAGTTTTTTTTTTTTTTTTTTTTTGGGGGGGGGTGGGCATTCTCCTTTATTGAATTTTTGATGTTCAATTCTAAGACAACCATTTCCTGGATACAACATCTATATCTACATTTCTCCAGAATTAATAGTATATTTCAAATCAATTGAATATTTTAGTCATCTCTGGAAGAGCTCAAACAGGTTTACTATGCAAGGCTTGTCGTGAATGAAACTAACAATTGAAAAGAAAGGTGTGAGTGCGTGAATGAGATCAAAACCAACAATTGGCAGAATGGAAAAAGAAAAAAAAGAGACATAAAAAGTGGAGAGGAGATGTGTGTAATTGGAGAATATTGGGCAAAAAGAGGGAGAAAGGGAGAAAGAAAGCACAAGAGAAGAAATAGTGAAAAAGAGAGGGAATCACTGGGGAAAAAGGGAGAGATAAAAAAGTTGAGGGAAGATGTGTGAAAGTGGAGAATTTTGGGCATAAAGAGGGAGAAAGGGAGGGAAAGCACAAGGGAAGAAATAGAGAGAGAGGGAATCATTGGGGGAAAAAAAGGAGAGATAAAAAGTTGAGGGAAGATGTGTGTAAGTGGAGAATTTTGGGCATAAAGAGGGAGAAAGGGAGGGAAAGCACAAGAGAAGAAATGGTGAAAGAGAGAGAGGGAATCATTGGAAAACAGATTTTCTGTCAAATGAACTACATGTATAAGGTAGAGAAGTAGGAATCAACCTGTAACTGTAGTGATGTATTCCCCTTTTTCCTGCCGGCGGGGGGGGGGGGGGGGGGGGGGGGGGGGGGGGGGGGGGGGGGGGGGGGGGGGGGGGGGGGGGGGGGGTTGTAGGTAGAAAATTGCCTGTTACATTTTCACTACATTCAGGGTGGTAACAAAAATCAATATTAAATATACGGTGGAAACTTAGTATAATGAGGTCCTTGGGAATATTAAAATTACCTGGTTAAATCCAGAATATCAGTTTAAAAAACAAAAGAATATAAAGAGTTGAGACCAGAATATTACCTTGTTATATCAGGAATATTGTTGTATCAGACCTCTTTATACTGAGTTTCCACTCTACCATGATAAACATTTTTATCACACCCTCTTTATGGAGAAAGATCTTTTTCTTCATCAAGAACAAAAAAAAAAATCATTTTAAAGAGTCGCCAAATTTCATATTATTGATACATGTATGATCAAACTTGTTTCAGGGACGGCCTCTTCTTGATGCCAAAGCCGCATGCAGCCCCGTGCTATCGACGAAATCCTCCGCACAAAAGTGCTCTGAGCACACAACACTGCTGTCACTCGGGGCCCCTTCTAATGGGCGCGAGTTAATTTTACTTTTGCGGTCCATTTCCTTCTTATATTTGGGTCTTTAGGGAATAAATGTAGACTGACACCCTCCTTTGTGGTGTTGCTGCAACCTGCAACAACGCAGCGTTGTGGCATACTTCGCTTTAGAGGTGGTTTTCGAGGTGGTTTTCACGTGTGATATACAGTCCCGCCCGCGGGCAACGTCACGCGTCCGTCTAAATATACGCGTCCTCATTGCGGGCAGCACTTCGTCTAAACGCATTCGGGCATACTAGGGTAAACGGACTAGTCTAAATGCCCTAGTACGGCCGGACGAGGGTTTGTGTGCAAGCGTGGTGTTTGAGATGAGCCGCGAGAACGGCGCGGGTCCGACATCTTTTTAATTTATGTTTCATCTTTGTTTTCTCTTGTTTATATTCCATTTTATAATTCTGCAATGTCCCTTCTCTTTCAAGATGTTAAAGACAAGGTGTTGCCGATGTTACCAAAACATCCTTATGATTTGTGTTTCATCTTTATTTTCTCATTTGTCTCATTGCTCCGATGTCTTTGACACACAAAAAAACAACTTTTGAGCTTCTAATTTTGTAGTGAAAATTTACAGAAAATTCCGCTGCCCACATATTGTAATTTCCGTCTTATAGTTCTAATTCATTTGGTCAGTAGATTCTCTGTAATTTATGCGCCGAACCAATTTTCTATTCGATAAAACATTTTGCGTTGTATACTTCATTCCTTTCATGTTTTATTTGGGTTGAATATTATCCATTAGTTACGCGCCAAATCAATTTCCGATTCGATAAATATATGTTGCGTCTTATAGTTCTAATTTATTTGTTGTTTCATTTGGTTAGTAGATTCTCTGTAATTTATGCGCCGAACCAATTTTCTATCCGATATAAACATTTTGGGTTGTATACTTCATTCATTTCATGTTTTATTTGGGTTGAATATTATCCATTAGTTACGCGCCAAATCAATTTTCGATTCGATAAATTTTTTTTGCATCTTAGTTCTAATTTATTTGTTGTTTCATTTGGTCAGTAGATTCTTTGTAATTTATGCGCCGAACCAATTTTCTATCCGATATAAACATTTTGGGTTGTATACTTCATTCATTTCATGTTTTATTTGGGTTGAATATTATCCATTAGTTACGTGCCAAATCAATTTTCGATTCGATAAATATATTTTGCGTCTTCTAATTTATTTGTTGTTTCATTTGGTCAGTAGATTCTTTGTAATTTATGCGCCGAACCCATTTTCAAGTCGATAAATGTACTTTGCGTCTTATAGTTCTAATTTATTTGTTGTTTCATTATATTTTGGTCAGTAGATTCTTTGTAATTTATGCGCCGAACCAATTTTCTATTCGATAAAACATTTTGCGTTGTATACTTCATTCCTTTCATGTTTTATTTGGGTTGAATATTATCCATTAGTTACGCGCCAAATCAATTTCCGATTCGATAAATATATGTTGCGTCTTATAGTTCTAATTTATTTGTTGTTTCATTTGGTCAGTAGATTCTCTGTAATTTATGCGCCGAACCAATTTTCTATCCGATATAAACATTTTGGGTTGTATACTTCATTCATTTCATGTTTTATTTGGGTTGAATATTATCCATTAGTTACGCGCCAAATCAATTTTCGATTCGATAAATTTTTTTTGCGTCTTAGTTCTAATTTATTTGTTGTTTCATTTGGTCAGTAGATTCTTTGTAATTTATGCGCCGAACCAATTTTCTATCCGATATAAACATTTTGGGTTGTATACTTCATTCATTTCATGTTTTATTTGGGTTGAATATTATCCATTAGTTACGCGCCAAATCAATTTTCGATTCGATAAATATATTTTGTGTCTTAGTTCTAATTTATTTGTTGTTTCATTTGGTCAGTAGATTCTTTGTAATTTATGCGCCGAACCCATTTTCAAGTCGATAAATGTACTTTGCGTCTTATAGTTCTAATTTATTTGTTGTTTCATTATATTTTGGTCAGTAGATTCTTTGTAATTTATGCGCCGAACCAATTTTCTATCCGATATAAACATTTTGCGTTGTATACTTCATTCCTTTCATGTTTTATTTGGGTTGAATATTATCCATTAGTTACGCGCCAAATCAATTTCCGATTCGATAAATATATGTTGCGTCTTATAGTTCTAATTTATTTGTTGTTTCATTTGGTCAGTAGATTCTCTGTAATTTATGCGCCGAACCAATTTTCTATCCGATATAAACATTTTGGGTTGTATACTTCATTCATTTCATGTTTTATTTGGGTTGAATATTATCCATTAGTTACGTGCCAAATCAATTTCCGATTCGATAAATATATGTTGCGTCTTATAGTTCTAAATCATTTTTTGTTTCATTTGGTCAGTAGATTCTCTGTAATTTATGCGCCGAACCAATTTTCTATTCGATAAAACATTTTGCGTTGTATACTTCATTCCTTTCATGTTTTATTTGGGTTGAATATTATCCATTAGTTACGCGCCAAATCAATTTCCGATTCGATAAATATATGTTGCGTCTTATAGTTCTAATTTATTTGTTGTTTCATTTGGTCAGTAGATTCTCTGTAATTTATGCGCCGAACCAATTTTCTATCCGATATAAACATTTTGGGTTGTATACTTCATTCATTTCATGTTTTATTTGGGTTGAATATTATCCATTAGTTACGTGCCAAATCAATTTCCGATTCGATAAATATATGTTGCGTCTTATAGTTCTAAATCATTTTTTGTTTCATTTGGTCAGTAGATTCTCTGTAATTTATGCGCCGAACCAATTTTCTATTCGATAAAACATTTTGCGTTGTATACTTCATTCCTTTCATGTTTTATTTGGGTTGAATATTATCCATTAGTTACGCGCCAAATCAATTTCCGATTCGATAAATATATGTTGCGTCTTATAGTTCTAATTTATTTGTTGTTTCATTTGGTCAGTAGATTCTCTGTAATTTATGCGCCGAACCAATTTTCTATCCGATATAAACATTTTGCGTTGTATACTTCATTCATTTCATGTTTTATTTGGGTTGAATATTATCCATTAGTTACGCGCCAAATCAATTTTCGATTCGATAAATTTTTTTTGCGTCTTAGTTCTAATTTATTTGTTGTTTCATTTGGTCAGTAGATTCTTTGTAATTTATGCGCCGAACCAATTTTCTATCCGATATAAACATTTTGGGTTGTATACTTCATTCATTTCATGTTTTATTTGGGTTGAATATTATCCATTAGTTACGCGCCAAATCAATTTTCGATTCGATAAATATATTTTGTGTCTTAGTTCTAATTTATTTGTTGTTTCATTTGGTCAGTAGATTCTTTGTAATTTATGCGCCGAACCCATTTTCAAGTCGATAAATGTACTTTGCGTCTTATAGTTCTAATTTATTTGTTGTTTCATTTGGTCAGTAGATTCTCTGTAATTTATGCGCCGAACCAATTTTCTATCCGATATAAACATTTTGGGTTGTATACTTCATTCATTTCATGTTTTATTTGGGTTGAATATTATCCATTAGTTACGTGCCAAATCAATTTCCGATTCGATAAATATATGTTGCGTCTTATAGTTCTAAATCATTTTTTGTTTCATTTGGTCAGTAGATTCTCTGTAATTTATGCGCCGAACCAATTTTCTATTCGATAAAACATTTTGCGTTGTATACTTCATTCCTTTCATGTTTTATTTGGGTTGAATATTATCCATTAGTTACGCGCCAAATCAATTTCCGATTCGATAAATATATGTTGCGTCTTATAGTTCTAATTTATTTGTTGTTTCATTTGGTCAGTAGATTCTCTGTAATTTATGCGCCGAACCAATTTTCTATCCGATATAAACATTTTGGGTTGTATACTTCATTCATTTCATGTTTTATTTGGGTTGAATATTATCCATTAGTTACGCGCCAAATCAATTTTCGATTCGATAAATTTTTTTTGCGTCTTAGTTCTAATTTATTTGTTGTTTCATTTGGTCAGTAGATTCTTTGTAATTTATGCGCCGAACCAATTTTCTATCCGATATAAACATTTTGGGTTGTATACTTCATTCATTTCATGTTTTATTTGGGTTGAATATTATCCATTAGTTACGCGCCAAATCAATTTTCGATTCGATAAATATTTTTTGCGTCTTAGTTCTAATTTATTTGTTGTTTCATTTGGTCAGTAGATTCTTTGTAATTTATGCGGCGAACCCATTTTCAAGTCGATAAATGTACTTTGCGTCTTATAGTTCTAATTTATTTGTTGTTTCATTATATTTTGGTCAGTAGATTCTTGGTAATTTATGCGCCGAACCAATTTTCTATCCGATATAAAAATTTTGCGTTGTATACTTTATCCATTTGATGTTTTATTTGGGTTGAATATTATCCATTAGTTACGCGCCAAATCAAATTCCGATTCGATAAATATATGTTGCGTCTTATAGTTCTAATTCATTTTTTGTTTCATTTGGTCAGTAGATTCTCTGTAATTGATGCGCCGAACCAATTTTCTATCCGATATAAACATTTTGCGTTGTATACTTCATTCATTTCATGTTTTATTTGGGTTGAATATTATCCATTAGTTACGCGCCAAATCAATTTTCGATTCGATAAATATATTTTGCGTCTTAGTTCTAATTTATTTGTTGTTTCATTTGGTCAGTAGATTCTTTGTAATTTATGCGCCGAACCCATTTTCAAGTCGATAAATGTACTTTGCGTCTTATAGTTCAAATTTATTTGTTGTTTCATTATATTTTGGTCAGTAGATTCTTTGTAATTTATGCGCCGAACCAATTTTCTAGATTTGGGTTCATAATTCCGAAAATGAAGTGGGGTTCATAATTCCGGGAATGAGAAAAATGTTTATATTTCTGAAGGTTCTTAACCCGTTGACTACTGAATTATTTAACTCTCGTAGGCTTAATACAGGAGACACCCGGTTTTAGGGCTGTATTATATTTTCGTAATTACGAATCCTACATGTAGCCTACATCGTTTTCGAAATATACGTAAAGAACCTTCTGAATAACGAATCTTCACAAAAATATGTCACTTATTTGGAATTGTGAACCCCCTCTCTATGGAAAATTTGTATTTCGGAATTACACGCCTGATGAGTTATGAAACGAATTTTCTGAAATACTATTAGACCTACTATAAAATTCATGCCGTCATTTCAAGCCGCGACTATGCACTATGTTGCTTAAGAAACATTGGAGATAAAAGTAAGAGAAAACTTCTTGTCATTTCAATTTTACTATGTAACAAACTAATACTATGATAAAGACGAGCGACATCTCTGTTGTTTTAGATCATCACCATGCAGGCGCGCAGCCAAGGGGTGCGATGGGGGTGGTCGCCAACGCCAAAAAAAAAAAGTTTTCGCGGGTGGTGTTGGAGGAAAGAAACCACCCCCCCCACCTCCACCTCCACCTCCACGCAACCACCCCTGTTACACACAGTACAATGTTGCCCCGGAGTACTTTTTCTGCTAAAACGTCGAAGTTTTCGCGCTTCGCAGTGCATGCATCATAGCGTCTAAACACAAGTCAGTTGAAAATCAGTCCCGGCGTCGAACCGTATTTATCTCAAATTTGCTAATAAACATCAGAGCTTTTGCGCTTCTCGCGGGAGGGGTGGCGGGTGGGACCCCTCCCCCCCCCACGCCACCCCTGTAACATACAATGCAGTATTGCCCCATAGTAATTTGCGTCTAAATAAGTTAAAAGCAGTCATGACATCGAACTATACAGTGCAGTATTGCACCCCGCCCCTAATGTTTTTCACAAGGGAACACGGTACACTTGATCTTAGACTCTATTCTAGGTTCTTATGAAATGTTAAATTCAGGATCAATAATCATAAAACTGTATTAAGCAGTGTCAAAGTCCCCCACCCCTCACAACAAAGTAAAAAATAAAGAAAAAAAAAACCTTCATAGGGAATGCATTTTAGTGAAAGGCGCTAGAAATTACAAATTATTACTATGTACGACCTCCCCTGCGCCTCAAAAAGACAGGAGGTTCTTAGAAAGCGGGAGGTCCATTGATGGATTATTGATCATTATTTACAACAAAAACGATCTTTTCTTTTCAGTATCGACACTCCCCTCCTTGTGTCAAACTCCTGCCTTCCAATTTATGACAGGAAGTTCTTAGAAATCGGAACCCAATGATAGATTGGGGTCATCCCTATAGCTAGAAGGTCCGAAAGTTAGCGGGTCCGATAGACCGACACCCAATAGATAGAAGGTTCCATAGACCAAATGTACGAGAGGGTCCAGTAGACAGAAGGTTCTATAGACCGAATCGGCAGGAGGGTCCGATAGTCCGAAGGTTCTATAGATCGAATGACCAACGGGTCCGATAGTCAGAAGGTCCGATAGATAGAAGGTTCGATAGACCGAATGTACGAGAGGGTCCAATAGACAGAAGGTTCTACAGACCGAATCGGCAAAAGGGTCCGATAGTCCGAAGGTTCAGTAGGGGTCCGATAGTTAGAAGGTCCGATAGACCGACAATAAATATGTAAAAAGGGTCAAATAGTGGATAAAATGATAAGTGGGTAAAATATGTGGTTAAAATAAGTGGGGGCGTTCCAACCAAAGAAAAAGCAAAAAAGGAATAGGTTGAAAAGGAAAGAAGAAAAGAAATGAAAAGAAGTGAAAAATAAAAGAAGAAATCAGAAAGGAATTAAAGAGAAAACAAAAATTAAAAAACTTCGCTCACTAGCATTATTAGGGTTATTTACCAATGCCCATTATATTTTCATTATTGATATTAATTATTTATTAATATAATCGCCATATTTATGTATATTAACCAATGCAATTATATTAATAAGTCATATTCTTATGGAAGTTATTTGGTTTGCATCTTGAATCTCTAGCGAATGTTATGCTATTTTACTAATCAAAGAATGTTAGCAACATAACTGAAAAGAATCGAGCGGCAAGTTGACCTAAAGAGGCTAAAGAGATGAATTTTCAGAAATAATGGCCTGTGACCAATAGTCTCTTCCCAATATGAGAACGAAAGATGCCGATAACATGTTACACAGATTATGAGAACGGAATAACAATACGCTAGAACCTATTCTCAGGATACAAAATTCTTTTTTTTTTTCTCTCTCGTTCGCTCGCTTTGCTCGCTCATACAATCAAGAAACTAGGCCTAGATTGTTTCTTGCAGCAAGCACCTCTTACGTCCTGCAGCAACAAGAAGCCCGAATATCATAATATTCGGGCAGTGAGGTATCCCACTATTCTCGAATTCCCCCACCCCCCCCCCCCCCCAAAAAAAAAATGGTATAATTTACCCGACAGAGTCCACAGACTAAAATCTGCCACAAGATAGTAGTATGGGTGTAGTCGGTGAACATTAAAAAAATTTTATAAAGCTGACATCATAGCTGGTAGGAAAATATCACCTGAAAACCCTTTTAAAAAATGGAAACGCCCCCCTCCCAAGAAGGTGTTAGGGCCTAATTGAAACAATTTCATTTTTATCGGGCAGAATCTGTTGTTAGAATCTTATCTTTTGTTACATTTAATGAAAATTCAACTATGAAGTGTGCCCCCATAAAATTTCTTTGTTTAAAAAATACCACTTGTGTTTGAAGGGGACGCCCTTTCCTCAGCTTGCTCCACTAGAAAAAAAAATGCTTCGGGCATGATGGGCCTCGGGGCTTTAGTGTGCACCATATAATTAGATTTCCATGTTTCAAACAATGGTCAGCGTTCCCCATTGCCAATGCATCGGTTTAGTGGCAAAATTAACGGGGGGGGGGGGCTGATCTGCATGGGTGGACCACCCCCGCCCCACGGTGATGATGATGATGCTCTGTTAAAAATACTTTTAACATGTTGAAAATTTATAAAACAAAACAAAACTTTAAAATAAGTTCCCCATTATTAATTTTTTTTTTTTGGGGGGGGGGGAGGAGGGTGGGCCTACAGACCTAGTGAATCGGTTTATTATAATACACATAGAAAAAGATAAGGCATTACCCTTTTCCTTTTATGAGATAAAACCATTAAAAACTTATTGTATTCACTTATTTTACCGTTTTTACGTTATTGTCGGTCTATCGGACCTTCTAACTATCGGACCCCTACTGAACCTTCGGACTATCGGACCCTTTTGCCGATTCGGTCTATAGAACCTTCTGTCTATCGGACCTTCTGACTATCGGACCCCGTTGGACATTCGATCTATAGAACCTTCGGACTATCGGACCCTCCGCCGATTCGGTCTATATAACCGTCTGTCTATTGGACCCTGTCGTACATTCGGTCTATCGAACCTTCTATCTATTGGGTGTCGGTCTATCGGGCCCGCTAACTATCGGACCTTCTAGCTATAGGGCTGTAACCGATAGATTAATGACCATGCCATGAAAAGGTGACACACGTCTATTGTGTAAAGGGGAGCTGGAGTTCTGGGAAAGGGTTAAAAAAATAATTTCTGAACTTTCTTACTCTTACTACGTTCGTTTGGAAGATTATCATATTAGATATATGTCCCCTGAAAAGGATTGCTCTTCAAATGCCCTCACAAAAGTAAATGTAAGCTTTCAAAACAGAATTATGAAGAGCGTTCAAAATTATGATATAGGTGTGTGATTTTGGAGAGAGGGAATTGTTTTTTAAAGCTCCAGTTAAATAGATCAGAGAGAAACGATGGCTTGCGAGCTGGGACGCAGTTTATCTTCATCCCGCTGTTTAGCATGATGATGATAAGAGTCCAATTCTGTAACTCTTTTAACAACCGAAAAGAAAAGGATGTCAACATTTTGACCAGAAAGAAAATGATCTTTTTCGAGATTATGAAACAAGTGCATGAATTTTTTATTTTAACCTCAGGTAAACTAGAGCGGAGTGAAGCGTTGACATTCGAGCTATATATAAACGCAGTTTATCTTCGTCCCGCTGTTTAACATTAGGATGATACATTTCAATTATGTAACGATTATTACAGCCGAAAAGAAAAGAAAGTTAGCTTTATAACGAGATTATAAAACAAACGCGTGATTTAGAAGGACATAGGGGGAGAGAGAGAGAGAGAAGAAAAAATAAATAATCGTCTCGTGCAGGGGCCTGAGGAGGTGCTCCATTAATTCTTGTTCTTTGAAAGGGGCGGATTCTATACCTTCGTAACATGCAGACATGGGGAAAAGAAAAGAAATTTAGCTTTTAGAAACCCGTAGATACACATTTTAAAAATAATTAGAGCAGGGTAAAATAATATCCACATTAGCCTTTTTTGTTCCCTTTTAGACGGAAAATAGTTCGTCGCCGGGACTGCTTTCCACCGTATGTAAAAGTGGTGGATGCAGGGAGGGGAGTTCCTAGGAGTTCTCACTTTTTTTAAGTTGACGTTTAAGGGGGAGGCCGCCCCCACCGCCCCTCCCTGCATGGCCACCCGCCTGAAAAAACGGGGTTTCGTATATTCAAATATTGATAATCAGAGCCCTCGTTGCTTCCTGTAAGAAGTCCAGTACTGGCAGTAGCAGCCCCCTTGCCGGAAGGCGACGCCCTAATACTACCATGACTACGGCATAATTAAAAAAAAAAAAAAGAAAGGCATAAAGTCTTTTTAAAAAATAGGGTTAGTAATTCCGAAAATTTATGTAGTCTATTGAATTTTCGGAATTACGAACCGTAGGAGTAACGAACCCTATGCATTATGACATATGAAGGACAGTCAGGACACCACCCAAATAAAATTTAGTAATGGGCTTGAGTGAGATATGCCCCCTGTATAACAGAAAAAAATGTACGATGATCGTAACGATTAAACATGAAGCACTGTGGTGATCAAAGTTTACGTTCTTCAATATTTTATGACAGCATTAAAACATTCATTCTTGTATTTTCTTTCTTGTACATGTTTGTTCCTTTAAAAAGTAAATACATCACTGTAATATATCACCACACACTTAAAAATATATCATGATTTAGTAAATTCACTTTAAAAAAAAAAGACGTATTTACAATAATCTTGCTGATTCGGATAAACTTTCGATAAACTTTTATCTGGTGTTCATCCTAGAAAAAAAGAAACCACTGACAATTATTTTTGTCAAACTTGGCGCACATTTCACTATTTTAGAAATGTTATATTTTATTCATGATTCCTCATATTCTAGAGAATTTCAAGTAAACCAAACTCCAAGCAAAATGTTAAGACTTCAAACGGGCGCAACTAGTTAAATTTTAAAGAAGATAAAGGATATCCCGATCTCAAATTGCGATGTCGTTTTGCTAGGCAACATATAAAAAAAGGTACTAAAACAATAACTCAGCGTACGTCAGTTTATTATCTATTCAATATGAAGAATAGGGCGCAGACAGGACGCAGAATGCAAAATAAGTAGATCCGCGTTTATTCAGCAACCTATCCGGATAATCTCGAAAGATTCTGTTCACTGTCTTCTAAACACTTCCCGCGTTTCCGCACTTTCGGAGAGGGCAAAATTTCCGCGTCCATATTTTTGGTCGAGACCAAAATTTGGATGCGGAAATGAACTTCCCGACACCTTCGACAACTTACATTATTTCCTAATATTGTCCTCATATATATCTAAATGGTTGTCGGGAAATTAAATAAAACCCTTTTTATTACAAAGAGAAATACTCTTTGTATTTTTTCGGACGAAGCCACGCAATCTTTCTTCCTGAGGTAGCGTTATTTTTTAGTCCAAGTACCCTCAAATGTACGAGTATTTCCGCATTCACGCACGACTGACTTTGAGGGTACCGGACGCGTCCGATTTTCGTCTAAGCGCGGGCAGGTCTCGTCCATTCTTTGTTTCGGGCGTGACGTTGCCCGCGGGCGGAACTGTATTGTTTTCTGACCAATCACCCGTGGTATTTATACTCCCCAGGCGGACCACCTTAGATCCCCGCCCGTTCATCGGACAGGCGCCGGCAGGTCACCTTCACCTAGTCGGCAGTGTGCCGCCAGGGCGCCGCCAGACATCGTTCAAACATCGGCGTAGACCGGCCGCCACGCCTGTCCGATTTTAAACAAATCGGAGGGCCGCCTACAGGGTGCCGTTTGGTTATCGGATGATGGCCTGCCGGTATCTGACAGGTGTCTGGCAGACCGGGCGGCGCCCTGACGGGAAAAGTTTGTTTTTGGAGGAGCCTGGGAAGATTTTATCGTGGGAACAATCTGACGGCAACCAGGCGAGATGCCAGACGCCCTGGCGGCACCTGTCAGGACCCCCCAGAAGATCCGACGGTCACCGGGCTGCCACCTGCCGGGTATGTCAACATGTGTTGACACTGCCGATGTCTGAAATCCATCGCTACCTTTTAACTCCACGCTAAAGTTGACGATGCCTCCAACGATGCCAAAAAAACACAACGATGAGCCCGATTAGCGTCCGGTTGTCTGCCGGTCACCGCTCGAATGCTCTGATGACCGCCCAATTTTAGACCAAAAACTCATCGGATGGGGCCCGTACATGGCATCGGAGCCTATTGTGACTGAGTCATTACTCTCACGCAATTCACCCACTTCTCACTTTCTCACTCTGAGCACTCTGAGCACAATCTATATTCTGAGATGCAGTCAGGATACCGACCCCATCATAGAAACTTTGTGAAACTGCCCTTTTAAAAGTCTCAAACGATATGCTTCTCTCTCTGGACAAAGGTGATTGAGCCATTCTGTTGCTATTGGATTATTCTGCGGCCATGATGCCCTTCTGGGCCATTTGCATGAAAGATTTGGACTTAAAGACTCTGTCCAGGAATGGTTTCGTTCCTATCTCACTAACAGAACCCAGTCTGTTGTTGTTAGTGATTATGAGTCACAGGTCAGCTCTTCTAGCTTCGGAGTACCTCAAGGGTCTTTGATCGGCCCGTTAGCATTTACACTCTCCTCATCTCCATTAGAGGATGTCATCAAACACCATGACATAAGGTGTATGACTTATGCTGATGACACTCAAATTTACCTTGTGTTGAGAAAAGAATACCAATCTCCTGCTCTACAAAGACTCAGTGCATGTTTCTCAGATATTAAGAGTTGGTCAATACAGAATGGTTTAAAGTTGAATGAAAGTAAAACAGAATGTCTACACTTTGTAAGCAGACACAGGACTAGTAGTTCGATTAGTGATATTTCTTTGGATGATACTCCAGTACAATATTCAATATTCAGGTGCTAGAAACCTGGGTGTCATATTTGATATTAATCTATCTTTGCAGATCAGCCTCGTATGCTGCTCTGCATAAAATTGGCAGCATCCGGCAATCTCTTACAAAAAAGACTACCTAGAGACTCGTTCAGGCACATGTTACATGTATGTCTCGCATCGAATTTTGCAACAGTCTTCTGTACGGTCTTCCTGATGCACAAATCAACAAACTGCAGAGAGTACAAAATTCAGCTGCTAGGCTTATCGCTAAGCATCGTTCATGTGAGTCCGTCACCCCACTGCTGAGGGAGCTTCATATGCTAAGAATCTTCGTAAAATCTGGATACCTATAATTTCTGGTGATGCTGCCCCCTGTGTCCGTCTTTTATAGGGTAAAAGGCCATATTTTGGGGGATAGCAGTCACATTTCTCAACAGAGTTTGTTCAAATTTGGCATGAAGGTGTCTCTTGGTATAATCTAGAACCCTAGCGATTTTGGTGATTCTGCCTCCAGTGTTCTGTCTTTTATAGGGTCAAAGGTCATATTTTGATAGATGGCTTGTGTGCAATCTTGTGTGCGCTCTGGCGGTCACATTTCAACGGATTTTGTGTAAATTTTGCATGAAAGTGTCTCTTGGTTCAATCTAAAAACCTATTGTTTTTGGTGATGCTGCCACCATTGTCCTGTCTTTTATAGGGTCAAAGGTCATACTTTGGAGTATGGCGTGAGTGCACTCTGCAGGCCACATTTCGTAATGGATTTCTTTCAAATTTTGTATGGAGATGTAACTTGGTAAAATCTACACATCTTTACTTTTTGGTGATGCTGCCCTCATTGTTCTGTCCTTTATAAGGTCAAAAGTCATGTCTTTTGTGCACTCTAACTTCCACATTTCTTGACAGATTTCTTTCAAATTTTATATGGAGGTGTGTTTTAGTGAAATCTACACATCTTTAGTGTTTGCTGATGCTGCCCCCAGTGTTCCGCTTTTTATAGGGTCAAATGTCATATTTTGGTTGCATGCATTCTGAAGGACACATTTGTTAACTGATGTCTTTCAGATTTTGTATGGAGGTCCATCATAGATTACTCTTAGACCTCTGCAGTTTTTGGTGATACTGCCTCTAGTGTTCCGTCTTTCATAGGGTCAAAGGTCATATTTCAGTGGATATCTTGTATGCGCTCTGAGGTCACATTTCTCGACAGATTTCTTTCAAATTTTCTATAGAGATGCATTATACTCTAATCTACACACATTGTTTTGGTGAAGCTGCTCCTAGTGTTGACAATAGTCTGGGCCACTGGCAGCAATCTCTATGCCATCCTTTTGTTTGAGGGAGGGGAGGGGAAAGGTTCTTTGTCCCTCCTTCGAATCGCTGCCAGTGCCGGGGGATACATTGCGCGGCAATGGACATTTCTAGTTCATTTTTGGTTATCAGTTTATTTTCATGATTTTCTTGGTTATTATTGTCAGGGCCTCATGGAAGACCACCAAAATTACGGAGATTTGTTTTAGGGGGAACTTATTTTTTGTGTTGTGTTTATTTTGCCGAATTAGCTAGCCACCGAGATCCGACTCGATCAAAAATGCTTGTTTCAATTTTTGCTTGGAGTACCATGTTTTAAAACACTCTCATTGCTCAAGACAACATTTATTTTTTATGAATGAGTAAAACAGTAAATAAATGTAGATTAGATGATTCTGAAAATTTAAAGTGATGAAATTCTACAAAACATGAAATTTAGGGCAATTTAGAGAGGTTCTGTGTGTACATTGTATAGCTTTACACTTGACACCTACATGTACATGTACATGTAATCTCAGAGTGCACCCCAGGTTCGTCCTACTGTAGCTTTAGCTATCGTACTCTACCCAAGTTTGTGAGATATAGTTGAACCAACCCTTCCCTTTTTTGTTTGCCCTGCCCTCAAATTTGTGCATATGGGACTATTTTCTTCATAAAACAATTCTTGAATTGGGTATGACATGTATCATGTTCAAAACCCACCCAAATGTCCCATACATTCTTGATCATGTTGAGCTTTCTAGCTGATCAGGCTTGGCAGAAAAAATGTAAAAAGAGGCAACATTCAGCACACATTTTTGGTCCGCTTTCTTACAAAGTATTATTATTCTGCCCATTTTCATGATGGACATGTCTTGTGGAGTAAGATTTAAAAGAAAAAAAATGAGATTTGGAAGTAATTAGTCTTCTGGGCATGAAATTTTATGATGGCATGCCTATTTTTGGCTGTAAGAAGGTGGGTTTACTTTCATGTGTAGCTTTTGTTGTGCGATTAGCATTACAAATGTAGCGCTAGTGAAGCTTAAGTTAGAGTGTGAACACCCCGAGAGGCACTTGAACTTGAAGAAATCGCCAGTTTGAAGGGTATATGAGTCCTTAGGGATAGTAGACCGACAAACTAATGGAGTTTAGATAGCATTAAGGGCTTAGGGACCGAGAGGAAGAAAAGAGGGAGAGATAGATAGACTGCCCTGGACGAATAATCTATTTTTGCTCAAATTTAGCGATGTATTTGTTGGTATTTTGAATAAAAGCAGGTGTCAGTATCCTGACAGTCAATTGACACATATAGAATCTAAGCTGTCAGTTGGATCTCGAGAACAGTGGTAAGAGTTAACCCAGTGTACCCACGCTGAATGGAATAAGGACTGCCCCATTAGTTGACCAATTGGAAAGTCGAAATAACTTTTGGAGTGTTGTTGATAATATATTTTATGATTTTGTTGGGAAAGTTTTGACCAATGGGAAAAGGTTTTGCCCTGTCTGTCAAAAGAGAGAGACTGGAAGCGGGTCGGACAGCAAAAAGTATTATGGGATGGAAAGTAAAGAAATATAATAAGAAATCTGCTGGGCTCGAGATGCGAGGTAGGCAGCTTAGGTGTTTGCTAATTTGATATAAAAACTCCTCAATCCTTCTTCCCACTTGCACTTGCATCCTTGGACCCCGAGCACCTGCCACCCCTTTTTGTCCTCCCCCCCCCCTCCATTTAATTTCTGTAATTTCTGGACACTGGAAGATCCCTCTACAATAAAGTTAAATCCCTGGAAAATGGAGAGTTTTCAGAGGAATTTCATTTCTTCGAGCTGAGTTGGGGAAAAGTCAACAAAATAACTGAAACGCTGAATTTAGCTTGTTCGACATTTATTTCTGAGACATGAACTAATCGAGTCTGTTGTAACAACGATGCCTCAATGAGACTGAGTTAATGCCATAACGCAGCCGACAGTCAGAGAAATTGGGAAGTTCGAATTGCACTTAGGAACGATCGGCCGTGAGAGGTGACATGATTGCAAATTGAAAGGAGAACAGTCGACAAGTGGAAACAAGGATCAGGCGACGGACTGCACACAAAGTAAAGCAACCTTGAGTACTAGCACCAGCTTGCGAGAGGATCATAAGTCTGCAGTAGGCGCATCAACTTCCGAGTGACGACACGTCGAGGGACAGGAGCAGAGCAAGAAAGAGCTAAGTCAAATCGAATTCCAATAAAAAGGCCTTCTTTTAAGAACATTTAAGAACATTTAAGAACTCTAAATTCATAGAAACACTTTAAAAGCAAGAACAATTACGAGCTCGAACGAACTGAGATAAATCTTTTTTGATGTCCCTTTCCCATCCTTTCCTTTACCAACTAACTCGTAGCGTAAGGTAGAGTAAGAATTTAAGGTTTATGATATTAATGACATGAAAGTGTATTGATGATTAACGAGACAATCAACTGAACCGTTGACGGAAGTAAGAAATGTAAAGAAGGTTTTTCACAAATAAAGACAAGCGAGCAAGTAGAACTGTAAAACTGAACTGTCTAAACTTGTAATAATTAACGTGGTCCAATTTATGTAACAACTAACATCCCCCATATTGCCACCTCGGTAGCGGTGATGCGGAGCCGGTACGCCGAACCAAGTTGACAGACCTTACCAAAAATAAACCCTTGTTCAGCGTATGGGGTAGCCGCCGCCGAGGGGTAGGGGGGCGTTAGACGGAACTCACGGACCTTTCGCGTTATCAGCACGATTATGTTCTCTTTAGCAAGTTAAATTCATATTTGAATGTTCTATTTGTTTTAGTCCATGGTGATGGAATTATAATTTTAATTTTGTTACTAAAATGTTTTCTTGTTTTGGGTAATGTGAGTGGGCGAGGTTGGTTAATAATTTTTGGTTTGAGTTTCCCAATTTATTTTATTTTTTAAATTCTAATTCATGAAGGGCAGTAAATCATCGAGACCAACTAGACAGAGAAGAGAACAGGTAGCACTTCACCCAATAATTTGGAGGAGGCTACGCCTATTTTATCCCTATTTGCTAGAACCAGCAAGGTATTTTGCCAGTATTGGGGGTACTGATCTTATTCAGGAATGGTATCTTTTTACTGAGTGCATTGTCACTACCGCTCCGAGGTCATCCATACGAATTAGGGTGATAGGTATTACGGAAGCCCGATTTTATATAGAAGTTTTTGTCTTTCCCCCTTCCTAAATAGTCAATGGATGGGAATAAATATATTGAACGTGGAGTTCAGACAGAATTAACAGGAAATGTGATCAAACCTGATAGTGTGCCCGAACTTATCCATCGGCATCAACATTATCATATTCATGAACATAAAGGTACCTATATAGGAACTTCTTACACCCAGAATGCTAAAGTATCCAGCGCGAAAAAGGCGAAAGTAGATGTGACCGATTAATTTATAATTTCATTTTGATTCCAGTGTCTTTGTAATGTTGATTGGTTAGGCCATACCCCCCCCCCCCCCCCAATCATGATGTTTTGTGAGGTATTATTTGAGTTTCTTGCTGAACATTGGTGGCTGATTTGTCTTTCCGTTATAATTTTCTTTGTATTGTTGATATGTTTGTTGGTTCTCTGGTGGATCCACTAATTAAGAATTGTTGGTTGAGAACGAGAATCTGAGTTGCCAGAGTGCAAATATTTAGATTGTTTTGATAATAAATTGTGAGGACAGTTGAGATAAATCATGGCGCATGCAGCGGACCGTGTAGTTTTAATAAAGGGGGTACCCGCTGATGCTACTGAAGGAGAAGTAATGGCTTTCTTCGCTGATTCCGATATGTTTCCAGATAGCGTTAGGATTGGTCGTGATACAGTAACCGGAGGGCCCACGGGCACGGCATTGTGCGTTTTTGATAATGCGACAGACGCTAGAGACGCGATAGAAATGTCAGGTCGGCGCTTACAAGGTAGTGCTGTTGAGATATGCGAAGTTCCTAGGAAATTTTTGACTATAGGTATTGATGGAGAATCCCCAGCGGAAAAGGAAGCGAAGCTTCCCGTTGTCATTCAAAATCCGATCCGACTATCGCTGTTTAGCGGTGATTCGAAACCGAAGGGCGGGGAAGTCCCTTTTGAGGTTTGGCAGAGTGAGATAAAATGCCTTCAGCATGAGGAAGGGTGTAATCCCGAGACTCTTTCTCGGTTAATACGGCGTTCCCTCCGCGGCGAAGCAGCCCAAATTGTTCTGCACATGGATGTACAGGCCACGGGAGCCGAAATAATTGAGAAATTAGTAGGTTTTTATGGAACCGTTGAATCGGGAGCTGTTCTTTTACAGCAATTATACTCGACAAAACAAGAGAGCTTGGAATCAGTCACTGCGTATAGTGCTCGGTTGCAATTGCTTGTCGATCGTGCCGAATATCGGGGAGGAATTAACAGAGCCTCCAAAGACGAAACGTTACGGGTCGTATTCTGGAAAGGATTGGGAAGTAGTGAATTAAAGCAAGCTATACGCCACCAGTATGAGTCGATACGGACGTTTGATGAGCTGGTAAGAGCAGCTAGGATTGCAGAGCAGGAAAGTCAAGATTTCCTCCAATTCCATGCAGCCCCCTCCCCAGTCCGAGCTCCCCGCCCGAGGGCGAATGTCCATTCCGCGCAAACCTCTATTTCAGATGTTGAAAAAGAGTTAGCTGAGATTAAAGACAAATTGAGAGAGTTGCAGGCCGCCACCCAGGCAACCCCCTGTCCACAACCCCCCTGTCCACAACCCCCTCCTTCGCGGCGCGAGGTAGGCTGCTTTAAGTGCGGGCAAGTGGGACACTTTGCTAGAAACTGCCCCCTGAATTATCCGCCGCAACGTCCCCGAGCTCCCCCTCCTTTGTATTGTCCCCCGCCACAAAGGAACCAGCCAAACGGGCTAGGGTCGCCGTCAAGGGGCGGACGGTAGATCCGGTAAGTGAAAATAGGCGACATGAGGTAAGTCAGACTCCCCCTTCCCCAAAACTTCTCGACAGAATGGTAGGGAAACCAAATGAGGCCACTGCTATTATAGGCGGGCATGAATGCCCATGTTTAGTAGACACCGGAGCCCAAATTACGACAGTTAGTAGGGCCTGTTACAATAAATATCTTTCCCATCTCCCCCTCCATGATATTGGCGAGCTCCTTCGGGTAGAATGCGCGAATGGTCAAGAGATTCCTTATTTAGGCTATATAGAAACCTCCATTTTCTTACCAGGTTCCCTTCCTATGGAATTTGAGTGTTTTGCCCCTATTTTGATAGTTCATGACACTCCTTATAATCAGCGAGTACCATGTTGCGTGGGCACGAATGTGATTCAACTTTGCGCTAAACAGGGAGAAAAAGAGTTGGGTCGAAATTTTATGGATGTCAATGAGATAGACCCAGTATGGCATTTGGTGTATACCAGTATGAGAACCCCATTCACACCAGGTAGGGATGGTCGGATAGGTCCTGCAAGAAATGCATCCAAACGGTCGATTAAAGTACCCCCAAGAGAAGCAATAATTGTTGAATGTCAAGTGTCCCTCCCCCGGGCAACAGGCAAGTATGAGGTCATGGTGGAGCCCCAACATGCTCTCCAGCCAGGTGTTGTAGTTAATCCTGGTATCTTTATTGTGGATCAAGAGACACAAAGTACAGGTCGCATTCCGGTCCTGGTAGAGAACCATACCGACAGTGATGTTTGGGTATATCGAAAGCAGAAATTGGGAATTGTATATTTGTGCCGAGTACAGGGACCAGTGCAAATGAATCAAATGAACCCCCAAAATAATGTGAATCGCTCTAACTGTAAAACCACAGATAATTTTGATTTCTCTGATTCCCCTGCTTCCCCAAGAGATGTGGAGAGGGCTAGACAATTATTAGGAAACTATTCTTATGCATTTAGTACTTCTGAGCATGATTTAGGCCATAGCAATATTGCGACTCATAGAATCCCTTTAAACGATGATCGACCCTTCAGAGAAAGGTACCGTAGGATACCCCCGTCCATGTATAATGAGGTGAAAGAGCATATACGATCCATGCAAGAATCAGGAGTTATTAGAGAATCCTTTTCCCCCTATGCTAGTCCCGTCGTTTTGGTAAGGAAGAAAGATGGTTCCCTTCGATTTTGTATCGATTTTAGGAAATTGAATGACAGGACCATCAGAGATAGTTATGCCCTCCCCCGAATTGATGAGACCCTCCAAATGATGAATGGCGCTAAATGGTTTAGTTCGCTGGATTTGAAAGCTGGATATTGGCAACTAGAGGTTGATGAAACAGATAAACATAAGACCGCATTTGTTCTGCCACCCCCGTTAGGATTGTGGGAATGCAATCGTATGCCCTTTGGATTATGTAACGCTCCCAGTACATTTCAGAGAGCCATGGAAAAGTGTCTTGGGGACTTGAACCATACATGTTGTGTTGTCTATTTGGACGATATTATAGTATATGGTAAGACAGTTGAAGAACATATGACCAGATTAGAAGCAGTAATTAGTCGGTTAGCTCAACATGGATTTAAACTTAAAGCTTCTAAGTGTAAACTGCTCCAGACGCAGGTTAAGTATTTAGGACATGTACTCTCGGGAGAGGGAATTCAGACAGACCCCAGTAAGATTGAAGGTGTGCGAGATTGGCCCATCCCTCAGAATGCGAAGGAGTTAAGGACTTTCTTGGGATTTGCGAGTTATTATCGTAAGTTCATTCCTAATTTTGCTCAGATTGCAAGCCCCATGTATGAGTTGATTGGTGGTCCCCGCCCGCGCAAAGGAAAACACAAGGCGCAAACCCCCTCCAATAGTGTACCTCCGTGGATATGGACTAGAAAGCGTGATCAGGCCTTTAATGAACTAAAAGAGATACTAATCAGTGCCCCTGTATTGCAGTATGTTGATTTTTCCAAGCCATTTGTTTTGCATACTGATGCTAGCACACACGGATTAGGAGCAGCCCTATACCAGGTTGATGATGACGGTAAGGAACGTGTTGTCGCCTATGCGAGTAGATCGTTAACGAAGAGTGAGAGAAATTGCCCCGCACACAAATTAGAATTCTTGGCATTGAAATGGGCAGTGACTGATAAGTTTCATGATTTTCTGTATGGAAATAAGGTTCATGTGTTTACAGACAATAATCCCCTCACGTATGTACTTACTTCTGCGAAGCTCGATGCTACAGGGCACCGTTGGCTAGCAGCTTTGGCTAATTATGATCTAACATTGACTTATCGTTCAGGTAAAATGAATATTGATGCTGATGCTCTGTCTAGGCGACCTCCCAGTGAGACCCATCCCCATGAGAATGCTGAATGCTCGGTTGATTCCAAAGTTTTTCAGGCAGTAGTAGGACATGCTTTAAATGTTGATATTGACCAAAGCCCTTATAATGAAATGGTTAATGATGTTACATGTGCTCAGGTAAATGTAGAGGCAACTACACCCCTTGATGCTCCTCCTGTGATGTTCCCTGGTACACCCCCGAATTGGGCGGAGGAACAGAGGAAAGACCCTGTCATTAGTGTAGAGAAAGGTCATTGTCCTTCTTTGGGTTTGAGGAAGAAAGAGTCAGCGGCAGCCCAGTTACTATTTAAAGAATGGGACAAACTAGTGATTCGAGATGGAATATTGTATAGGCGCAGAATTGATAACGGAACCCAGGTGTTGCAATTAGTCCTCCCCAGACGATATAAGCTCTTGGTACTTGAGTCCTTCCATGATGACACAGGTCATTTGGGAGTTGAAAAGACTTTAGGTCTACTCCGCGAGAGATTCTTTTGGCCTTATATGGGAAAGGATGTAAAGTATTATGTAGCAACTTGCGGCAGGTGTGTACGTAGGAAAGGTGTTGCTAATGCCAGCAATACTGCCCCCTTGGTTAATGTGAGAACGACTAGGCCCCTAGAACTTGTATGTATGGACTATTTGTCACTTGAAGAATCGAAAGGTGGATATAATAGCATATTGGTAATCACAGACCATTTCACTCGATATTCAATAGCTGTCCCCACACGAAATCAGACCGCAGTGACGACTGCTAAGGCATTGTTCGATAATTTCTTGGTACATTATGGTTTCCCAGAAAGGTTGCATTCGGACCAAGGCAGAAATTTTGAATCTGATGTAATTAGGCAACTATGCAAATTGACGGGAATTGAACGATCAAGAACGACTCCTTATCACCCCCAAGGGAATGGTATGTGTGAAAGGATGAACCGAACCCTTTTAGGAATGTTAGGGACCCTACCAAACGAAAAGAAGTCTGAATGGAAATTATATGTAGCACCCCTTGTACATGCATATAATTGCACTAAGCATGATGTC
This sequence comes from Heliocidaris erythrogramma, assembly GCA_025617745.1. Taxonomy (NCBI): domain Eukaryota; kingdom Metazoa; phylum Echinodermata; class Echinoidea; order Camarodonta; family Echinometridae; genus Heliocidaris; species Heliocidaris erythrogramma. The sequence continues at coordinate 47,396,264 of CM046860.1, read as the reverse complement.
ACCAAATTTTCCCCTTTCTATTTGATGTATGGAAGACACCCCAGACTCCCTGCGGATTTGTATTTAGGTCTCCCCACGAAGGAAGGTTCGGCACCCAATCCTCCTGAGTATGTGAAGGGTCTGAGAGATAGACTAGATTATGCGTATGGGTTGACCTCGGAACGAAGCGGAGTGGCACGCGCCAAAAATAAATCATTGTATGACAAGAAGATCAGGGAGAACAAAGTTGAGATAGGTGATCGAGTCCTAGTAAGAAAGGTTGGTCTAAAGAACAAGCATAAATTAAGTGATAAGTGGGAAGAAGATCCCTATGTGGTGGTTAGCCAGCCGAATCCAGATATACCTGTGTTTAAAGTTCGCCCAGAGAAACGAAATGGGAGAGAACGTATGTTGCATCGGAATTTGTTATTACCCTGCAATTTTTTACCCCCCAGAAAGCAGATACCGCCACAAAGAATGAAGAAAGTTAGGAAACCCGTTAGTAGTAACAAATCTGATGGCGAAAATTCTGGTTTACCCAATATACCTGAGGAAGATGAAATTTTGGATGGGGTAATAGAATGGCAAATGCCCAGGAGAGAAGTCTTGGTGGTTGATAATGAGCCGACCCCGCCCAGCTCAAGTGCAGCCTCTAACCCTGTCTCCCCCATTTCTATGGATAGGACTGAGGAAAGGGTAGGAGATGATGATGAAAATGTCTTTGATGCCCCATGTAATGATAGTGTAAATAGTGCTGATAATGACGAATGTGGAACTGAAGTTGGAACGCAGGAAAGGGAAGATAAGGAGGGGACCTCAAATGAGGAAGATCCGCCTTTACGACGGTCTCTAAGACGCCCTCGTCCTCCTGACCGGTGGGCCAACTATATGTTTAATGTTGTTGAGCCAGTCGCACGTGCAAACAATGCAGTATTTGATTTTGTCCAGTTTATGTTTATTTTGATGATAGTGAAATTGGTGTTTTGGCTCTTTTCAGCACCAATTGTATTCATGGCGGTAGTATTGTTTATTATATGCAATGAACACGCGAAAAAGAAGTTAGGTAATTTGTTCAGTTTTGTATCGCTATTGTGGAACCGATATCAGTATAACCCAGGTTAACCAAATTGATTGGAACGTGCATGAATTGCATATGCGATTGGCTTATATTTATTTGAAGTGCTGTCAAGTCAGAATTTAGGAAAACCATGTGCTTTGATGTATATTAATTTGATGTACGTGTATTTAGGATAATTGGAAGAGAAATTGTTGTTTAAGTATTTTGTTATCTTGTATTTTGTGGTTAGTGACCATTGGCTTGGCCCTACAGCGAGCTCTAGGCACTACCATTTATGCACCAAATTGGAATGCATAAATTAATTGGTGTAGTTGGGTAATGTACCAGACACAAGTGGCCAAATTTATAACAGATGTTTATGGGTAGGATTATGGTGAATTTGTTGGTAGTAAGAGGAATGATATTGGAGTATCATTGGTTTAAGGTTAAGAGGAAGCATAACCTGCACTTAATCGCTTGTGTATGTGACCTGGAAAATAGTTGTGGAGACATGTATGGGAGTACATGTGATGTTTTATTATCGTTATTAACATGGTCGGTGGTCATTGGCTTGGCTTCGCGCGAGCTCTAGATACCGTCATGATGCACCATTTTGGATTGCACGTGTTTGTTTATTGTTGAGAGTTCCACAGGCCCTCAACTGATTTAATTAATAAGTCGAGTTGGAAATGATTTAGTTTATATTTATTTCATCATGCTCGTATTCATGAATGTGTTTCGAGTTTTATTATGTGTTGACAAGTTGGTTTGGGAAGCCAATAGTAGGGTCAGCAAAAACAGGGCAATTGGGACATTCATGATTTGTTTTGCGTTCTATAAATTTGGATAAGCCAGCATTGTGTTCAAAATGTTAAGGAATCGGCATAGTATAATGACCAGAGGCCATGTTTGCTTTGATTGATATAAGTACATGTATTGTATTATAGCTCCTTTTCTTCTATGTTTCCCCTTCTCTTCCGCTATTGTACAGTCTTTTCTCTGTATTCTCGCATCCTTTTTCTATTTTTAATTTTTGTTTCATTATATCGTTATGTATAACCATATATGATAATCGTATGTTATCCTGTTTGTTAAAGGGAAGACTAAGCAGTTGTACCGATCTGGATAATGGAGGTATCAATTGTGTATTAGTTGTGTAGGAATTCGTGAGGCTGGATTAATCGCCAGTGGTCATTGTGTGATAAATAAGGAAATTGTGTTATATGGTTAATCATATATCAAGCACATGTGTTTTATATAATGGCATTTATCCGTATACTCGTAGAGAATGTAATCCATTGGTCGCTTGTACAGGTATTTAAGATTTAATTAGACAAAATTAATTTTGTTTTCCCAAATGTTGGGGACAACATTTTATGGGCCGGGAGGAAGGTGTAGCGCTAGTGAAGCTTAAGTTAGAGTGTGAACACCCCGAGAGGCACTTGAACTTGAAGAAATCGCCAGTTTGAAGGGTATATGAGTCCTTAGGGATAGTAGACCGACAAACTAATGGAGTTTAGATAGCATTAAGGGCTTAGGGACCGAGAGGAAGAAAAGAGGGAGAGATAGATAGACTGCCCTGGACGAATAATCTATTTTTGCTCAAATTTAGCGATGTATTTGTTGGTATTTTGAATAAAAGCAGGTGTCAGTATCCTGACAGTCAATTGACACATATAGAATCTAAGCTGTCAGTTGGATCTCGAGAACAGTGGTAAGAGTTAACCCAGTGTACCCACGCTGAATGGAATAAGGACTGCCCCATTAGTTGACCAATTGGAAAGTCGAAATAACTTTTGGAGTGTTGTTGATAATATATTTTATGATTTTGTTGGGAAAGTTTTGACCAATGGGAAAAGGTTTTGCCCTGTCTGTCAAAAGAGAGAGACTGGAAGCGGGTCGGACAGCAAAAAGTATTATGGGATGGAAAGTAAAGAAATATAATAAGAAATCTGCTGGGCTCGAGATGCGAGGTAGGCAGCTTAGGTGTTTGCTAATTTGATATAAAAACTCCTCAATCCTTCTTCCCACTTGCACTTGCATCCTTGGACCCCGAGCACCTGCCACCCCTTTTTGTCCTCCCCCCCCCCCCTCCATTTAATTTCTGTAATTTCTGGACACTGGAAGATCCCTCTACAATAAAGTTAAATCCCTGGAAAATGGAGAGTTTTCAGAGGAATTTCATTTCTTCGAGCTGAGTTGGGGAAAAGTCAACAAAATAACTGAAACGCTGAATTTAGCTTGTTCGACATTTATTTCTGAGACATGAACTAATCGAGTCTGTTGTAACAACGATGCCTCAATGAGACTGAGTTAATGCCATAACGCAGCCGACAGTCAGAGAAATTGGGAAGTTCGAATTGCACTTAGGAACGATCGGCCGTGAGAGGTGACATGATTGCAAATTGAAAGGAGAACAGTCGACAAGTGGAAACAAGGATCAGGCGACGGACTGCACACAAAGTAAAGCAACCTTGAGTACTAGCACCAGCTTGCGAGAGGATCATAAGTCTGCAGTAGGCGCATCAACTTCCGAGTGACGACACGTCGAGGGACAGGAGCAGAGCAAGAAAGAGCTAAGTCAAATCGAATTCCAATAAAAAGGCCTTCTTTTAAGAACATTTAAGAACATTTAAGAACTCTAAATTCATAGAAACACTTTAAAAGCAAGAACAATTACGAGCTCGAACGAACTGAGATAAATCTTTTTTGATGTCCCTTTCCCATCCTTTCCTTTACCAACTAACTCGTAGCGTAAGGTAGAGTAAGAATTTAAGGTTTATGATATTAATGACATGAAAGTGTATTGATGATTAACGAGACAATCAACTGAACCGTTGACGGAAGTAAGAAATGTAAAGAAGGTTTTTCACAAATAAAGACAAGCGAGCAAGTAGAACTGTAAAACTGAACTGTCTAAACTTGTAATAATTAACGTGGTCCAATTTATGTAACAACTAACATCCCCCATATTGCCACCTCGGTAGCGGTGATGCGGAGCCGGTACGCCGAACCAAGTTGACAGACCTTACCAAAAATAAACCCTTGTTCAGCGTATGGGGTAGCCGCCGCCGAGGGGTAGGGGGGGCGTTAGACAAATATGGAGAGACCATATATGAACGGAGTACACGGCAGTGCAACACTGATCTGTTCAGACGCGTCATGCTAAATTTGATTGTACTAATATCTCGCACACTTACATGTACACTGCTGTCTATAGTTAACAACTAGTGAACTAGCGCTGACTTAGTCAAGAGCTTTAATAGACATATAACTGTAATATCCCGCAGGTTTATGCTGCCATCTACGGCAGGATTAAAGACACATCCGTACAGTATGAAAGTGTATGAAGCCGATGATCGAGATGTCAAATAAATAGTCTATTTCCTGAGTATCCTGAATCAATATCTTTTGTCAATGTGTGAACGATAGAGATATTACAATGGCGACGAGACGGGATCCTGGTTCGAGCTCTAATGTTGGACAAAAGGGGAACTTTTGACTTTCTAACGTCTTGAGATCACGTGCAAGATGTCGCCTGGATGGTACGTGCCCCATGTATTGACATTCATGTGATACAGCAATACGGTCAATATGTCTATGCCTGTCTTACCACCGTTTGATCCTCACAGGGACAGCGCATCTTTGAGTCAGAGGTGGGAACAATACATAAAGAGATTTGAAGGAGCCATGGTTGGTTTCAACATAACTGAAACGAAACGAAAACGAGCCCTTCTATTGCACTATGGAGGTGAACAGCTCCAGAATGTGTTTGATACCCTACCTGATACAGGGACTGATAATGATTATGAAAAGGCATGTGATGCTCTTAGATCACATTTCGTACCGAAGAAAAACATTATCTATGAGACAATCCTATTTCGTAGACTCACTCAAGAAGCTGATGAAAACGTTGCGCAATTCTGTACCAGACTACGGAAAAGTGTCAGTTCACGAATGTGGAACGTGAATTGGTTACTCAGATCATCACTGGCTGTCGGTCCAGCCAACTGCGTAGACGTGCCCTTGAGAAACAGACATCTCTTGACACACTTATAGAACTAGCACAGTCCATTGAGTTATCACAAGAATGGGCAGATGGGGTCGAGGCAGACAAGGCAGACAAGGCTTCACAAATCCATCGTGTTTCTTCACAACAGAAAAGGCTTGCACGACCCAACCAGAAGCCATCACAACCTAAGCCTAGTCCGAATAAGGTGAACCATAGTGGAAAAGCCCATAGACAGCAGAAATCATTGCAATGCAGAAATTGTGGGTATATCCCCACACTGGAGACTGCCCTGCAAAAGGCAAACACTGCAACACCTGTAATAAACTGGGCCACTTCGCACCAGTTTGCCGCAGTGGCAAGTCAGTCAAGTCTGTCACCGATGATAATGCCACATTACTCCCTGATGCAGAGACCTTGCAGAATCCTGTTGACATGATCCATGAATATATGTTTGCAGTTTCAAACGCCAAGCCGCCAACACATGCAGGTATAACCATTGATGGCATATGCTGTTCTATGATTATCGATTCGGGATGTTCGCGAAACATCATCGATGAGCCTACTTACAAGAAACTGAACGTGAGCCTTAAGAAAACTTTGATCTGCCTCTTCCCATACGGTTCGAAAACACCCTTGAGTGTCATAGGTGTGTTTACCGGTAGCCTTGAGTCACAGAGGAAAATCACTGCTGCTGAGATATATGTGGTTAAAGGCTCATATGGATGTCTTCTTGGATGCAGCACTGCTGAAGATATCAATTTGATCACCATCAATGACACTGCCAATGCTGTCAATGCAGATCACCATAACTATACATCTGCATGCCCAAACCTATGGTCTGGAGTGGGAAAGCTGAGAGACAAGAAGGTGAAACTCCATATTGACACCTCAGTTCCTCCAGTCGCACAACAGCTTCACAGTACACCATTTCATCTGCGAAAACAGATTGAGAAACAACTTACAGAGCTGCAGGAAGCCGACATAATCGAGGATGCTTCTGGCCCGACTCCATGAGTTTCACCGATCGTAGCCGTTCCCAAACCGAATGACCCAGAGAATGTTCGGATTTGTGTTGACATGAGGGCGGCTAATAAGGCTGTCATCAGAGAGCGTCATCCTACACCTACAGTGGATGAAATTATCACTGAGTTGAATGGGTCGAAGATATTTTCCAAGTTGGATCTAAAATCTGGATATCACCAGCTCGAGCTTGAACCTGAGAGCAGATATATTACCACCTTCGCTACACATGTTGGACTGAAGCGCTACAAGAGGCTGAATTTCGGCATATCCTCAACGAGTGAAGTCTTTCAGAACACTATTCGTCAGACAATAGAGGGCATACCAGGAGTACTCAATGTGTCTGATGATATCCTTGTACATGCGCCTGATGAAGCATCACACAATGAGAGGCTGAATACACTCTTTCAGCATCTACAAGAGCGAGGACTGACCCTGAACAAGCAGAAATGCCAATTCAACAAGACAAAGATTTCTTTCTTTGGCCTTGTATTCTCAGCAGAAGGAGTATCGCCTGACCCTGACAAGGTTGACGCCATCCACCAGGCTGCATGTCCGCAAAATGCTCAGGAAGTGAGAAGTCTTCTGGGCATGGCCAGTTATAGCTCGCGCTTCATTCCCAATCTCTCGACAATCACTGCACCTCTCCGTAGCCTCATGACAAAGGGAGTAAAATTTGAATGGAATCAAGAGCATGAAGCAGCATTGAAAGCTTTGAAAGATTCCATATCAAAAAGTGCAGTATCATCATACTTCGACACAGCCAAGCATACAACCGTGTATGTCGATGCCAGTCCAGTGGGACTGGGAGCCATGTTGACACAAGCGGGGAGTGCAGTCATCTATGCTAGTCGTTACCTCACACCAACAGAACAAAGATACAGTCAGATATAGAGAGAAGCCCTAGGTATCGCTTGGGGTGTTCATCGGTTTCACACATATCTTTTTGGTAGGAACTTCACCGTGGTCACTGACCACAAGCCTTTGATTCCTATCTTTGGAAAGCCGAAGATTGTACCATCAGCACGAATCGCAAACTGGATGTTGAAACTTCAGCACTACGACATGAATGTTGTCCACGGCCCTGGAAAGACAAACCCAGCGGACTACATTTCACGGCATCCCTGTAGTGATAGCGCAAAAACAACAATGCCAGACGTCGAAGCCTACATCAACTTTGTGGCTCATCATGCAGCTCCAAAAACTGTCAGTCTCGATGACATACGCTCAAAAACAGCTCGCGATTCCACACTACAAGCTACAATCGAAGCATATCGCAGTGGAAAGTGGGAGAATCTCAAAAGCTCTCATCGTGCTATGTGGAATGTTCGCAATGAAATCGCAGTCACCGATGATGATATTGTGTTGAGGGATAAGCGTATTGTGATACCGGAAGCCCTTCATTCGCGTATCATCGATATCGCACACGAGAGTCATCCAGGTGTAACATGTACAAAAGCATTGCTCCGCTCGAAAGTTTGGTTTGAATTGCTTGATCGTAAAGTTGAATCACTTGTGAAAGATTGCCCGGTATGCCAAACCGTATGCGACATCCATACACCTCTGGAGCCCCTCAGGAGCCCCTCAGGATGTCACAAATGCCAACCGGTCCTTGGCAAAATTTGAGCATTGATTTCTGTGGCCCGTTACCCACAGGAGAGTATTTGATGGTACTAATTGATGAGTATTCGAGATACCCAGTTGTAGAGGTTGTAGGTTCAGTGTCTGCAAGAGCTGTGATACCAGTTCTTGACAAAGTGTTGTCTGTGTTTGGATTCCCGAAAGTTATCAAGAGCGATAATGGAAGCCCATTCAACTCGAGTCCATTCGCATATTACGCGTCTCACTGCGGATTTCAGCATCGCTGAATCACTCCTCACTGGCCTCGCGCAAATGCTCAAGCAGAAGCATTTAACAAACCGCTCATCACAGCCATACGGGCTGCACACCTCGAAGGCAAGAATTGGGAACAGGAACTCTACAAATACCTCCGCCAATATCGCGCCACACCACATTCTTCAACAGGACTAAGCCCGTTTCGATTGTTTAATCGCGAACCGGTTACGCACCTCCCAGACGTAGATGTTGCTCGTGACAACAATTCATCAATGGCCAACGATGAAATCGCTGCCAGTCACTCGAAAGCGAAAGCGAAGCAAAAAATCCTACGCTGACAAGCGATTGCATACAGCACAATGTGACTTCAAAGTAGGTGATAAAGTGATTGTGCGTAATGATGGACAAGGCAATAAATTCACGCCTCCTTACAATCCTACCCCTCTAGTGATTATCAAGAGGAAGGGTAATATGATCACTGCTAAATGTCAATCAACATCATGGTGCATCACACGCAATGCATCCTTCTTTAAGCGGTCGTTTTCACAGTCACAGCTTGCTCAACAAACGGACAAGTCTGAACAAACTGACAAAAAATCAAAAACTGTGGTCCCACACCGCACCAGAAGACCTCCAGCATATCTGAAGGACTATAAAACCTAAACAAACTGAAAGCTAAAAGTTGTTTTATGAAAGGTATTATTTTGTTGTCATTAATTGCACATGCAAGAAGATGTGTATTATGTTTGTTTGTTATTTCTGAAGGAAAAGAAGGAGTTTTCTGTCATTTTTATAAGAGTTAAAATGTTCCACGGAAAATGAGTATCAAACATGTTATGTATTTGATATATTGTGTTTATTTAAGCTAAAGAAAAGAAGGAAAGATATTTGTTTTTTAATGTTGAAGTACATTTTGTCATCATGAAACAGCATGGTATCTCATCAATTAATCTGTCTATATCCATGGTAATATGCCATTTGTGAAGATATGCATGTACCAACTACATAGATAAAGTGTTTGTTTCATAAATGCTACTGTAATTTGTGATTATACAGAACCATTGATTTTGCATGTGAAATATGGTGCAATTTTTTAAAATTATAGACATTTACTCATATGCATGCATGGATGTTCAGTTCAAAGAAAATATCAAATTCATGTCAAGAAGGAATTGGAAAAGTCAAACTTTTTGAATCACAAAAAAATACTATTGTTAAGAAGTATAGGTTTGCAATCCTGATTTTCGTAAAAGCATTTTTGGCAACAAGATACAAATATTTCTGTAAACTGATCATGCATGTATTTTCTTTGAAATTATACTTATAATAGTGAATCAATGCATATGAAAGAAAAACGCAACCACACTCAATCTTTATATTGATATTCTGAGTTTATTTCTCTGAAAAAAATTTCAAGAAATATACATGTATATATAATAAGTTCATTGTTACCCACACCGATAAAATCGGCAAGGTTATGTAAAGGGCTCTGTATGTTTGTTTGTTTGTTTGTGTGTTTGTTTGTTTGTTTGTTTGTGTACAAGATAACTAGAGAACGGGTGAACGGATTTGCACCAAATTTTCAGGGAATGTTCGGATAGTGACAGGAAAGAATCGATTAGATTTTGGTGATGATCGGTTGACCCCTGCAAATTCTGTGTGACCTTGAAGTTTTGACCCAAACTTCAGTTCGGATAGTGACAGGAAAAAATCGATTAGGAAAAGAATCGATTAGATTTCGGTGATGATCGGTTATAGGAACTTCATTTCGGATAGTTTTTTTGTTTTTAAGAATATTTTATTACTTCCTTTTTAAAAATAACATTTTTCACAATAATCAAGGTAAAATACACAAACAAATATATTCACATGCAGTATCATTGTGCCAAATTACGTAATAATAACAATAAGTAACCATAATATTTAACATGCATAGACTGTAGATTATGCCAAATCTGGAAATCTGGAAATCTGTGGATCAGTGAATAAGTCCCCGGACTGTGAACCACGAGGTCCGGGGTTCAAATCCCACCGCAGCACTAGCGTCCTTTGGCAAGACGTTAATCTACATTTGCCACTCTCCACCCAGGTATTAAATGGGTACCCGGTAGGATGGCGAAAGGTTATGTCCTTTGCTTAGCATGTCTGCGCTTACAGGCGACTGGCTGGAATGCTCCCCAGGGAGTGGAGAATGTGCATACACTGTGTGCGGGCGTGCCAGAATCCAATGACCGGGGGTAATAATTTGCGCCTTGAGCATCTAATCAGGATGGAAAAGTGCGCTATACAAGTCACATACATGTATTATTATTATTTATTGCGATAAAAAAAGGAGAAAAAAATATAAAATATAAAATATAGTGACAGGAAAGAATCGATTACGGAAAGAATGCAACGACTCGATCTGTAGCGCCGCTAAGGCGTGGGTCTGCCGCCTTTGACGGCCTTTCTAGTTTTGTTAATGTTATTATAAAACAAATCTGAAGAAAAGGAGGGATGTAATATCCCGCAGGTTTATGCTGCCATCTACGGCAGGAGTAGAGACACATCCGCACAGTATCAAAGTGTATGAAGCCGATGATCGAGATGTCGAATAAATAGTCTATTTCCTGAATATCCTGAATCAATATCTTTTGTCAATGTGTGAACGATAGAGATATTACAATAACGGCTTCGAAAAATGGACCCCCCTCATGGCAACATTTTGACAGGTTAATTTTTTCTTAGTGTCTGGCTATGCAACCCTCCTTATACTTAACTTTGGCAAAGTCGAGCACTGTTCACGTACTGTGATGCACTGGCACACTTTGACACAAAATACTTGCATTCAACCCTGTTCATATGATACATATTTTGATTAAACCTAGTTGTGATTATGGCATTTTTTTTTCTTTAATATTCAGAAAAGGTGTGTTTGGGAATTTATGATTGGACATAGAAGCATTCACAGCAATCAAGATGTCTAACATGAAGACGATGAACCCAGAGCTGAAGAAGTTCTTGAGGAGGAACAAAGTGCCTGATGTGTATGAGGTATGAATATGTATGAAGTACCTAGGCTCTGTTGAGGTGCTCTTTCAAAGCCTACAGTAACCATGCCAAACCGTACTGTACTGTGCCAGAGGAGGTGCTTGAACGCTTCTAAAGCAAACCGTACCCGTACTGTGCTGCTCCAGAAGCGTGCCACGGCAGACCACCTCTCGCGGTGGTCAAGAGCGTGCCAAAGCGAACCGTACCTACCATGCCTCAACGAGCACCTGAACGGAAACCGTACCGTACTGTGCCAGAGGAGGTGCTTGAACGCTTCTAAAGCAAACCGTACCCGTACTGTGCCGCTCCAGAAGCGTGCCACGGCAGACCACCTCTCGCGGTGGTCATCTCGAGAGGTGGTCCAGAGCGTGCCAAAGCAAACCGTACCTACCATGCCTCAACGAGCACCTGAACGGAAACCGTACCGTACTGTGCCAGAGGAGGTGCTTGAACGCTTCTAAAGCAAACCGTACCCGTACTGTGCCGCTCCAGAAGCGTGCCACGGCAGACCACCTCTCGCGGTGGTCAAGAGCGTGCCAAAGCGAACCGTACCGTGCCTCGACGAGCACCTGAACGGAAACCGTACCGTACCGGAAGTGGTAATCGATCCATCTCCGGTTTAATATGGTCTCACCAAGGAGTTATCATAGAACTGGAGTTCCAGCAGAAGCGAGCTTCTTTGAACCGGGTTCGATGCCGTGCGATAAACTCAGCGGGTGTTCTTCTGTGATTTATTACAGCTGTTTACTTGGGTCTCGTGCCGAGGCTGGATCTGCGCATGCTGATCTTCAGCCGATCGAGTTAACCGATGGCATTTTTAATAGCTTCTTGCTTTTTGGAAAAATCGCAAACACAAGGATAATTTCACTTTAGACGAGGAATTAATGTTCTTGTCTGAAATCGACGAATTGGGAGTACAAGTACATGAATGGGAAATTGGAAAGAGTGGGGAGATAACTTTCTAACTCTATATAGATCTAACTTTCTAACTCTATATAAAAAAAAAGAATCTGTAATTTGTCATGCTGGGGATAGGGGCAAATCTGGCAAGCAGGAGCATCTCTCAGTTAAGTAAGTTAAGTTAGGTGTGACGCTAACTAGGGATAAATTTTATTTCGGTTGACCTATACTCAACTACATGTAGATTAATCCAGCAAGTCCACCTCAACTGACAACAAGAAAGAATACGCCACCAAGTTTAAAAACAAGTAGATCTAAAGAAAAGTACCATGCCATATTGACGTTAATGAAATTGGCATTATTATTGACTTGGTGAGTCAGTCAGCATTTATAATCAGTCACAGCCACAGAGACAGACTCTCACTGTCACTGTCTCAAACACGTGGGAGACATCTACTTTGTCATGATTCATTTCAGTAATTGATAAAATGAAGTAAGGTGCAACAGGGAAATAGTCAAAATTTATTAGTAAAACCATGAAAATAAGTACGTAAAAGACAACATACACAGCAAAGCACGAGTGGGACCGAATGAATCCCACTTGGCAGACGACAAAAGAATTCGCAGACGAGAGTCGACTCCGAGAGAACGACCATTTCATTCATGTATTTTCTATGATGTTGACACGCGTTGACACTCTAATGACAAAGTGGGTCTTGATAAAAAAATATGCTCTTTCCAAAGAGATATGTTTCAAATGTCGCAGAGTTTCGGAACATATTACATAAATATGAAAATGATATCTAAAATATTGATATTTATAGAAAACATGTCATAACTCGTCCACTTCTGGACATATTTTGACGAAATAAGCATCGGTGAATTTAGAATTTTGCGCAGCTCAAGATACAACCTACTGCGCATATATTGAAAGCAACAAATTCTACTGCGCATGGGTGAACTGATTGCTAGTTCACATTCACTGAAAAATTTATTTCCCCACTGAGGTCGAGAGTTGGCATTGAACCCCGTTCTTCAAAGAGCGAGGGAACCGTCAAGATTGAGCGATAATAGCGGAGCGGTACTTTGATTTTGGGTCTTACATGTATCTCTTGCGTTGCGTAACACTTTCGGTCGTAAAAATTCTGTTGTGACTCCAGTTCTGTGATAACTCCAGTTCTGTGATAACTCCTTGGTCTCACTACACGGAATATTATTAAACTGCATGCGAGAATACCATACAGCGGAGAATATGCATAAGTTTATTAGCAATACATTGTATTGCAGAGATCGAGAGCTCAATTGAGCGTGATGATATCTGCTGAGCCCAGGGCGCGATAGTTGTGTTGAATAGTGCGCTAAATTCCTCACCTTTTACCCCAGTTACTACGCAACGTATTGTCCCAGCGGATTCGAGCGCGAAGCGTACCGAATACGTACCTCCGAGGTACGCTTCCCAATAACTGCCTGAACGCTCTCGCTTTCTCACCACCCTGGCACGGTACCCTTTGGCGGCACGGGTCGCTTCAAAAAAGCACTTGAACAGGGCCATAGTTATAGTGAAACTTGTAGGCACTGGCTAATAATTTGTGAAAACTTTTCTATAGTAACAGTAACTTCTTGATTTAATGAGAAAGAAAACATGGAAATTGATATATCTGCAATTATTTTAAGTACAATTGAAAGTTGAAATTATGATAGATAGAACTGATGGGAAACATACAGATATTCCATACATATTTTTAAAGATTGATTTATATGTGAGCAAAGTAAGCTAAAAAGAAAAAAAAAAGGTATTCAATCTTCCAGATGCACACCCACATGTACATGTACATAAAAAAAATAAATGCTAGGTTAATGTTCAATATCATCTATTACACAGCACTTATATTTGAAGTGAATGTGAATCATATAATGTATGGAAAGCAAAGTACTTGTTTGAGTAATGATTAACAGTTTACGTTGAACTGGACTATGCTATCATGTTCAGTGATTTCATGCAAAGAATTGTTTGTAGCACATTCAGGAAAATTGCCCACATTTTGTCGTTTTGATAAAAAATTTAATTCAGAGCCTTAAGAAAAGAAAAGTACCAGATGCATGAGCAGAAAAAAAAGTGAAAAATATGGTACACCTGCCATTTTCATTGCATGAAAATAATTATATAGTGAATAAGTTTGATGCCTGGAATTTGTAAAAGGAAAATCAACATTAAAATTCTTAAATTGACATGAAGAATCTAAAAATCATTCTTTGTCATATAATTTGGCATTAAATTAAACTATCATTTAATAATGAAGCAATTAGAAGAGAATTAGAAGTTTTGCTAATTTGAAGGAAAGCTGAACAATTATGCCCTTCAAGTATTGCTACCCTGAATGGGTTAAAAGTGGCCCTCTATTCAGAGGTTTGGTGACAATTTTTTTTAAGTTGGACAGATACATGTAAATGTCTTCCATTTTTATGCGTTTCCTCAGCGTCAGATCCTTTTGTTTATATCAACTAGGCTTTGTTGACTGGCCTAGCTGTGGTATGTCCAGATGATCCATATGAATACCTTATTGACAATCTCACAGAGCTTCTCAGACAGAGAGAAGAAGATGTTCATGGATTGGAGTCACTCAAATGGTATGTATCGGGGATCCTGATCAGGAATCCCTTCTCACCCAGGCACTTCGAACATTATTACATTCCAGATATTGTGTTACTGGTTGAAATTTTATCATATAAATTGTACATGTTTTGCAAGACAATTTATATTTGCCACTGTGCAGACAGATGAAGTAAATTAGTACGCGACAAGAAGAAATTCCTTGGAGCGTCTTATAGGATAGCATAAAAAGGGGTAATAATAGTATTCAGGATGTTGTATCCTTAGGAAAAGGCTTTTTATATAAGCCAACTATTATCAAATCCAAATATTATCAAATCCAAATATTATCAAATCCAAATATCAAACCCAAATATTACTGAAATGGTTAAACTATGAAATGAAATGAATAAATGAAATCAAATATTGCTGGGAAATTTGTACGAAAGAAATTAATGAAACCTGTCTATAAAGACCACTCACGGGAGACAAGTGGTCTTTGTGTACAGGTTCCTTGAATACATGTTTCAATGCGAAATTGTGGTTGCTAAATGCAGGTTTGACTGTACATGTATATGCTGTGAAAAGACTTGGAATTTTTGCAGGATAGTAAATGTCAGAAGTTGAATACAGGGGAGCGTTTCATCAAGCGTTTTTGCAGTGATTTTCACCGTCAACTGTTACTACATGTAGCTACTGAAATCCTTGCATCTGATTGGCAGAGAGCAAATTTGTCAGTAAAAATCACCGACAAGACACTTGATGAAACACCCCCCTGATCTGCTCTTATATATCTGTAGGGATTCACTTGTCCCAGAGGATATGAAACCGAAGAAGAAAATATTTGGAGCAGCATACCTCGACAATATATATCTACTGGATGAAGAGAATTTACATGTGAGTATATTCTCCAGATGCTATAGTAGAACTTCACATTGCTTTTATCATCCAATCTCTGTCATGTCAGTGTAATGGCCTACCCTTACATGACCATTCAGAACCTCAATCATTTAGATTTTAATTGTTCATATCAAATGCTAGCATATTGTTGTCGTTCAATCATATAGTGTGCGGTGGGCTTAATGTAGGCTATTTACAATTGTATAATGTAAACAAGAAAACATCCATAAGTAGGAGAGAAAGTATTTTGATTTGACTTCAAACACAGAATCAAGTATGTTCATGATATTTTCATTATGTGAAGAGGTCATTTTCCATTGCTCATCATTTTATCTAGGTGTGTGTGCGCATGTGTGTAATTATTTTTTATCAGACGAGTATTAATCACATATGATTACTTACTTTATGGGGACAGCCCTTTAACGTAACGTCACCATCCAAAGGACGTAATTCAGTTTCCAACCAGAGTCCGTCACATTCAATTTGTAGGCAAAGACAGAGCTGAAGGTACTGCAAACAACTCACATCTCTGTTGAATTATGTTTTATGCAGTTGCTTCTCAAGTTCAATGTAGACATTTTATGTTTTATTCATTTGTATGCAATTTTGATAAAATGTATTATTTATTATAATAATATGAATGTATTATTTATTCACTGAATGCTACATTACTAGCCTTGGGAATGGATGGTAAGTTTGATAGTCTGTTGTCATGTGTTAATTGTGCCACAATTGCTTTGCCTGAGCAACACCTTATTTGCTCTTCTTTTTTTATGCATTTAAAGTGGAGATTTGCATCATTTTCATATTTGTTTTTTATTTTTCATTATCATTTTTGCTTTCTGGTTTTATTTTTTGTATGTGTTCCGTGTTTGAATATCTTTGTTGTGTTTAAGGCAACAAATGCGTTTTGTGAAATTGAATTAATACATGTGATCAGAGAGGAAAATTTGCATGTGCATTTCCTTAATTTCCTTAATTCACTCTGCAATATACTCTTTGGAAGTTTTTCCAAAGAGTATATTGCAGAGTGAATTAAGAAAAAGACATGATACATGTACTTCTAATACCGGTATATATATATATATGTATTTACAGCAATAAATCGATGTATCTACCTATTTGCTAGTTTCCCAAACTATGCCGTCAGTCAAGAAAAACTAAGTCAGAAACGCGCATGCCCCTGCCCCGCGCGCGCTCTCCCCGTGTACCTATATGATCGCGCAGCCGCCATGCTCTTCCTCTTCCTTTCTCGCCCGTCAGAGAAGTGACATCTATGAGCTAAGTCTTAATCTAAATTGCGAGATTTTTACCTCCAAAAGCGTTTTTGGTTGCTATTCGCAATAAAAATCCCGTTCACCAAGTTTTCACACTCCTTTTGGTGTATCGGATTTTTCCTGAGTCAACCTCCTTCACGGTATTTTAATCAATTTACTTTGCCGTTTTTCTTCCCCTTCTGGGCATTATTCACAGACGGTGTACTAGTACACTGTGTCGGGCTCCTCCCCCGTGTCTGTAGGTGGTTGATTCAACGCGCTTTTTAATAGACAAGCGGTCTTATCAATACCTTGTGTTCTCCGTAATAGGAGTTTATTCCCACTCCGTATTGTGAGTGGTTGTTACCTTATATATAGTTCTATATTGTTTGTAATAATAATTTTATTACCTTATATATATTTCTATATTTGTGTGCATGTCTTTATTTTCAGCCATGTCGAAGTCTCCGTCTACGGCTGGTGTTCCCAAGTATTTTAATACTTATAAGGGGACTCGCCTAGCCTTGGGAGGGTTGGCTGCGAGATTTTCATCTCGCACCAATGTTATCTTCCCCGGAGCTTCGACTAAGGTAAGTTAGGGCCTACCTCGTTTACGGCTCGCCCCGTGATGAGTTCGTCGTCTGTTTTGACGACCAACTCATGCGGGATGAACGGTGGGAGTGAGTGCCTCACACGCCCAATACCTCTCACCGATAAAACTGTGGGTGGTACCCCAACCCACAGTTCGTCTCGCTCGAGCATCACTTCTCGCTCTCTAGCCATAGATTGTGTTCGCTCAGGGGTCGGCTCCTTTTGTCTCTCCGCACGCTTTTAATCCAAGCAAAGCGGGCAAGAGTAAAAAGAGTCGTGATCTTCCTAATGTACCCAGTACAGGGTTTACTACGGAAGCGGCGCCTGTTTCAAATGGGTAAAGGGAGCGATAACATGCTCGCCTGCCCAAGAAACGTAAGCGCCAGAGTACTGCCCAGCCAGCCGACGGGGCGGACTCTCTCCCCTCGACATTGACCGAGTCTTCACCAACTGTGTCAGGGGAGGCCAAGAAGAAGCGGGTTAGCCCTCCGAGGGCGACTTCTTCTGAGTCGGGCGTCTCCCATGCACTTCTGAATTATCTGAAGATCATTGTGGAGAAGAGTGGTTAGTCGGACTCTATGTCCGTACCCCCCACCACGCCTGACTCCAACCCCTCCCCCCATGGGGGAAGGGGGGATACCTGTACCCGCCCGGGGCCGGATCCGGTTCGGATACCGGTTCCGGGTCGGATATCGATTTTTCGGTTCCCGGATCCGGTTTTACCGGTTATCCGGCTAGGAACGCTGTTTTCCCTTGGTTATCCACCACTGTTGTCAGTGGATTGGGATCCGGTTCCTCTGCTCGGGTATCTGGCTCAGTGCTGTTGGTTTCCAACACACATATGAGTCTTGCCGCCCCCTCTCGGGCGCCTCCCGACCACGTTCAGCTTTGATCGTCCGGTCGGGGCTGCTCCCCTTCCAGCGGCACTTGGTGCTTCGCCTGGGGAGGAATCTCGGGACTGCCTAAACCGCCCTCTTGGGATCAGGCTTCGCAGTCGAGATTCTCGGAGGATGATGCCTCTTCACAGGCTGTGGTTTCACCCCAGACCTTTCAGTCCCTGGCGGTAGATAATCAAGCCCTGCTGGAGAATTATCTTCCCGACACTTTTTGCCGTGTCGGGTCGATTTGGGACATCCGTCTCTCCTTTTTTCAAAGGTGAGCGTCCCTCCAAGGGCATCCCTCTTACGGAGGGCTTTAAGCGAGTCTACAATGACTTTGCTTCTCAGCCTCCTTCCCTTCTGGTAAGGCTCGTCCCTTGACCAGGGATTTCACCTTCTCCCAGCAAGACACTCTCGATTCTTTACGAGAAAGTCTTGTTCCAGTGACCTCATACATGAGGTGGAAGGCTTAGTGTCAACTTAGAGTACAAGTTACACCAAAGCGGAGAAGTTCCCGAACCTGATGGAAGTCCATTACAGGTTTGGCCTGAGACTGACTACCTACTTGGGTAAGCTCCTTTCCCTTCCGGCTGGGGGCCAGGAACTCCAGATCTCTGAGTCGGACATTCTGTTGTTAGAGGGACATAACTGCCCTGTTGGTCAGTGTTCCCCACTCCGGTCAACACCTCTTTGGAGGTAGGGTGACTGAAGTGATCCAACTTGAAGTTGCGTCGCGCAAGCGGGCGGCGGAACTTCCAAACGCCTTAAGTCCTCGGCTCCGAAGTCGCAGGCTCAGGCTAACGTTCCACCTCCTAGATGCGGTGTCACTTCCGGCTTTCAGCCCACTCGTACACCGTTAGTTCACCGCTAGTTCAGCCCAGTGCTCCACATTCGTTTGGAGCCAAGACGGAGCCTTCTCCTTGTGGTAGGAAGAAGGCCCGAGGTCGCGTTCGGGGCCGTGATTCGGCCCACGATGATCGAGCGTTGGAGGAGAGGGTTGGAGGCCGTCTTCAGTACTTCCCGCCTGGGAAGAAATTACTGACAAGTTCGTGCCCCCCTTCAGGCGAGGAGGCTTCTGCATAAAGCTTGCAGAGCCCCTCC
Source organism: Heliocidaris erythrogramma (assembly GCA_025617745.1). Classification (NCBI taxonomy): domain Eukaryota; kingdom Metazoa; phylum Echinodermata; class Echinoidea; order Camarodonta; family Echinometridae; genus Heliocidaris; species Heliocidaris erythrogramma. Next base: position 47,377,114 of record CM046860.1, on the reverse strand, counting down.
CGTGTGGAGCCTTCCGCCGCTACCCTCCTACACTCTGGCCCCCTTTTCTAGAGCACATCTCCACAGAGATTCAAGAGCTTCTGGTGAAGGGGGCGCGATCGACGGGTACAAGACACCTTCATCGGTGTCTCTCCCCTATCCTTGTTTTTCCCAATCGCTCGGGGAAACTCAGATTGGTCTGGATATGACGGTCATGAATACCTTCATACCTAGGGAGCGTTTCCGTTTGGAAACCTTGGCCTCGATTCTTCCGGCTATCGCCGTCAGACGTGGTTTTTCGGTGAACTTGAATGATGCTTACTTTCATGTACCGATACATGCTAGGTTTCACTTTTCAAGGCGAAACTTTCCGGTTCAGAGCCTTACCTTTCGGCCTGAAACCCTCATCTCGAGTTTTTACTCGAGTAGTCTCTGCCCTAGCCGCTTTCCTCAGGTATCGCGGTCTGAGACTTTTTCGACACACCCTCCTTCAAGGGACCTACTAGGTTTCACCTTCAAGGCGAAACTTTCCGGTTCAAAGCCTTACCTTTCGGCCTGATACCGGCACCTCGAGTTTTACTCGAGTAGTCTCTTCCCTTGCCGCTTTCCTCGGGATCGCGGTCTGAGACTTTTCACTTATCTGGACGACTGGCTCCTGGTGGCGAGCTCTGTGTCCGTCCTTCAGTCTCACATGGACCTACTTCTCCGTACACACAGAGAGTGGGGTTCATAGTCCACTGGGACAAGTCGGAGTTGACTCCTACCCGCAGGCCCTTTCGCCTGGGTGGGGAATTAGTCATCGTGAACCAAGTTGCCCGCCCTAGTCGGGAGAAGGTTCAAGCGATTGTCTTACTAGCTCGATCTCTTCGTCTCTTACGTCCAAGTTCGGGCAGGCCGATGGCGCCAATTCTTGGGCCACTTATCGAGCCTTGTGGATGTCCTCCAAGGCTGTCGGCTTCATATGAGGCCATTCCAACTTCTTCTGAAGTTTTTCAAGCCCAGTGTAGACTCTCTCAAGGTGTGGATTCCTCTCATGAGGGAATCAAACGCCTGCTTATCCCCTGGCCAAAAGAGTTGTTCCTTCTTCAAGGCAAGTCTCTTCGCACGCCCCTTCCGTCAGTCACCATCTAGACGGATGCCTCAGTTCTGGGGTGGGGTGGCCCTTGTTCGGACCAGGTGTTCTCGGGGGACTGATCACACCTGTACACCTTGCCCCACATCAATGGAGTTGATGGCAGTCTTCATGTCTCCCGTCTTTCGGGAACATGATTATAGGTCGCTCCGTCCTGTTTTTGACGGACAACACCTCTGTTGCTGCCTACATCAACCGACAAGGCGGGACTCGTTCCGTTACTCTGAACGATCTGACCGCTAAGCTTTGGAGGTGGTGTCGGTCTCACCGAGTAATTCCGATCGCCTCTTATGCTCCCGGCCAGGACAATCTGATTGTCTGACTGTCCCGGAGCATGTGCCTTCCCTCCGAGTGGACACTGAATCCAGAGGTCTTTGTTTACCTCCGTTCGGTCTGGGTCCCTCTAGGTCGCCTCCCGAGATACTGCTCTCGAGTGCGAGCTCCGGAAGCTTGGGCCCTCGATACGTTCTCCCTTCTGTAGGGGAACATCCGGGGTTACGCCCTCCGCCGGTCTCCTTAATTCCTCAGGTCCTGGGGAAAATTCAGGAGGATCGGGCGTGTTTTCTGCTCATAGCACCTTGCAGGCCGAGGAGACCTGGTTTTCCTCTTTCTTCTGTCTCTGCTGGACGGTCGGCCACTCTCCCTTCCCGGAGAGCAGACCTCTTAGCTCAGCCCCTATCGGGGATCCTCCACCTTCGTCCAGCGGCTCTGTTTTTGTCCGCCTGGCCTCTGTCGGGGAGGATGCGAGGACTGCAGGACTCTCAGAGAGAGCCTCCCAGTTCATAGTCCAAAGTAGAAGAGAATCTACCCGAGCTGTTTACAACTCGAGGTTAGAAGCGTTCTATGCTTGGGGTGGTGAGACGGGAATTTTCTCCCCGTTCTGCCTCGGTCGGTGCTTTTGCGAATTCTTGATCCCCCTTTTTTCGATAAGGGTAGATCTCTCTCTACCATTCGTGGATACCGTTCAGCTTTTGCTGCGGTTCACCTTGGTTTCTCTGTTGGTTCGGGTTTTTTTTCGAACCCTCCCTTCTTGACCTATTCGCTGAGGTCGTTCTTCTTAGATCGACCAGCGAATAGCCAGTTGACTCCTGCGTGGAGCCTTCCTTTGGTTTTGAACGTTTTGGCCAAACTGCCCCTTGAGCCGTTGTGCAAAGCGTTGTTACACCATCTCTCGATAAGGGCCGCCTTTCTTGTCGCTTTTGCTTCTGGGCAGAGGAGAAGCACTTTTCAGGCTCGCTCTCTCTCTACGGCGCCCGAGCATATCAGCTGGAAAGGCTGATAAGGTCGTTCGTCTTGTCCCTCAACCTTCGTTTTTGCCAAGAATCCGACGGATTCTTCTGGCTCGATCGGAGTGTTCTCGAGTCCTCTGTCAGAATTCTCTTCTGTCATAGAGGGTAAGTTTTGGTGCCCTGTTAGGGCTCTCAAATGGCACTTGGATAGGACTAAGGTCTTTTGTAAGGATGATCAGCTCTTTCTTTTTCCCGTCACCCTTTTTTCCCAGCGTCGTGGGAGTCTATCTCCCGTTGGATTGTCGAGGCTATCCAAGCTGCGGGTTCGGAGGCTCTTCTGTTTGAGAGTCCTCCAAGAGCGCACGATACCAGGAGTTTTCTACTTCCTGGGCGTTTTTTCAGGTTATTCCTTTGGAAGAATATCTTGCGGGCTGCCTTTGGCGTTCCCCTTCCTCTTTCACATCCTTCTTTTTTAAGGGTGATCCTTCGGGTGAGGTTGGTTTTGCTACCTCTGGTTTGAGAGCTGTTTTTCGTCTTCACTCCTGCCCCGCGTTCGTTCTTCCCGTCCTGGGACATGCCACCCGGGTTTTTATCCGTGCTATTCTAGCAAATAAGTAGATACATCGATTTATTGCTGTAAATCAAGAAAATTATAACTAATTTTGTTATTTACTAGATAAATCTATGTATCTACCTATGTCCCTCCCTCCAGCCCCTCTCCTTGTCTGACATGTCCTGGATTCTGTCTCTGACTGCTCGGAAGAGGAAGAGCATGGCGGCTGCGCGATCATATAGGTAGACGGGGAGAGCGCGCGCGCGGGCAGGGGCATGCGCGTTTCTGACTTAGTTTTTCTTGATTGACGGCATAGTTTGGGAAACTAGCAAATAGGTAGATACATAGATTTATCTAGTAAATAACAAAATTAGTTATAATTTTCTTGATTACATGTAATAGTTCTTAAAATAGAAATAAGAGAAAAGACATGTATTATTGCAAAATGAGGATTGAATCTAGATGCATAACCAATTTCTCTGTCTGGAGTCAAAAGTTGATATCAAGTTTGCTAATTATTGCTTTGCATGAGAGAACTTTGTTGTGCTTATGGACATTGCCATGTGAATTTTGCATACTTATGTTTCCTTTTGCATTAAACATTTTTCTTTGTGCATATTTTATTATTTTACATGTTTGTTGTAGTGGTATAGCATTGTATATAGATAAACATTGGATCCATACTGTATACATGTGTGAACCATATTAGGGGGACCTACATGTATACAGTACACAAGTTTTGATGCTTAATTATTTTATTTTTTTAACAGTCACATTTTTTTTCCTACAAACCCTGAAAGTACCACTTATGAAACTTTGGGAAATACATTTGTTGATAAATCAGTTGAAAATGTGATGATACATTTAATATTATTGACTGATAACGATTGTATGGACTGCTTTGAAATAGCTCAACTCTATGATTTTAGGCTTATTTGTCCCACGATACTGTACATGTTGGACATTTGTATTCGCTTTTGATAACAAATTGTGCATATAATTTATTTAGACTACTTTTGTCACGGGAAGAAATGTATTAATTCATTAGAATGCATCATACATTTATGAGAAAGTCTTAAACATTCTTTTCAATGTTTCAAAGGGAAAATTGGTGAATTTCGTAATGTGAATAAAGATTAATGATTAAAGGAGAATGAACTCAACATGCATTAGCTGATAATGATGTGGAAAATTGTCAGCCTGTTCAAAATATCTTGAAAATACTCTGATTTGATTACTCAGTAAGGAGAACAGTCTCTCTAAAGTTTGCAGATTTCTTGCTAGATATTCAATTCAATTCAATTCAATTTTATTTTCATTTCCAACAGAAAGGTACATATCAAAGTGCACAAAATAACACGATATACAATAATTATGACTAGTAAACGAAGAAGCTTGACTGGGGAGGAATTTTTAATTTGTAAAGTCGCTGCCCGGCAAGCAGTAGATGACAGGTTCGAATCCCGCTGGTTCCAATTTTTTCTGACTTGTGTTTTTCATTACAGATCGAGCATACGATCTTTAACACTGGGAGTAATATGCCGAAAGATTTGTTTACAAATTAAAAATTTCTCCCCAGTCAAGCTTCTTCGTTTACTAACCATTGTCTACGGCGGACCGTTTGAATATTAATGAGTCAGAAAGAAGAGGATCTTGGGTATTTGATTCTAGTTCGTCGTGACTTGGCCGTGAACCAGAATAGCCTGGTGGTTAAGTCGCTGCCCGGCAAGCAGTAGATGACAGGTTTGAATCCCGCTGGTTCCAATTTTTTCTGACTTGTGTTTTTCATTACAGATCGAGCATACGATCTTTAACACTGGGAGTAATATGCCGAAAGATTTGTTTACAAATTAATAATTATGACAATTAAATAAATGGAAAATAACAGTATTATAATTAAGAGGACAAAAAACATTGCATTTTTTCTACTTTCTGCGGAAATGGAGGAATCCACTAAAAAGCATTGCTTGGAAATCGTGAATCCCTCAAAGAATATTAACATATTATCTGTATTTCATTACAGATCAAGCATACGATCTTTAACACTGGGAGTAAAATGCCTAAAGATTTGTTTACAAATTAACAATTCCTCCCCAGTCAAGCTTCTTCGTTTACTAATATTAACATAGTAAAAAATAAGACAAAAAAATGAGACAAAAAAAAAAGCAAAACTGATCACTGAATTTCATTCGTTGTTAAGTTATAAAATATATTATCCCATGGGGGCTGCCATTTTTAAAAAACTGATGTCATTGCGGTACATGTCCATTTACCTGTACACAATGGATAAGATGTTGCATAATGAATAGCTCTTGTACAACTAAAGCCACCCATGCAAAATGGCAGCCATCTTGGTACCCCCATTGTCTCGCACAAGTGATATCTACATGTCAGAGCAGTTATACAATGTGGGTTTATGTCACTTCTTTGAAGAATTGACAAACCTTTGTCTGACCAAGCAACTTGTAAGTGCATGCCAAATCCTGCTTAACAAAAGAAACGGCTGAACCAAATATCTTGACACAAATAGGTTATATGACAGGATAAAAGTATCTTCATTTGAATGTACATTACTACAAAAATGGTTTATTATGAGAAAATCCAGTGTCATGCATTCCACAGCTGATCATGAGTGTCACGGTAGCTAGTGTATAGGTCAGTGGGTATCTCACAAATAGAACTGCTCTGACATTACTTTGTAAAGAAAATGGCAGCCCCCATGGGATAATGTCAAGCAAAGAAACTGCAACTTTTGGAGACACTGTTCTCCTTCTTAAATAATCAAATAGGAATAATTTCAAGATATTTGTAATAGGCTGACAATTATCGGCTAATGTTTGTTGTCTTTTATTCCCCTTTAATTAAATGGGGAAAAAATAGTGTGGTATGGCAACCTATTAGAATAAGCGTGAAATTACAAGTTCCAAAAGTTTCATCAATTAGTAGATCGATGGAATAAAAATATTTCAGCAATACATTACCAAAAGATCAAGATAGTTGATTATTATAACGTTACAAAAATAAAATATGAGCTCCTATATTCTTGGATAATGAAGTATGAGAAACTTTTATTGTTGTTATGCCTACAGAATACCTATAAAAACATTTTGATTCAAAAGAATTCATTCTTTATTTTGTTGTAAATTCACATTTCACTCTTTTAGCCACATCCTGAATTATACCAGAAGGCTTATCAGTGTTACAACAACAGATTGGTCAACATGACATTCAAGTAAGTACATGTACAAGTAGCTTTAATCAAGGAGGTTCAAACAGATGGAGTCATAACAGACAGCTTCCCTTTGAAGTGAGCTTTGATGCCGCCACAATTAACTTGACAAATATGCGCTCTCTCCGAAAACATTATTCCAAACGATGAAACAAATCAAATTCCATTTTATTGGATAACCATGGACACGTACAATGGAGGATATTCTGTTTTAATAATTAGTTTTTGCAGACCCAAATGTAAATTTGAAAAAGTGCACATGATATACAAGGTTCAAGCGAACATATTATTCCAAACGATGAAACAAATCAAATTCCATTTTATTGCATAACCATGGACACGTACAATGGAGGATATTCTGTTTTAATAATTAGTTTTCGCAGACCCAAATGTAAATTTGAAAAAGTGCACATGATATACAAGGTTCAAGCAAACATATTTTGTGCCAAAAATATCAATTTCTTGACTGGTCGCATGTGCCCACTACTTTAGTTGCCTATATTTCCTAGAGCCATCTTTCACGATAGTAATATATGAAATTTGATAATCAGAATTAAGCGTAAAGGTGTTAAAATTACCCTTAAAGAGGCATTACATTTGTGACACTTTTAAGGCTATATCCAGGCGCTCCTACTTTTTCGACAATGCTACTTCTCCTACTTTTTCCCCAATTGTCCTACTTTATCCCCAATTATCCTACTTTATCCTACTTTTTTCAATTTCTCCAACTTTTTTCCAGAACATATCTTGAGATATTGAATGCATAAAAGGCTATCCTTTATTTATTGCAGGTCCTAACAAGCAGTGTGCATATTAAAGGAGAATTACGCTAAAAAATAAAGACGATAGTGTTCAAAGGTGTTATTAATTCCTACTTGTTAGACTATATGGCTTCGCGTCAAAATATACGAGATCGATACGAATCAAATATTTCTGAGCAAAATTTACCATCTGCTAGCAATATGTATCGTCTGCTAGCAGCACATGGGGGCTGCCATTTTGTTTATGTGTACAAGAAGATTTTCTTAATCCAAATGCTCTATTGCCTTTTTCAAAATTAAAAACCCATTTGAGATAAAAAATATAGAATAGATATGTCAATTTATTTTTAAACTGAAGATTTCCTTATATATTTCTGTTGAAAATCGATATTCGCTTAATAGAAATCTATTTTCTCGATACTGGATGTATGGGACGGAGCAAATTAATTCAAATTTTATGGATGCTTCTTCCCTGAGCATCTATAGCGGCAAACTATGCATTCACCTGCTTTCGGATAATGGACTTGAAAAGTCAGAATGCATGCTGCATATATTATGTTCTGCTCTGTTTGGCAAACCCAAGAAAATAGATTTTTGTTAAGCAAAACCAGACAATTTAAAAGTATCATTATAAAGATTTAATTTTTATAATACATGTAAACACCCACTTTATATTTTCCGTCACATATGGGATTTTAGGTAATGAAGAAAATCAATTTAGGATTTGGATTCAAAATATCTTCCTGACTGGAACATTTCTCAATGGTTCATGTACAACTCCAAATCAGCAAGAAAATGGCAGCCCCCATGTAAATGAGTAGGAGACGATACCGGGTGTTGGAATATCTTTATATCTTTATTTATACCCTTTTCTGATATCTTATTAGAAAATGATTTAGGCCAATAAGTAGGAATATATTACACCTTCCAATATAAGTAAATTTGCCATCAGGGCTTAATTCTCCTTTAAGCTTACATATTAAATTGACCTGAACATCACCAGTAAGACACCTCTTACACAGATAAAATGAATCTCAGGCCAGTCTCAGGCCTTGGCCCACTTGGTGTAAATGGACAAAGGTTCTGAGACTGCCCCGCCACCCCCCCCCCCCCCCCCCCCCCAGAAAAAAAAACAACCTAAAAGACAACGAAATGCACACATTTCCTTATGTATTTTTATGATTTATCCTTTCATCTTCTTTTTATCTTCCTTCTTTTTTTTTTTGGTTCTGTTTCTGTCTGTTTCTCTTCCTTGATTCCATCATGTATTTCTTTGTACCTGTATTTCTCTTTCGGTCTATTCTCGTGTATTCCTCAGTTTTCCCTTCCTTTTTTGTCTTTATGTATTTTTGTTTTCCTTCTCTTTTTTAAATCTTTCCATATATATTTCTTTGTTTCCCCCCCATCCTTCATATTTCAGTTCTATTCCTCCTTTATTGTATTTCTGTTTTTATTATACCCCGCCAAACGAAGTTTGAAGGGGGTATATAGGAATCAGTCAACGGTTGGGCGGTCGGTCGGGCGGTCGGTCTGTTGCAAATCTTGCGGATCAAACTACTTTCTCAGTTTTCGACCAAAGCTCATGAAATTTGGTACACACATTGGTCTTGGTGGGAAGATGTGCAAGACATATTTTTCGGATGAGTCGGAATCTGCGTTGCCATGGTAACAGCATATTTATGGCAGAAAATCAAGGAAACACCTTGCGGATCGAACTACTTCCTCAGTTTTGGACCGAAAGTCATGAAATTTGGTACACACATTGGTCTTGGTGGGAAGATGTGCAAGACATATTTTTCCGATGAGTCGGAATGTGCGTTGCCATGGTAACAGCATATTTATGGCAGAAAATCAAGGAAACACCTTGCGGATCGAACTACTTCCTCAGTTTTTGACCGAAAGTCATGAAATTTGGTACACACATTGGTCTTGGTGGGAAGATGTGCAAGACATATTTTTCGGATGAGCCGGAATGTGCGTTGCCATGGTAACAGCATATTTATGGCAGAAAATCAAGGAAACACCTTGCGAATCGAACTACTTCCTCAGTTTTTGACCGAAAGTCATGAAATTTGGTACACACATTGGTCTTGGTGGGAAGATGTGCAAGATATATTTTTCGGATGAGTCGGAATGTGCGTTGCCATGGTAACAGCATATTTATGGCAGAAAATCAAGGAAACACCTTGCGGATCGAACTACTTCCTCAGTTTTTGACCGAAAGTCATGAAATTTGGTACACACATTGGTCTTGGTGGGAAGATGTGCAAGACATATTTTTCGGATGAGTCGGAATGTGCATTGCCATGGTAACGGCATATTTATGGCAGAAAATCGAGGAAACACCTTGCGGATCGAACTACTTCCTCAGTTTTTGACCGAAAGGCATGAAATTTGGTACACACATTGGTCTTGGTGGGAAGATGTGCAAGACATATTTTTCGGATGAGTCGGAATGTGCGTTGCCATGGTAACAGCATATTTATGGCAGAAAATCAAGGAAACACCTTGCGGATCGAACTACTTCCTCAGTTTTTGACCGAAAGTCATGAAATTTGGTACACACATTGGTCTTGGTGGGAAGATGTGCAAGACATATTTTTCGGATGAGTCGGAATGTGCGTTGCCATGGTAACAGCATATTTATGGCAGAAAATCAAGGAAACACCTTGCGAATCGAACTACTTCCTCAGTTTTCGACCAAAAGTCAAGAAAGGCTGTTGTCACGGGGCGGGGGTATTAATCATCATCTTCAGTGATATTTCTAGTTTTTTTCTCAATGTATATTCCATATTTTTTTTTTTCTTTTGGTCTATCCTTATGTATTTCTTTGTTTTTCCTTCTCTTGCTGTCTAGAGTGTCTTATTTATTTCTATATTTCCACCTTCTGAGGGACAATGAACGGATTAGATTTTAGGGTCTCAAGGTCAAAGTTCAAAGGTCATAGAGGTCATTATATACATAAAAATGGTTTGTGATGTATATATATATATAGGCCTACCTATTTTAGAAATTTCAAAGGGACAGCAGTCTATTTGCTATAAAATATCTATTTCCTTGGTGTATTTGATGATTGTAAGTCATCAATGGTTTTTTATTTGTACGGGATGAAAATGAAATAAATGAAATAAATTTTCTGTCTCCTGTGCTTTTTAAGTGAAAAGATTTGTAATTTTGTTGGACCAATCCTTTTTAGAGTGTACATATGCCATTCATTTCCAATTTGGTGATGGCATAAATTCCGACCGCGCGTGGTTGAAGATTCATCTAGTTGTCTTTCTATCATCTACTCTTTTCATATTTCCTTTACCTTATATAATACCATATTTATCTTTCCTCCTCTCTCCTATACATAGTAGACCAGCCAAGAAGATTATTTTTACTTTGGACGGCATTTTGGGGTAATGCTCGGCGTTCATGCTTAAAGTCTCGCAAAAATACTGATGAATAACGTACGGGCGGATGCCACGCGCATTTTTGCCTAAAAATGCCATTTTTGGCTCAAAATTTGAAAGAATGTCAAAAATCACCATTTTTAATTTTTTGACCTTATTTGTAATACCTGATTAAGACTTTTCAAGTAATATCAGATTTATTGTGAGTTTCAAGTTATAAACCCTATTAATATACAATTGAAAGTTGGATATTACACACACATGTATGGCGTAATGAAACATAAACTCTGATTTACTCAAAATAATAGGTTGTGAAAAATACCAATATTTAAAAGTTTTTTACCCAACATAAATTTGTCATTTTAAACACTTTTTCTTGATTAAACATATCATGTATATTGTCATGTCACACACAGAAAAGAAATTATCCGATAAGATGATAGATAACTCATTTTATGTTATCCCAAATGGAACGATGTGTTTTTACTGGATGCGCATTTTGACTGAAAAACACTATTTGAAGGTACATCTAGAGTGTATATGTACATAAGGCAATTATCCCATGTTTATCAGTATAGTCTATGGGCCAAAAACTCAAATGTCTCCACCCCCTTAAAAATAATCGTAAAGGAGTACTCCGGCCTGAAAATAATATTAATCGAATGAATAGAGGAAAATTAAGCAAAACACTGAAAATTTCATCGAAATCCGATAAAAAATAATGAAGTTATTGAATTTTTAAGTTTTGCATTATTTTGGGAAACAGTTCTATGCATGTCATCATGAATATGTAATGAGTTAGCTGATGATGTCACGTCCCCACTTTCCTTTTTTAACTATATTATATAAAATCTTCATTTTTTCATTTTTTTTCATACATGTCTATAAAAAATATCTCCCTTGTAACAAAATAAGTTACAGCAATGATGAACTTACACATTAAAGGACAATTAACCCCACGTGATATTCTAGATGCACCTATTGTCTGCTACGTCTTTCCATGGAGGCTGCCATTTTGTGCATGACACGGATCATTAGGTACCATATGCATTGATAATAGCCTACCTTTACAACAGATACGTCGCTTTGTTCTGATTGTATTACGATTGTTATTGGCCATGGGCCTAGATAATTGACGACCCATGAGTTCTAATAGCCATCCTGTAAAGCAGATTCCTCGCTTTGTTTTGGTATTGTTACGATTGTCTCCGTCCTTGACGTCAATTCTCCGTCCTTGACGTATATTTTTTATGAAGTATATTTTTTATGAACAAATTAAGACCTTTTAAAAAATATATAAAACTAAACTTACATTTCAGAATATGTGACTTTATCTAATATATATTTGTCCTCTAAAAATCAATTACAAGTTAACGATGAAGGAAATTTTACTTGGGATGAAAAATATGTTCGTGTACACATAAAGTAATGGCAGCCCCCTTATTATTGCTAGCAGACGATAACTTGGCTGGAAAATAGTGATTTATATCTATATCCTGTGTTTTTACATGAAATTGCATGTATCAAATAAGAGGCATATACTACACCATTCAAAATAAGCTAATTCATACGCTGAGGTTAATTTCCCTTTAAATAAGGAGTCAGTCCTTTTAGTTATAGGCTTGGAGCAGAAAATTTGAATAATTGCAATTTCATATAATAAAATACAAAAGAAAAAGTGGGTATATGACATCATCAGCTCACTCACTGCATATTCATGATGACGTGCACATAACTGTTTTACCAAAATAATGCAAAACTTTAAATTCCATAACTTCATTATTTTTCATCCGATTTCGATGAAATTTTCAGTGATTTGTTTGTTTAATTTTACTCTATTTATTCAATTTACTGCAATAAATCATATATACCTACCTATTATGCCTGTAGTCTTGACTACGGGACCCCTTCGAGAATTATCACACATGTGTCACAATATTGTGCGCACCCCCCGTAATCCTATTGTCCCCTTTGCCACTCACGCGCGTCAATACGCTACGGCCATCTTCCTCTTTCTTGCTCGCCCCCGACGAGATAGGACGTATAGTCACAGCGCTCCTGAAATCAGGTCGTATAGTATCTTTTTGGTGCGCTTTTTCACATAGTTAAAGCACTTTTAGGTACCTATATTCGTTTAGATTATAGTACTTGGTGTTTTATTAGTCACTCTTGCCGATTGCAAGGGATTTTTTGATTCCCTTTCTTGGCATTTATTTTTCTCTTTCACGGTCAGCCCCACGTAGATATTTCCGTGTTTGCGGGTGTTTCCGTTTGTCACCGAGCCTTCGGGTTCGGCGTTTATTCTTACGGTTTTTAGGCTGTGAAAATTTCTTTAGTGCGTATCTCCCAAATAATTTTACCCTTATTTACTGCATTCAGTTGAAGTATTTCTTATTTTGAAAAAAAAGTATACTTTATTGTCTGTTTTATTGCAGTGGTATGGATTCGGAAGAAGAAGCAGCTAGGTCAAGGAGACCTGCTTCTTCCGAAGAGTCGTCTAGCAAGACGACTCGGCCTTCCAGAACTCCCCCGAGTACTGCGGTACACGGGGGAGGGAGGAGGGCTAAGGGTAAGTTGCCTAGTGGTGTTTCCTTGCAGAGTTTGCCAGTCTCGGAGCTTGCGGCTTCGGGACGGGTGGCGTTAACTGAATCGGGATTGTCAACTCCGAAGCCCGTGGTTTCGGGGTGGGTGGCGTCAGATTCTAGTGGTTTGGATATCTCGAATCCAATCCCCCGGTCGCTGAGACCAGAGGGGGGGGCTGTTGTTTCCCGTACGGTAGCGTTCACTCGCTCTGATCCGTTAGGGGAGACGCGCCCCACTACTGCAGGGCAGCCCACGGGCTTAGTCCATGTTGGTCTGGGTTCTCAAACCCTAGCCCCCGGCAAACGCCATATGGGGGAACGAGTACTTCCTGGGCTGTCTACATTGCCAGCTAATGGGAATGCTCGAGCTAACAATTATGGACGCTCTTCGGAGCAACAGGTGTTTTCACCTGAGTGCGTGACTACTAGTGCTCCCCTATTGCTGCTTTCGAGCGGTCCAATAGCGGGTTCACACGCCTTTAGTAGTCATCAGGCACATACCGAGTCATCTCGGTCTGCCCACGCACTGGGAGCTTTTAGCTCCCAACCCAAGGCTACTGCATCTTCTTGCTTAGCCAATATGGGTGATTTGGGCGATTCTCTAGGCTTACGCCATGAGCGCTCCAATCCCTTTATGGGAAGTGAACGCCCCTCCGCGGAGGGATCGGTTTGTGTTTCCGAAGAGGCTTCGGGGACCCGAACGAATCCGATTAAGCGTTCTAAGAAAAGGGTTTCGGCTACGACTTTTGTCGAGCCAGCCAAGAAAAAGGCCAAGAAGAAGGCAAAAAGTGGCAAGGCTTTGCCGGCCTCTTGCCCGTCTGACTTGGCTAACCCAGCTAGCTCCTCTCAAGCTGACATGTTCAGTATGATGCGGGCTTTTGCTCAGAATCAGGGTTGGTCCTTTGTACCGGCTACTTCAACCCTGACTTCTGTCCCTATTCAGGGATCTCGCCTTGAGTCTAATCAGCCTTTTGTGATTGATTCCTCTTTGTCTGAGTCGGATTCGCATGTGCCTCCTATTCCCGCGGCCCTTGGGGCTCCGCCGGGCGAGGAGACTGTTGTTGAACCATGCGAGGCTCTGCCTGCGGAGGCCTTTGTTAGTGCTCCTTTGTCTCATTCCACTCGAGTGGAACCAGATTCGGATGTGGCTTCTCAAGCTTCGGTTCCCGAATCGCTTGGACAGACGGAGTCTCAATCGCTTGCTCTTCGCGGGGTAGAAGCGATTGCTTTGTTGTCCAGATATCTCCCTGAATTTCAGTCAACCCGCGCGCAGGGTTCGACTTCGCGTTGGAAATTTAAGCAGCAGGATTCCTCTGAGGGTATCGCTCTTGAGGAGGTTTTCAAGCTGGAGTATGACCGCATTGAGGCCGCGCTGTTGATTAAGCGCTCTAATGCGGTCAAGGGTAAGGCCTTTGCCTTTTGTTCTCAGGACCAGGACAGCTTTTTTAAGGCTAAGACTCTGTCTCCTGAGATTTTGGAGGTTGGTCGTCGCTTACGAGCGACTAATCCGCTTACCTCCGCCGCCTTGAAAGCGGAGGATAAGATCTGGTCTAATATTGAAAGCCAGGTTAGGTCGGGGATGCGTTTGTCGGCGTTTCAAGGGTTTCTCTCCGACCTTAGGTCCAGGGCGGAGGAGTTGAATGTTACCGATGGTGACAAGCTGATTATTGACGACCTGTTGCATACTCTTTTTTGTCTGCAGTGGTCGCAGCTTTCCACCGCAGCTGCTTCGGCTACGTTCCGTCGCAGGACCTCGGCTCTCTCGGCACTGGGTGTTAGAGAGTCGGGCATTGCTCAACTTCTCCGAGATGTTCCGTCTCGGGGTCCTTCGCTTTTTGGTGGTAAATTCGCTACGGTTTTTCAGAGAGAGATCGATGCGCGTAAGCAGATCTCGGATATGACTAAGCAGTTTCACACTAGCTCTAAGTCAACGCGGGCCCCTGTTCAGCGTAGACCTGCTGGTCCCGTTTCGGGTCAACGCAGTCGCGTGTCTAGGGTCCCGCCTCCTGAGCCACAGCCAGCTCCTTCTCGTGGGAGAGGGAGTCGTGGCAGGGGCATTTCGAGAGGTACTCGTGGTAAGGCGATGGCTTCGCAGAAGGCCAAGCCTGGGTTTTGATGTTTTTCCCCGAGCGCTTGTTCAACCGAATGTGGTAGGTGGCCGTCTTCACGCGTTTCTCCCCGCTTGGGAGGCCATCTCCGGGGACGCATTTGTTCTCTCCGTCGTGCGAGACGGATTCTTCATAGATCTTTGCGATTCGCTCCCCGAAGGGGCTATAAGAATTCGGTCACCTCCCATGTCTGCCCTGTCTCGATCTCATGCTTCAAAGGAGATCGAGTCTCTTCTGGAAAAGAGGGCTATAGAAAGGGTAAGAGACAGGCCGTCTCTTTCCCTTTCTCCAATATTTGTTATTCCCAAGCGCTCGGGAAAACTTCGTTTGATACTGAACCTAAAAAGGATAAACAAATTTATTCCTCCGGTTCATTTTCGGATGGAGACTCTTGCCTCCATTCTTCCGTTGATAAAAAGGGAAGACTACGCGGTCTCGATAGATCTCAAGGACGCGTACTTTCACATTCCCATTCATCGCGCATCTCGCGATCTTCTGGGGTTCTCCTTCCTCTCGGAGACTTATCGTTTTCGGGCTCTTCCCTTCGGGCTGCGCCCGGCCCCTCTGGTTTTTACTCAAGTTGTAGCGGTGCTAGCGGCCTTTCTGAGGCGTCGCGGCCTGCGGTTGTTTTGTTACCTGGACGATTGGCTTCTCCTTGCGGAGTCGCGCGATCGTTTGTTGGACGAGACTCGTTTGCTCGTCTCTCTTACTCAGGACTTAGGTTTCCTAATAAATTGGGAAAAGTCAGAGTTAGTCCCCACTCGCAGCCCAGTCTTTCTGGGGGCGGTGTTAGACATAAGGAATCAGTTAGCTCGGCCCAGTTGAGACAGGATTCTCACCATTGTCTCTGCGGCTCGCAAGCTCTTGCTGGCCAGAAGAGTCTCGGCCAGACAGTGGCTTCAGTTTCTAGGTTATCTAGCCAGTCTAGTCGATGTTTTAGAGGACTGCCGGCTCCTCATGAGACCCTTTCAGAGACATCTCCTCAGGTTCTTCAAGCCGGGAAAAGACTCTCTTTTGGTCTGGATTCCAGTACCAGTAAAGATCAAGTCTCTTCTCGCTTGTTGGACGAGCGAGGTGTTTCTCGCGCGAGGCAGGTCCTTCTCTGCCCCTCTTCCGTCGATATCGGTTTCGACGGACGCCTCTCGGTTGGGGTGGGGAGGACACTGCAACGGCAGCACGGTTGCGGGGGATTGGTCTCATCTTGGGACTCTTCCTCATATCAATGTTCTGGAGTTTATGGCAGTTCTGTTGACCTTGCTCCATTTCAGAAGTCGACTTTTCAGTCGTTCGGTTCTGATTCTCACGGACAACGTTACTGTGGCGGCATATATCAATCGGCAGGGAGACACTCGTTCGGTTGCCTTGAATGCCCTAGCAGCTCAGCTGTGGAGGTGGTGTCGTCGCATGGCAATCACACCCGTGGCCTCTTTCATCCCCGGTCGGGAAAACCTCATTGCGGATTTTCTGTCCCGGGGCAGGTATCTTCCATCGGAATGGATGCTCCATCCGGAGGTATTTTGCCGCATTCACAGTTGCCTAGGTCCACTGGAAGTGGATCTATTTGCGTCGGTGCTAAATCACCAGCTGCCGAAGTATTGCTCCCGTGTTCGCGATCAGGGAGCATGGGCTCTCGATGCTTTCTCCCTCAGCTGGGAGAACCTTCAGGGATTCGCCTTTCCTCCCTTCCAACTGATTCCGCGTGTCTTGCGGAAAATCAGGGAAGATCGGGCGAGGGTGCTTGTAATAGCTCCCTTTTGGCCCAGGAGGAATTGGTTTCCGGAACTTATGAGCCTTCTAAGGGCTCAACCGTTAGTTCTCCCGTTAAGAGTGGATCTGGTGTTACAGCCCCTATCGGGGATTCTTCACCACAATCCGGAGTCTCTTCATTTGACTGCTTGGCCCCTGTCAGGGAATCTGCAAGACAGTCGGGTCTCTCTGATAGAGCCGCGGACTTTTTAATGTCCAGTCGTAGGGTTTCTACTAGGGAAATTTACAATTCCCGTCTCTCGGTCTTTTTCCTTTGGTGCAAAGAGAGAAATCAAACCCCTTCTAAGGCTCCTATTGGTTCAATTGCGGATTTCTTAATCTCGTTATTTGACAAAGGGAGATCTATTTCTACTATCCGAGGCTACCGTTCGGCGATCGGGGCCATTCATTCGGGTTTTTCGGATGGTTCGGGGATTTCCAATTCCCCGCTACTAAGTGGTTTGATTCGTTCGTTCTTTCTGAAACGACCTTCGTTTTCTAAGTTAGTGCCGTCTTGGAGTCTGCCTAAGGTCCTGGAGGCCTTGGCGAAACCTCCTTTTGAACCGTTAGGTGAAGCTTCGCTTCATCATCTTACGATTAAGACGCTCTTTTTGGTAGCTATTGCCTCTGGGCAGAGGCGCAGTACTCTTCATGCTCTCTGTCTTACTCCTGGTCATGTTCGCTGGGAGAGAAAAGGCGTTAGATTGATTCCTAGGGCTTCTTTTGTGGCCAAGAATCAGACAGCTGCCTCTGGCCCTGTTGAGATTTTTCTTTGTCCGCTTTCTAACTTTTCTTCGGTGCGTGAGGACAAAGTTTGGTGTCCTGTAAGGGCTCTCAAATGGTATATTGATAAGACTAAGTCTTATCGTAAGGATGATCAGTTGTTCCTGATCACTAGAGAGCCTTTTTCTCCTGCCTCTCTTGATTCCATCTCTAGATGGATCGTTGAAGCTATTAGGGCCGCTGGCACAGAGGCTCTTTTATCCGACAGTAAGCCTCGTGCTCATGATACTCGTAGTGTCAGCACTTCTTGGGCTCTGTTTCAAGGTGTGGCGCTTGTTGATATTTTGAAGGCTGCTTATTGGCGTTCGCCCAATTCCTTCATTTCTTGCTACCTTAGGGATATTCCCGCAGGTGAAGCTTTGTTTGCGTCAGCCACTTTGAAGGCCGCCGTGTCTTCTTTGTAGTCTTTGGTGTAATCCTATTTCCTTTGCTCGAAACATGCCTCCCGGTCTTTGAGTTGGCGCTGGTCTGGCATAATAGGTAGGTATATATGATTTATTGCAGTAAATTTGTAAAATCAGCACTGATTTTCTTATTTACTATATAAATCTATATACCTACCTATGACCCTCCCTCCTTCCCCGCTCCTTGCAAGCAACATGTTTCTTCTTGGGGTTGCTCGCAAAAGAGGAAGATGGCCGTAGCGTATTGACGCGCGTGAGTGGCAAAGGGGACAATAGGATTACGGGGGGTGCGCACAATATTGTGACACATGTGTGATAATTCTCGAAGGGGTCCCGTAGTCAAGACTACAGGCATAATAGGTAGGTATATAGATTTATATAGTAAATAAGAAAATCAGTGCTGATTTTACAAATTCATATTAATTTCAGTCCGGAGTACCCCTTTAAATGATTTTTTTTGCTGTTAGATGGGACCATTAAATATCAGAATATGCTTCTTTGCCCTAAAATAAGAGGTGGGCGTGGCCACAAGGGCTATTACCATGGCAACGGATCAAAAACAGTAGAATTTAAGAAAATGTCATATATTCGTGATTAAGAAAGGACAAAAACACATTGTCACATTTTAAAATAATGTATCAAAAGTTTCTCACTTGATAAAAACTCATAAGAGTTACAAAAGGTGCCCATCATGTTTGAAAATGGCTGTTGATATGGAAACAGAAAAAACCCACATTTGAGCAACAGAAAAACCCCCACGATGCTACCGAAAAAAGTAAATATTAATACATTTGTATGGTACATGATTATCTTCTCTTTTACAGGACACTCACTTATCAAAATTTGTTTAAGTGAAGGGATGATGGAGGAGACCACTAAATGTGTAGGCCGTTACCATGGTAACAAATAAATTTATTGCATTTCTAATGAAATACAGAACTATATTTGTTTTCAACATGAAATACTGGTAAACATCTAATAATTGTTACCGCCTGTTTTATTATATTCAAAAGTTTAGTTTGGAATAGAGTTTGGAATTTAATTTATTAAAAAAAAGTTGTTGCCATGGAAACAGAATTAATGAACATGACATCTTTCAACTAAAGAAGGAAATGTAACTAACCAATACAATATATATAGCAATTAGATTAACAAACACCGTCAGCGATTTTATAGAATCTGCTCGTTGGCTGTGAATGTGACCACTATCATATCATAGCTGTTACCAAAATTTGGTAGCTGATACAAAAGTGGTGTTGTCTTTCTACCAACATTTCTGTTTACTTGATTCCAATCTAGATCCAGAAGATTTGTGTCCCCTATTAAAGGGTGATACCAAAATTTTCACATTGAACATGATGACAAGACCTGCTACTTGATTCATTGAAAATTTGTTTTATATACAGTGCGTATTAAAAAAAATTATACCCGAATTAAGTAGGTTCTAATTAAAAAGTTATAACCTCTATGAGCTTGAAATTTATTTCATAGTAAAGAACAACTTTAATCTGTGCAATATTCATAACTTTGTTGCCAAGGATGACTGAGCAGCAGGCTTTTCAAACAGTATTGTCAAACTCCTCTTGAACCAAGTTTGGGCTGAAGTAGCGAGTGGGTCAAACCAACTATGTATTAGTTACTTTAGTTGGAAAACAATTGCTGAGTTATTTTCAATTGATTTTGTGCATTTGAATAGAAAAGGTGTTAAAGTCAACTCAAACTCAAGAATGGGCTCATTACAAGCTAAATTTAAGATTTTTTTGCCATTTGATAACACAACGTTGGCTTCATCTGCATCCTTTTTTTTAAGGAACGCCTTTTGCGGAGTCATCAAAATGGACATTGTTAATTCTCAACGCGTATCCTTCCTTTTCTTCTATTTAGTCGTTAGGTCAGTAAACCTTTCAGTCCATGTGTTATTCGCAAAAAAAACCCACCGTGTGCACTGTATGCAGGTGGGATGGTGCTATTGACGAATGAGCAGACAGTTTTTAGTTATCACGGGACAAGAAGATATAAGGCTATTAAAATAAATTAAATATTGTCATGTGGATTGAAACAAGGTCATATGGAAGCTTAGATCACTTTAAACAATGAAGCATTGAAGCACAAAGGAGAATTTAACTTTAAAATTATTTTAGACTAAAGTAGCAACATTCGTTGCATCAGCGTCAGCCCACACTTGGAACAAGGAGATTTTGATTGCTTGACTTTTTTTAAAAACCCGGGTGCTCAGTCATCCATGGCAGACATGTCATGAATGAGGTACCACTAGACAGACAATAAGCTATTCTTCACCATGAAATAAATTTCAAAGTCACATCGATTACAACATTTTAATTAGAAGCTATCAGAGTTGTGTATACTTTTTTTGATACGCACTCTATTTATGTATCCATTTATTTATTCATGTGAACTTATTCATAGAGGATAAAAGCATGATCAGTATAAAACTATTTTGCATCAAGTTCCTGATGCAACAGGAATAAACAACAAGGTATAGCATAAATTGGTAACAATTTTATAAGAAAATAAAAGTAATATAGTTACATAATAAAAATATAAGTAATAAAATAAGTAAAAACAACAATAATAAACGGCTACGAATATGTCAAAACTAACCGATTGAGTAATGTTAAGCCTAATGTGGAATGTGGATAACATCCATGTACTGATGAGACTACAGGATTGTAAAAAAAAACCCTTGACCCGTAACTTTGTGGATTGTCATCTAAAATAAGAACCGTAAAAGTCAGAGTACTTTTGAAATTTATTTTTGAAAGTCACACAAAGATCATATACATATTATATCGATGATATTCATTAAGGTTAGCTGGCAACTAAATACGGTATAATTACAAATTTAGTGTTGATGTAGAGGGTAGCGACTTAAAATCACGAGTTGGCAACTAATCAATATTGGTCACAGACCAGGGAGGCAAAGCGTCTCGTGATTGGGGGGGGGGGGGGGGGGTAAAGTCACAAGGGGGCATTAACAGAAAAGGGAAAGGCATAAATGGAAACGTTGAAGTGAATACATAAGTTACACATTACACATTATATACCCTACATTTTGAAGCCATCTCGGGAAAGATTCAAATAATCCTATTTGTTTCTCTCTTTACATCACAGTGTCCAGTTGAGTGTGAGGGTCTGTATATTCCTTTAATTTCCAATCGAGCATAGCGGGCTGTGACACCCAGTGGTGGATCGGGGGGGGGGGGGGGGGGGGGGCTTTTAGTGGAGCTTTTTAAAATTATCCCTGATTGACATCTAGGACTTCGGCCCCCTATTTTGGCCTTTCATTTTTCTTTCGTTTTTTCGCATATCTCTCTTTCACATCGAGACTCCCCCCACTTTGAAAAATCCTGGATCCGCCGGTGACATCAGATTGTTATGAAGAGGAAAAAAGGTCATCCTAGTGGGGTTCAAAGTACAATTTTGTCATCATGAAAGACTGGATAGACCCGTGGGCGTCGCTAGGCCTTTCTGAGTGGGGGGGGGGGGGGGAGTGTCGAGATCACTAAATTACCGACGAACCTGAGTCTGTGTGCCACCGATAACCGATAAACCTTTGTAAACATTATTTTTTTGGGGGGGGAGGGGCATGTGCAGAAGCAAGTAATAGAATAATTTGTTCTCAGCCTATATCAACCGTGAGTCTATTTCCATTTAATGATGAATAATAATACATAACATCTATATTGCGCTGAATATGTTTCTAAGCGCCGAAGTAGTATTATTACCCTGGCTTTAGCCCAGGTGCCCTATAAGGCGCTGAAAGCAGTCAAGGAATAAATTCCTATACCATGTACCCATTTCTTACTCCTGGGTGGAGAGTGGCGAATGTAGATGAATGTCTTGCCAAAGGACATTCGTGCCTTGGCGGGACTCGAACCGCGAACCATGAGATCCACCATGAGATCCAGTCCGGTGACGTATTCACTAGACCCCACCACACCTCTATTTGATAAATCTAATTCGAATAATTTTTTTTCCTTGCCAATTTCTAATTAAAGCACCACCTACAATCACTTGTTCCACATCAAATGAGTGTTAATTTCATATTCGCGAGCGAGCCCCTTCTAATGTTCGATTTTACTACTTATCATATTTAAGGGAATGTTAGGTTTTGACTGGGCGAACGAGTGTAGAGAGCGAGCAGAAAAAATAGTAATAACTCTCATTGAAAGAAATTGGCAACATAAACGGAATTTTCTTGGCAAGGGGCGGGGCGGGCACGATCGTATTTAAGGGAATGTTAATTTTGATTGGGCGAGCGAGCGTAGCGACCGATTAAACTTTGTTGACACTTGTCTTTTGATAATAATGTATAGCATAAACGGGATCTGCTTTCTACGAAGTGGGGGGGGGGGGGGGCACAATCGTATTTAAGGGAATGTTAATTTTGATTAGGCGAGTGAGCGTAGCGACCGATTAAACTTTGTTGACAGTTGTCTTTTGATAATAATGTATAGCATAAACGGGATCTGCTTTCTCCGAAGCGGGGCGGGCACAATCGTGTTCAGTAAGGGAAAGTTTACAAGGGAATGTTTATATTGTTTTTATGTTTTGTTTTTTAACGGAAGTTTTAGGTTCTGACGACATAAAATGCCTTATGACCGATTCTAAAACAACTACCCCCTGGAAAACTACTCCCGGATAACTGCTGCACTTATTAAAAGAATAAGATATTTTATAAAATAAATGACTCTTTTTAGGGGTCAAAAGGGCACTTAATGGAAGGAAAACGCCATGTATCAGAATGAAAAGGGCAATAATATTAAGGATAAATATGGCACTCAACAGAGATGAAAAAGAGCACCTATTAGAAAGAAAGGATCACTTTATTGAAAAAAAATGAATAGGGGTCCATGCTTAGTAAAACAGGTAACTCAGAATTAATAGGGGAATAATAGATGAAGGGGTACTTATCAGCTTATGAGAATGAGAATGTTGTTGCAAAGGAAAAGAAGCACTTATCGAAGGAAAAGGGGTACGTATCAGATATGAATAGGGGTTTTATAAAAAAGGAACCTATATTTACAAACGGGACATTTTTAGAGGTGAAAAGGGAAAATTTAAATAATAATTAGATAAATTTACATAGCTACTATATTAGTTATTCTGCTGTGCTGTGATGTAATATAACAGAACTCTCAACAATTCTACTGAATAAACACACATTATAAAGAAACTATTGGGGGAGGGGTACTTGCAAGAGTAAATGTAGCACCTGCTTGATTTGAATAGGGTAGTAATCCCAGTTAAGTGTGGCTTTTATCATAGGAGGTAAGGGAGACTTTGATAATAATGTTGAACACCGGTTAGAAGGAAAAGGTGACACTTTTCTGAAGTAAAAGGGTTAATTTTTCCTAACTAAAAGGGGTACTTGGGGGATATTTTTAAGATGAGAAACTGTTCACGCCCAGAACGTACCACTTTTGCATGTCTCTGACTGTCAGATGTACAACATTGGTTAGAACATGGAACAATTATCAGGGATTTTTCATGTAAAGGGAAGAGATAGCTAAGTGGTATCGAGATTTCCAAACATGGGTGTCGATCCCGGACGGGTGGGGGGGGGGGGGGGGGGGGTGGGCTGGGGGTTATATATTCCCCCTGAAATTTGAGGTGGGGATGACCTGTATAATCCCCCAATATTTTTGGATGTGAGAATTACGATACATTAACTTAAAACTAATAATTATCCAAATTCATTATTTAACAACATTTAATCATACAGAATAATTGACCTTAAATTAAATTCCATGTATACAACTAAGGATTTATTTTGTAATATATACGATCTATTATAAGATAAAAATCATCTCTGTTATTCATTATGAAAATATAAAATCATATCCCATCAAAGATTAAATGTGCTGACTGTGTGGTGATTTTTATGTGCACAGATTTGCACATTCATTGACTTGCATATTAGAATAAATGTACATTACTCCACTAGAGTCCTGGTTGTTTTACTGTGTTTACATAATACAATACACAATATCATACAGAGTACTGTCTTCACATAACCCTCTTAATACTTAAGTTTGCTCTTCCCAAGATATAATTCCATTATCTCTGTATGGATACAGGACACATCATCACAGAATATTGTTGTTTATTTCTCTCACTTTCTGATATGATGTTCCACCTCCTAGAAATTAACCCATTGCATTCACATGACTTTATGTTTTTTTAAATGGAAATCCTATGTGGACCGCACAGTGAATTTATAATGAACCATAATGATTTGTATTAATGTTATAATGTTCGTATATCATTTTGTCAGTTATAGTTAACGGTAACTTATATTATAAAAATGAAATAAAGTTTTGCTTTTGCACGACAAATTAAAAGAAAAACGAGATATCACAGAATTTTTCAACCATTGATTTAGTATATGCAATATCGCAAATTGTAACTTACAATTTTGGGGTAAATATGATTCAGCATTATTTAAATAATTACAAGTTATAATGTTAAATCCTTGGATAATTTTGCATAATGCGTATAATCATTTCATTTGTAGACTTTAATTTATTATTTATTCATTTATTTTTTGAACTTGATGTATTAGTGTACTTCGATAGTATTTTGTTGCTCTGATAATAAGCTTCACATTAGCATCAAACTGCATACATAACATGTTAACAGAGAGGGGTTTTATCATCCATAAGTTCTGTGTCTCTGACAGTAAAGTTTGTGAGCGAGCAACAATTTTGACACTGTTTAGTCAAAACACTTCTTTCTAATATCTAGAAAGATTTGAATTGAAAGCTCAGAATATATATATATTAAGAATGGACATGGGTCTGAGCCAAAAGTCCTGTCAACGCGACGGGACGGAATTCAATAGGATTTTTTCTCCTTACAAGAAAATAAGAAATGCTACCTGCTGCATACCTTTACTTATGTAATAAGTTTACACTGAAGAACAATTCCACTACAAACACAAGAATGATCGTAATTCCGTTTCCATGGTAACAACATTTTTTGTTAGCGCGACGGGACGGAACGATAGAATGGTGAAATTTTGTAAGACAGATTCAAAGTAAAATTCTATCGAAGTTAAAATTGAAGACTAGCTACATATCCTGATTTTTTTATTAGTATGATAGAGCAAATGACATTCAACCATGAAGCTAAGATTTTGGCCCAATCAATTTTTTTAAATTTGAAAATTGATGAATGGGTGTCGCGCGACGGGACGGAATGCGACGGGACGGAAACTTTTGCACCATGTACAAAATGAATGGGAATTTCAAATTTTTTAAAAAATATTGTCCAACTGTACTTTTTTCTTTTAAACTATGGTAGAACTACAATGTTAAGGCACAGGGAAGTGGCAAGATTTATTGTTAATTCAAATTAAAGAGATAAAATCACTAGAGAGGATGGACACTTTTGCACCATGTACAAAACAAATGGGGATTTTGAAAAGAAATTTTTTTGATATCATGAAATAGTTCTTTTCTCTAAAAAAATGTGGTAGAACTACATTGTTCGAGTAAGAAAACTTTTATTCTCTATTGTTTATTCAAATTAAATGAATAAAAACTTGCTCGGGTTAAAAAAAGTATACTTACATCAAATGACATACATGGGACTGTACTTTCCATGCAAAATTCCGTCCCGTCGCGCCTAAAATCCCTTAAATACCCACTAAATGCGACGGGACGGAAAAAAAAAGAACACATCACAATTCTTCTCGAAATATAAGGGAATCAATTTTAATGGTACAGAAGTGATGGTACGATAGTTCATTGATACTTTATAAGACCTCAGTCTATAAACTCTACTTTATCCTACAAAAAAATAAAAAGGGGGTGTCAAAGTGCCCCAAAATACAATTTTTCACCAAAAAGTTGAAATTTTAACCCAATTATAACAGAATATTGCCAGAACTGGCATTGGGCATTGAATAGTATTGCATATAGTATTCCTACTTCAAACTTTATTTTTCAAATGCCCTTTCACTTTTTTTTAAATTGCTTTTTCTAGTAATTCCGTCCCGTCGCGCTATGAGGGCGCTCTTTTCCATTTTAAAGGTTATTTTAAAAAAAACGAAACGCAATCATGAAGAGACATGTACATTTTCATAAACTACAGATTCTCAGCTTTCATGTGATATACAAGGGCAGACACAAATCTTAAATTGAAAATTTAGGGTTTATGTTGACTACTTTTGGCTCAGACCCACATTTGCTTGCATGTTGTTCAATTAGGAATGTGTGATAATTTTCAAATTTCAATAGTTTTGTAATGTGTAACTCATTATTAACCATGACAACGTCCATGAGGAACACATCTGCAACCAACTTTCAAGTCCAAGTTCACCCCCCCCCCAAAAAAAAAAACTGAGTTAAATCAATAAAATTAAATTAAACAAAAAAAGGTTAAAATATTAATGTTAATGTTTTGTTTCATGAAACAATGATATGCATAACATGGGCTTATGCAAATTATTGAGCCGATATCGCCATAAGCTCACTTTTCTTTTTGTATTTTATTATATGAAATTTCAAATATTTCAGTTTTCTTCTCCAAGAATGTAAAACAAAGTTTCACTCCTCGTAGAATGTATACGATCATCACTTATTGTGATACAATGAAGAAAATCTTTATAAACATCTACGAAAAAATGAAAAATTTGAAATTTCATGTAATAAAATACAAAAGGAAAAGTGAGCTCATGACATCATCGGATCACTAATTTGCATACAGCCCATGTTATGATTATCACTGTTGTACGAAACAATGCAAAAATTCAAAATGCCGTAAATTTCTTATTTTTATCCGATTTTGATATGTTTTTACTGTCTCGTTTATTTAATTTAACTCTACTGATTCCACTCAACTCATTATTTGGGTGGACTTGGCCTTTAAGACAAACAAGCTGATTCTGATAGCTACGGTGAAAAATAATATAAGATTCATTTGATATTGTTCAAATTCAGTTTATTTTGTATTGGTAGGTCACATTTCTTTCTTTGAAAGATTTCATCTTCATTAACATTCTGTTTCCATGGAAACAGTTTTTATAAATCAAATTTAGCTCTATACTCTAATTAACTAAAATGTTTAATATAATCAAACAGACGGCAAAAGTTATTAGATGTTTACCATTATTTCATGTTGAAAACAACCATAGTATTTTGTTAGAAATACAACACAATAATATATTTGTTACCATGGTAACGGCCTACACATGTAGTAGTCACATGCATCACCCATTTACTAAAATAAGTTATAAGTGAGTGTCCTGTAAAAGAGAAAATAATAATGGTCAATATCAATACTTACCTCTTTTTAAGGTAGCATCAAGGGATTTTGCTCAAATATCGGTTTTGTTCTTTATACTGTTTCCATGGAAACAGCCATTTTCAAACACGATGGACACATTTTGTAACTCTTATGAGTTTTTATCAAGTGAGAAACTTTTGATACATTATTTGAAAATGTTACAATGTGTTTTTGTCCCTTCTTTACGAATATATGACATTTTCTTAAATTCTACTGTTTTTGATCCGTTGCCATGGTAATAGCCCTTGTGGCCACGCCCACCTCTTATTTTAGGGCAAAGAAGCATATTCTGATATTTAATGGTCCCATCTAACAGCAAAAGAAATCATTTAAGATTATTTTTAAGGGGGTGGAGACATTTGAGTTTTTGGCCCATAGACTATACTGATAAACATGGGATAATTGCCTCATGTACATATACACTCTAGATGTACCTTCAAATAGTGTTTTTCAGTCAAAATGCGCATCTAGTAAAAACACATCGTTCCATTTGGGATAACATAAAATGAGTTATCTATCATCTTCTCGGATAATTTCTTTTCTGTGTGTGACATGACAATATACATGATATGTTTAATCAAGAAAAAGTGTTTAAAATGACAAATTTACGTTGGGTAAAAAACTTTTAAATATTGGTAGTTTTCACAACCTATTATTTTGAGTAAATCTGAGTTTTATGTTTCATTATGCCATACATGTGTGTGTAATATCCAACTTTCAATTGTGTATTAATAGGGTTTATAACTTGAAACTCAAAAAAAATCTGATATCACTTGAAAAGTCTTAATCAGGTATTACATATTAGGTCAAAAAATTAAAAATTGTGATTTTTGACATTCTTTCAAATTTTGAGCCAAAAATGCGCGTGGCATCCGCCCGTACGTTATTCGTCAGTATTTTTGCAAGACTTTATGCATGGATGCCGAGGATTACCCCAAAATGCCGTTGAATCTTTTTCTAGAGCCTTTTTGGATGTTTGGCTGGTCTACTAACATTCCTTTTGTTATTTTTTCCTTATTGTATCCCCCGGCAGTATGCCTAGGCTTTGATGGTCTTCCCCGAGCGCTTGTTCATTTCGACATGGTAGGTGGCCGACTTCGTTCCTTTCTCCGCGCTTGGGAGGCCATCTCCGGGGACGCATTTGTGCTCTCCGTCGTGCGAGACGGATTCTTCATAGATCTATCCGCCTCGCTCCCCGGAGGGGCTATAAGAACTCGTTCACCTCCCATGTCTGCCCTGGCTCGTTCTCATGCCTCAACGGAGATCAAATCTCTGTTGAAAAAGAGGGCTATAGAAAGGGTATGAGACCGGCCGTCTCTTTCCCTTTCTCCGATCTTTGTTATTCCCAAGCGCTCGGGAAAACTTCGTTTGATACTGAACTTGAAAAGAATAAACAAATTCATTCCTTCAGTGAATTTTCGAATGGAGACTCTCGCCTCCATTCTCCCGTTGATCAAGAGGAAGGACTATGCGATCTCGATAGATCTCAAGGAAGCGTATTTCCATATTCCCATTCATCGCGCATTGCGCGATCTTCTGGGGTTTTCCTTCCTCTCAAATACTTTTCGCTTTCGCGCTCTTCCCTTCGGGCTGCGCCCAGCCCCTCGGGTTTTTACTCAGGTTGTAGCCGTTCTGGCAGCCTCGCTGAGGCGCCGCGGCCTTCGGCTATTTTGCTACCTGGACGACTGGCTTCTCCTAGCGGAGTCGCACGATCGTTTGTTGGACGAGGCTCGTTTGCTCGTCAATCTTACTCAAGACTTGGGTTTCCTGATAAATTGGGAAAAGTCAGAGTTAGTTCCTACTCGCAGCCCAGTTTTTCTGGGGGCTGTGTTAGACATTCGGAATCAGTTGGCTCGGCCCAGTCGAGACAGGATTCTCACTATTGTCTCGGCGGCTCGCAAGCTCATTCTGGCCAGAAAGGTCAGGGCCAGAAAGTGGCTTCAGTTCTTGGGATATCTAGCCAGTCTAGTCGATGTTCTAGAGGATTGCCGGCTCCTTATGAGACCTTTTCAGAGGTTTTACAAACCAGGCAAGGATTCTCTGTTGGTCTGGATTCCAGTACCAATAGGAATCAAGTCTCTTCTCTCCCATTGGACAAACGAGGAGTTTCTCGCGCGAGGCAAGTCCTTCCGTACCCCCCTTCCGTCGATCTCGGTTTCGACGGACGTCTCTCGGTTGGGGTGGGGCGGACATTGCAATGGCAGCACGGGGGATTGGTCTCATCTCATTCATCTCATTCTTTTAACCCTGCTCCACTTCAGAAGTCGACTTCTCAGTCGTTCAGTTCTGATCCTCACGGACAATGTCACAGTGGCGGCTTATATCAATCGGCAGGGAGGCACTCGTTCTGCCACCCTGAATGCCCTAGCAGCACAGCTGTGGAGGTGGTGTCGTCGCATGGCGATCATGCCCGTTGCCTCTTTCATCCCCGGTCAGGAAAACCTCATTGCGGATTTTCTATCCCGGGGCAGGTGTCTTCCATCAGAATGGAAGCTCCATCCAGAGGTCTTTTGACGCATTCACAGTTGCCTGGGTCCACTGGAAGTGGATCTATTTGCGTCTGTCCTGAACCACCAACTTCTGAAATACTGCTCCCGTGTTTGCGATCAGGGAGCTTGGGCTCTGGATGCTTTCTCTCTCAGTTGGGAGAATCTTCGAGGGTTCGCCTTCCCTCCCTTCCAGCTGATTCCGCGAGTCTATGATCAATGAAGATCGGGCTCGGGTGCTTGTGATAGCTCCTTTTTGGCACAGGAGGAGTTGGTTTCCGGAGCTAATGAGCCTTCTGATGGCTCAACCGCTCCTTCTTCCGCTAAGAGCGGTTCTAGTGTTGCAACCCCTCTCGGGGATTCTTCACCACAGTCCGGAGTCCCTTCATTTGACTGCTTGGCCCCTGTCGGGTCTCTCTGATAGAGCCGCTGACTTTTTAATGTCCAGTCGTACAGTTTCTACTAGGGAAATTTATAATTCCTGTCTTTCGATCTTTTTCCTTTGGTGTAAAGAGCGGGATCAAACCCCGTCTAAGGCCCCTATTGGTTCAATTGCGGATTTTCTAATCTCGCTATTTGACAAAGGGAGATCCATCTCTACTATCCGAGGCTACCGATCGTCGATTGGTGCCATTCATTCGGGGTTCTCAGATGGTTCGGGGATTTCTAATTCCCCGCTGTTGAGTGGTTTGATTCGGTCTTTCTTTCTGAAACGTCCTCCTCGTTCTAAGTTAGTCCCGTCTTGGAGTCTGCCTAAGGTCTTAGAAGCCCTAGCAAAGCCTCCTTTTGAGCCGTTAGGTGAAGCTTCGCTTCACCATCTTACGGTTAAGACCCTCTTCTTGGTAGCCATTGCCTCTGGGCAGAGGCGCAGTACCCTTCATGCCCTCTGTCTTACTCCTGGTCATGTTCGCTGGGAGAGAAAAGGCGTTAGATTGATTCCTAAGGCTTCTTTCATTGCCAAGAATCAAACGGCTTCCTCTGGCCCTGTTGAGATTTTTCTTTGTCCACTTTCTGAATTTTCGTCAGTGCGCGAGGACAAGGTTTGGTGTCCTGTTAGAGCTCTCAAATGGTATATTGATAAGACTAAGTCTAATCGTAAGGATGATCAGTTGTTTCTGATCACTCGAGAGCCTTTTTCTCCTGCTTCTCTTGATTCCATTTCTAGATGGATTGTCGAGGCTATTAGGGCTGCTGGCACAGAGGCTCTTTTGTCAGGCAGTAAGCCTCATGCTCATGACACTCGTAGTGTCAGCACTTCTTGGGCTCTGTTTCAAGGTGTGGCGCTTAATGATATTTTGAAGGCTGCTTATTGGCATTCGTCCAATTGCTTCATTTCTTGCTACCTTAGGGATGTCCCTGCAGGTGAGGCTATTTTTGCGTCAGCTACCTTGAAGGCCGCTGTGACTTCTTTGTAATCCTGTTCCCTTCTTCTCTTGAAACATGCTTCCCGGTCTTTGAATGGGCGCTGGTCTAGCATAATAGGTAGGTATATATGATTTATTGCAGTAAATTTGTAAAATCAGCACTGATTTTCTTATTTACTATATAAATCTATATACCTACCTATGACCCTCCCTCCTTTCCCTCACCTTGCAAGCAACATGTTTCTACTTGGGGTTGCTCGCAAAAGAGGAAGATGGCCGTTGCGTGTTGCCGCGCGTGAGTCGCGAAGGGGAGAACAATAGGATTACGGGGGGTGCGCACAATATTGTGACTCATTTGTGTTAAGTTCTCGAACGGGTTCGCGTAGTCAAGTGACTGGCATAATAGGTAGGTACCGTATATAGATTTATATAGTAAATAAGAAAATCAGTGCTGATTTTACAATTCTTGTGTACACACTAGCGGTCACATTTCTCAACAGATTTCTTTCAAACTTTGTATGGAGGTGTATCTTGGTAAAGTCTAGAAACCTATAGATTTTGGTGATGCTGCCCTCAGTGTCCATCTTTTATAGGGTCAAAGGTCATATTGATAGATGTCTTGTGTGCACTCTTATGTGCGCTCTGGCGGTCACATTTCTCAACGGATTTCGTTCAAATTTTGCATGCAGGTGTCTCTTGGTGTAATCTAAAAACCTATAGTTTTTGGTGATGCTGCCACCAGTGTCCCGTCTTATATAGGGTCAAAGGTCATACTTCAGGGCATGGCGTGAGTGCACTCTGCAGGCCACATTTGTGGATGGATTTCTTTCAAATTTTGTATGGAGATGTATCTTGGTATAATCTACACATCTTTACTTTTTGGTGTTGCTGCCCTCATTGTTCCGTCCTTTATAGGGTCAAAGGTCATTTGTCTTTTGTGCGCTCTAACTTCCACATTTCTTAACAGATTTCTTTCAGATTTTATATGGAGGTGTGTCTTAGTGAAATCTACACACTTATAGTTTTTGGTGAATTTGCCACCAGTGTCCCGTCTTTTACAGGGTCAAACGTCATATGTCTTTTGTGCGCTCTAACTTCCACATTTCTTAACAGATTTCTTTCAGATTTTATATGGAGGTGTGTCTTAGTGAAATCTACACACTTATAGTTTTTGGTGAATTTGCCACCAGTGTCCCGTCTTTTACAGGGTCAAACGTCATATGTCTTTTGTGCGCTCTAACTTCCACATTTCTTAACAGATTTCTTTCAGATTTTATATGGAGGTGTGTCTTAGTGAAATCTACACACTTATAGTTTTTGGTGAATTTGCCACCAGTGTCCCGTCTTTTACAGGGTCAAACGTCATATGTCTTTTATGCGCTCTAACTTCCACATTTCTTAACAGATTTCTTTCAGATTTTATATGGAGGTGTGTCATAGTGAAATCTACACATCTTTAGTGTTTGCTAATGCTGCCCCCATTGTTCCGCTTTTTATAGGGTCAAATGTCATATTTTGGTTGCATGCATTCTGGAGGACAGATTTTGTATGGAGGTTCATCATAGATTACTCTTAGACCTCTGCAATTTTTGGTGATACTGCCTCCAGTGTTCCGTCTTTCATAGGGTCAAAGGTCATATTTTAGTGGATATCTTGTATGTGCTCTGAGGTCACATTTCTCGACAGATTTCTTTCGAATTTTCTATAGAGATGCATTATACTCTAATCTACACACGCTGTTTTGGTGAAGCTGCTCTAGTGTTGACAATAGGTTCTTTGTCCCTCCTTCGAATTGCTGCCAGTGCCGGGGGATACATTCGCATTGCGCAGCAATGGACTTTTCTAGTTGCATTAGGGATAGGAATTCCCACTGTTTGTATAAAAATAATATTGAAGACTTTCGTGAAAAAAAATATGTAAATACATGTATATGAAATATAGGCTTTTATTCATAGTTTACTTTATATGCCCTACGATAATTATGAAACATTGTCTTCTGCTCTATGACTGTTTCCGACAGTGTATCAAATCGTATATCAGTAAAAGAAAAAATAATCAATCAGTGGCATAATATTCATTATAATATTAGATAATCATGATAAATTGTGATATAATATTATATAGTATAATATTAATTTTATTATTTACTTTAAAAATATGTTGGTACATTGAGTTATATACTATACTAACACCAGCAATTCTCTTCATAATTTTACTATTTTTTTTTTTCTCTCAATATTTTTTTTTTAAACAGGGTAGTACTCTTCCCCTCTTTTTGGCTTCTACCAATCTCTTGCACACAAGTGCAAGGTGTGCCCATTTTCCCATTGTTGTTTTTTTTAAATAAATATCTCATTTTTCTCTGTCCTTGCATTGCATCATGGCTTTATGTTTCTAAATGAGAACCGGCCTTATATATAGGCTGCAGACATTTACAAAAGGTTCCCTAGACTGATAAAACAAAGAAATATGTCTACATAAAAGGGAAAATTCTGTCTCTTATTGGCCACCGTCTAGTGACTCCTGAAAAAAACTGTCAGAAGGCTCGGGAGACCTGGTGGGCTGTCGGTCTCTTGGAATTTTGGTCCTTTGAGCTGTAGGCTTTTGGCATCAGCTCCGCCATTCTTGGACCTCATTACCACTCACATTAATTTCTTTCAAATCTCATGAAGCTGTGAAATAAATCTTCATTACGGAAGTGATTCAATGTAGGAAATGATAAAATGTACTCTTTAAAAATATTATAAATCAATGTTACTTTTTAGAATGACTTTGTTTTTATCTTTTAATAATAAGCCATCAGAATTCTCCTTCCACCTTGCTTAACTCTCTCTCCCTCACTTTCTCCCAAATCCAAATACTTGTAATTCTTATGTTTATCTCCACGCTTTTCACAATGAATTAAATATTTTGCCTTTTTTTCAATTGTGTAGAATAGGTATATATTAAAACAAAGTATTTCTTTTGTTATATAGCAATTACCTACCTTAGTTGTTTTTAAGCCTGTTTCATTTAGAGCTTCCACCATCTCTATATACCGGTAATCTAAAATTAACATCTATTTTCTCTGTAAAGACTTTTACATGGAAATATTATTAATATGATTTTAAAAAAAATTCTTGATAAGAATAAATGGTAGTAGATCGTTGGCATTGAGAGAGGGCATTGATGAAGAGAAATAGAAGAAGGAAAAAAAACAGAGAGAGAGAGATCGTTTAGCAAGATGGGGAGGGGGGAAATTCTTATAATAGCTCTTCCAGTATGACATTTCAATTTGCTTTACAAGAAAATAAGCACATTTGAATACAATCACTTGTGTAGGAATTGTAAATTTCACAGCTTTATGAGATTCGAAAGAAATTACCTAAATTTAAATATGAGATCCTGGAATGGAGGAGCTGATGTTACATATCACGATTTACCTTGATTTATGTTTTTGTCGTACCATGCCAAAGGACGGACTCTTGGGTTTCATGGAAAGGGCAAATTACTCTTATAAGCATAACGCCAGGATGGAAGGATAGATAACATTGTGATGAATTGTAATTTTGGAAATAATTCATGTAAAGAAAGAATACCAAGAAAAAGGGGAGACAATACTAAAAGAGATCAGCTATCAACACGAAAATTGTTGGATGTACAATAATAATTATAATAATAGTGGGTTCTTGTATAGCGCACATGTCTGTCAGACTTGACACTCAACAATTATTACCCTGGCTTTAGCATGGCTGCACTTACTGCGCACTAGCATTTCAAGGAATTAATTCCTGCCAGTGTTGATCCTATTGCATATCACTATTCTAATTCTGTTGATACATGTACATGTACCTTCTTTCATACCATTGTTGATTTTGACTGTCACTCCATGTGCCAACACATTTTCAAAGTATCCATATATGTATTACGCTATTAGGATTTGGGGTCTTTTCTTTGGGTTGAATAGGCGCCTCCCCGGGCTCTTTACATGTAGGTCCCCACCTTTTGGTACCACGGGCGGGTAATGGTTCCCAGAGGGTTGGGAGGCACTTTTTAAGTGCTGAAGTGCCATCCATATTTCATAAATTAATTTCTAAACATTGAATTTCCGGAGGGAGTAATAATTCTGCCGATGGAACAGCTCACTGCCGTAAGCACGAAAATGTACCTTCTGTTATGCCCCAACCCATACCCTTTACCTGTGAAGGGGAGAAACTCAATTGGTGTATTGCCAAAGAACAACGTGACGTGTAGCTCCAAGGCCATATCCGCATGTATGGCTTCGATGTATATGGCGCAAGAACAAACACATGTGTTGTTCGTTCGCACAGCGCACGCATAGAGTAATGTAGCTTCATGGTTACAGTTTATTGTGTGTGTAACTTTATGGTTTCACGGCGGTCGCCGGGGGGGGGGGGGGGGGGATGTCTCCTCGAGCCCGGTACATCATCCACGTGAAAACGGATCATACCTTTTCAGCAATAAGCGCATAACCTGGGTAACGCGTTTAGGGTATCAAAAAAGCAAAAATCAAGAAAAAGGGTATCAAATTCAGAGACTGATTAGAAGAAGATCCGTGGAAGGAGGGGTGGGCGGGGGGGGGGGGGGGGGGGGTATAGTTCGGCAATGTGTTCCAAATTAGGTTACATTTCTTTTACGGTTCCTTTTTGGGTACAAAGATTTCTATGATGATGTAGGCCTGGTTTCACAGGTCCTACACAATCAAAAAAAGTTGGATTTAGATACTTCAAGATACAGCCTTTTTATATGTATACACATAATATTGCTTATTTTAAATGGCTCACAATGACCGCAATATAATTCCCTCGTCAGGGATACAAAAAACGATATATGGTCTCACAGAATATTTTCAGTAAATTTCGAAGCCAGATTTTATATCCTGCATAGATGCCACTATGGATGGAACTATGGCGGGCTAAACAAGCCAGATTTCCATTATGGCCCATTTGTTTTGCATGCAGTGCTTGTGATCACTGTCTAGGTCCTTTCCCCTCGTCAATTTCATTTCAAATTTCATATGCATGTTCCTTGGCATGCCATGTAATGCACTGAACTCTTCATTTTCCGAAATCACTCATGCATGACTGTCCAGCCGCCATTTTGTCCGTTTTTCGTGCCTTTCGTTCGGCTTGCCTATCTCCACTATTCTAGATGCTACAGACTTCAAAGAAATTGCTATAGATAGTTTCAGAGATGCTCTTTATTTTACTGTTCAAGGAATATAAAATCCAGACGTCAATGCATGCACATCGTTCTGATACGATTACTGTTCTAATTCTTTTTGTAATACTTGAAGAAACATTTCTAGGGAACATTGCATTTTAGAAGTGATAAAAGAGGATACTACAAATATTTGCAGGTTACAAAGCTTAAGATGTCTTGCCTTTATAACAGGGAAATTGTAACTATTAGGGATCAAAACTGAACTTCATACCGTGTAGATTATTCTACATGTGGCTCACCTATCCTGCAGTCCGTAAGGTCTTTCTTTTATGAATAAAACGGCACAATTTTCTGATTAATATGTAGCCAATATAGCTGAGTATAGCTCATAGTATTGTGATGAGCAAGCAAATATTAACTGGGCTTGAACCCATTAACTATTTGATATGGGCACTGTCTGATTGGGGGGGGGGGGGGGGGCGCACATTTGGCCCGTGCTCCACTTTTGGAAACCGAATTGGCCTAGGTCCGTATTCATATTTAGTACTTGACGAACTCAAATGACCATATAAAGATATTTCGCTAAAACTGGTTACTCTGATGAAGCTTTAGACAACAATGGGCCCGTTTCCAAGGACACCTATTTTGTAATTTTTAAGGTTATATTTGGTTAACAAATAGACCACATTTTGATTCAGAGCTCTAAAAAGTATATTAGATGCATGAGCAAAAATTTCTATGTCCATTTTTCTTGCATGACCATATTGTGTTTGATGCCAGGAATTTTAAATAATTATGAGAATTACATGTAGCTTTGAATCCTTAAATTAGCACGATATTGAAAAGTTAAAAATAATTGTCTTTCATCAAAATTGGCAACTTCTTCAACTTTTCGTCTTATTTCTAACCATGTATATTGTTCTCAAAGAAAAATATTACTGTTGAATTTAGCCCTTAAATAATTCATGTCATGAAAGGGTTAAGAGAATACAGCAGAAACAAAAGGTTATATGATTTTAACTATTCTAAGCCTCTCTGAGTGAAATAATCTTAATTTTACAATGGGTACCCAAAAGGCCCAATTTGGGCACTTTGGGCACCTGCAAGTACTTAAAAAAAGATGGTCACTGACATTATATTTAGCAAGAAGTTAGGGTGAGTAGCACGCTAGAATGTCAGTGCAAGTACTGACTCAACACTGTCACCTTTCATTTACATCAGCCGTCATTTATCCAACAACAGTATGTATGTTTGGACTAGAGCAGCTCAAATCGCAAAATTATATTTCACTTAATTTGGCCACTATGAGAACTTGGATAATAATGGGGCCAAATGCCCGTTTTAAAAAAGAATGGCCCCTGTTTGGATTTACTTAATTTTTCATTAAGAGAATACAGCAGAAACGAAAGGTTATATGGTTCTAACTTTTCTTAGCCCCTGTGTGTGAAATAATGTGATTTTTACATAGGAATCCACGTTCAGAAAAAGTGAAAACCATTTCCCATGAGGAGCCGTCTGTGTACCTAACTATGACAGACTAAACCGATCTGTAGTCATTCGGCGGGGGGGGGGGGGGGGGTAGGAGATAACGTCACTTAAGAATATCGCGAATCATGCCAGTCCTCTTGGGGGGGGGGGGGGGGAGGTAGGTGTAAAGAAGGAGCCAAAATTTCCTTCGAAAATGAAGAAAAAGTATAAAATCTGTCGGTCCTCCCCAGACCCATATAAGGGGGCCGTAATCCCCCTGAAAAGAAAATGACAATAAATTCATTTTTTTTTTCATTTTTGCAGCCTTTATAAGGGACTTACTGCTAATTATGCAAAAGTATGTTTTCATAGCCTTTATTTCTCTGAGTATTAAAGCACAGAAACCTGGCAAGATCAAATTGCTCCCTCTGGCTCTATGCATGGATATAGGAGCAGCATCACCAAAACAATGTGTAGATTAGAGTATAATGCACCTCTATAGAAAAAAATCTGTCAAGAAATGTGACCTCAGAGCGCACACAAGATATCCACTAAAATATGACCTTTGACCCTATGAAAGACGGAACGCTGGGGGCAGCATCACCAAAAACTGTAGAGGTCTAGAGTAATGATTGATGGACCTCCATACAAAATCTGAAAGAAATCAGTCAACAAATGTGTCCTCAAGAATGCATGCAACCAAAATAAGACATTTGACCCTATAAAAAAACTGGGGCTTCAACAAACACTATAGATGTGTAGATTACACCAAGAGACACCTTCATGCAAAATTTGCACAAAATCCGTCAAGAAATGCAGCAGTAAGAGTGCACGAAATGGACAAATGACCTTTGACCTTTAAAGGACGGAACAATGAGGGCAGCATCACCAAAAAGTTAATATGTGTAGATTATACCAAGATACATCTTCATACAAAATTTGAAAGAAATTCATTCAAAAATATGGCCTGCAGAGTGCAATCACGCCATCCCCCGAAGTATGACCTTTGACCCTATAAAAGACGGGACACTGGAGGGAGCATCTCCAAAATCTATAGAGTTCTAGATTATACCAAGAGACACCTTCATGCAAAATTTGAACAAAATCCGTTGAGAAATGTGACCGCTAGAGCGCACACAAACTATCCCCCAAAATATAGCCTTTTACCCTATAAAAGACTGAACACTGGGGGCAGCTTCACCAGAAATTTTAGGTGTCCAGATTTTACCAAGATACACCTCCATACAAAGTTTGAAAGAAATCTGTTGAGAAATGTGACCGCTAGAGCGCACACAAGAATGTGATGCGGCGGCGGCGTAACGCTGCTGAATCTCAAGTATCCTACGGCATTCTGCTGGGGGATACAACTACATGTATATCTATGATCTATGTGCGAGAATCCTGCCCAGGGCCGACGTAATATAAATAAATATCATTAAGTCATTAGTAAAGTAAAACAATCATTTTGTCTTCATCAAGATGAAAATGTATTATCTTCAGAGCTCATGCAAGATTTTTAGATACATATATATCACATACTCACATGTTGTAAACACAATGTACTTCTTGATAAAAAAAACACTTTACCCAACTTTTCATTCACTTGATTATTGTGACAAGTATACGGTACCTTGGTGATTTATAAATCATAAACACAGCTAGCTCCCGTGGATGTCCACGGGCTGCTTCTGCTAGTATAGTGTATTATGCCATTGATCTTATACTATTAATACATGGTTGGGAGTGCGTTGGTGCGATCTGGCAACACAAAGGCGCAAGCCGAGTGTGTTTGACACCACGATAAAAACCTGCGTGTTGCCAGATCGCACTAATGCACAAACTTACAACCATGTAGTAATAGTTTTATAAAACGGGTCGGCAATATGATTATGAAGTCTATAAAACCCCACAAACCCCACAGAAACGCCAAGAGTCGCACAGTCATGGAGGTTGCCATTTGCTTTCCTGGATGACATCACATAAGCGCAGCCAACAAAAGTCATGCGCGTTTCAGTGCGCGCATGTAATCCCTGGGCTAAAATGACAATTAAACTACGCGATTTCATTGCGTTTTAAGTTTGCACGCACCAGAGGTACGCGTACACGCAGCTCAGCCGTGCTTTAGAGCCTTTTTGCTGTGTGTTAGTGCTTTTTTTTTGCACGGTCACATGGTTTTATTTGACCAATTAGGATGGCTACATTCTTGAACCCATTTTGTAATGGTCATTATATACCTTACTTTAAGAATCTTTCCTAATCCTCTCATCTTATTGGTTGAAAGTGTTTTTAACCATGCCCGCAAAAATGAACCAGGGAAGTGTCTCTCTCTAACACTTCCCTGAATGAACTATGCCCACGGGCATAGTTAAATACTTCCCAGGTTAATTTTTCTGCGATCCCCATTGGTTTACCTGTAAAAAAATTACTTTATGCAAACGGGGATACCATAATCGCAGTGCGATTTGGTTGCTAAATTTATTTTACTTGCGACAAAGACCGGCAATCTGTCTCCGATATTTATGCCTCCGCCAACCGTAGGTGGCATTATGTTTTCGGGTCGTCCGTACGTCCGTCCCCTTTTCGTTCTCGTGATAACTTCAGAACTGTTTGACGGATCAGCTTCTAACTTGGCCCATGTTTGCATATGGGAGGGACGATGAACTGATTAGATTTTAGGGTCTCAAGGTCAAAGGTCAGAGGCGTCATTATGGACATAAAAATGGTTCGTTCTCGCAATAACTTCAGAAATGTTTGACGGATCAACCTCTAACTTGGCCCATGTATGCATATGTGAGGAACGATGAACTGATTAGATTTTAGGGTCTCAAGGTCAAAGTTCAAAGGTCATAGAGGTCATTATATACATAAAAATGGTTTGTGATGTATTGAGTCTAGGCCTACCTATTTTAGAAATTTCAAGGGGACAGTGATCTATTTGCTATAAAATATCTATTTCCTTGGTATATGTGATGATTGTAAGTCATCAATGGTAAGTTTTTTATTTGTACGGGATGAAAATGAAATGAAATAAATTTTCTGTCTCCTGTGCTTTTTAAGTGAAAAGATTTGTAATTTTGTTGCACCAATCCTTTTTAGAGTGTACATGTATGCCATACATTTCCAATCTGGTGATGGCGGAGGCATAAATTCTGACCGCGCGTGGTCGAAGATTCATCTAGTTTAGTTTATTAACAGTTTGACAATGATTTTAAATGTGAGAACCCCATGATTGGTAAGTTGCACAAGTCATGTATTCTTTGACTCCTGGCTTTGTTCGGTATATAAAAGACATATTGACTGCTTCAATATTCGAGGCACAGTTGTTTCTATAGGCTTGAGGGGACCTTACATCCTGCTATGGTCATCAGCAGGATGTAAGGTCCCTGAGAAACAACTATGCCTCTCATAGCAGTCAATATATCTATACTAATATACGATTTGATGCCTTACAGTAGGAAACGGTGATTAGAGCATAAGACAATGTTTCATAATTATTGCAGATGGCGTATAAAATAAGATATGAATAAAAGCCTTGTTTGCTATAATTATATATTTTTATTGAATGTCATGAAAGTCATCTCTAATATCATTTCTATGCAAACAGTGGAAATTCCTATCCCTGTTGCACTTAAGAGCATTTTCTAAAAAATAATTTTAAAACGTTAAATTTGACGAAAATTAGCATTCTAAAATACCTGAAAAAGTAATTTAGACCCATTTAAAAATTTGGAAACAACGTATATAGTTTTAGTCATGACATTATCTTTATTATCCAAAAATTTCCAAAAAGGCTATTTTTTTACCATTTGACAACAGACTAATAAGAAGAGAATAAATTAATCCTCATTTTCGAAACCTTGGATGTTAAGTGAAGTGATAGATTGTCTTTACGCCACATTTGTATAGTGCCTGGTTCAAATTCTTCGGAAGAAGGTCAAGTATGAATGGCTTCAAACAAATTAAAGAAAAAAA
Organism: Heliocidaris erythrogramma; assembly: GCA_025617745.1. NCBI lineage: Eukaryota > Metazoa > Echinodermata > Echinoidea > Camarodonta > Echinometridae > Heliocidaris > Heliocidaris erythrogramma. The sequence continues at coordinate 47,335,449 of CM046860.1, read as the reverse complement.
TTAATCCTTCTTTCTCAAAAGCCTTGGATGGTATGTGAAATGATAGATTGTCTGTTTTCCACATGTGTATAGAGCCTGGTTCAGATATCATCTACGGAAGAAGGCGAAGCGCGAATGGCTAGCTCGCAGGATGAAGGAGGCTGCGGATTACTACTTCTTGAGAAAGCAACGTGTCCATTTCAAGATCTGGTCTGACTGGCATCGGTTTAGAATGCAGAGACAAGAAAGTGAGTAATATTGTTGATGGTCATTGGCGGCATATGAATGGCTTACAATGTAGAAAATTAGCAGGTTATGAAAGTCAGCTATGAAGAAGTGCCTCAAAGAGCAAGAAGAGAGAGAAGGAGATGATGAAAATTGGACCAAAACGAAGCTGGGATATGGTCGACATTTACAACGAGAAGGAGGACCATAGATGTTGTATTTGAAGGAATGATAGAAGGAAAACAAGAAAGAGGTTGATTTGACAACATCAAGCCAGTGGACAGGACTTGCTATAGAGAGGTCAAACCAGTACTGACAATCTAAGAAGCACCTGATGATTGATTGATTGATACATACATGAATGCAACAGAAATGTTGCTTAAAATCTGTTTTTGAAAATTTATCACAAGAACATGTGCTATGTGTAGAATCAAGCAAATGATAGCCATTTTTAAAAAAAATCCTATGATCCCTTGTACTCTTTAGCAAACTTCTGTTAATTATATTATGTACTAGGCCTGGGACTAATATTCAAATAATCAAATTATTTGAATAGCTTGCCGCCGATCGGTAATCAACTACCACTTTTTACAATACTCAAATATTCGCCTGATCACGAATAGTGATTCTGATAAACAAAAGTATACAGCCTGACAGTAATCTGTGAATATTGGCAACACAAGTGCAAAATTACAATGAGTATCAATACTAATTTTGGACACTAGTAAATTCCACAGAAAGATTTGAAAAGTGCCGTGACCAAAATTCCTTCCCGAACAACGCAAGGATTGCCGCTACACTACATGTACGAAACATAGACAATACGTACATGTATGCATACTGGGTGATATTGTAATGACGCCCACTTCTCTTCACAACATGCATATAATTATGCACTTAGATTTTCCGAATACATGCCCACTAATTTATCATCCATTTATTATCAATGCCTGGTCAAAACACCCTGTCCGCCCTGTCACCGCTCACATAAATGCCCATGGATTGACAACAACACAACTGCTATGTTATACATGTATATTGATGGGCAAAACCCAAACAACGTGAGCATCAGCGTTGCCAGGTTCAAAATGTTAAATTATCGTATCCGAGGCTCAAAATTATCGTACATTAGCTGACTCTATATCTCACAGGAAAATGAGGAAGTACCAACTGTAGACCTATATCCATATGAAGAAAAAAATACCCGCAAAATTCATAATCAGCAAACTGTACTATGCGATATTAAAACTCTGCACTCATGTCATACTCAACGTATATGGCGTGAAAGCACAACTCTGTGGGTGAAAATTACAAGAGGCAAAAATGTACGCTTCCTATATGTTTGGAAAAGGGTTTTTTAAAGAGAAAATGGGTACCAAAAAGGGTCAAAATAGGGCCCACTTGTACGCCTATCATCTTAAATTGCAAAAATGTAAAATTATCGTACATTTGACCTTTTTTGGAATTACTGGTCGTACATCGTACAGAGGGCCAAATTATCGTACACCTGGCAACGCTGGTGAGCATGTTAATGCCGCCATATATGGAACCATAGTGCATGCGCGAAGGCTTGCCACTGCACTACGCGTTAGGATTTACAGCGAATCACAATGCCTCGTCAGAAAAGTAAGAGTTACGCCCCTGTCTGTCCTGTCACAGTAGCAAAGTCGCCTGTTTCAAGCAAATTTTGGAGGCAGTGCCTTATCAAACCAGCCGTGCATGCCCACCCACAAAATAAGCTACATACGTATTGGCTTATAGCTTACAATGTGCTAGTGTAGTAGGAAATGGGGAAAAGGATTCTTCGCACCCTCACTTGGCACGTGGCGGAAATAATTAATTGCGCATTCATTTATTTCCTTCCACGCGACCACAGGTCATGACTGGGCCTACTTATGACACGTATTTAATGAAAAAGAGATTGAAAAAGAGAAATTTTTTAAAGAGAAAGTTGAATTTTGTTAAATGAAGTGGAGAACTGGAAGCAAATGATTATTAAATATCCGATATAATCAAATATTTAAAGAAAATCTGAAGGTAATGAGGACTGTCGTGTTTGTGTATGACATACGTAGGTGTTTTTAATTATTTTAGACATAATGCAAATGTCTGCCACAGTGCACACCGCATGTTTTGCCCAATGTTTACTCCGAAACTGTTGTGATACACATAACACTCACCGAATGCAGTACACACAGCGCACGTATCATTTATCCCCCCCAGCCCCCCACTTCGCGCCCTCACATTTCCCTTCTGTCTCTCTCACATTCGCTCTCTGTGTACAGTGGGTGGGACTTGAATCAAACCAGCACAAAGGCAGTAGTGGCTGTACATGTAATCGCAGAATAAAGGATGGACTAGCTACGCAGGTACACGGCAGATGCAGAGTAGTCTCATTGCAGCGGGATAACATTTCACTTGCTCGCGCAGTAACTTATCAGGCACACGTACTTACACTGCGTCTCATCTGAGCGTCCGGCCATTTTGCCCATTCGCATATGTGTGCGTTGGGTCATCAAACAACTCATCAAAAAGCTCATCAAAAATATTGAAAATAAAAAGAAATGGTATGGAAAAATCAACCAATCAAAATTCATATCCCCTGATAGGTAATCTGAATCTCATGTTTATTCATCTACTGAATATGTATCTTCAGCCTCTTTCAAAATGTGATAAAAATCTTATGTAGCTTCAAAAAAATTCATACAAAAACACTATTAAAATGTTGAAATAATTACCTAATTTATAGGGAAAATGGTAAGTATTGGAATTTGGCCCAAAATTTAAAAAAATGCAGTTTTTTAGAAATTATATTGAATGAATTATTATTATTCAAAATATGTAAATTACGTAAACACAAACCAATTCCAATACACAGTTTTTCTCGCAGAGCTAGTGAGCATGAAATCTAATGGAAAAATACAAATTTTCTTCTATTTTGCTCCCACATTAACCAACAGGTTGGTTAAACGGAATTATGTTGAAGGAATCATCTTCATATCGAATTTAAGCTATGAAATGTTCTCTCAAAGTATATTCTTAAAGGGTTATTTCCACTTTCAAGTCTGATGTCTGCAGATATTTACTGCAATAAATCATATATACCTACCTATTACGCTAGACACTTGTATACGCGAACCCGTTCGAGAACTTAACACAAATGCATCACAATATTGTGCGCACCCCCCATAATCCTATTGTTCTCCCCTTCGCCACTCATGCGCGGCAACACGCAACGGCCATCTTCCTCTTTCTTGCTCGCCCCGTCGAGTTAGGATGTCGAGTCACGGCGCTCCTGAAATCAGGTCTTTTTGTATCTTTTCAGCGCGCTTTCTCGCTCTTTAAAGCACTTTTCTGTACTTATTTTCGTTTAAGATTATAGTACTTTTGTGTTTTTATGTCACTCTTGCCGTTTGTAAGGGATATTTATGATTCCTTTCCAAGCAAGTTATTTTCATTTTCACTGCCAGCCCCACGTAGTGCGTATCCCGAAATTTATTATTACCTGCACTCTTATAAAGTATTTCATATTTTTGTATACTTCATTGTCTGTTTTATTGAATCAGTATGAGTTTGGAAGAAGAAGCTGCTAGGTCGCGGAGACCTGCTTCTTCCGAAGAGTCGTCTAGCAAGACGACTCGGCCCTCCAGAACTCTCCCGAGTACTTTCGTACATGGGGGAGGGAGGAGGGCTGCAGGTAAGTTGCCCAGTGGTGTTTCCCTGCAGGGTTTGCCAGCCTCGGAGCATGCGGCTTCGGGGCGGGTGGCGTTAGTTGAGTTTGGGACGTCAGCTCCGGAGCCCGTGGCTTCGGGGTGGGTGGCAACAAGCTCTAGTGGTTTGGATATTACGAATCCAATCCCCCGGTCACTGAGACCAGAAGGGGGGACGTCTGTTTCCCGCACGGTAGCGATGACTCGCATAAATCCGCTAGGGGAGACGCGTGCCACTATTGCAGGGCAGCTCACGGGCACCGCCAATGTTGGTCTGGGTTCTTAAACCCTAGCCCCCGGCCGATGCCAATGGGGGAGCGAGTACTGCCCAGGCTGTCTATATATCCAGCTGATGGGAAGGCTCGAGCCAACAATTATGGGCGCTCTACGGAGCAACAGGTGTGGTCACCTGAGCGCGCGTTTACTTCCGGTCTGACCTCGCAATGGCGTTGTCACCTGAGTGCGCGATTACTAGTGCTCTGCTATTGTCGCCCACGGGCGGAACAATAGTGAGTTCACATACTATTAGTAGTCGGTGGGCGAATACTGGGACCTCGTCCCAGTTTGCCCTCGCACTGGGCGCCTCAGGCACCCGGCCCATGGCTGTTGCATCTTCTTGCTCAGCCAGTATGGGTAATTTGTGCGTGACTTTGGGTACATACCCTCAGCGCACTTCTCCCGTAGAGGGATGTGGGCATCCCTCCGTGGAGGGTTCGGATCGTGTTTCCGAAGCGGCTTCAGAGATCCGTACGAAACCGCATAGACGCTCTAAAAAGCGGGTCTCGGCTTCGGCTCCTGTTGAGCCAGCTAAAAAGAAGCCTAAGAAAGGGGCTAAAAGAGGCAAGGCTTTGCCTGCCTCTTGCCCGCCTGGCCCGTCTAACCCGCCTGACTCCTCTCAATCTGAGATGCTCAGCATGATGCGGGCTTTTGCCCAAAGTCAGGGTTGGTCCCTCTTACCGGGTACCTCAACCCCTGCTTCTGTCCTTCTTCTAGGGTCTGACATTGAGACTAATCAGCCTTTTATGGTTGATTCTTCATTGTCTGAGACGGGATCGCTTGCGCCTCCTATTCCCGCAGCCCTCGGGGCTCCGCCGGGTGAGGAGACTTATAGTGGTCCATGTGAGTGTCCGCCTGTTTCGTCTTTTGTTTGCGGTCCTTTGTCCCGATCAATTCAGGCGGAACCAGATTTGGAGGCGGCTTCTCAAGCTTCGGTTTCCGAATCGTTTGAGCAGGCAGAGCCTCAGTTGCTCTCCCTTTGTGGGGTAGAAGCGATTGCTTTATTGTCCAAATATCTCCCTGAATTTCAGTCAGCCCGGACTTGAGTGGTTTGATTCGGTCTTTCTTTCTGAAACGTCCTCCTCGTTCTTAGTTAGTCCCGTCTTGGAGTCTGCCTAAGGTCTTAGAAGCCCTAGCAAAGCCTCCTTTTGAGCCGTTAGGTGAAGCTTCGCTTCACCATCTTACGGTTAAGACCCTCTTCTTGGTAGCCATTGCCTCTGGGCAGAGGCGCAGTACCCTTCATGCCCTCTGTCTTACTCCTGGTCATGTTCGCTGGGAGAGAAAAGGCGTTAGATTGATTCCTAAGGCTTCTTTCATTGCCAAGAATCAAACGGCTTCCTCTGGCCCTGTTGAGATTTTTCTTTGTCCGCTTTCTGAATTTTCGTCAGTGCGCGAGGACAAGGTTTGGTGTCCTGTTAGAGCTCTCAAATGGTATATTGATAAGACTAAGTCTTATCGTAAGGATGTTCAGTTGTTCCTGATCACTCGAGAGCCTTTTTCTCCTGCTTCTCTTGATTCCATTTCTAGATGGATTGTCGAGGCTATTAGGGCTGCTGGCACAGAGGCTCTTTTGTCAGACAGTAAGCCTCATGCTCATGACACTCGTAGTGTCAGCACTTCTTGGGCTCTGTTTCAAGGTGTGGCGCTTAATGATATTTTGAAGGCTGCTTATTGGCGTTCGTCCAATTGCTTCATTTCTTGCTACCTTAGGGATGTCCCTGCAGGTGAGGCTATTTTTGCGTCAGCTACCTTGAAGGCCGCTGTGTCTTCTTTGTAATCCTGTTCCCTTCTTCTCTTGAAACATGCCTCCCGGTCTTTGAATGGGCACTGGTCTAACATAATAGGTAGGTATATATGATTTATTGCAGTAAATTTGTAAAATCAGCACTGATTTTCTTATTTACTATATAAATCTATATACCTATATACCTACCTATGACCCTCCCTCCTTCCCCTCACCTTGCAAGCAACATGTTTCTACTTGGGGTTGCTCGCAAAAGAGGGAGATGACCGTTGCGTGTTGCCGCGCATGATTGGCGAAGGGGAGAACAATAGGATTACGGGGGGTGCGCACAATATTGTGACGCATTTGTGTTAAGTTCTCGAACGGGTTTGCGTAGACAAGTGTCGAGCATAATAGGTAGGTATATAGATTTATATAGTAAATAAGAAAATCAGTGCTGATTTTACAAATTCACGTTAATTGATAAGAATTGAATAAAAGTGACATTTTGCAGGTATTTAGCTGTATTCAATTATGTAAATGTTGCAAGAGAGTATAATCCCTTTATTACCTTAAGTCATGTAGGAAAATCTTTTCTTTGTGTGTTTTTATTAATATTTTCCGCAAATATGCCCAAATTTGAAGCATCTCAGATGGAAGTTTGAAGGTGAATCTTCAAATCTACTTCTGTCCTACAAGCATGTTTTAGCGTGTCTTCTGTGAGAAATCTGTTGAAGTTGGGACGTTATGGCCAACTGACTCCTTTGATCTGGGAATGGGATTCAGGAGAGTAGCTCAAAGCTCCCTTCTGTAACACTCTAGAGACTAAACTATGATGAATTTGGTAAATTATTGAGAATATATTGCTCAGCGATCAACAAGAATATTTTCAATAAAGCCATTTTGTCTAACTAACAAATAATGCATTGCGAGGAGTTGGCGCGAGCGTGAGTAATTGAATTACAGGGAATAACATTCCATCCTGGGGGTGGATAGGATGAGATCAAAAGAGGAGAAGAGCACTCTCCATCTCTCTTCCACCTCCCTGGCATATGGGACTGCACACAGATGTGGCATGAATTTCCGGCCTGAACACTTCAGCTATTTTTCGTCATACTTTGAATATAAGGGCATTTGAAGAGAAATCCTTTTCAGGGGAAATTTCTACTATGATGTTCTTCCAAATTGACATAAAAGGAATGAGAAAGCTCGCAAATTATTTTTCACCTTTCCCAGAACTCAACTCTCCCTTTAAGAGATACCATTTTCTTATCAATTTTTGTATCGCAGGGGCCCTCAACATCATCCAGCGTGCATATAACATCTCTCTGTCGCGGTTGGTGTTTGAAGCTTGGCACAATGTCATGCAAGAATCTAGACGTACCAAAGAATACTTTGAGGTATACTTAAAAATACAATTTTCCTGCCCATTTTGAAATCACTTTTTGTGGGGGTGATATAATAAACTATTCTATATTCCTCTTACTTTCACATTCTCATATGTTTTTGACAATTTGTCATCTCTTCATTTTTTTTTCTTTTTATGTGAGTTCTTCTTGTTTCTCACCATCTATGATTATGAAGATAATGTGCATGTGATTTCTATTTCTTATTCCGTTGATTCATAATATTAAAACAATCTATATTACTAAAAAAATGGATTCTGTCTGTCTGTCTGTCCGGCTAAGCGTTTCGCCATCTGTTGACGCATTGAGTTGAAAGTTGGTATAGGGATAGGTGTTGGGTCCACGATGTTTGTGGCGCACTTTTCGTGTTGATCCGAGAGGTCAAAGGTCATCTAGGGGTCAAACAGGGTCAAATCTTAACCGAAAGTGCTATGGAGTTGAAAGTTGGTATAGGGATAGGTGTTGGGTCCACGAGGTTTGTGGCGCACTTTTCGTGTTGATCCGAGAGGTCAAAGGTCATCTAGGGGTCAAACAGGGTCAAATCTTAACCGAAAGTGCTATGGAGTTGAAAGTTGGTATAGGGATAGGTGTTGGGTCCACGAGGTTTGTGGCGCACTTTTCGTGTTGATCCGAGAGGTCAAAGGTCATCTAGGGGTCAAACAGGTTCAAATCTTAACCGGAAGTGCTATGGAGTTGAAAGTTGGTATAGGGATAGGTGTTGGGTCCACGAGGTTTGTGGCGCACTTTTCGTGTTGATCCGAGAGGTCAAAGGTCATCTAGGGGTCAAATACGATCAAATCTTAACCGAAAGTGCTATGGAGTTGAAAGTTGGTATAGGGATAGGTGTTGGGTCCACGAGGTTTGTGGCGCACTTTTCGTGTTGATCCGAGAGGTCAAAGGTCATCTAGGGGTCAAATAGGGTCAAATCTTAACCGACAGTGCTATGGGGACCAAAGTTGGCATGTGGGGTGAAGTTAGGTTAGCGAAAATTTTGGCGCCGATTACAAGGTCATCCGAGGTCATTTCAAGGTCAAATGGTAGGGAATGTCCTATGGGGACCAAGGATGAGATTTGTTTATTTGCAAAGTCTGAGAACCGCGTATGTCCGAGAACCGCGATCCCCCGGGTAATCGGCTAGTAATTCATAACATTAAAACAATACTATACAGTTTTATATTAGCAGCTTTATTTTAGGTGCTATTTATTGTCAGTTGCAATGTACATGTGAATGCATACCTGGTTGTAGGTAATTCAGGCAGTAATAAAAGAAATTGGACAATCTTTGCTTCTTTTTTTTTCTTTGTCATTCTTTCTCAACCTTTGAACAGAGGTTAGAGCGGGGTGAGTTGGATGGAGAGGAGGATATGTTAGGTCCCAGAGGAGAGGCCAGAGATGATATATCATTATTACCTAGAAGAGTTGCCATTAAGGTAAGCAGTATTCACAACGATACAGACCATCAAACTCCCCCCCCCCCCACCCCTGAAAAAAATGCAATGAAATTCAAATAAAAGCCTAAAATAATAAGAATAATAACAATAACGATGATGATGATGATGATGACTATGGCTTGCCTGGCCTTGCAACATGTAATGTATGCAATTTGTTCCGACTATTGAAATGCTATTTTCATTAACAGGTGAATGAAATAATTTGTCAGTAGGCACTTGATGTAGGTATTAAATTTGAGTACATTATGAAAACGGCCTAGACTCATTATAGGATACAGGAGACTTCAGTTTATTAGAAAAAATAAAAACATTGAAATAAAAAGAAAGTCCTGATTTAGTTTTGACTGTTTGTTTCCTTCAGATCTTTGGGTTCCTTGACCTTGTGGACATCAGTAGATGCTCCCGGGTGTGTCGCTCATGGAAGATGATCACAAGCAATAGCTCCCTCTGGAGTCGAGTGAGTGTACAATGTTTGGTTTGTAGGATACATATGATGTGTAGATTAACACCTAAAAAGGTACCACTCGCCAAAAAATATATTGCTCTGTGTTCAGGGTTCCATGTCGCTATATTACTGGCAAGTTCAAATATACTCACCATGAACATAAAAGCGACTGGTAACTAGTCTATGCACTCGTACTTGCTCACATAGAATAGGGGCACGCATGGAACCCAAGTCCGACTTGGGGCTCTACGTCAGTTATTATGTTATTTTGCCATACCTCTTTACCGCTGATCCCAATGATGCCAGGTAAAGTTTTTTATGCCTCCGCCCACCGTAGGTGGTGCCGGAGGCATTATGTGTTCGGGTCGTCTGTCCGTCCGTCTGTCCGTCCGTCTGTCCCCTTTTGGTTGTCGCGATAACTTCAAAACCGTTTTTTTTTGGATCAGTTTGTAACTAGGCCCATGTATGCATATGGGAAGGACGGTGAACTGATTAGATTTTGGGGTCTCAAGGTCAAAGGTCAAAGGTCACAGAGGTAATTATGTACATAAAAATGGTTAGTTCTCGCAATAACTGAAGAACTGTTTGACAGATCAGCTTCTAACCTGGCCCATGTTTGCATATGGGAGGGACGATGAACTGATTAGATTTTAGGGGATCTCAAGGTCAAAGTTCAAAGGTCATAGAGGTCATTATATACATAAAAATGGTTCGTGATATATGGAGTTTAGGCCTACCTATTTTAGAAGGGGACAGTAAATATCTATTTCCTTGGTGTATTTGATGATTGTAAGTCATCAATGGTAATTAAGTTTTTTATTTGAAAATAAAATGAAATAAATTTTCTGTCTCCTGTGCTTTTGAAATGAAAAGATTTGTAAGTTTGATGGACCAATCCTTTTTAAAGTGTATATGTATGCCATACATTGCTAATCTGGTGATGGCGGAGGCATAAATTCCGACCGCGCGTGGTCGGAGATTCATCTAGTTGTATATTTCTGTTGTCTGTATATAGCAATATGAGTTCGGAAGAAGAAGGAGTTTGGTGAAGGAGTTAGGTCATGGAGACCTGCTTCTTCCAGTACCTTCGTACCTGGGGGGGGGGGGGCGAGGAGGGCTGCAGGTAAGTTGCCCAGTGTTACCCCGCAGAGTTTGCCAACCTCGAAGCACGCGGCTTCGGGGCGGGTGGCTTTAGTTGAGATAGGGACGGCAACCCCGAAGCCTGCGGCTTTGGGACGGGTGGCATCAGGTTCTAGTGGTTTGGATATCATAAATCCAATCCCCCGGTCGCTCCGACCAGAAGGGGGGACGTCTGTTTCCTGGCCTGCTGCGTGCACTCGCACAAAGCCGCTAGGGGAGATTCGTGCCACTACTGCGGGGCAGCTCATGTTGGTCTGGGTTTACATACCCTAGCCCCCGGTCTTAACCATATGGGGGAACGAGTGCTACCCGGGCTGTAGCTTTTGCCAGCTAATGGGAAGACTCGAGCCAACAATTTTGGGCGGTTTGTGGAGCACCGGGTCGTCACCTGAGTGCGCGACTACTAGTGGCCTCCTATTGCTACCCACAGTCAGAGCAACAGTGATTCCACATACTATTAGTAGTACTTGGGCGAACACTGGGACCTCGTCCCAGTTTGCCCTCGCTCTTGGCGCCTCAAGCGCCCACCCCATGGCTGTAACCTTAGGTTGCTCGGCTAGAGCGGTTAGTGTGTGCGATAGTGTGTGGGAGGCCATCACCGGAGACGCCTTCGTGCACTCTGTAGTACGCGACGGATTCTTCATAGATCTATCCGCCCCCCTCCCCGGAGGGGCCATAAGATCTCGTTCACCTCCCATGTCTGCCCAGGCTCGTTGTCACACTTCAACGGTGATCAAATCTCTGTTGAACAAAAGGGCAATGGAAAAGGTAAAAGACCATCCACGTCTTTCTCTCCGATTTTTCGTTATTCCCAAGCGCTCGGGAAAACTCCGATTGATTCTGAACTTGAAAAGGATAAACAAATTCATTCCTCTGGTGCCTTTTCGGATGGAAACTCCAGCCTCAATTCTCCCGCTGATCAAGAGGAAGGATTACGCAATCTCTATAGATCTCAAAGATGCTTCAACGGATCTTCTGGGATTCTCCTTCCTTTCAGAGACTTTCCGTTTTCGTGCTCTTCCCTTCAGGCTGCGCCCAGCCCCTCGAGTCTTCACGCGGGTAGTGGCTGCCTTGGCAGCCTCGCTGAGGAGCCGCGCCTTCGTCTGTTTTGCTATCTGGACGATTGGCTCCTCTTAGCGTAGTCGGAAGCTCTTCTTTCAGACAGAGCACGCACGCTGGTCAATGTGATGCAAGACTTAGGTTTCCTAATAAATTGGGAAAAGTCAGAATTGATTCCTACACGCCAACCAGTTTTTCTGGGGGCAGTGATATTCAGAATCAATTAGCAAGGCCCTGTCGAGACAGGATACTTACTATTGTCTCAGCGGCTCGCCGGCTACTTTTGGCCAGAAGGGTCAGGGCCAGGCAGGGGCTTCAGTTCTTGGGCTATCTAGCCAGTCTGGTCGATGTTCTTGAGGATTGCCAGCTTCTTATGAGGCCCTTTGAGAGTCATCCCTTCAGGTTTTACAAACCGTGCAGGGATTCTCTCTTGGTCTGGATTCCAGTCCCAGTAGAAAGCAAATCCCTTCTCTCCCGCTGTACAAACTTGGCGTTTCTCGCACTGTCGATTTCAGTCTCAACAGATGCCTGTCGGCTAGGGTGGGGCGGACATTGCACTGCAGCACGGTTTCGGGGGACTGGTCTCATCTTGGGACTCTACCCCATATCAATGTCCTAGAATTCATGGCAGTTTTCTTAACCCTGCTTCACTTCAGACGAGGGCTTTTCCGTCGTTCATTTCTGATTCTCACGGACAATGTCACAGTTGCGGCTTATATCAATCGGCATTGAGGCACTCGTTCTGCCACCCTGGATGCCCTAGCCGCACAACTGTGGAGGGGGTGTCGTCACATGGCGATCATGCCTGTTGCCTCCTTCATCCCCGGTCAGGAAAACCTCATTGTGGACTTCCTATCCTGGGGCAGGTGCCTTCTATCAGAATGGAAGCTCCATCCAGAGCTTGTTATTGATGATCTTCTGTTCACTCTTGCGGGTCTGCAGTGGTCACAACTATCTAGTGCGGCCGCTACAGTTACGCAATGCCGCAGGGCTTTGGCCCTTACTGCCCTTGGGGTTAAGGAGCGTGACTTACCGTCACTCCTCCAATATTTCCCTTCTAGGGGCCTTTCTCTCTTCGGTGGGAATTTTACCAGAGTGTTTCAGAGAAAAATCGAGGCACGGAAACAGACTGCCGAGATGGCCAAACAGTTCCGTGCTCCCTGCCAGCCGGCTCCGGTTTCCATCCGACGGGGTTATTGTTCCCGCTTCGGGACAACATCGTCGGGTGATGGTAATTCTTCCTTCTGGTACTCCTCCAAACTTTCGTATGGGGGGTGGATGCGGCAGAGCTCCTTCCAGAGGGTGTCATGGCTCTCAAGTCGAAGTCTGGCTCGCAGGCTAAGCCTTGCTTTCCTGAGCGCTTGTGCTCTCGGACATAGTAAGTGGTCGACTTTAACGTTTTCTCCCAGCTTGGGAGGCCTCCACCAGAGATGCCTTCGTGCCCTCCGTAGAGTCTTTTAGATCTTTCCGCCCCCCTCCCCAGAGGAGCCATAAGAACTTGACTACCTTCCATGTCCGCCCCGGCTCGTCACCACAGAGATCAAATCTCTGTAGGAAAAAGGGGCTATAGAGATGATAGAGGACCATTCCTCCCTATTTCTCCGATATTCGTAATCCCCAAGCGCTCGGGGAAGTTCTGTATGATCCTGAACATGAAAAGGATAAACCAGTTCTTTCCACCGGTCCACTTCCGAATGGAAACACTAGCTTCAATTCTTCCGCTGATCAGGCAAGAGAATTACGCAATCTCTGTGGATCTCAAAGACGTGTATTTCCATATCCCTATACATCCTGCTTCAAGGGATCTTCTGGGATTCTTTTTCCTATCCGAAACCTTCCGGTTTTGTGCTCTCCCCTTCGGGCTGCGTCCAGCCCCTCGGGTCTTTACTCGGGTAGGGGCTGCCCTGGCAGCCTCGCTAAGGAGTCGTGGCCTTCTTCTGTTCTGCTATCGAGACGATTTTCTTCTCCTGGCAGAGTCCGAAGCTCTTCTCTCAGACCAAGTACACACACTGATCAACCTGACCCAAGAATTAGGTTTTGTAATAAATTGGGAGAAGTCAGAACTGATTCCTACATGCCGACCAGTTTTCCTGGGGGCAGTGATAGACATACAGAATCAGTTAGTGTGGCCCAGCCGAGACAGGATACTTACGATCGTCTCCACTGCCCGCAGACTACTCTTGGCCAAGGGGGTCAGGGCCAGGCAATGGCTTCAATTTCTATGAGGACTGCCGGCATCTTATTAGGCCTTTTCAGAGGCATCTTCTCAGATTTACAAACCGTGCAGGGATTCCCTCTCAAATTGGGTCTTAATTCCAGAGGACGTCACATCCTTTCTTCCCGGTTGGACAAACAATGTGTTTCTCGCACGGGGCAAGTCCTTATGTACCCCCCCCCTTCTGTCAATTTCAGCTCGACGGATTCATCTCTCCTAGGGTGGGGCAGACATTGCAACGGCAGCACGGTCTCGGGGGACTGGTCTCCCCTTGTTAGTCTACCCCATATTAATGTCCTAGAACGATTTTCTTAACCTTGCTTCTTTTCAGACGACGGTTTCTCTGTTGCTCAGTTCTCATTCTCAGGGACAATGTCACTGTTGCGGCTAACATCATTAGGCAGGGAGGCCCCCGCTCTGCCACTCTGAATGCCCTAGCCGCACACTTGTGGAGGTGGTGTCGTCTCATGACAATTATGCCGGTTACCTCTTTCATCCCCGGTCAGGGGAACCTTATTGCGAGACTTCCTATCCCGGGGCAGGTGCCTTCCATCAGAATGGAAGCTCCATTCGGAGGTGCTTCCCATCTTTCCAAACATTTGGGCCCTCTGGAGTTCGATCTATTTGCTTCAGCTCTCAACCACCAGCTTCCGAGATACTGCTCCCGAGCATTTTCCCTCGTTTGGGAGAATCTTCAGGGGTTTGCATTTCCCCCCTTCCCCTTGATTCCGCAGGTCTTTAGGAAGATCAGGGAGGATCGGGCTTGGGTTCTTTTGATAGCTCCCTATTGGCCCAGGAGGATTTGGTTTCCAGAGCTGGTGAGTCTCTTGATGGTTCAGCCGTTTCCTCTTCCTTTGAGAGCGGATCTGGTATGTCAACCCCTTTCAGGGATTCTACACCACAGACCAGCGTCCCTTCATTTGACTGCTTGGCCCCTATCGGGGAGCCTGCAAGACAGTCAGGCCTTTCTGAGAGGGCCGCAGACTTGTAATGTCTAGTCGTAGAAATTCTACTAGGGAAGTTTACAATTCCCGTCTTTCAGCCTTCTTTCAGTGGTGTCGGGTCCGGGATCAAATCCCGTCTAGGCTCCTATTGGCTCAATCACAGATTTTCTAATCTCTCTGTTTGACAAAGTAAAGTCTATCCCTACTATCTGAGGCTAGCGGTCAGCGATCGGTGCTACTCACTGGGGCTTTTTGGACGTTTCGGGAATTTCCAATTCCCCGCTTTTGAGTGGACTAATTCGTTCTTCCTTCTGAAACGTCCCTCCCTTTCTCAATTAGTTCCGTCTTGGAGTTTGCCACAGGTTCTATAAGCCTTGGCTAAACCTCCTTTTGAACTTCTGGGCATGCTTCGCTTCACCATCTTATGGTGAAGGCTTTTTGGTAGCCATTGCCTCTGGCCAGAGGCGCAGCACCCTTCACGCTCTCTGTCTTACTCCCGGACACGTTCGCTGGGAAAGAAAGCGTGTTAGGCTTGTTCCTAAAACTTCATATATTGCCTAGAACCAGACGGTTTCTTCCGGCCCTGTTGAAGTTTTTCTTTGTCCCCTATCTGATATTTCTTCAGTACGTGAGGACAAGGTATGGTGCCCTGTTAGAGCCCTTAATTGGTATATTGACAAGACTAAGGCCTGTCGCAAATATGATCAGCTCTTTCTGATCACTCGAGAGCCCTTCTCTCCAGCTTCTCTTGACTCTATTTCTAGATGGATTGTCGAAGCTATTCGGGCCGCCGCCCCGGGGGCTCTTTTGATAGATGGTAACCCCCATGCTCATGACACACGTATTGTTAGCACTTCTTGGGCCCTTTTTCAAGGTGTGACACTTGATTATATTATGAGGGCCGCCTATTGGCGTTCTCCAAATTCTTTCATTTCCTGCTATTGAAGGGATGTTCCTGCAGGAGAGGAATTACTTGCGTCAGCTACCTTGAAGGCGTCAGTGTCTTCCCTGTAATCCTTTTCCTTCCTCCCTTAAAACATGCCTCCGAATCCTAAATGGGTGTTAGTCTAGCAAAAATAGGCAGGTATATATGATTTATAGCAGTAAATTTCTAAAATCAACAATGATTTCCTTATTTACTAGATAAATACATAGCAGTAAATAAGAGTAAATTTCTAAAATCAGCGCTGAATTTTCTTATTTACTAGATAAATCTATATGCCTACCTATGACCCTCCCTCCTACCCCTCTCCTTGCAAACACCATGTTTTACTCTTTTGGGACTGCTCACAATAGACAAAGATGGCCGTTGCACATTCATGCGGGTGAGGGAGGAAGGAGCTAACAATGGATTACGGGGGTGCGCACAATATTGTGACTTATATGTGTAAAAGTTCTTGATTGGGTTGCGTAGTCAGGAGACTAGCAAAAATATTTAGGTATATAGATTTATCTAGCAAATAAGAAAATTAGTGCTGATTTTACAATTTGCGAGCACTACGCTTGGTCAGATTCTCTTTCTCATTTTAAATTCTTAATGACATAAAAGACAAAGACATCTAGGAATAATCGTCTTCAAAAAGTCAATATATAATAAAAAGTTTGTTTGTGGTTGTATGATTTTTTGGGGGCAAAATTTCGTATGCTTGTGAGTTTTCCCCATATTTTTTTTTCCAAATGAGTTGTCAAAGTTGGGGTGCGGCCTTTAAGCCGGAAAATATGGTACAAAATACAAGTATTTTACTTAGTTTTTAGCTGAGATAAAAAAATACTTAAGCAATTTTGGTATCTTTTGGCTATGTATTTTACCCTAAGTCTAAGAATTAAGCCAATTACTTGATTGGCAGGTACGCGACTTTCATATACTAGTATACGTGGAGCAGTATACTGTAAGCTATGCACAATCAAGTGGGCAATAGATGCAAGGCATTTATTGTGCATTATTTTGGACAGGATATGTGACGTCACTATGATGATGATGATGATGCACAGCACTTGTATAGCCCCATATATCTGTTAAAAAAACATTCAAAGGGGCTTGCTCCATAAAAAAGTTACTTGTCACACACTTGCTGAAATAGGTAAGTTTTGAGGCCTGATTTAAAATGATCAAGTCCAGTGATGTTTTAGAGATCATACTGTATTTTCCGGCTTAAAGGCCACACCCCAACTTTGACAACTCATTTGGGAAAAATCACAAGCATAAGAAATCTGGCCCAAAAGATCATACAACCCCCCCCCCCCCCCCCCAAAAAAAAAAAATGCAATTTTTTTTTATTGTTTTGACTTTTTGAAGACGATTTTTCCTAGATGTTTTTGCTTTCTCTGGATGTCACTGAATTCTTTGAGATTTTGTATGGAGGTCCATCATAGATTACTCTAGACTTCTTCAGTTTTTGGTGATGCTGCCCCCAGTGTTCCGTCTTTTATAGGGTCAAAGGTCCCTATTTAGTGGATATTTTGTGTGCGCTCTGCAGAACACATTTCTTGACAGATTTCTTTCAACTTTTCTGTAGAGATGCATTATACATTATACATTATGCATTATATCTACACACAATGGGTGATTTCACGCTCGGTGTTGGTGTTTAGAGTGAAATTGCTCCTAAAGTCAAGCTCAAACACAGCTGTTCAGATTAAGGAGCCGATACCAATATCCTAACAAAGCATAACAGTAAAAATTTCACTGAAATCGGATGTAAAATAAGAAAGTTATGGCATTTGGAGGTTTTGCATTATTTCATGAAACAGTGATATGCATAGCATGGGCGGTATGCAAATGAGTGAACCGATGATGTCACACACTCACTTTTCCTTATGTATTTTATCATATGAAATTTCAAATATTTCAATTTTTATAGATGTGATAATAAAGAATCCCTTCCTTGTATGAAAATAAGTTAAAATAATGATGATTTTACATGTTCCATATGGAGTCAAACCATGTTTTACATTATTGAAGCAAAAAAATGAAATATATGATATTTCATATAATAAAATACATAAGGAAAAGTGAGTGCATGACATCATCGGTTCACTCATTTCCATACCGCACGTGTTATGCATATCACTGTTTCATGAAATAATGCAAAACTTCAAAATGCCATAACTTTCCGATTTCAGTGAAATTTTTACTGTAATTTATGCTTGTTTCATTTCACTCTGTTTATTCAAATCAACTTGATATTGAGGTGGACTTGGCCTTTAACATTGGCAATGGCATTCGTACCGATTTCTAGAATATCGTAAAATTACACGAGTAGTCTGGTAATTCTAAAAGAAATAATTATTTGATCTGGAGTGCGGTAAGAAACTTCACAGAAATGGATAGTCTTGACAGGAACAGTAAGTTTAGATATGATTTCTCTTGAGTTTCTCACTTGCAGCAGAAAAATGCTGCAGTAGCTAATGCAGCTGCTTGACCCCGGATGGGACGGCGTAGCGTAGGGCAAACGGCCAAATTTCAAGCATTGGCTAAGATTAGCCGTGAAGTTTCATGACTTTTGTATTGTAAATGTTGATTTAGAGCTCATCCTGTTAAATGATGTGGATTCTCTGGGTCTTTAATTACGGAATATCTGATGTCATTTTTATTATATCTATCTTAAAAAGAAAATTAGGTCAGATTTTTTATTCACTCCTTCAGCCCCATTAAAAAGCAAAAGTAGTTCCTTTCCGTGTTATCTAGATCAAACGTTAGACCAAATGTTGGCCTAGATCTAACTTCAGGCCTATATGACCATAATACCTCTTAACACCTGTGAAATTACACTTTAAATGACGCTGTTATTTCTCATGATTAATCAGCAAAATTTCCCATAGCTAGCAACACCAACACCAACACCGACCGTGAAATCGACATTTCCTAATCCCTAGGGGTATAGTGCTGGTGAATGGGAATTTGTACATGAAATTAAACACCGCCAGAAATACATTCAACCGACTGTTGATGAGAAAATACCCCCAAATATTGTTTTGTTTTTGTTTTAAGTATGTCAGTGATTTCTGGTGTTGTAGAAGAAATAATACAGGGGTACAACTGCCAGTGAGACACTCGACTGACTGTTGTTGAAGAGAAAATACTGACAAAAAAATGTTTTAATGCGCTGGTAATTGCTGTTGTTGTGAAAAAGAAAATACAGCAAGGGGGGAAAAATGCCAGAAATACACTCGACTGACTGCTGTTGATGAGAAAAAACCCAAAATATTTTTTTTGTTTATTTTAGTACGTAGGTAATTTTTGGTGTTATTGAAGGAAAAATTCAGGGGGGGGGGGGGCAACTGCCAGTGCAGGGACGCTTGACTGACTGTTGTTGAAGAGAAAAATTACTGACGGAAATGTTGTTGAAATAAAAGAAATATAGCAAGGGGGAAACATGCTAGAAATGCACTCGACTGACTGTTGTTGATGAGAATATACCCCCAAATATTTGTTTTCATTTTTAAGTACATGTACATTAGTAATTTCTGGTGTTGTTGAAGAAAATAATACAGGGGGGGGGGGGCTGCCAGTGAGACACTGGACTGACTGTTGTTGAAGAGAAGCATTATACTGAAGAACAAAATTGTTTAAAGTATGTCAGTATTTTCTAGTGTTGTATGTAGAAGACAAAATACAGAAGGAAAAAATGGCAGGTCGAGGGACACTAAACTAACATACATGTATTAGTTGAATTGAATTGAAATGGTATTTATTGAAAAATCCATAAGGCAGCTCAAGAGCTGAATTTCATGGAAAATATATATATTCAAATATAAAAATACAAGTTAAAATACAATTTGATATACAATTTGACATATATTCGTATAAATTTACAACTAGAAAGGCCGTCAAAGGCGGCAGACCCACGCCTTAATTAGCGGTGCTACAGAGTAGTTGCAACACTATACTAACTATGGGGTCAAAACTACAAGGTTACACAGAATTTGCAGGCGTCAACCGATCATCACCAAAATCTAATCGATTCTTTCCCTAATCGATTCTTTCCTGTCACTATCCGAACTGAAGTTCCTATACTTTACTATGTGGTCAAAACTTCAAGGTCACACAGAATTTGCAGGGGTCAACCGATTATCACCAAAATTTAATCGATTCTTTCCTGTCACTATCCGAACATTCCCTGAAAATTTTGTGCAAATCCATTCACCCGTTCTCTAGTTATCTTGTACACAAAGAAAGAAAGAAAGAAACAAACAAACATACGGAGCCCTTTACATAACCCTGCCAATTTTATCGGCATGGGTAAAAAATAGAAAGAGAGAGGAAGGGAGAGAGAGAGAATCACTGAGAGAAAAAAAAATAGGGGAGAGAGTAAGATGGAATAAGATAGGGAAGGATCAGAGAAAGAATGTAAATAGCGGAAGGGAGGGAGAGAAAGAGGGAGAGAAGGAGAAGCAAAATGAATTATTCATCGTACTCTTACGTAACGTAAATCGTTAACAAGTTTTAAGTTCAACAAAACGTAGATTCATATTCATGAAACATATAACTGGAAAGAGAGGCAGGTGGAAAATGAAAAAGAGGTGAGAGAGAGGTGGAGGAAGAAAACGAATGGTGATACGAAAGAGGAGAAAGGAAGAAGACGAAGAGGGAGAGAGGGAGGAGGAGAAGACGTAAGAGCTAACAAAGAGAAATGTACATAAATATAAGTAGTATAATATAACACTATAGCAGTGATGACATATTGATGATGATTATGCTGGAACCTCAGTTACTTATATTTTTCAGCCTCATAGTAAACAAAAGTCAAAAGTCAGTAAAACTTCAATTGTGAAATTCCTATGATAGTGTTCTTGAAAATTGAAAATTGATGATTAAATCTATTCTAACATGTGGGATATATATATTGCAATAATCGATTTCTATATGATTCACAGGAGTTAGATCCTCCCATTTCATCCCATTGTTGATCATAGCTGAGAACACCACCGGGCCAAGTTTTGTTCCTTGCGGTATACCTGAGGTGAGAGAACAGGGGTCCGACAGGGTACCTTTGTACTTCACCTGTTGTCAATTACAAAGGAAATCAGCTATCCATGCTACAAGTAAGGAGGCAACTCCCATGCTGAGTAGTTTTCCTATAGCAATTGAATGGTCAACAAGGTCGAAGGCTTTTGAGGAGTCTGTCAGAAGGGCCGTTGATACAGATCCCGCTTTATCTGCTTGAATATGCAGAGTGTTGAGGGCATCCCCAAGGCAGTGAGTGGTCGATACGCCTGGAAGATTGTCGTATTGGGCAGGGTCGAGATGATGGCGCATCATTCGTAATGTATCACAAGCTATGAAGTGTTCTGCTATTTTTCACAAAGAAGTCTATTAATGCTATTGGACACAGGTTGTTGATTGTAGCTGGCGAAGACTTAGGTATTGGAATGACGTGTGCTCGCTTCCACTCCTCAGGCACCATGTGATCACGATAAGAACTGTTTATCGCATGTGCTAGTGGACTAGCAAGCTCAAGGCAGAACAGCTTAATGAATATGGCTGAAATACCATCAGGCCCACACGATTTCCACTGCTTTACATGACTCAGTTCTAAGAATACTTTGTATGGTCAGACACGGCGAGGTCGCTCTGGTGGTAAGTATGCGGGCAAGGACAATCTGTCCAGTGGAGGAAGATCAACAGTTTGTTTTCCATATGCTGTTGTAGAAGAGAAAGATTTTTGTTGTTGTTGACATTCTGGTGTTATAAATACAGAAGCAAAAAGTGGGCAGGGAGGGTGAAGAGAGAAAGAGAAAGGTTGGGAGAGGGGAGAAACGAGAGTAATGGAAAAAGAGAGAGGGGGTGAGAAATGGTATGAGAAAGACGATGAGAAACCATACACAAATAAGACAATCTATATATACCAGCAAAAGAGTTTGAAAGTAGATGTTTCAGGTTTGAAATTATAAATTCATAAAGCAGTTAAAAAAAACATAGGACTGAAATTATCAAACATATAATGAAAGTTTGGGAAATTAATCATTTGATATGACCTAATTCTAATTAAGTTAACAAACCCAAGCAACAGGAAAAATAATGAAATGGAATTTAGAATAAAATCTAAGTAAAGTTCAAGAAATCACGAAAATATCCCTTTTCATTCCCGGCCTGCTTCCTTTTTACTGCTTGCTTAAGAGTGAAATACTAAATTAATTTCGTTTATTGTTATTTTTATCCCAAAAGTAACATAATTATACCAAGGACTGAGGAGTTTTTCCTTCAATCTGTATGTTTTCAGCAGTAGAATAATTATTTAAAAATTGGTCGACGCCTACCATAAGTTAATTTACTGCAATAAATCATATATACCTACCTATTATGCCAGTAGTCTTGACTACGGGACCCCTTCGAGAATTTATCACACATGAGTCACAATATTGTGCGCACCCCGCGCAATCCTATTGTCCCCTTCGCCACTCACGCGCGTCAACACGCTACGGCCATCTTCCTCTTTCTTGCTCGCCCCCGACGAGATAGGACGTATAGTCACAGCGCTCCTGAAATCAGGTCGTATAGTATCTTTTAGGCGCGCTTTTTCGCATATTTAAAGCACTTTTAGGTACCTATATTCGCTTAGATTATAGTACTTTGTGTTTTAGTAGTCACTCTTGCTGATTGCAAGGGATTTTTGATTCCTTTTCTTGGCATTTATTTTTCCCTTTCACGGTCAGCCCCACGTAGATATTTCTGTGTGTTTGCGGGTGTTTCCGTTTGTCACCGAGCCTTTGGGTTCGGTGTTTGTTCTTACGGTTTTTTGGCTGTGAAAATCTTTTGTGCGTATCTCCCAAATAAATTTACTCTTATTTTACTGCATTCAGTTGAAGTATTTCTTATTTCGAAAAGTATACTTTATTGTCTGTTTTATTGCAGTGGTATGAATTCGGAAGAAGAAGCGGTTAGGTCACGGAGACCTGCTTCTTCCGAAGAGTCGTCTAGCAAGACGACTCGGCCTTCCAGAACTCTCCCGAGTACTTCGGTACATGGGTGAGGGAGGAGGGCTAAGGGTAAGTTGCCTAGTGGTGTTTCCTTGCAGAGTTTGCCAGTCTCGGAGCTTGCGGCTTCGGGATGGGTGGCGTTAACTGAGTCGGGATTGTCAACTCCGAAGCCCGTGGTTTCGGGGTGGGTGGCGTCAGATTCTAGTGGTTTGGATATCTCGAATCCAATCCCCCGGTCGTCAAGACCAGAGGGGGGGGCGGTTGTTTCCCGTACGGTAGCGCTCACTCGCTCTGATCCGTTAGGGGAGACGCGCCCCACTACTGCAGGGCAACCCACGGGCTTAGTCCATGTTGGTATGGGTTCTCAGACCCTAGCCCCCGGCAAACGCCATATGGGGGAACGAGTACTTCCTGGGCTGTCTACAATGCCAGCTAATGGGAATGCTCGAGCTAACAATTATGGACGCTCTTCGGAGCAACAGGTGTTTTCACCTGAGTGCGTGACTACTAGTGCTCCCCTATTGCCGCTCTCTAGCGGTCCAATAGCGGGTTCACACGCCTTTAGTAGTCATTGGGCACATACCGAGTCATCTCGGTCTGCCCCCGCACTGGGTGCTTTTAGCTCCCAACCCATGGCTACTGCATCTTCTTCCTTAGCCAATATGGGTGATTTGGGCGATTCTTTGGGCTTACGCCATGAGCGCTCTAATCCCTTTAAGGGAATTGAACGTCCCTCCGCGGAGGGTTCGGTTCGTGTTTCCGAAGCGGCTTCGGAGATCCGAACAAATCCGATTAAGCGTTCTAAGAAAAGGGTTTCGGCTACGACTCTTGTCGAGCCAGCCAAGAAAAAGGCCAAGAAGAAGGCAAAAAGTGGCAAGGCTTTGCCGGCCTCTTGCCCGTCTGGCCTGGCTAACCCAGCTAGCTCCTCTCAAGCTGACATGTTCAGCATGATGCGGGCTTTTGCTCAGAATCAGGGTTGGTCCTTTGTACCGGCTACTTCAACCCTGACTTCTGTCCCTATTCAGGGGTCTGACTTTGAGACTAATCAGCCTTTTGTGATTGATTCGTCTTTGTCTGAGTCGGATTCGCATGTGCCTCCTATTCCCGCGGCCCTTGGGGCGCCGCCGGGCGAGGAGACTTTTGTTGAACCATGCGGGGCTCTGCCTGCTCAGTCCTTTGTTGGCGTTCCTTTGTCTCATTCCACTCGGGTGGAACCAGACTTGGAGGTGGCCTCTCAAGCTTCGGTTTCTGAATCGCTTGGGCAGGCGGAGTCTCAATCGCTCGCCCTCTGTGGGGTGGAAGCGATCGCTTTGTTGTCCAGATATCTCCCTGAATTTCAGTCAACCCGCGCGCAGGGTTCAACTTCGCGTTGGTTTAAGCAGCAGGATTCCTCCGAGGGTATTGCTCTTGAGGAGGATTTCAAGCTGGAGTATGACCGCATTGAGGCCGCACTGTTGGTTAAGCGCCCTAATGCGGTTAAGGGTAAGGCTTTCGCCTTTCGTTCTCAGGATCAAGACAGCTTTTTCAAGGCTAAGACTCTTTCTCCTGAGATTTTGGAGGTTGGTCGTCGCTTGCGGGCGACTAATCCGCTTACCTCCGCTGCGTTCAAGGCGGAGGATAAGTTTTGGTTTAATATTGAAAACCAGGTTAGGTCAGGTATGCGTTTGGCGGCTTTTCAAGGGTTTCTCTCCGACCTTAGGTCCAGGGCGGAGGAGTTGAATGTTACTGATGGTGACAAGCTGATTATTGACGACTTGCTGCATACTCTTTCTTGTCTGCAGTGGTCGCAGCTTTCCACCGCAGCTGCTTCGGCTACGTTCCGTCGCAGGACCTTGGCTCTCTCGGCACTGGGTGTTAGAGAGTCGGGCATTGCTCAACTTCTCCGGGATGTTCCGTCTCGGGGTCCTTCGCTTTTTGGTGGTAAATTCGCTACGGTTTTTCAGAGAGAGATCGATGCGCGAAAACAGATCTCGGATATGACTAAGCAGTTTCACACTAGCTCTAAGTCAACGCGGGCCCCTGTCCGGCGTAGGCCTGCTGGTCCCGTTTCGGGTCAACGCAGCCGCGTGTCTAGGGTCCCGCCTCCTAAGCCGCAGCCAGCTCCTTCTCGCGGGAGAGGGAGTCGTGGCAGGGGCATTTCGAGAGGTTCTCGTGGTAAGGCGACGGCTTCGTTGAAGGCCAAGCCTGGGTTTTGATGTTTTTCCCCGAGCGCTTGTTCGTCCGAATGTGGTAGGTGGCCGACTTCATTCGTTTCTCCCCGCTTGGGAGGCCATCTCCGGGGACGCGTTTGTTCTCTCCGTCGTGCGAGACGGATTCTTCATAGATCTTTGCGCTTCGCTGCCCGGAGGGGCTATAAGAATTCGGTCACCTCCCATGTCTGCCCTGTCTCGATCTCATGCTTCAAAGGAGATCGAGTCTCTTTTGGAAAAGAGGGCTATAGAAAGGGTAAGAGACAGGCCGTCTCTTTCCCTTTCTCCGATTTTTGTTATTCCCAAGCGCTCGGGAAAACTTCGTTTGATACTGAACCTGAAAAGAATAAACAAATTCATTCCTCCGGTTCATTTTCGGATGGAGACTCTCGCCTCCATTCTTCCGTTGATCAAAAGGAAAGACTACGCGGTCTCGATAGATCTCAAGGACGCGTATTTTCACATTCCCATTCATCGCGCATCCCGCGATCTTCTGGGGTTCTCCTTCCTCTCAGAGACTTATCGTTTTCGTGCTCTTCCCTTCGGGCTGCGCCCGGCCCCTCGGGTTTTTACTCAAGTTGTAGCGGTGCTGGCGGCCTCTCTGAGGCGACGCGGCCTTCGGTTGTTTTGTTACCTGGACGATTGGCTTCTCCTTGCGGAGTCGCGCGATCGTTTGTTGGACGAGACTCGTTTGCTCGTCTCTCTTACTCAAGACTTAGGTTTCCTAATAAATTGGGAAAAGTCAGAGTTAGTTCCCACTCGCAGCCCAGTTTTTCTGGGGGCGGTGTTAGACATACGGAATCAGTTGGCTCGGCCCAGTCGAGACAGGATTCTCACCATTGTCTCTGCGGCTCGCAAGCTCTTGCTGGCCAGAAGGGTCACGGCCAGACAGTGGCTTCAGTTTCTAGGTTATCTAGCCAGTCTAGTCGACGTTCTAGAGGACTGCCGGCTCCTCATGAGACCTTTTCAGAGACATCTCCTCAGGTTCTTCAAGCCGGGAAAAGACTCTCTTTTGGTCTGCATTCCAGTACCAGTAAGGATCAAGTCTCTTCTCTCTTGTTGGACGAGCGAGGAGTTTCTCGCGCGAGGCAGGTCCTTCACTGCCCCTCTCCCGTCGATATCGGTTTCGACGGACGCCTCTCGGTTGGGGTGGGGAGGACACTGCAACGGCAGCACGGTTGCGGGGGATTGGTCTCATCTTGGGACTCTTCCTCATATCAATGTCCTGGAGTTTATGGCAGTTCTGTTGACCTTGCTCCATTTCAGAAGTCGACTTCTCAGTCGTTCGGTTCTGATTCTCACAGACAATGTTACTGTGGCGGCATATATCAATCGGCAGGGAGGCACTCGTTCGGCTGCCCTGAATGCCCTAGCAGCTCAGCTGTGGAGGTGGTGTCGTCGCATGGCAATCACACCCGTGGCCTCTTTCATCCCCGGTCGGGAAAACCTCATTGCGGATTTTCTGTCTCGGGGCAGGTATCTTCCATCGGAATGGATGCTCCATCCGGGGGTCTTTTGCCGCATTCGCAGTCGCCTAGGTCCACTGGAAGTGGATCTATTTGCGTCGGTGCTAAATCACCAGCTGCCGAAGTATTGCTCCCGTGTTCGCGATCAGGGAGCATGGGCTCTCGATGCTTTCTCCCTCAGCTGGGAGAACCTTCAGGGATTCGCCTTTCCTCCCTTCCAACTGATTCCGCGTGTCTTGCGGAAAATCAGGGAAGATCAGGCGCGGGTGCTTGTAATAGCTCCCTTTTGGCCCCAGAGGAATTGGTTTCCAGAACTTATGAGCCTCCTAAGGGCTCAACCGTTCGTTCTCCCGTTAAGAGCGGATCTGGTGTTGCAGCCCCTATCGGGGATTCTTCACCACAGTCCGGAGTCCCTTCATTTGACTGCTTGGCCCCTGTCAGGGAATCTACAAGACAGTCGGGTCTCTCCGATACAGCCGCGGACTTTTTAATGTCCAGTCGTAGGGTTTCTACTAGGGAAATTTACAATTCCCGTCTCTCGGTCTTTTTCCTTTGGTGTAAAGAAAGAAATCAAACCCCTTCTAAGGCTCCTATCGGTTCAATTACGGATTTCTTAATCTCGTTATTTGACAAAGGGAGATCTATCTCTACTATCCGAGGCTACCGTTCGGCGATCGGGGCCATTCATTCGGGTTTCTCAGATGGTTCGGGGATTTCCAATTCCCCGCTACTAAGTGGTTTGATTCGCTCGTTCTTTCTGAAACGACCTTCTTTTTCTAAGTTAGTGCCGTCTTGGAGTCTGCCTAAGGTCCTGGAAGCCTTGGGGAAAACTTCTTTCGAACCATTAGGTGAAGCTTCGCTTCATCATCTTACGGTTAATGCTCTCTGTCTTACTCCTGGTCATGTTCGCTGGGAGAGAAAAGGCGTTAGATTGATTCCTAGGGCTTCTTTTATTGCCAAGAATCAGACAGCTGCCTCTGGCCCTGTTGAGATTTTTCTTTGTCCGCTTTCTGACTTTTCTTCTGTGTGTGAGGACAAAGTTTGGTGTCCTGTAAGGGCTCTCAAATGGTATATTGATAAGACTAAGTCTTATCGTAAGGATGATCAGTTGTTCCTGATCACTAGAGAGCCTTTTTCTCCTGCCTCTCGTGATTCCATCTCTAGGTGGATCGTCGAAGCTATTAGGGCCGCTGGCACAGAGGCTCTTTTATCTGACAGTAAGCCTTGTGCTCATGATACTCGTAGTGTCAGCACTTCTTGGGCTCTGTTTCAAGGTGTGGCGCTTGTTGATATTTTGAAGGCTGCTTATTGGCGTTCGTCCAATTCCTTCATTTCTTGCTACCTTAGGGATGTTCCCGCAGGTGAAGCTATGTTTGCGTCAGCCACCTTGAAGGCCGCTGTGTCTTCTTTGTAATCTTTGGTGTAATCCTATTCCCTTCTGCTTGAAACATGCCTCCCGGTCTTTGAGTTGGCGCTGGTCTGGCATAATAGGTAGGTATATATGATTTATTGCAGTAAATTTGTAAAATCAGCACTGATTTTCTTATTTACTATATAAATCTATATACCTACCTATGACCCTCCCTCCTTCCCCGCACCTTGCAAGCAACATGTTTCTACTTGGGGTTGCTCGCAAAAGAGGAAGATGGCCGTAGCGTGTTGACGCGCGTGAGTGGCGAAGGGGACAATAGGATTACGGGGGGTGCGCACAATATTGTGACTCATGTGTGATAAATTCTCGAAGGGGTCCCGTAGTCAAGACTACTGGCATAATAGGTAGGTATATAGATTTATATAGTAAATAAGAAAATCAGTGCTGATTTTACAAATACATCGTATTATGCCACACAGCGCAAATCAAAAAGAAAAGAAACAAACAAGAAGAAATAATGAGAGGGGGAGAGAACTAGAGCCCTAGAGAGGGGAAAGGGAAGGGGGATAAGAGAATACACGAATGTTGATGTGTTGGACTGTCTCTCTTTTCGAAGCCGACAAAGAAAAAACTAAACATCAGGGAGTGTAGCAATGTTTGCGTGCGATGTACTTTGGTTGCACAGTGTGTTCCCATGCATCCCTGGGCAATCTTGTGGTAAGGTGTATTCGAAAGAATAAGGGACGCCCTTTTCAACGGTATAACATTTATTTGCAGGAACTTTGCGCAAAATATTGTAATAAAAATATGAAATTAATACTTGTAATTCATCACAAGTCAGTGAAAGTTTCATAACATCCCCATTTCTGGCAGGATTTGCACGAAATATATACGGATAGACTCAAGAAAATCATGGTGAATACAATGGAATAGACTGCGCATGAAAAATTTGAGATCAACTGCGCAGCAGCGGAAAGCCTGTTCGAAAAAGTATCTTTTCCATTGACGTTGAACAAGCTTTCCACGGCACGCCGTGGTAGCGGCTCGAAACCTCCAACTTTAAAGAGTGAGTCAGCTGTCGCCCCCGGGGGTACTCAGATTATAATCGGACGGGGGTGTGCGGCTGAGAACTCAGACCCATACCCACATTTAAGGGTCCTTTTGCTGTAAATAGGCACCCATGTCTAAGGATTTTTTGTGAAAAATGGACCCATGTCTAAGGATCTTTTTAATGAAAAGGGGACCCATGTCTAAGGATCTTTCTTCAAAAAGGCACCCTTCCCAGCGGCACATCCCCGTATACCCAATATACGTGAGTACCCCCCCCGGGCTGTCGCCCGGAGCAAAACGGCTGCGTTTTGCATCGAGCGGCATTCTGATCTCGAGCCTTATCTTGCTTGTTGCATAATACTTTGGTTGTAAAAAATATAGTGGTAACTCCAGCTTGCCTAGTACCTCCTTGTTTAGATCAGGGTTTTGGACGCGGTTCATTTTTGTCTGTTTTTGCGAATATGCCGCACCCAGACTTTGCGATCATATTTCTTTGGGGAATACGGCAACCTTTACACCGGAAAGTACATGTACGGTAAGTTATTTGCCTTAAAGTAGCCTTGCTAAAGTAATGTACTTAGATTTGATCTGAATAGAGTTAAGCCATTTTACTTAGCCAGGCCAAATGCTAAGTAAAATGCTTACTTAATGCATGTTTTTAATTGAATACTGGCCCTGGTCCACATATTTGTTTACTTTGTGGACTTACAGATAATGAACGCATTTGTCTTTTTATTTAATCAAGTAGTTCCTAATCAAGTGATATACTTTGACCTTGAATAGTTCAAGTAAAGTCCATGATATGCATGTATATGTGGGCTGTAGTCTCAAAAAATGAAGTAAAAATAAATTCATTGTATGTTTTCATATTTTGACATTTCCTATTTAGGTGAACCTGTCCAAGGCAAAGAATGTGTAAGTTTAAAGCTCATTTTATACAGTTCTGGTAGCAAAATGGAAATTGGAATGAAACATATTGAATGTAGTCTCATGTTGTTCTCCTAGTATCAAAAGAAACGTGTATTAGATGTTTCAATATTCCGATGAATTTTAGTGTAAATATTTGAAAGGAATGCAAGAGCATGGCCAAGCACGGCCGATGAGGGGGCAGCAAAAACGTATGTCAAATTTGGCTTTGTACTAGTACAATCTAACTAACGATGAAATCTTAAAACACAAATCCCCCCGTCCCTGAGATATGGTAACCCCTCCCCAGAATAAACGTACATGTGTGTGTTTTTTTAGCCCCACCTTAGTATTGGGGGGCAAGTTTACGGGATATCCCCGATTTACTGCAATAAATCATATATACCTACCTATTATGCTAGACACTTGTCTACGCGAACCCGTTCGAGAACTTAACACAAAAACGTCAATATTGTGCGCACCCCCCGTAATCCTATTGTTCTCTCCTTCGCCACTCATGCGCGGCAACACGCAACGGCCATCTTCCTCTTTCTTGCTCGCCCCCGTCGAGTTAGGATGTCGAGTCACGGCGCTCCTGAAATCAGGTCTTTTTGTATCTTTTCAGCGCGCTTTTTCGCTCTTTAAAGCACTTTTCTGTACTTATTTTCGTCTAAAGATTATTAGTACTCTTGTGTTTTTATGTCACTCTTGCCGATTGTAAAGGATATTTATGATTCCTTTCCAGGCAAGTTATTTTCATTTTCACTGCCAGCCCCACGTAGTTATTTCTGTGTGTCTTGCTGGTGTTTCCGTTTGACCCGATCCGTTTTCGGTTCGTGTGTTTGTTTTATACGGTTTTTATCTAAATTGTGCGTATCCCCAAATTTATTACCGTATAGTCGCGTGTACACGGCGCACACGTATAAGGCGCACACATACTTTCGACCCTCTGTATTAAAAAAAAAATAAATGTTGCCGTCTTTGCACATGGCGCGATTCTATCGCGTGATAATACATACGAGGCTCGGAATCGGCCCCAGAATGAGTGAAAGTTTGAACTTCCAGTCATATCAGCGCCGCTACTTAGCTCCGCAAAAATCTATCAGTACCGGTACATATATATACAGTGTGTGTATACGTAGGGGTATGTGTGTGTACAACGCCGTTAATA
Organism: Heliocidaris erythrogramma; assembly: GCA_025617745.1. NCBI lineage: Eukaryota > Metazoa > Echinodermata > Echinoidea > Camarodonta > Echinometridae > Heliocidaris > Heliocidaris erythrogramma. The sequence goes on along the minus strand of CM046860.1, from coordinate 47,304,802 downwards.
GCGCACACTTCATTGTATGAGCAAGACGGAAACTCACGCGGGAGAGCTTGGAAGAGAGAGAGCGTGAGCGAGGGAGCGAGATGAATATTTAGGGTGCAGGGCTAGGGACAGAACATAATATATCATTGCTGGTTTGCATATCTAAATCCGGTGTAATGATATAAAAATTAATGAAACAAATCAACGAAATTTACTCCGGAATGGAAACTCCGCGTTTGAAGAACTAACAACACCACACACACAAACACACAAAAAAATAAAAAATAAATAAATCACGGAAAAAGAAAAAGTCTGAGAAGAAAATATAAAATGAAAAGATAGCTTTCAGGTCTTTAGAAAAATTTGAGGCACAAATTTATTCATTGTTAGAGTACATCAGAATTAAGAAATATTAAGATAAGGAATAGTAATAATTTTCTTTAAAAGTAGGCCTACCGAAAGAGGGAATTTACGAAGAAAAAAACCTAGATCAAATATCAAAAGCAATGGTCAACAATTAAGCCTGCCCCTCACTTAAAAATATAAGACAATGAAGAAAGGAAAACCCCTCCAAAATTTGAGGAAACAAATATTATTCATACCACAGTGACGGTACAAAATAATTCCAACTAGGCTACCAATCGGAAGAAAAATTATTGTTCGTTAGAATGGAAGAAAAAAAATGGCGCCCGTAGGTCACATGTAAAATAGAAAAAGGAAGATGCCAGAGGCCGTTTATAAAGAGAGCTGTAACACGCGCATAATAATCCTGCACGTATGCTGTCTTTGTGTAAAACATGGCGGATCAGTGTAGATACTCTCTGTAGCTAGCTCATGCCGTTTATCGCGCGCGCGCCACCTCTTGGTCATACCACGTACAGTCATCTACAGCCACCTTGCGAACAAATGAAAAAGGCGATCTATTTTCATCATTATAGCCGCGAATTCAATCTGGTTTTCGTCATTACAGTTATGAAAGTGAAGCTTAGACTAGGATTATACTGGCCATGTATGTAGAATTTCGATAATTGTTTTATAAATCGGAGTTTTTAATATAAAAATCGGACAATTGTCGTTCAACTGCACACTACCCCGATACAGTGCAATGACATAGGCCTAGTGTTACATGTGATATGTCCGGCCGTGCCGGGGGCCTGGGGCGGCGGGTAGCGCTGGCGGGCAAGACCCAGTAACAGCTGCATTTCGTCGTCATTTCCTTGTACTCGTTTATATGGCGCACCCCGACTTTTGACATTCTCTGCCATGAAAAAAAGTGCGCCGTATACACGCGACTATACGGTATTACCTGTACTCTTTTAAAGTATTTCATATTTTTGTATACTTTATTGTCTGTTATATTGCAGCATTATGAGTTCGGAAGAAGAAGCTGCTAGGTCGCGGAGACCTGCTTCTTCCGAAGAGTCATCTAGCAAGACGACTCGGCCCTCCAGAACTCTCCCGAGTACTTTCGTACATGGCGGAGGGAGGAGGGCTGCAGGTAAGTTGCCCAGTGGTGTTTCCCTGCAGGGTTTGCCAGCCTCCGAGCATGCGGCTTCGGGGCGGGTGGCGTTCGTTGAATTTTTGGACGTCAGCTCCGGAGCCCGTGGCTTCGGGGTGGGTGGAGTCAAGCTCTAGTGGTTTGGATATTACGAATCCAATCCCCCGGTCGCTGAGACCAGAAGGGGGGACATCTGTTTCCCGCATGGTAGCGATGACTCGCATAAATCCGCTAGGGGAGACGCGTGCCACTACTGCAGGGCAGCTCACGGGCACCGCCCATGTTGGTCTGAGTTCTTAAACCCTAGCCCCCGGCCGATGCCAATGGGGGAGCGAGTACTGCCCGGGCTGTCTATATTGCCAGCTGATGGGAAGGCTCGAGCCAACAATTATGGGCGCTCTACGGAGCAACAGGTGCGGTCACCTGAGCGCGCGATTACTTCCGGTCCGACCTCGCAATGGTGAGGTCACCTGAGTGCGCGATTACTAGTACTCTCCTATTGTCGCCCACGGGCGGAACAATAGTGAGTTCACATACTATTAGTAGTCGGTGGGCGAATACCGGCGGGGCGGACTCTCTCCCCTCGACATCGACCGAGTCTTCACCAACTGTGTCAGGGGAGGCCAAGAAGAAGCGGGTTAGCCCTCCGAGGGCGACTACTTCTTCTGAGTCGAGCGTCTCCCATGAACTTCTGAATTATCTGAAGATCATTGTGGAGAAGAGTGGTTGGTCAGACTCTATGTCCGTACCCCCCACCACGCCTGACTGTACCCGACACGGTCCGGATCCGGTTCGGATACCGGTTCCGGTTACCGGATCCGGTTCGGTTTCTGGTTCCCGAATTCGGTTTTACCGGTTAGCCGGCTAGGAACGCTGGGTTTCCCTTGGTTTCCACCACTGTTTCCAGTGGATTGGGATCCGGTTCCTTTGCTCAGGTATCCGGCTCAGTGCTGTTGGGTTCTAACACACATGAGTCTTGCCGCCCCACTTTGGGCGTCTCCCGACCACGTTCAGCTTTTGATCGTCCGGTCGGGGCTGCTCCCCTTCCAGCGGCACTTGGTGCTCCGCCTGGGACTGCCTAAACCGCCCTTCTTGGGATCAGGCTTCGCAGTCGGGATTCTCGGAGGATGATGCCTCTTCACAGGCTGAGGTTACGCCCCAGACCTTTCGGTCCCTGGCGGTAGATACTCAAGCCCTGTTGGAGAAATATCTTCCCGACACGTATTTACCGAGTCGGGTCGATTCGGGACATCCGTCTCTCCTTTTCAAAGGTGAGTGTCCCTCCAAGGGCATCCCTCTTACGGAGGACTTTAAGCGAGTCTACAATGACTTCGCTTCTCAGCCTCCTTCCCTTCTTGGTAAGGCTCGTCCCTTGGCCAGGGATTTCACCTTCTCCCAGGAAGACACGATTTTTTCACGAGAAAGTCTTCTTCCAGTGACCTCATTGATGTAGGTGGAAGGCTTGGTGTCAACTTTAAGAGTACAGGTTACACCAAAGCGGAGAAGTTCCCGAACCTGATGGAAGCCCATTCCAGGTCTGGCCTGAGACTGACTGCCTACTTGGGTACACTCCTTTCCCTTCGGGCTAGGGGCCGGGAACTCCAGATGTCTGATTCGGACATTCTGTTGCTAGACGAAGCCCTTTTGTCTTTGACGGGCCTGTTGTGGTCGGAGCTGTCTGTTACGGCAGCGCTAGCCACCAATGCTAGGAGGAAGCTTGCTCTTTCCTCTCTTGGCATTGCGGACGGGGACATACCTGCCCTTTTGGCCGGTGTTCCCCACTCCGGTCAACACCTCTTTGGAGGTAAGGTGACTGAGGTGATCCAACTTGAAGTTGAATCACGCAAGCAGGCGGCGGAACTTTTCAAACGCCTTAAGTCCTCGGCTCCGAAGTCGCAGGCTCAGGCTAACGTTCCACCTCCTAGACGCGGTGTCACTTCCGGCTATGAGCCCACTCGTGCACCGCATGTTCAGCCCAGTGCTCCACGCTTGTTTGGAGCCAAGGCGGAGCCTTCTCCTCGTGGTAGGAAGAAAGCCTGAGGTCGCGGTCGGGGCCGTGGTTCGCCCCACGATTCGCGGCGAGTTTGATGGTGCGCCCCGAGCGTTGGAGGCCGTCTTCAGTACTTTCTTCCCGCCTGGGAAGAAATTACCGACGACAAGTTCGTGCTCTCCATCGTGCGAGGAGGCTTCTGCATAAAGCTCGCAGAGCCCCTCCCACACAAAGCCATCCGCCGCAACCCTCCTACACTCTCGCCCCTATTTCTCCACAGAGATTCAAGAGCTGCTGGAAAAGGGCGCAATCGAAAGGGTAAGAGACCACCCCCATCTGTGTCTCTCCGCTATCTTTGTAATTCCCAAATGCTCGGGGAAGCTCAGAATGATCTTGAATATGAAGGTCATAAATACCTTCATACCAAGGGAGCGTTTCCGCATGGAAACCTTGGCCTCGATTCTTCCGGCTATCAGACCGTCAGACGTGACCATTTCGGTGGACTTGAAAGATGCTTACTTTCACGTACCGATAAACCATTTCAAGGCGAAACCTTCCGGTTCAAAGCCTTACCATTTCGCCTGAAACCGGCACCTCGAGTTTTTACTCGAGTAGTCTCTGCCCTAGCCGCTTTCCTCAGGTATCGCGGTCTGAGACTTTTCACTTACCTGGACGACTGGCTCCTGGTGGCGAGCTCTGTGTCCGTCCTTCAGTCTCACATGGACCTACTTCTCCGTACCACACAGAGAGTAGGGTTCATAGTCAACTGGGACAAGTCGGAGTTGAATCCTACCCGCAGGCCCATTTACCTGAGTGCGGAAATAGACATCGTGAACTAAGTTCCCCGCCCCAGTCGGGAGAGGGTTCAAGCGATTGTCTTACTAGCTCGATCTCTTCGTCTCTTACGTCGAGTTCGGGCAGGCCGATGGCTCCAATTCTTGGGCCACTTATCGAGCCTTGTGGATGTCCTCCAAGACTGTCGGCTTCATATGAGGCCATTCCAACTTCATCTTCTGAAGTTTTTCAAGCCCAGTGTAGACTCTCTCAAGGTGTGGATTCCTCTCACCGGGGAAATCAAACACCTGCTTATCCCCTGGTCGGTAGAGTGTTTCCTTCTTCAAGGCAAGTCTCCTCGCACGCCCCTTCCGTCAGTCACCATCTCGACGGATGCCTCTCTTTTTGGGTGGGGCGGCCATTGTTCGGACCAGGTGGTCTCGGGGGACTGGTCACACCTGTGCACCTTGCCACACATCAATGTATTGGAGTTGATGGCAGTCTTCATATCTCTCCGCCTTTTCGAGAACATGATTGTAGGTCGCTCCGTCCTGATTTTGACAGACATCAACCGACAAGGCGGGACTCGTTCCACTACTCTGAACGATCTGACCGCCAAGCTTTGGAGGTGGTGTCGGTCTCACCGATCGCATCCTATGTTCCCGGCCAGGACAATCTGATTGCAGATTTTCTGTCCCGGGGCATGTGCCTTCCCTCCGAGTGGACACTGAATCGAGAGGTCTTCGATTACCTCAGTTCAGTCTGGGTCCCTCTAGAGATAGATCTGTTTGCGACATCAATCATCGCCTCCCGAGATACTGGTCTCGAGTGCGAGATCCGGAAGCTTGGGCCCTTGATGCGTTCTCCCTTCAGTGGGGGAACTTCTGGGGTTACCCCTTTCCACCGGTCTCTTTAATTCCTCAGGTCCTGGGGAAAATTCAGGAGGATCAGGCGTGGGTTCTGCTCATAGCACCTTGTTGGCCGAGGAGACCTTGGTTTCCTCTACTTCTGTCTCTGCTGGACGGTCGGCCACTCCCTTCCCCGGAGAGCAGACCTCATAGCTCAGCCCCTATCGGGGATCCTCCACCTTCGTCCAGTGGCTCTGCATTTGAACGCCTGGCCTCTGTCGGGGAGGATGCGAGGACTGCAGGACTCTCAGAGAGAGCCTCCCAGTTGATAGTCCAGAGTAGAAGAGAATCTACCCGAGCTGTTTACAACTCGAGATTAGAAGCCTTCCATGCTTGGTGTGGGGGGTTTCTCCCCGGTCTGCCCCGGTCGGTGCTATTGCGGATTTCCTGATCGCCCTTTTCGATAAGGGTAGATCTCTCTCTACCATTCGTGGATACCGTTCAGCTATTGCTGCGGTTCACCTTGGTTTTTCTGATGGTTCGGGAGTTTCGAACTCTCCCTTCGTGACCCCTTTGCTGAGGTCGTTCTTCTTAAAACGACCAGCAAATCGCCAGTTGACTCCTGCGTGAAGCCTTCCTTTGGTTTTGGACGCTTTGACCAAACGGCCCTTTGAGCTGTTGTGCAAATCGTCGTTACACCATCTCTCGATTAAGACCGCCTTTCTTGTCGCTATTGCTTCTGGGCAGAGGAGAAGCACTATTCAGGCTCTCTCTACGGCGCCCGGGCATATCAGATGGGAAAGGCAAGGTGTACGTCTTGTCCCTCGACCTTCGTTTATTGCCAAGAATCAGACGGATTCTTCTGGCTCGATCGAAGTGTTCTTGGGTCCTCTGTCAGAATTCTCTTCTGTCAAAGAGGATAAATCTTGGTGCCCTGTTAGGGCTCTCAAATGGTACTTGGATAGGACTAGGGTCTTTCGTAAGGATGATCAGCTCTTTCTCATTTCCCGTCACCCTTATTCCCCAGCGTCACGGGAGAATATCTCCCGTTGGATTGTCGAGGCTATCCAAGCTGCGGGTTCGGAGGCTCTTCTGTCTGAGAATCTTCCAAGAGCGCACGATACCAGGAGTGTTTCTACTTCCTGGGCGCTTTTTCAGGGTATTCCTTTGGAAGATATCTTGCGGGCCGCCTTTTGGCGTTCCCCTACCTCCTTCACATCCTTCTATCTTAAGGATGTTCCTTCTATCTTAAGGATGTTCCTTCGGGTGAGGTTAGGTTTGCTACCTCTGGTTTGAGAGCTGCTTCGTCTTCCCTTTCTGCCCCGCGTTAGTTCTCCCGTCCTGGGACATGCCACCCAGGTTTTTATCCGTGCTATTCTAGCAAATAGGTAGATACATTGATTTATTGCTGTAAATCAAGAAAATTATAACTAATTTTGTTATTTACTAGATAAATCTATGTATCTACCTATGTTCCTCCCTCCAGCCCCTCTCCTTGTCTGACAGCATGTCCTAGACTCTGTCTCTGACTGCTCGGAAGAGGAAGAGCATGGCGGCTGCGCGATCATGATTGGTGGACGGGGAGCGCGCGCGGGCAGGGGCATGCGCGTTTCTGGAATGAGGGCATAGTTTGGGAAACTAGCAAATAGGTAGATACATAGATTTATCTAGTAAATAACAGAATTAGTTATAATTTTCTTGACTTCTGTAAGATTATTTCTTATTGTCAATTCTCAGAGTACGAAATACTTTACAAAGCTACAAACTAAACTGTACTTCAGTAAAGTTGTAAACTTGAATTACTGGAAAAGAGTGTAGATAAGTTGTTGTGCCATAACTGCGACTGAGGACACTTCGACCCCGACAGCTGCCTGCATGCATAACCATCGCAGCGCATCAAACTTTTTGAATTTACAAGACAGGCTGGGAATTTATCCTTTTCGTTTGTTTAATATTCCTCTTAAGTAAGGAGGAAAAATCTTCACAGCAGCTTAGTAGAGTCGTGTAAAGGCTAAAAAATGTCTGTATTTTGATCAATAAATCAAAGGAATTTATGAAATAACATGCTCTGTTCTCTGTATATCCTTACACATCCCATCAACATATTATGCTTGAGTGAGCAATTAACTACTTGGCTGATACCAGCCAGAACAAAACAAACATTAGATTGGAAGAGGTTCATCGTGGTGAAGAATAATTGAAGAGAGTTAATCAGTTGTCTCACGATGTGCAAACGTTTGCACATCGTGAGACAACTGATTAACTCTCTTCAATTAAAACAAACATTAGTCAAGAATGGCTTTTATGGGAAATTATGGGATATTTTGGTGTCATTTGATAGAAAAGACCCTAAGCTAACCGCAGGTATGAAATTTTCCTGAAAATATTTTAAATATTTAATTGGGGAGAATTTTTTAACTGTCGATTTTTAACGGTTTTCAACTTTTTTAATACCAGCCTGAACATATACCAATTCTTGTCAAGTCTGAATTTCGCACCCTTTCACAAAAGTGGTTTTAGATCACTTTTACTTTTAAGCCTAATAACTAGTCAGGTTTTTAGTGTTCTTGCATACAAGGGACCCTAAACTATTTACAATAATTGATTGAAATATTCAGAAATATTCATTTGGGGAGACTTTTTCCAACTGTTAACTTTTTTTGGGGACGCACTGTATATCAACTAAAATCCGAGAAATTTGATGAAAAGTTTTAGAGGGCTCACGAAAACTATACATTCCATTTAAGTTTGATACAAGACTCAGCATCAATATTCAAAAGTATGTTTCCTTCCAAAACAATTGTGATGATCACTTTTTTGAGTGGAATATTATCCTTTCATGTTTAGTATTGATTAAACAGTTTGATTAAGTCTTTAATTTTTCAACAAGTGCTAGATTACATAAACAAAAGTAAAGTGAGGACATAATGCTTGTCTTCACCTTCACCATTTCCATTCCTAATGTGTTCTAACTTGTCTTTAATGATTGAATAATGTTCTCATTATCTTTTTTTTAGTGTGACTGACGATGTAGTGACTAGTCTACTACAGCATTATAGACCATATGTTCTTCATCTCAGTCTCAAAGGATGTAGTATGCTTACTAAACCGAGCTTCAAAGCAGTCGGTAAGGAAAAGTATTATTTTATCTAATTTGATTTTATTTATTCAACAACATGTAACAATGCTGCACAGTATATTGTTGAAGTTAATTTTCATTGGTAGAAGACAAAAATACACGTACATTAAATCTTGATTAAACAATTAAGCAGTATTGCCTCATGATATCCCATGTTTGAAATTTTATTGGTTCTATCATTGAAATGTATTTTGATAGAAATCAAATGTGTATTGCTATATGTTAATATCAAACAAGTATGTATGAAAGATAAGTGGTATTAAACTTCTACAAATACATGAGATGACGCTAATTATTGTGAAACCTGCTTTAGTAACAACCTGTATGGAAAGAACAATTGTCAAGGAGGATGCCAACTTTTTTCCCCTTGAACAGTATTTCTCATTGAAAACAATACTACATGTACATTGTAAATAACCTGTAACTATTAAACCACCTGTCTGCAAAGACTGCCTTTTTTGCAACCCTTGCGCTAATCGACTGTGCCCTCCTCACATGCCGTGCTGCCCCTGAAAATCCCACATCACCGACGGCAGTCCACTGCCGTGCCCTTTTATGGAACCACCGTCGGTGCCCTTAGCCAGCTAAAGTCCCTAACCTAAGTTTTCAAGAAGAATCTGACAATCATGTCAACGATACTCGCAGTGTTTTGTGTGACAGTAATTCCCTAGCTTCCCAAATGTAACACGGTGCATCACTCGTATACCAGCTAGCTCAGTATAGCATGCACACGTACGCATACTTGAAAAATGAGCTCAAAATACTTCGAGGGCTAGGGCTAGCTAGGGCGAAAGTAAAACACCCAGTTGCTCCAGTAAATATTTTTATGATTTATCCCTACACCCCCCCCCCCCCCCCCCCCACACTCTCTCTCCCTCTCCTTTCTCCGCCACCCCAACACAATTAGGAAGCTTGCTTGGTATGTATCCAGCCTGAAAAGGAAAGAAAGTGTAGAAAGAAATGAACTGAATGTGGAGTATTCCGAGGATGTACCTTTTATTTTCTTTGTTTTCACGCAAAGGGGGCGGCTGCAGATTGTGTGTACCTTTTCCATTATTGGTCCCAGTCATCAATAATAATCCGTCTATATGCGATTCTTAGTTACATGAGAATGTAATACCCCCCAAACATACCACAGAGCAGGGTCTAATGTGCACCATGAACTCAATGCATAAAATAGTTTAAACATTGCAGTAGCAGTTCGTGATTAGCCTCGTTTCAGCCTTCACAGTAATTTTTGTAGCTGAATAAGTGGTCAAATAAAGTACCTAATTTTGTAGTACCATCAGTGTAGTTGCTACTCTGTCAGTTAAAATGATTTTTGTAGAGAGATTGTTTAAATATTAATTTTTGTTGTGCTTAATTTAACTCATGTTTCTATGAGGGCCCGAAATACACGTGTGCCCTTCAACGATAGTTGCAAAATTCATGTATATTTCTACATAAATCACAGCGGAGCAGCTCCGCAGATTTGCCAAGGCCAATGCAAGATTTTCTGGCGCAAATAACGTTGCAATTTTCAGTGTACGCGAATTCATCGTGGAATTGTCTTAGAAGTGCATCATCGTTAAGAAGTTTGCGCAGTGTAGTGTACGTGGAGGGATGAATTATATCCGTGATCTTTTGAGTTGAACCCCAGGCCAGCCCAGCTGTAAACACACACACAGCATCCATCCAGCATTCACATCAATCGAATATCACGTATGCACACATAGAGATCAGTGATAATGGTCTGGAGCATCGATGGTCGGGAGATGTTGCTGCGATATCGAACTTGACATTGTGAATTATTTATGTCAGTTTTTACCTAGCTATGTAAAATAAATGCAATATCATGAAAGTTATTGAAATATCTGTTTAATAGTTATGTTTTTGAGCAGGTAAAGTGTACTTTTTCACAGATTTTGAGAATTGCTTTGGTGCCCTTCTCAAATTTTGAAAATTGCCTTAGGTGCCCTTAAAAAATCAGAGAATTGTCTAGGTGCCCTTTCTTTTGTAACAAAATCCAGGGCAATTTCTCATGTGCCCTTCAAAAAGTGCCTTGCCCTTCCAAGGGCTTACTGCAAGGGTTGCTTTTTTGTCCCCCTTCAGCTGCCTTTATATGCAGCTTTGAATGTAGTAGTGTAGTGATTATGATGCAGACATTTGCTTGTCACTTTATGTTACGGTGAAACCTGCATATAAAGACTGCTCAAGGGAGACGAGAGAAGCAGTCTGTATGAGCAGGTGGTCCTTATGTACAGGTTCCTTTTATGCAGCTGGTTGCTGAAGCAGGTTTGACTACATGTATACTAGCATGTGTTTTGCTCACAGTTAGTACTATTACCTTGGTGTCCTTATCTTTATTCATTACTCAGCTATTGCATTCTCCAAAATCATTTGGCAGATATTATTTACCTGCATTCTGTACTTGCAAGCATTCATTCTACTTAAGTTTTGTCTGATCCTGTGATAATTTTATTTTCTGTCATTAGACCTCCACATTATGGTGCTCAGACATGTACATTATGCTCCGATGACAATTGCTCCAGGCTTTATTTTGTTAAAGATATAGGGTTAGGGTTGCGATTGGGTTTTAGGTGAGGTTTAGGGTTAGAGGTATGGTTCTAACCTGAAGGTATGACCAAGGGATGAAGTTAGTTAGGATAATTACTGTGTTGTGCAACCCAGGTTACATTTAACTGCACTGCATACTTTCTCCCCTTTTGTGTAAAGGCCAGTGTCGCAACTTGCAGGATTTGAACATGTCTGAATGTCCCGGATTGAATGATGACACCATGAAGTATGTAGCTGAAGGTTGCTCAGTCCTACTCTATCTTAATGTCTCATTCACCGATATCACAGATGCAACCCTGAGACTACTAGCCAGGTAAAGTCTTGTTTACCCATGATCCCTTAAACTACCTTCAAAAACTACCATAGCAAAATAAAATGACATGTAAGCATAGTGCATTTCACAATTTTTAATGTACAGGTGAGTGAGTATGCTTAAATGCTTTTCACACTCGCAAAATCTTGTCTAGCCCCGTATCATCGGTGGGGCTAAATGAGGTCTTAGCCCCACAGGACTAAGTGGTGCTAGCCAACCCTACTGAGAAAAGGACAAAAAATAGTCCGGGGTTTAAAGGTCCCCTTTTATGACATTCTAATTCTTGGTTTTTTGTACATGATACTCATCTAAATTGAAAAATGAAATCCGTCTGCAATAAATACGTATCAAAATATTTTTAAAATAATATTTTCCCCAGTCTGCTAAGCTCCGCCCCCTTTTAAACCCCGAATTCTCGTTCCGCGAGCATGGTTTTCAGCAATAAATCAATGTATCTACCTATTTGCTAGTTTCCCAAACTATGCCATCATTCGAGAAAAACTAAGTCAGAAACGCGCGTGCCCTGCCCGCGCGCGCGCTTCCCGTCCACCAATTATGATCGCGCAGCCGCCATGCTCTTCCTCTTCCTTTCTCGCCCGTCAGAGAAGTGACACCTATGAGCTAAGTCTTAGCCTAAATTGCGAGATTTTTACCTCCAAAAGCGTTTTTGGTTGCTATTCGCAATAAAAATTCCGTTCACCAAGCTTTTACACACATTTTGGTGTATCGGACTTTTCCTAAGTCAACCTCCTTCACGGTATTTTAATCAAATTATTTTGCCGTTTTTCTTCCCCTTCTGGGCATTACTCACAGACGGTGTACTAGTACACTGCGTCGGGCTCTTCCCCCGTGTCTGTAGGTGGTTGATTCAACGCGCTTAGACAAGCGGTTTAATCAGAACGTTGTGTTTCTCCGTAATAGGAGTTTATTCCCACTCCGTATTGTGAGTTGGTTGTTGTCTTGTATAGTTCTATATTTGTTTGCTTGTCTTTATTTTCAGCCATGTCGAGGTCTCCGTCTCGTACGGCTAGTGTTTCCCCAGTGGGGACTCGCCTAGCCTTGGGAGGGTTGGCTGCGAGAGGTTCATCTCGCACCAATGTTATCTTCCCCGGAGCTTCGACTGTAGGTAAGTTAGGGCCTACCTCGTGTGCGGCTCGCCCCGTGATAGTTCGTCGTCTGTTTTGACGACCAACTCATGCGGGATAAACCGGGAGAGTGAGTGCCGCACTAGGCCAATATCTCTCTCGGGGATAGAGACATTGTATAATGGGGAGAATGAGTGCCTCACTAGGCCAATACCTCTCGCCGATAAAACTGTGGGTGGTACCCCAACCCGCAGTTTGTCTCGCTCGAGTGACACTTCTCGCTCTCTAGCCACAGATGTGTTCGCTCCTTTTGTCTCTCCTCACGCTTCTAATCCAAGCAAGGCGGGATCTTCCTAATGTACCCAGTGCAGGGCTTACTACGGAAGCGGCGCCCGTTTGAAAGGGTAAAGGGAGCGGTAAGCATGCTCGCCTGCCCAAGAAACGTAAGCGCCAGAGTCCTTCCCAACCGGCCGGCGGGGCGGACTCTCTCCCCTCGACATCGACCGAGTCTTCACCAACTGTGTCAGAGGAGGCCAAGAAGAAGCGGGTTAGCCCTCAGAGGCCGACTACTTCTTCTGAGTCGAGCGTCTACCATGAACTTCTGAATTATCTGAAGATCATTGTGGAGAAGAGTGGTTGGTCGGACTCTATATCCGTACCCGCCACCACGCCAGACTCCAACCACTCCCCCCCACCTGTACCCGCCCCGGTCGGGATCCGGTTCGGTTTCCGGTTTCGGATACCGGTTTTCCGGTTCCCGAATCCGGCTTTACTGGTTATCCGGCTAGGAACGCTGGTTTTCCCTTGTTTTCCACCACTGTTTCCAGTGGATTGGGATCCGGTTCCTCTGCTCAGATATCCGGCTCAGTGCTGTTGGGTTCCAACACACATGAGTCTTGCCGCCCCTCTTCGGGCGTCTCCCGACCACGTTCAGCTTTTGATCGTCCGGTCGGGGCTGCTCCCCTCCCAGCGGCACTTGGTGCTCCGCCTGGGGAGGAATCCTGGGACTGCCAAAACCGCCCTTCTTGGGATCAGGCTTCGCAGTCGGGATTCTCGGAGGATGATGCCTCTTCACAGGCCGAGGTTACGCCCCAGACCTTTCGGTCCCTGGCGGTAGATACTCAAGCCCTGCTGGAGAAATATCTTCCCGACACATATTTAACGAGTCGGGTTGATTCGGGACATCCGTCTCTCCTTTTCAAAGGTGAGCGTCCCTCCAAGGGCATCCCTCTTACGGAGGACTTTAAGTGAGTCTACAATGACTTTGCTTCTCAGCCTCCTTCCCTTCTTGGTAAGGCTCGTCCCTTGGCCCGGGATTTCACCTTCTCCCAGCAAGACACTCTCGATTTCTTTACGAGAAAGTCTTGTTCCAGTGACCTCATTGATGTAGGTGGAAGGTTTGGTGTCAACTTTAAGAGTACAGGTTACACCAAAGCGGAGAAGTTCCCGAACCCGATGGAAGCCCATTCCAGGTCTGGCCTGAGACTGACTGCCTACTTGGGTGCGCTCTTTTCCCTTCGGGCTAGGGGCCGGGAACTCCAGGGGAGCGTTTCATCAAGCGTTTTGTCGGTGATTTTTACTGACAAATTTGCTTGCAGCCAATCAGATGCAAGGATTTCAGTAGCTTATAACAGTTGTCGGTAAAAATCACTGACAAAATTCTTGATGAAACGCTCCCCAGATGTCTGATTCGGACATTCTGTTGCTAGACGAAGCCCTTTTGTCTTTGACGGGCTCGTTGTGGTCGGAGCTGTCTGTTACGGCAACGCTAGCCACCAATGCTAGGAGGAAGCTTGCTCTTTCCTCTCTTGGCATTGCGGACGGGGACATACCTGCCCTTTTGGCCAGTGTTCCCCACTCCGGTGAACACCTCTTTGGAGGTAAGGTGAATGACGTGATCCAACTTGAAGTTGAATCACGCAAGCATGCGGCAGAACTTTCCAAACGCCTTAAGTCCTCGGCTCCGAAGTTGCAGGCTCAGGCTAACGTTCCTCCTCCGCGACGCGGTGTCACTTCCGGCTATCAGCCCACTCGTGCATCGCAAGTTCAGCCCAGTGCTCCACGCTCGTTTGGAGCCAAGGTGGAGCCTTCTTCTCATAGGAAGAAGGCCGGAGGTCGTGGTCTGGGCCGTGGTTCGGCCCATGATTCGCGAGTTTGATGGTGCGCCCCGAGCGTTGGAGGAGAGGGTTGGAGGCCGTCTTCAGTACTTTCTTCCCGCCTGGGAAGAAATTACCGACGACAAGTTCGTGCTCTCCATCGTGCCAGGAGGCTTCTGCATAAAGCTCGCAGAGCCCCTCCCACACGGAGCCATCCACCGCAACCCTCCTACAATCTCGCCCCTTTTTCTAGAGCACATCTCCACAGAGATTCAAGAGCTGCTGGAAAAGGGCGCAATCGAAAGGGTACGAGACCACCCCCATCCGTTTCTCTCCTCTATCTTTGTAACGCTCGAGGAAGCTCAGAATGATCTTGAATATGAAGGTCATAAATACCTTCATACCAAGGTTTCTGGTGGCGAGCTCTGTGTCCGTCCTTCAGTCTCACATGGACCTACTTCTCCGTACCACACAGAGAGTAGGGTTCATAGTCAACTGGGACAAGGCGGAGTTGACTCCTACCCGCAGGCCCATTTACCTGGGTGCTGAAATAGACATCGTGAACCAAGTCGCCCAGTCGGGAGAGGGTTCAGGCGATTGTCTTACTAGCTCGATCTCTGTGTCTCTTACGTCGAGTTCGGGCAGGCCGATGGCTCCAATTCTTGGGCCACTTATCGAGCCTTGTGGATGTCCTCCAAGACTGTCGGCTTCATATGAGGCCATTCCAACTTCATCTTCTGAAGTTTTTCAAGCCCAGTGTAGACTCTCTCAAGGTGTGGATTCCTCTCACCGGGGAAATCAAACGCCTGCTTATCACCTGGTCGAAAGAGTCGTCTTCTTCAAGGCAAGTCTCTTCGCACGCCCCTTCCGTCAGTCACCATCTCGACGGATGCCTCTGTTTTGGGGTGGGGCAGCCATTGTTCGGACCAGGTGGTCTCGGGGGACTGGTCACACCTGTGCACCTTGCCCCACATCAATGTTTTGGAGTTGATGGCAGTCTTCATGTCTCTCCGTCATTTCGAGAACATGATTGTAGGTCGCTCCGTCCTGATTTTGACGGACCACACCACTGTTGCTGCCTACATCAACCGACAAGGCGGGACTCGTTCCACTACTCTGAACGATCTGACCGCCAAGCTTTGGAGGTGGTGTCGGTCTCACCGAGTAATTCCGATCGCCTCCTATGTTCCCGGCCAGGACAATCTGATTGCAGATTTTCTGTCCCGGGGCATGTGCCTTCCCTCCGAGTGGACACTGAATCAAGAGGTTTTCGATTACCTCAGTTCAGTCTGGGTCCCTCTAGAGATAGGTCTGTTTGCGACATCTCTCAATCATCGCCTCCCGAGATACTGCTCTCGAGTGCGAGATCCGGAAGCTTGGGCCCTCGATGCGTTCTCCCTTCAGTGGGAGAACTTCTGGGGTTACGCCTTTCCGCCGGTCTCCTTAATTCCTCAGGTCCTCGGGAAAATTCAGGAGGATCAGACGTGGGTTCTGCTCATAGCACCTTGTTGGCCGAGGAGACCTTGGTTTCCTCTTCTTCTGTCTCTGCTGGATGGTCGGCCACTCTCCCTTCCCCGGAGAGCAGACCTCATAGCTCAGCCCCTATCGGGGATCCTCCACCTTCGTCCAGCGGCTCTGCATTTGACCGTCTGGCCTCTGTCGGGGAGGATGCGAGGACTGCAGGACTCTCAGAGAGAGCCTCCCAGTTCATAGTCCAGAGTAGAAGAGAATCTACCCGAGCTGTTTACAACTCAAGATTAGAAGCCTTCCATGTTTGGTGTGGGGAGACGGGAGTTTCTACCCGTTCTGCCCCGGTCGGTGCTATTGCGGATTTCCTGATCGCCCTTTTCGATAAGGGTAGATCTCTCTCTACCATTCGTGGATACCGTTCAGCTATTGCTGCGGTTCACCTTGGTTTTTCTGATGGTTCGGGAGTTTCGAACTCTCCTTTCTTGACCCATTTGCTGAGGTCGTTCTTCTTAAAACGGCCAGCAAATCGCCAGTTGACTCCTGCGTGGAGCCTTCCTTTGGTTTTGGACGCTTTGGCCAAACCGCCCTTTCAGCCGTTGTGCAAATCGGCATTACACCATCTCTCGATTAAGACCGCCTTTCTTGTCGCTATTGCTTCTGGGCAGAGGAGAAGCACTATTCAGGCTCTCTCTACGGGTCCCGGGCATATCAGATGGGAAAGGCAAGGTGTACGTCTTGTCCCTCGGCCTTCATTTATTGCCAAGAATCAGACGGATTCTTCTGGCTCAATGGAAGTGTTCTTGAGTCTTCTGTCAGAATTCTCTTCTGTCAAGGAGGATAAATCTTGGTGCCCTGTTAGGGCTCTCAAATGGTACTTGGATAGGACTAAGGTCTTTCGTAAGGATGATCAGCTCTTTCTCATTTCCCGTCACCCTTATTCCCCAGCGTCACGGGAGACTATCTCCCGTTGGATTGTCGAGGCTATCCAAGCTGCGGGTTCGGAGGCTCTTCTGTCTGAGAATCCTCCAAGAGCGCACGATACCAGGATTGTTTCTACTTCCTGGGCGCTTTTTCAGGGTATTCCTTTGGAAGATATCTTGCGGGCTGCCTTTTGGCGTTCCCCTACCTCCTTCACGTCCTCCAATCTTAAGGATGTTCCTTCGGGCGAGGTTAGGTTTGCTACCACTGGTTTGAGAGCTGCTTCGTCTTCCCTTTCTGCCCCGCGTTAGTTCTTCCCGTCCTGGGACATGCCACCCGGGTTTTTATCCGTGCTATTCTAGCAAATAGGTAGATACGTTGATTTA
Organism: Heliocidaris erythrogramma; assembly: GCA_025617745.1. NCBI lineage: Eukaryota > Metazoa > Echinodermata > Echinoidea > Camarodonta > Echinometridae > Heliocidaris > Heliocidaris erythrogramma. The sequence goes on along the minus strand of CM046860.1, from coordinate 47,287,750 downwards.
TTGCTGTAAATCAAGAAAATTATATCTAATTTTGTTATTTACTAGATAAATCTATGTATCTACCTATTTGCTAGTTTCCCAAACTATGCCGTCATTCGAGAAAAACTAAGTCAGAAACGTGCATGCCCCTGCCCGCGCGCGCGCTCTCCCCGTCCACCAATATGATCGCGCAGCCACCATGCTCTTCCTCTTCCGAGCAGTCAGAGACAGAATCTAGGACATGATGTCAGACAAGGAGAGGGGCTGGAGGGAGGGACAAAGGTAGATACATAGATTTATCTAGTAAATAACAAAATTAGATATAATTTTCTTGATTTGGGCCATATGCATAGTCAAAGAAGGTTCTATCAAGGCCTGGACTGAATCGATCGATGGGATCGCTACTGCGCATCGCTACTGCGCATATCCACGATCGTGTTTGCAAACAACTCGACTTGAAAAATCATTTTTCCACCGAAATCATAGCCAAATCGTGAAATCAAAATCATTTTACGGAATTTCAAATTCACGATTTGGTAATGATTTCGGTGGAAAACCCATGATTTTTCAAGTCAAGTTGTTCTGCTCCGTGTTGTAATGCAGACCCAATCGCTGGGATATAGATGCACAGTAGTGATGTGCAGTAGCGATCTCATTGATCGAATCGGCCCAGGCCTCAACTTCTTTATGTTTAAGTTAGACCTAATGTTAGATTGCGAAACTGGACCTTTTTCTAAAATGTTTTCTAACCATTTTCAAAATAGAATATTGTCAGAATGAAATATAAAATACAAATATTAATAAAATTACAAATGAGTGAAGCCTATATGTAACAAGAATAATTGTCAGACTCAGAGTAAAAAAAAAATAACTGTGAAGTAGAGCCCTAATAATTTTCCACATTCAATCGACCCCTAACGTTACTGATTTATTTGCATGAAGAAGAAGAAAATACTTTTCAGCATTATAAACAAAAATTATCACATTGGGGTTAAGGAGTTGAGTTTTGACTGGAGGTTTTTTTTTTTCTAAACCACTTGGGGGGGGGGGGGGGGGTTGCCAGAATTTTGATTGTCCACATTCATTTGCAATTTCACATTTAGAGGGTACAAATGAATGTGGATGATCTTTCAGAAATTTCCTGAAATTGGGAGCATTAAAGTTACAATTGACCATGGGTCATGATGAAGACGAAGACAAAATCACATTAAATAAAACAAATGCAAGGTTGAAAAACATTTTTTAATTGTTAATGGTCATCATTTGTGTTTCGCAGAATAATCAATAGTATTGCATTTCAATTTTATGGAAATTGACATTTTAGCACCTTTTATTAAATTGAGCTCCTCAAAAAGCACAGGAGAGTGATTTTAAGGAGCTCAATTGAGCTCCTCGAAAAAAAGTAGTGTGATTTATGGAGCTCCACCAAATTCTAAACGTGAAGGCCTGATCGCCTGGAAAGTGGAAAGCACACATGACATCCTGATAATGGACTTTGCCAAGGCTTTCGATCGGATGAACCATAGCTTACTGATACACAAACTGTGTTATGGGATCCATGGCTCCACTTTTTCATGGATAGCCAGTTTCTGACATGATAGACGCCAAGCTATACTGGTGAATGGCAAGAGGTCGTCCTTTGTCCATGTTAAGTCAGGCTACCTCCAGGGGTCACTGGGCCTGTTCCTGGCATATATCAATGATCTGCCAAAGAATCTGACCTTGAAGATTCATATTTTTGCTGACGACGCAGCAGTGTACAGAGTGGTGACGAGCAGTGCTGATCAAGATCTCCTGCAACAAGACCTCCAGGGCCTTACCGACTCGGAAGAGAGTTGGGATATGATGTTTCATCCTACCAAGTGCTCTTCTTTATCAGTTACCAGGAGTAGACATCCAATGCGGCCATCATACCACCTGCATGGCCACATGCTAGATGAAGCCATTGCTGCACAGTACCTTGGAGTCACAATCCAGCACAACAAGAGCTGGGACAACCATATCAACGAGATCTATAACAAAGCCAGCAGAACACTAGGCTTCCTCAGAAGAAACCTGAAGAATCTTCAGAATCATCAAGGAAAGAGCATACAAGGCATTTGTTAGACCTGTGCTCGAGTATGCCTCCTGTTTTGGATCCTGCTGCACAGAAAAACATGACAAGTTAGAGTCGGTACAGAGATATGCTGCACGCATTGTGCGGAACAGGTATCAAAACACATCAGGTGTCAGCCAGATGATCAAGACCCTTGGCTGGCAGTCTCTGGAGCACCGCAGAAAGATCTAACGTCTCTCCATGCTCTTCAGAATCAACCACAACCTAGTCCACTGCCCCAATAATCAAATCAAAACTTGTCCCACTACCACCTCGCCAACGATGCTCTCACAACAAACATTTCCAGCTTGTCACCTGCAGAACGCAATAGAAAGGGTCGTCTTTCCTACCAAGGCCTGTGAGGGACTGGAACGGCCTTCCAGAGGATATAGTGGTTGCTTCGACTATTGACACATTTGTGTCAGGGGTCAGGAATTAAATAACTGAACAGCCATTGAGCATCTTTTTAGAAAAAAAAAGGAATATGTTTTAAGCTATGGTAGGACAATGCAGGACAGGACAAGTTTGGTCCACATCCATAGTGCCATAATAATCAACATATTGATTGCGGGTGTCTATGGCAAGACAAGACAAGACAGATGCGGCCCAAAACTGATTTGCAAGGCCGAAAACTGCCTCCGAGACAGCGAAAATGAAAATAAATATAACATGGCAATTCTTGATTTTCTTTCTGGGATTTTTGTTTTGTTAAAATAGTAGCAATGATTTGAGTAAGAAGTGAAAATAATGATATCAAAAGTCCAAAAATAAGATATAAGTGGCTGAATTCTCCCCCCCCCTTACTATACTAAATGTATGAAAAATATTTAGGCTACATCTTTCTTTCATTTTGTAGAACTCTTTGTGATGACGACTTTGATCATTTTTTTTTAAATAGATGTTGCAGCAATCTTCAGTACCTGAGCCTGGCGTACTGCAAGCGTTTCAGTGACAAGGGCCTGCAGTACCTAGGAACAGGGAGGGGTGGAAGGAGATTAGTCTATCTTGATCTCTCAGGATGCCCGCAGGTAGATATCAGGGATATATGCAGGGATTAGCAAGGGATGAAATGGGGATTTAAGCTGGAGAGATATTTATTTATTGGAGAGGAGGAAGTTTATTAGTCTATCTTTATCTGTCAGGATGCCAGGAACTAAATATCGGGGTTATATACAGGGATTAACTAGGGATGAGGTAGGGATTTCAGCTGGAGGGAAGGGTCTTTATTACCTGGGAACTTGGATAGGAGGAAGGAGATAGTCTATTGTGATCTGTCAGGATGCCCAGAAGTAGATATCAGGGTTGTATCAAAGGGATTAGAATAGGAATTAAAGGGAATCTTGAGTTCTGGGAAAGGTGAAAAATAATTTGTGAGCTTTGTCATTCCTTTTGTGTCAGTTTGGAAGAACATCATAGTAGAAACATCCCCTGGAAAGCATTGCTCTTCAAATGCTCTTATATTAGAAATATGTCTAAAAATAGCTGAAATATTCGGGCAGAACATTCATGCCACTTGTGTGTGTAGTCCCTTATACCCATTTCTGTGTGCAGTACATGTACTTTTCAGCGAGATTGAATCAATTTCTGATCTATTTTGATGATTCCAAAACAACAATTCTTATGTAGACATGGTCAACCTTTCCCAATTCCTTTGAGACAGTTTCTTTCACAATATAATTGCATGACCAGAACTCAGCTTTATCTTTAAGATATAGAAAAGCATTTGTTGGAGTACCTAACAACTAGGTGAGAAGGAAGGAGATTGATCTGTGTCTACATGTATGTCTTCTAGGTCTATGTCTATTTTCAACTTGCCCTCTGGGGGTCTATCTGGGTTCCATTGTAGAGAATGAACTAGGGGTTAATCTAGAGCTCCCACTTATATCAAACAAAAAATTGGAAGTCAAAACAAATTATACAAATTTCAAGGTGAAGTACTTTTGAGGCATTAGTCAAAAGGTTTTATTAAAGGAAGTTGCATTTTATTTACAAGACGGGACCCAGTGATTCAGTACCTGGCAAACAAAGAGTTTAATAGACTACCGCATATTTCTTCTTCCATGCATCAGATAACAGTCAACGGCTACAAGAATATATCTGGTGGATGTCCCAAGCTGCAGCACCTCATCATCAACGACTGCTTCACACTGAGAGATGATATGATTGTTGCCATGGCAGCCAACTGTCCCAACATCCGATATATCTCATTTCTCTACACACCCAACATCACTGACATTGCTCTCAAGGCTCTGGCTGTTCATCGTAAGCTACAGCAGATCAGGATAGAAGGTTGGTCAAAAAATATCTACAGTTGCATTATCAATCAATTCTCTATATCTGAGTGAATGTGCTATACTGTTATAGCAAATCTTAAAACAACAGTTGGGAACGAAATGGTGCAGGTAAATGTATCGAGTTAAACCTCTTTTACCTGTCATATCTCAGAAAACTGATATATGTGTCCCTCCACCACAAAATGACCAATAAGTCGCAATGGGAGTTCTAGAGTAAACAGCTGAAAAACATTTTTTTGGGTGGAAATATATATTTTAAGTTTTTGTTATTTTCTGAAGGTATAGATATTAATCTACCATCTGACAAAATTTCGGAGTAAAATACCATATTGAAATAAGTTTTTACTCTCCTTCAAAATGACCATTTTTTTCATGGACATTCAAACTTTGTGAGTCGGCTTATTGGGATCGTACTTCACATAGCTTTTCTGGTATAACTCAAAAAGTTTGCATTGCCTGATATTCAAAATCTACAGAAGGAAAGAAATATCTATTCTGAAGGTATGGAAAGTTTCAACCCAATCCAATGAGTACTTCACAGTGTAGGCTTTGGAGTTTTGACTCAACCTTTTGTGCGACAAACAATAGGACACAGATTAGGCGCTCTTAAATGGTCACGCTTCTTTCGAGCTCGTTTTCTCTATTTTTTTGGTATTACCGTGTCTGACACTCTGACATTCTCATTGTAATTTATAAGGGTTTGCTTAGTCTATAGAAGACAAGTTGTATATCATTTTAAAGCTTAGAATCTAAGCTTTCAGACTGTGCTGAAATTTAAAAAACAAAATTTCCGACTTATTGGTCGTTTTGTCGTGGAGGGTCACATATATTTAGTACTTCGAAGGTAGAGGTTTGCATGGTGGTACTGATAACGTTGAGAAGGCTGACGGTTCACCATGTGGTTAGTCCTGAAAAGGACTGTTGAGTAAGAAGAAGAAAGTGGAAAAAGTTAAGAGGAGAAAAAATGGAATGGCGGGATAGAAAGTAAGAAAATATAGAAGTAATCTTTCTTGATAGTCTGAAGTCCTGAAAAGGACTCTAAACCAGATGAGAAGGCTGAGAGTATCCATACATGTACGCTAAGGAATTTACTGGTATAAATCATATACACATGTATACCTACCTATTCTGCTAGTCTCCTGACTACGCTACCCAATCGAGAACTTTAACACAAAAAAGTCACAATATTGTGCGCACCCCCCGTAACCTGTTGTTATCCCCTTCGTTCCTCACCCGCATGAATACGCAACGGCCATCTTCCTCTTTCTTGCTCGCTCCCATCGAGTTAGGTTATCGAGTCACGGCGCTCCTGAATTCAGGTCTTTTTGTATCTTTTCAGCGCGCGTACACGCCCTAAAAGGTACTATTTTTTTACTTATTTTCGTTCTAGATTATAGTACTTTTGTGTTTTTGTGTCACTTTTTGCCTATTGCAAGGATTTTTCTTGTTCCTTTCTAGGCAGTTATTTTCCTTTTAGCGACCAGCCCCACGTAGTTCGGGGATACTATGGATTTGGCATCGTCGCGCCGCGTCCGCCGCAGAGATTTTCTTGTGAGCGCTCTACCGGCTGCAGTTTTTGTCGGATCACCTTCAAATTGCGCATGGAGGTGCATTATGGTGGTGCATTATGGTAAGATGAAGACGCCTATTGTTTTTGGGTGTAGGCGGAGTCATGGTTGCCATGGTAACCATATTTTTTAAAGATATGGTAAAGATTTTCTTGTGAGCGCCCTACCGGCTGCAGTTCTTGTCGGATCACCTTCAAATTTTGCATGGAGGTGCATTATGGTAACATGAAGACGCCTATTGTTTTTGGTGTGGGCGGAGTCATTGTTGCCATGGTAACCATATTTTTTAAAGAAATCGTAAAGATTTTCTTGTGAGCGCTCTACCGGCTGCAGTTCTTGTCGGATCACCTTCATATTTCGCATGGAGGTGCATTATGGTAAGATGAAGACGCCTATTGTTTTTGGTGTGGGTGGAGTCATCATTGCCATGGTAATAATATTTCTTAAAGAAATAGTAAAGTAAGATGAAAACGCCTATTTATGTCTGCTAATGACCTTTAGTGGCATGATGTACACTTCCACACTTGGTAAGTACTGTCAAAACAACTAAAAAATGACAAAACTACAAACGTCAAATTTGTCAGCAGTGATACCCGAGGTCCCAAATTGCCACTTTATCCATTTCAGTCACAACATTGATTCAAATGGGTGACTGGTCCCCCCTCCGAGTGCTCTAGTTTCTGTGTGTCTTGCTGCTGTTTTCGTTTGCCCCGATCCTGTTATTACGTTTCTGTGTTTTTACGGTGTTTGTATGTTGAAATTGTGCATATCCCCAAATTTAAGGTTATTATTATTATTTACATTCATGTACATCTGGGTACGTATATGTCTGTGGTGGGTTTGTGTGGTTTTGTACGTTTTTCAACAATGATCGTTATATATACACTCGGCCAGAGAGGTGGGTTCCCCCCTGGCATTTTTGGATGTGTCTCGAGAAGTATTTTGCCGATTTTCATGGTTCGGGCGGGAGTGGATGGGGGGTTTTGTTGCTCATGGCATGGGTGACGTGTCGTTGCCGCCGGATTTCGTTGTTGGTGTGGAGGGGTGCATTTTGTGTCGAGATGCATGGGAGAAAGGGTTGCACTTAAGGTTGTATGAAGCATGTTGTGTACGTTTCCTGTGCAGGTTAGCGGGTGGCCTTTTTAAATTGTTATGTGGTTTTCAGGAATTTCTTCGGATACAGTGTGTTTCCCTATTGGGCTGTGTGCTCGTGGAGAGAGGGATGTAGAGAGGTGTGCAACGGGCCATGCTTGAAGGTTCGGAGTCATGAGTGATTGTTTGATTGTTTGTGTAAAGGTCAAGTGCAACTTTTTTCCCTGTGCGTTTTGACATTGTGTGCGTTTTTTCGCACCAATGGTGATGTCTGGTGGCGGTGGTGTGCCGTTCATGTTGTGAGTGGTGGGATTTCCTGTCTGTTCCCGTTTGGATTGTGATGGTCTGTGGGGTGCTTTTTGAGATGTGTCCGGGGATGCTGGGGGGAATTTGCTTTTTTGGTTGAGTGTATATATTATGTTTGTAGGCGTTTTTTTTTTTTTTATATTAGTTCAATGCTTCAACCGTATAATTGTGTTCTTTTTTCTCCCTTTTTAAAGCTTCAACTTTACTCTACATGGGCTACCTTGCCTGCAGGCCTCTAGGCCTTTTTAGGTGTGCCCGCAAACCATTTTTACCTTGAACACAATTTAGGTTCATTTTACTTACGCAATATATTTCCTTTATACTCATATTTATTTATTTATGTATTGCTAACTTATATGCATTTTTTATATGAATTTGCATTTTTCAAATATTTAAAATGTATCACACTTATTATATATATGTTATATTTTGTACGCTTTTTATCATGGTTTGCGAAATAAAAATGAAATGAAATGAAATCTGCTTTTGCGAATATTCATATTTTTGTATATTTCTATTGTCTGTTTTTTGTTGCAGCAATATGAGTTCGGAAGAAGAAGGAGTTAGGTCACGGAGACCTGCTTCTTCCGAAGAGTCGTCTAGCAAGACGACACGGCCTTCCAGACCTCCCCCTAGTACTTTCGTACATGGGGGGGCGAGGAGGGCTGCAGGTAAGTTGCCCAGTGTTTGTTACCTCGGAGCCCGTGGCCCATGGCTTCGGGGCTGGTGACGTTAGGTTCAAGTCGTTTGGATATCCAGAAGGGGGGACGTCTGCTACTTCCTGGCCTCGCTCTAAGCCGCCAGGGGAGTTTCGTGCCACTACTGCGGGGCAACTCACGGGCATCGCCCATGTTGTTCGGGGTTTGCAAACCTTAGCCCGGGTCCTACTGACCTTATATGGAAACGAGCGCGACCCTGGGTGTCTTTACAGCCGACTAACGGGAAGACTCGAGCCAACAATTTTGGGCAGTCTGCGGAGCACCAGGTGTTGTTGCCTGGGTGCGCGGAATTAGGTGGCCTCCTAATTCCGCCCGCAGGTCCTCGCCCCAGTCCGCTCTTGCACTTGGCGCCTCGGGCGCCCACCCCACGACCGTAGCCTCGAGTCGCTCGGTCAGTGCGGGTACTGTGTGCCCGACTTTGGGTACAAACCCTTAGCACACTTCTCCCCTAGAGGGAGGCGGGCATCCCTCCTTTGAGGTTTTTGGTTCACGATTCCGAATTCTATTCGGAGAACCGCCCGAAGTCTGTCACAGTGGCAGGGCTGGTCCCTCTTACCGGATACCACAGCCCCTGCCTCTACCCCTCTTCAAGTGCCTGTCAGACGCCCCAACAAGCGGGCTACGGCTTCGGGTCCTGTTGAGCCAGATGATAAGAAGCCTAAGAAGGATACAATCAGAGGGCCCCAAAAAGGCAAGGCGTTGCCCGCTGCTGCCCCGTCTGATCCTTCTCGATCTGAGAAGGGCTGAGCAGCAGTGATGGTCCCTCTTCCTGATACCACAGCCTCTGACTCTACCCCTCTTCAGGGGTCTGATACCGGGAGTCTTCGGCCAGACTTAGCTCGGCCGCGTCCTCTCGATCCCCCCTCGTGACTCTCCCACCCGCGTCCCTTGGGGGGGGGGCTGCGCTGGGTGAGGAGACTCACAGCGTCCCATGGGGGTACCCGCCTGGTCCGAGGGCCAACATCTTACTCTATTCAGGCAGTGCCGAACTTTAGTTTGTTTCTCAGATTTCGGTTTCTCATATGCTTTCTCTTTGTGGGGAGGAGGGTGCTGCCCTATTGTCTAATTATCTGCCTGAAACTGTCTAGTCGACCCACTCAGGCAACAGACTCCCTCTGAGCTTTCCCCTAAGCACACTGGTCCGATTATGGGCAAAGCCTTTGCTTGTAGAACCCAACATCATGATAGCTTTTTCAAAGCTAAGCCTCTCTACCTCAGTGATTTGGGGTGGGCTAACGCCTGCAGGCGTTTAACCCCCGTAATTCCCCCTCTTTCAAGGCTGAGGATAAACCTTGGGGCAACGTCGGCAATCAAATTAGAGCTGGCACGCGTTTAGTCGCAGTCCAGGGCTCTCTTTCCAATCTCAGAGCTGGGGCGGACGAGCTGAATATCACTGAGGGTGATAAGCTTGTCATCGTTGATCTTCTGCTCACTCTACCGGGTCTGCAGTGATCACAACTTTCTGGTGCGGCCGCTAGTCAGTTACGCACCGCCGCAGGGCTTTGGCCCTTTCCGCCCTTGAGGTTAAGGATCGTGACGTACCGTCACTTCTCCGAGACGTCCCTTCTCGGGGCCCCTCCCTCTTCGGTGGACAAGTTGAAGTCTGGTTGGCAGGCTATGCCTAGCTTCTGACGAAATTTCCCGAGCGCATGTTCACTCTGACATGGTTGGTCGACTTCATCGTTTTCTCCCAGCTTGGGCGGCCTTCGCCTGGGACGCTTTCGTGCGCTCCGTAGTGTGAGGCGGATTCTGTATAGAGATTAAAGCTTTTAACGGTTTGGAGGTTTGCTCAAGCAACCCAGCTTTTATCGGTGACAGTATTGTTATATCACAGTGACACTGTCTTTTTCTCTCTCCGCCCGCTCCCCGGAGGGGCTATTAGAACTCGACCACCTCCCATGTCTGCCCCAGCTTGTCTCGCATCTCTCTCCTCCTCGGTTTTTCTTTGTTGCCAAGCGGTTGGGAAAACTCTGATTCTTCTTGGAAAGAATAAACCAGTTCATTCCACCGGCTCTTTTCCGGATGGAAACTCTAGCTTCAAGAGAGAGGATTACGCAATCTCTATAGATCTCAATGATGTGTATTTCCATATCCCTACTCATCCCGCTTCGAGGGATCTTCTGGGATTCTCTTTCTTTTCTGAAACCTTCCGGTTTTGTGCTCTTCCCCAGCGGAGTCCGAAGCTCTTCTTTCAGACACGAGCATGCACGTTGGTCAATAAGACCCAAGAATTAGGTCTTCTAATAAATTGGGAGAATTCAGAGCTGTTCTCTACAAGCCGACCATTTTTCTGGGGGCAGTGATAGACTTTTCTGAATTAGCATGGCCCAGCCGAGACTGTGTATCGTCGCATGGCGTTCATGCTTGTTTCCTCCTTCTTCTCCGGTCAGGAAAGTTTTTTTGCGGACTTCCTATCCCAGGGCAGGTGTCTTCCGTCAGAATGGAAGCTCCATCCAGAAGTTTTTTCCCTCATTTACAATCTCTGGGGCCTGCTGGAAGTAGACCTTTTTGCATCAGCTCTCAACCACCAGCTTCCGAGGAACTGCTCCCGAGTTCACGACCGGGAGGCCTGGGCCCTGGACACCTTCTCCCTCAGTTGGGAGAACCTTTAAGGGTTTGCCTTCCCTCCCTTCCCATTAATTCCACGAGTCTTGCAGAAGATCAGAGAAGATCTGGCTTGGGTTCTTGTGATAGCTCCCTTTCGGCCCAGGAGGATTTGGTTCCCAGAGTTGGTGAGCCTCCTGGTGGCTCAACTGTTTCCTCTTCCGTTGAGAACGGATCTGGTGTCTCAACCCCTCTCGGGGATTCTACACCACAGACCAGCGTCCCTTCATTAGACTGCAAGACAGTCAGGTCTTTCTGAGAGGGCCGCAGAATTTGTAATGTCTAGTCGTAGAGAGATTACTGGGGAAATTTACAATTCCCCACTTTTCAGCCTGTTTTCAATGGTGTCAGACCCGGGATCAAGTCCCGTCTAAGGCTCCTATTGGTTAAATTGCGGATTTTCTAATCCCGCTGTTTGACAAAGGAAGGTCTATCTCTACTATCCGAGCGTACCGGTCAGCGATCGGCGCCATTCACACAGGCTTTTCGGATGGTTCGGGGGTTTCCAATTCCCCGCTGTTGAGTGGATTAATTCGGTCTTTCTTTCTGAAACGTCCCCCTCGTTCTCAATTAGTCTCGTCTTGGAGTTTGCCTCTGGTTCTAGAAGCCCTGGCTAAACCTCCTTTCGAACCTTTGGGCAAAGTTTCGCTTCACCATCTTACGGTGAAGACGTTCTTTTTGGTAGCCATTGCCTCTGGCCAGAGGCGCAGCACCCTTCACACTCTCTGTCTTACTCGCGGATACGTTCGCTGGGAGAGAAAAGGGGTTAGGCTGATTCCTAAAGCTTCTCATTTATTGCCAAGAACCAGACGGCTTCTTCTGGTCCTGTTGAAGTTTTTCTTTGTCCACTATCTGACATTTCGTCAGTACGCGAGGACAAGGTTTGGTGCCCTGTTAGAGCCCTTTTATGGTATATTGACAAGACTAAGGCCTGTCGCAAAGATGATCAGCTTTTTATGATCACTCGAGAGCCCTTTTCTCCAGCTTCTCTTGATCCCATTTCTAGATGGCTTGTCGAAGCTACTCAGGCCGCCGGCCCAGAGGTTCTCCTATCAGATAGTAAGCCCCATGCTCATGATACACTTTGAAAGGGGTGGAATATACACCTGGTCAAGAATAGACTTTAGACAGGATATTATAGGTTCAAACTAAAACAATACACAACTTTATTTAGAGAAATCTATGAACTAAAACCATAGCTTGGCCGCCTTTCCCAAAGTCCCCTAGCTCATTTCCCTTTACTCCCATACACATACAGCAGTGTTCAGCCATAACCTTAATAGTGCAATATCTTAGTGTGTTAACAATATATATACAGTGTAGCAATGCAAACCCTTATACTCTCCCCCACTAAAATAATCCTACGGGGTTATTTTCATCCCATCCCCAGCATGAAGTATAATCCAACACTACTGTACTATGATCAAACGCACTATAGGAAACAACTGTACCTGGAAACAAACTCCACTTTTAGAGAGTCTGTCTAGTAAAACACGTTTTCAACTGAATGCACAGCAATAAAAACAAAATACAGTTTACGCCTGTAGGAATTATTTACAATTAAAGTTAAAGGTCGTCACAAAAATGCAGTTAATAACGGGCCGTTAAATAGTAAACGTAAATGATACAGCAGTGGAGTTTTCTCTCCTTTTTTTTTTTTTTAAATTGGGAGGACAAGAAAAGACGAAAGTCTTCCCAGGAGCCCGACAAGACAGGTGAATACAGGTGAACAACATTATCGGCTAATATTAATGAACCAGTGATTTGGTTCCTATTAGCAAGAAATCCTACACTCATGGAATCGACCATGCGTCAATTAGAGCGACGTGTTATTTACACTCTCAAGAAAAACATCTTTAATGAAACATATCCCAGCACAGCTGAAGGATTGAAAAAACATGGGCAAGACAACAATGAACACTAAACAATTCCAATCCAAACACATAGAAATAAGGCTGTCCGGGACAACAACAAAATGCCGATTATCATCGATATTTAGATTTACCCTGTTTTGTATCTGTACATTGACTTTCTGAAGCTTTGGTATTCCATGAAATATGATTATGTCCTGAACTATTGGAGTTAATTCTCAAGAGTTCAAGATATCAATACATGTTTCTTCAACCTAAGAAATATATATCTATGCTATATTCAAAGAGTGATACAATGTCTTCTAATCATATACAAAACAATGATATATAGATGTAAATTTGTTGGTTTCACTATGAACACGATGACAAAGAGAGCGGACAAAATATACAGCTCCTCATTGTACCCTCTACAATTGCTCTGGTAGACAAAAGAACATCCCTTCATTGCTATTATGTAAAATAAGTAGAACAGGTGAATATGCATGTGACACCTGTTCTACATACTTTTACATAATAGCAATGAAGGGATGTTCTTTTGTCTACCAGAGCAATTGTGGAAGGTACAATGAGGAGCTGTATATTTTGTCCGCTTCTTTGTTCGCCATGTTCATAGTGCTTGTTTGATGTTTGGTTTGTCTCACAAATAAATGTTCAGAAATAATTAAATCATGGTTTAAAACAACAGTAATACCAACTGTCTTTCGCACACAGTTTTTACAGTTTTGGATTATTTTGTTTTTTCCTCTTCAGTTTTCAGTTTTTAGTTAAACAGTGCACATAATTTACACATCTCTCAAGCTGGCTCAGATTTCAATTTTCACTTTCCAGTTTTCAGTAAATCGTACTTGTTCACAGGAATCATTAACACAGTTTCAGCTGGTCCACATGGACGATGCGAACTAAGTTCCTGTTCTTTTCATTCGCGACTTCAAAGTTTACTGGAGTCGGTTGTTTCGTCACTACATACAATTTCGACCAACGGGGAGCAAGTTTCGCCATGAAGCTCCTCTTGGCATTCGATATCGGGAAGGTTTTGATCCGCACATGGTCTCCCTCCTTCATCCGAACCTCTCGTCTCAGCTTGTCATAGTGACACTTGGCTTTATCCCTCGCTAGTCTCGTACGCAATGTGACGTCCTCGACACTGGGTTGGCCTACAAAATCTGAAGGGTTTGTTGCAAGCTTATTACTGAGGGGAGTGTTGAGCTCCTCCCGAACATGAGGAGTGCCGGTTCTGTCCCCAGAGTGTCATGAGTAGAAGTGTTCAAGGCGAAGCTGAATTCTGCCAAATGCACATCCCATGAGCGGTGATCCCCTGACACGTAGGACTGAACCATGGCCTTCAGATTTCTGTTTACTCTCTCAACCCAGTTGGATTGAGGGTGGTAGGAAGTAATAAAGACTTGTTCCACTCCCCACTCCATACAGACTGCTGCTAGTGCCCTTGCCCGAAACTGGGGACCATTGTCAGACAGGAATTTCTTGGGGGGTCCATAGCGACAGAACAGTTGGCGAACAAGAGTGCAGGATACAGTCTGACTACTGGTTGACTTCAGAGGTATCACTTCTGTGAACTTAGTATAATGGTCAACAGCTACAAGAACATACTCATGACCACCGTAACTTTTTGGGAAGGGTCCCATTAAGTCCATGCCAACTATCTCCCATGGCTGCGATGACGATGTGGACAGCATCTTCCCCGGCTTCCTCTGGTAGACAGGCTTGATCTCCTGGCAAACCTTACATACTCGAACAAAACTGCGAACACTCTGTGAGATTCCTTTCCAACATAACTTGGTGCTTTTCAACCGAACTAAAGTTTTCCTCCGGCCTAGGTGGCCTGCTGTAGGTTTCATGTGGCACTCGATCATAATGGCTTTCTGTAACTTGCCAGGAACAACTAAACAGCCATCCCTCCTCCACAATAGCTTGTCCTTAAGTTCATATGCACCAGCAGCTTTGCAGTCAACATTACCCTTCTCCAATGCCAGGATAATCGGAAGGAGCTTAGCGTCGCGATGCTGGGCTTCCTGGAACAGCTTTGCATCAAGTCATGGAATAGGAATGGGAAAGTCTATATACTCAGGAGCTCCATCTCGTTGGCAGGAATGGCAGATGTAGAGATCTATCCTCTCAGCCTCCTCTTGAGTGATACCAACACAGCTCTGGTGGTACCAACGTCTACACTGATCACAGTATACCCAGTCCAATAAGTCATCTTCTGGCTGACGGCAATTGGGGTCAGCACAACTCTCATCGTAGTCACCGGGTGGGTTAGCATGGACTTCCTCAACAGCTCCTACCAATGGAGATTCTCCGCTACATCTGGACAGGGCATCTGGGACATGGTGTTGGGATCCAGGCCGATACACCACTTGGAAGTTATAGTCTTGCAAGCGTAGTACCCATCGAGCAAGTCTGCCCCCTTGCTTCCTTTTCCTGAAGATCCAACACAGGGCCTGATGGTCTGTTACTACTTTACAGGGTCTGCCTTCTAAGTATGGCCTCCATTTCTCCAAGGCCCAGATGATCGCAAGACACTCCTTTTCTGTAGTACTATAGTTCCGTTCTGCACTTGACAGGGTCCGGCTGGCATAGGCTATGGTTTTAGTCTGAGAGTCTTGTTTCTGAGTTAGAATAGCCCCTAAACCTAGATTACTGGCATCCGTGTGTCACACCTAAGTAAAATTAAGAGGACATTAACTTGTGTCTAGTAAAGATTCTCTTATTTACTAGAAAACTAGACAGATGACAGTGAATTACAATTCTAATTTCATCAATGAAATAATTATGTTTATAAATCTTTATTCGTGGTTCATTTGTCCATTCGAGATACAATCGTGATTCACAATCAAAACTTATTGAATGTCATAACGATGAAATATTTACAGGAAATATATATAATACAATTAAATTCCAAAAAGGGGTTCTTTAACTCCCTTTCCTGAACAGTAAACCAATGGTGTGGTTAATTGTTCAACTTAGTCTTTGAAGATATAAAGGAAATAACCCACTTAAATCGATGATGCAATCACTCCCAAGCTTAAATGCTCTTTTAGAGTGATGTAACTGTAGTGGTACCATTCTTGTAAATGAAGACTACGATATCCACGAAGTTTGGTCTCTGCTGTTAAATAGTATAACTCTCTTAAGTCTCTTGGAAGTCCTATCCGGATGGGACAGTAACACTGCTAACAGGAACCGGTACTGGCTCGGAAACTGGAAGCCGCATGGAAACTGGAACCCATTTAAATAAAATTACCCACATTAATTAGTCTAAGGAATAATACAAAATACACATATCGCATAATTTTTGGTACATTTGCACCATATCCACATATTAATTCCCCAGATTAATTCAGGTGAACTTTGCTTTCCATGACTGAATAATAGACATGATCAGTCGTTATAATGCATTTCATTCAAATAGCATTTCATCAAAATAAACTCTTCAATGTTTAGAAACTAGAAAGGGTTAAAGATTCTAAATTCGTATTCTGAAACATTTCAACTTTTTTATATTTTTAAGAAATAAAATAATCTTGAATACACAACACTTGAATACACAACACTGCTTAACTTGGATAGAAAATAAATGTCATTTCAACTTACAATTTGACTTGAATATGAATGCCTTAATGCAAGGACTCGTCAGGAAGGCCTTATTTCGGTTCTGGTGATCTTGATCCTCTGGCATAGGCTAATACTTGCAACCTAAACTGCCATAAATTTGAGCTAAAACTTCAAATTTCCAACATCACCCCAAACCCATGGACCCATAGGTCCTGCCTATATGACTTCCGTGCAGATAGTGAAGCTGAACTGCTAGATAAGGCAACCCACCCAATACAAAAATGCTTCACCAGTAGAGTGCGGTCAAGCCTAACTACAATGCATTCAATCCCACATTCTAATGTACATAACAATAGTATAGCATTGAAGGGGAAGGTTGAATCCCTAACACTGTGTGTACAACAAATGGTTAAGCCTGATTAGGGTAACCCAACGCCGGTTCAGACATGAGAGCTTCCTTCAGGCTGCGAAACACAACAGAACACTCTTCACTCCACTCCCACTTGGCATCCCTTTTCTTCCAGGCATACAATGGGGCAGCCTTATCTGTGAATCCTGGTACAAACTTCTGATACCATCCAATCATGCCCAAAAATCTCTCTAGATCCTTAACGGAAGTGGGCTCAGGGTAGTCTCTGATGGCAGACACCTTTTCTGGGTCTGGTCTCAAACCATCAGCCCCAATGAAATGGCCAAGATACCTCATCTCTCTATGTAGGAACTGGCATTTCCCAACATTTGCAGTAAGGCCAGCAACTCTCAACCTACTCAAAACTTCCCTCAGGTCTCTGTAATGCTCCTGAGTGCTACCAGAAAAACAGACGATATCATCTAAATAGACATAGCAACACCTTCCAACGAGATCACCAAGGACAGTATGCATCAATCTCTGGAAGCTTGCTGGCCCATTGACAACCCCAAACGGCAGTACTCTGAACTGAAGCAGACCTTGTTCGCACACAAATGCAGTCTTCTCACGATCCTCAGGGGCCACTCCTATTTGCCAGTAACCACTTTTCAGGTCTAAAGAAGAAAACACTTGAGCTCCATGCAAAGACTGGAGGATATCATCTACTGATGGCATCGGATACGCATCAATCTTCGTGACAGAGTTTAACTTGTAGTCAATGCACATTCGATAAGTGCCTCCCTTTTTTGGCACCATAACAACAGGGGAGGCCCAAGGGGATGATGAGGGTTCTATCTTCCCACTTTCCAAGAGTTTGGAAATTTCTTCATCCAGGGCCTTCTTTCGTTCAGGTCCCATCCTATAAGGGTGTGAACGAGAAGGCATAGCATCGCCCACTTCAATGCGATGACAATCAACATCTGTGAAACCTGGAACGTCACAAAGAATATCCTGGAAATCACTCAAAAGAGTCTCAAGTTCTGCCTGCTCAGTGGAGGAAATGTCTAACTTGGTTCCAGAAGGCACAGGAATAGTATCTCTGCCATCCATATCCAGTTCATAGTCTGGATATTCTGGCTCACCACACTGGATTTCCAGCATAGGAAACTTAACAGGTTTTTCAACCCCAAAGCTGGTTCCGAAGCACCCTGCACCAAAATCCAACACCAGTTTAACTGCATGAGCAAAATCCACTCCCAAGAGAACTGGAGCTGGCAAGGTCTGGACTACCTGAAAGTTAACCTGCATGGTACTGACTCCAAACTCTACTTCCACACATGTCATCCCACATGGAACTACAGTAATTTCACCTAGTATCTTCAAAGTGGTTCATTCACTACAAGGGGTAACAGGTAAATACAACTTCTCACAGAGGTCTGTTGGGAGTAGAGACACTGTAGAACCAGAGTCCAATAGCCCATATGTCTTTACACATGTTTCTTTTACCCCCTTCAAAGTAAGTTCCATCATGGGTAGTCCATGTTTGGGAACATCTGGCGGGTTAGGAGTCTTATACCCTGGGGCTATGAAGTTACATTTTCCTACTTCTGGAGTATGTTTTGTTGTGCCTGTTGTAGGTGTTGGTGTGTTGGGGGTGGGATTGTGTTGTGCAGGTAGTGACCTTGCAGGGGTAGATGGCATGGGGCAATCCACCATCCTATGCCCCAGTTGTCCACAGTGATAACAATTCTGATTGAATGCCCCTCTGCGGTTTGAATTTGAAACAGTTTGACTTTGGAAATGACCAGAGGAGTTCTGACGACTTTCAGTCAACCCACCTGGGTCCTGTTTCTTCCTGAAATTTGATTCATCTCTGCGAACCATTGAATTAGCACGCCTGTGGAGGAGCAACTCATCTGCTGTGCGAGCCACAGCAATGAGAGAGCGCTCATTGCGTTTCCTAAGTTTCAGCCTTAGTGTCCCATCAACCACAGTGCTCAGGAGCTGATCGATCATGATCAGATCAAAGCATCGCTTGACTTCGGGAATTTCGATGGTAGAGGGTGTTACTTCTACCCACTTGTAGAAGTTTTCCTTTAGCCTGTTCGCAAATTCCTCAAATTCCTCAAAGGTTTCCTCACTCTGCTTAGTATCAGTTTTGAACTTAACCCTATATGCTTCCGGGGTTAGCTGATACCTACGGAGAATAACCTGTACAACGGCATCATAGTTCTCCTTTTCTGCATTGCTCAAGGAATGAAAAGCCTGCTGGGCCTTCCCTGTCAAATATGGTTCCAACAGTTTAGCCCATTCATGTCTAGGCCTCTCTTCTGTGGTAGCTATACGTTCAAATGTGCTTAGATAGCATGAGACATCATCTCCTGTATATGTCTATGTCTATGAAGCCCAGGCAACTTATACTCTTCCCTAAGCTGTGGACCCACAGTCATCTTCATCAGAGACTCACATAGCTGCTTGGTCTCCTGGCAACGAGAAATCTCCATCTCCTTCATCAAGCGAGCTAAGTCTTTAGCACTCATACCCACCTGACTTGGCTGAGCAGGGGATGGAGAAGACTCTTCAATCATTTGAGGTAACTGACATAAGCAGTTTATTCTTTCTTCTTTACAGTGTAGCAATGCAAACCCTTATAACATAGTGTTAGCACTTCCTGGGCCCTTTTTCAAGGTGTGACGCTTGATGAGATTTTGAGGGCTGCCTTTTGGCTTTTGCCCAATTCCTTCATTCCATGCTACCTTAAGGATGTCCCTGCAGGAGAGGAATTATTTGCGTCAACCACCTTGAAGGCGGCAGTGTCCTCCCTGTTATCCTGTTTCCTTCCTCACTTAAAACATGCCGCCTGTTTTTGAATGGGTGTTAGTCTAGCAGAATAGGTAGGTATATATGATATATAGCAGTAAATTTGTAAAATCAGCACTTATTTTCTTATTTACTTATTTACTAGATAAATCTATATACATACCTATGACCCTACTACCACTCGCCTTGCAAGCAACATGTTTTACTCTTGAGGTTGCTCGCAATAGAGGAAGATGGCCGTTGCGTATTCCTGCGGGTGAGGAACGAAGGGGATAGCAATAGGTTACGGGGGGTGCGCACAATATTGTGACTCTTTTGTGTTAAAGTTCTTGATTGGGTAGCGTAGTCAGGAGCAGAATAGGTAGATATATAGATTTATCTAGTAAATAAGAAAATCAGTGCTGATTTTACAATTTGGGTCTTTTCTTTGGTTTGAATAGGCGCCTGCCCTGGCTCTTTAGGTCCCCACCTTTTGGTACCCACAGGTGGGGAATGGTTCCCAGATGGTTGGGAGGCACTTTTTTCCGGAGGGAGTAATAATTCTGCCGATGGAACAGCTCACTGCCGTACGCACGAGAAAGTAGCTTCTGTTATGCCCCCAACCCATACCGATTACCTGTGAAGGGGAGAAACTTCATTGGTGTGTTGCCAAAGAACAAAGTGACGTGTACTCCTAGGCCATATCCGCTTTGAAGCTTCATGCTTCAATGTATACGGCGCAACATCACACGTGTTATTCGTTCGCACAGCGCACGTGCACATGAATTATGTTTCACGCATAGAGTTACATCATTTGTAGCTTCATGGTTACATCACGAAGCTGTAGCTTCTTGGTTACATCACGAAGCTGTAGCTTCTTGGTTACATACACAGTTTAGTGCGTATGTAACTCTATGGTTTCACGGTGGTCGCCGGAGAAGGAGGAGAAGAGGAAGAAGAAGAAGAGGAGGAGGAAGAGGATGAGGAAGAAGAATATGAAAGCGAAAGGATCAAAAAGGAGGTCACAGAGTTGGATGAAATAGGCAATAGATAATAGACAGGAGAATGGAAGAATAAAGACCAAGGAAAAGATGGACGAAAAGAACATTGTGAGCGTATAAGTAACTTTGTACATTGGAGTTTGTATATACGGATATTTTGTCAAAATGTTATAATCACCATTATACCGTATTTTACCGAGAGCAGAGGCTGAACGTTTCGGACAAGCTTTCAAGCGCAACTACTTTTCCTACTTTTTCCTACTTTTTCCTACTTTTTCCTTCCCTCCCGGCACCTACTCACTCCGGATGATGGACAGTCAACCTGTCTGAAACATTGAGTTTTCTCCACTCTCAGCCTTCTCATCTGGTTTACAGCCCTTTTCAGGACTTCACACTTTCAAGAAAGATTTATTTTTATATTCTCTTACTTTCTATCTCGCCTTTCCATTTCTTCTCCTCTTAACTTTCTCCACTTAACTTTCTCCACTTTCTTCTTCTTACTCAACAGTCCTTTTCAGGACTAACCGTAAGCCTTCTCAACGTAGTCAGTACTTCTTCGAAATATATAGAACTTATGGTGATGATAATTTGAATGCATATCCAGTTGTACATAGTAATTATGATTTCAACATCACATTTTGTCTTATTTTAGGGAACTGCAAAATCACAGACTTCTCCTTTAAGTACCTGGGAAAGTACTGTGCCGACCTAAGACACATCTATATCAGTGATTGCCCAAGAATTACTGACGCAGCACTCAAATCTCTTGCAACCTGTAGAAACATCAATGTACTCAATGTAGCAGACTGTATCAGGTATGTTTTAACCTGTTTTCATTTTTAAAGTTCTCCTAAAGCCTTGCTCACCCCTCCCTTCCCCCCCCCCCCAAAAAAAAATATATAAATAAATAAATCAAAAAAATCAAACAATACTAGCGGGACCTGTGGAAATCCATGGGTTCACTATTTACATTGCACTCTTAACATTTTCACAATCGATGTGTACATTCTTGTGTGTTTATTTATGTATTATTTTTTAGTTAATGAAGTTATCACTAAATTGCTCTAAATTTAAGAGAAAATGGTTATGAAGATTGAGTAATTTTTGTTGGTAAATTTTGTTGTCTTTAATTTAGAGTCCGTCCACATTCACAAACAAAGACGATACACAGACATCATTCATCTACATTTGCCACTCTCCACCCAGGTGAAGTAAATGGGTACCCGGTAGGAAGAAATTCCTTGAATGCCTTAGCGCATATTATGGCAGCTCAGCTAAAGCCGGGGTAATAATGTGATACTTTGTATTAAGCGCAGTAGAGTATATTTGTATAGTAGCTGCGCTATATAAATGGACATATTATTATTATGGATGACGCAAAAATCGCTGCCAGTGCCGGGGAATACATTCGCATTGCGCGGCAATGGTTATTTTTAGTTGTGTGTTGTAATTGTGATGAATCTGTCAATTGTAAAAACAACATGTACAGATAGCAGCCAGCATCAAATGCAGATACATGTATGGTTTTTACAGATTGTGCAATCCATTCATATGTAAGGGATTTAAAGAAACAATGCATTATATTATTCTCATATTTCAAAGGTCCAATGGCACTTAATTGAAATATTTTAATTGACATTTAAAGGCCAAGTCCACCCTAACAAAAAGTTGATTTGAATAAATAGAGAAAAATCCAACAAGCATAACCCTGAAAATTTCATCAAAATTGGATGTAAAATAAAAAGTTATGGTATTTTAAAGTTTCGCTTCATTTCGCAAAACAGTTGTACGCACATCCTGCTCAGTATGCAAATGAGGGAACCAGTGACGTCACCCACTCACTATTTCTTTTGTATTTTATTAAATGAAATACGAAATATTTTAATTTTTCCTTGTTATAATGTGAAACAAGGTTTGATTCCTCGCTGAACATGTGTAATTGCCATTGTTGCTACCTATACACAATTCAATGAGAGCTTCCTAATTGTGAAATCTGCAGAAATTAAAATATTCTATATTTCACATAATAAAATACAAAAGAAATAGTGAGTGAGTGACGTCACTGGTTCCCTCATTTGCATATTGAGCAGGATGTGCATATAACTGTTTTGCGAAATTAAGCAAAACTTTGAAATACCATAACTTTTTATTTTACATCCTATTTTGTGTTATGCTTATTGGATTTTTCTCTATTTATTCAAATCAACTTTTTGTTAGGGTGGACTTGGCCTTTAAGTATGTGAAGCTGGTGTGCTATATCGATTTGTCTGGAACACTGTTTTGTAGGTTTATATCAGAAAAAATGGGAAAAAAGGAAAAGTTTCCAGACAAATTCATCCTGCATCATTATGATTCTAACTGCAAAGAAAGTGCATGTATGGTACATGTACTGTAGGAAAAGATAGTGGTGCTTAAGCATAAGCGTCCAGAGTGCAGAATGCATAATCCTTGAATATCTTAATTTTGTTGTATAGACGTAGAGCCAGTAAAAACCTCTCCTACCTTGATAAGGCTAATTGTATCCCCCGGCAGTATAGTAGACCAGCCAAGAAGATTTTTTTTACTTTGGACGGCATTTTGGGGTAATGCTCGGCTTCCATGCTAATACTCTTGCAAAAATACTGACGAAATAAAATAACGTACGGGCGGATGCCACACGCATTTTTGCCTAAAAATGCAATTTTTGGCTCAAAATTTGAAAGAATGTCAAAAATCACAATTTTTTATTTTTTGACCTAATATGTAATACCTGATTAAGACTTTTCAAGTGATATCAGATTTATTTTGAGTTTCAAGTTATAAACCTGATTAATACACAATTGAAAGTTGGATATTACACACACATGTATGGCGTAATGAAACATAAAACTGTGATTTACTAAAAATAATAGGTTGTGAAAACTACTAATATTTCAAAGTTTTTTACCCAATGTAAATTTGTCATTTTAAATGCTTTTTCTTGATTAAACATATCATGTATATTGTCATGTCACACACAGAAAAGAAATTATCCGATAAGGTGATAGATAACTCATTTTATTGTCGTGGGTGGGGGTTGGACCTTGCTAGGGACCAGACAGTTCAATAAGGGAACCAGACAGCAGATCTAGGGTCATTGACGTTTATTCTGTGTCATAACAAAAAACCCTGTAAAGATACAGAGAAAGCCAGTGATAAATCACATGTATCATATTACAGATTCAAACAATTCAATGACAATGTTCACATACATATTCATGATATTTGTTTATAGTTATACACTGTATAGATATGAAACAGTCTTCTAGTCATTAAATAATCAGATTTTGCTTCAAACAATATATCATGTACTTTTACTAATTCAGAGATTCCTCGAGTTCAAACAATTCCTTTATAAGGGAGACCATCCAAATTCATCGACCATTCAGAATGCATCCGGAATGGGGTCATCAAGCATTCCAGAATGGGTCAGGAATATCCCCATTCTAGTCGCGTTCTCAAATTTCCGGCCGATCGGCGTCTTTTGTGTTGCCGAACAAAGGGGCATTCTGAAAGCATTCTGGAAGCATTCTGGGAGCATTCTGGAAATGTCCCTTTGTTGTCGACATGGCATGGTCCCAGAATGCGGTGATTAAAAATCATGAACGGGACAGCCAAGGATGCGCAGCGCGATCGAAGGTGCTTCATTTATTGCGATATCGATCATGCCGGCATGATACATGTATAATCTCATTTCAAAGTATTTCCCTTTCTTTGACTGTAAGGCTCGGAAGAATTATTTTTCAAGATTCAAGTTGATGCCATATATAGTGAATTCGCTTTATTTATGAATATTGTAAGCGACGGTCACCGACAGCGTCGACCGTTAGATGAAAAAGGAATACGATTTCCAGATTGAACGAAGTGATGATCGCCGGGTGAAAGAATGCGCATTATTTCTTCCGATATTAGGACGCAACAAGTAGCTGATTTTTGTTTTTAATGACATGTATGGATCGCAAGTATTATGCGGAAGTTTAATGGTGAAAGAAATTGAAGCTCATCATATGAAATAAAGTAATGATCGTCAGATGAAATTAAATTACACTCGCTAGATGATACAGATTTACGATCGCCCAAATAAATAATATTAATAGTACTACAGTATAAACAGATGAAAAAAGAATACGATTGCCAGATTGAACGAAGTGATGATCGCCGGGTGAAAAAATGCGCTTTATTTCTTCCGATATTAGGACGCAACAAATAGCTGATTTTTGTTTTTAATGACATGTATGGATCGCAAGAATTATGCGGAAGTTTAATGGTGAAAGAAATTGAAGCTCATCATATGAAATAAAGTAATGATCGTCAGATGAAATTAAATTACACTCGCTAGATGATACAGATTTGGACGATTGCCCAAAGAAATTTATATTAATATTACTACAGTATAGACAGATGAAATAAATGACGGCCGATATATATTTTTGTTGCCCTTAAATAAATTCACTGATGAGAATGATCAATACATGGAAAATGCACGATATGATTGATAATATTAACAAATGATAATCAGTTTTGAGCGCCAAATGCGCTTTACATTTCTTCCGATATTAGGACGCAACAAATAGCTGATTTTTGTTTTTAATGACATGTATGGATCGCAAGAATTCTGCGGAAGTTTAATGGTGAAAGAAATTGAAGCTCATCATATGAAATAAAGTAATGATCGTCAGATGAAATTAAATTACACTCGCTAGATGATACAGATTTGGACGATTGCCCAAAGAAATTTATATTATTAATATTACTACAGTATAGACAGATGAAATAAATGACGGACGATATATATTTGTGTTGCCCTTAAATAAATTCACTGATGAGAATGATCAATACATGAAAAATGCACGATATGATTGATAATAATTATTAACAAATGATAATCAGTTTTGCGCACCAAATGCGCTTTATTTCTTCCGATATTAAGATGGCAATGCATTTTTAAGGACATGTATGGATCGCAAGAATTATTGCGGTAGTTTAACGTATGTATATATTTTGTTGCCCTTAAATAACTACAATAATGAGAATCAGTGAAGTTATGTGTATATAACCTTTTTTCATGTTTATACTATATTTATGGTGACAACCCGTCTATTTATAATGAAACAATGTAAACGAAAGACGCCAGAATAGAGCGGCGACCGCGAGGTGAAAGAGGAGATCACCAGATAAAATAATTGATAGTCCGAAATATGAAATAGAGTTAATTCTTTTGAAGGTTCATACTTTTTCCGAATCTTTTATATTTTTAGCACACCGCTTGAGCGTAAGATAGAGGGCAAACACTGTGAGAGCGGAATAGAAACATGGAGAGGAGAGAAATAAAATGGAATCGTGTCAACGTGACAGATAGAAAGAGAATAAAATGACAAATTAAAGAGAAACATCGGAAAAGTTGAATGAAAAGTTGAATGAAAAGCTGACAGAATAAAAGCCATAAGAAAAGGGTGATTATTCTTGATAAAAACAAAGAATAACATAAGGAAACACGATAGAGTTTTTAGCACCCTTAAAATTGCAAGAGGCATCGGCTATCAACAAATTCCAAAAAAGTAAATGAATTAACTCAACTCATTTTAACGATATTTCTCTCCTTGCTTTTGCATGATCCCCTCTTTCTGAGCTCATTTTACCCCTTTTCTATAGCTCCATCAATCCGTCAATACAACGCGACTTTATGTAACTCCCCCCCCCCCCCCCCCCTCTCTTTACTTTTTACAAATTATTTCGGGGAAAAGGCTTGTTTGATCTACCCGCGCGCGCGCATACTATTTATAAATAACCGCAGTGATATCAACAACTTGCCAGACAATGGCTCCCAAGAGTCTCTCAATGTCATTGACCCAGTTAATGATTTATGACCTGCTGTGATTTTTTTTTTCATGCTAGCCTATGCGATATGCGCCAGGATTTCTGGCAAGTATACTAATTGCGTTACGTAAACTATGGAGACAATACGGACAATGGGCGAGGGCGTTAGCCCAAGCGAGTATCATCGCTGGTGAACTCATCATTATTCATATATGTTTTAAATATCGAATGTGAGAGGAGGGTATGCCATGCATGATTCATAAACTAGCCTTATTTGGTGATCGACCTCCTTTTATTCAACCAATCAAATATTTTCAAGTTCCGATTTTTTCCGTCTTGTACTAGTACAAAATTCATAATACGCTACAACGCCCTATTTTGTTGGAGTGGCTTAATATAGTCTGTATGCAAGTATGTAATAATTTACTCCACTGTTGCTGTATCAAAGTTTGTATCCAGTATCACATCTTATTTTTAACTAATCATAATAACGCATTATTCTAGACTACGGTACATTCTTTCCAACTGGGTGTTGTGGTGTATATCTCTTCCTACCCTCAGTGGGTGTAGGTTGGCTAATAAAAATACACTTTATTTTGTGACATATTGCCTGTACATATGTTCATTATTCCCAGTACGTATTCTTTGTATTTTTCTTATGCCAGATATTGCCGTTTTATTTATGATCTCTTCCATGCCCACAGGAGGGGCCGTCAGAAATAAAATCATTGTCAATGTCATTGTACCGCATGCGTACGCCTCTAATCCAGCTATCGTGGAAGTTATACTTATAAACTCAGCCCGGGACGTTTTGAGGGAAACCACTACTATTCCGTGCGTCTCACAATTTACATGGGCAAATGACAATGTATAGTTGTATCGTAGGGACTATTTTTTCAATCAAAGTATCATATATGTCCTGCCACTTACCTAAACAGACCTTCCGCAGATCAGCTCTTCCTCAGAAATGTATAGAATCAATAAAATGTCACCTTTTTTCACTCAATTGTAATCCTCCCTCTCGTCTCTCTCGAGCGAGAATTCGAACGTATGTAAAAAAATATACGGACGCGCATGCGTATTGCAAACTATACATCGGCCTCCGAAATATTTTAGTACAGGATCCGGGAAATTAATAGGCTTTTTATATCATTCTCGTCGAAAAGAAAGACGACAGTTATCCGGACAGTATTGTAATTACCTAAAGCATCTTCAAATGCAGTTATGTCATATTTCATGGTATAATTTTGACATACGAGCTTGGATTTATGAGGCATCCAACCTTTCTAATGACTGCTGATCGCAGCCCGAACGCGTAGCGTTCGGGCTGCCGCAGTAAAGCGGACCCAGGTTTGGGCTACTGCCGGCCTTCGCCGATTGCCCGTCTCCATAACGCGATAAGTATACTTCATTACTTGCCAGAAAGCCCGACGCATATCTGACAGACTATTTTCATGCTACTGTAGAAAGAAATTCAGCAGCATATCTCCCCTCCCATCCTCCCACCCCCCTCCAAATAAAAGATAAATACGAAGACGATCTCTGTAGCCTAGTCACTGAGTTGAGGGGCACTTGCATCCTTTTTTAGGGGGGGGGGGGTGGGGGGTCCTCAGAAAATTTAATGCGAATGTAGGAAGTCACAGAAAGTGGTGGATGTTTGATTTTTGTTTTGACTTTCCCTTCACTTTCCCGGTCGCTAGAGCTATATAATATAAAGTTGATAATGAGTGAAATTTTATGATAATTATGATATCAAATGAATCATACAAAAAATTAAAAATGAAAAAATATTCTGCTTGACATTTGTGTTAAGAACTTATTAATATGGCCATTGAATTTCGGCGAAATAATATCACAATATCAAATTCCATTGAAAGAGAAAAGAACCAAACAAATACGAAATCACCCCACTCAAGAATTGACAAGCTTATTTCACAGACGTATTTTTATGTTTCCATAATTTCATCATTTTCTCTGCATCACTGGAATCACGCGGCAGCAGCCCGAATGCATGCGTATAGTGTTCCAATTCCGGGGCCACCTGTCATCATGACTGTAAACCATTTTCAAACATCGTTGATGAAATTCACAAACACACAAATTTACATCGACACAGAATGATCAAAAGTAATAACATGTTGTGCAAGTTTTGTAAGTCGTTTAAAATATGATACGTCACTGATTTGTTTTCAGAATCATGTTGTTTTTCCCCAAAATAATATCAGACGGGTTCGCGTGTTTTTCATTTGCTTTCCGAAGTATGTCCGCGATCACTTCAAAAAGGCATCGATCGATATCGCGGCGCGCGCGGCATGAGAAAGACAGATCAGCGATCGGCCGCGCCGGCTGCGCTGGCTGAATAGCTCTTCCTTGCTGTACTGTGAACAATAGCGTGTTCTGGATTGAGTGGCGCATTCTCGGAGCATTCCGGAACATACCCATTCTGACACCATTCTAACACCATTCTGACCCCATTCCGGATGTAATCCTCCATAGCGCGGAGTTAAGTACCGCATTCTAAACGCAGGCCAGAATGGGGATGAGCAAGACAATGGATTTTTAGGGGACCATTCTGGATGCATTCTGAATGGTCGATGAATTTGGATGGTCTCCCTAAGAATCCAAAATACATGTTTACTTCTGTGCTCAAAATAAGTTATGCCTCTGTTTGTTTTAATAGAGTCCTTTAAATCAATCAAGAAGTTGTAAAACAATCAGACTACATTTTTAACTTCATACAATGCATTAAGATCCTCAAACTCACTGATAAAGGATTAATTCAAACCTCCAACATTATTTGAAATCATTTATAAAACATGTTAAGCATTAATCAAATCTTTACTCATGAGACATTACTGCGTGATAAACATCATATATAAGTATCACTGTTTTAGTGTTTGATCTAAAATATCAAATCAAAACCATCAAAAGATGCCTACCCAAGGTCAAACAAAGGTCAAGCAACTGCTCCCGCAGGCTGCCACTACCAGCACTACCCAGACTGCAAACTCCACAGTCAGCTGCCACACTCACTACCCGCCACTGCTACGAGTAGACCACTAGACACTACAAAGCTAGCCTGCAGCTCAGTATTGGACCAACTGAAGTCCCAATCTCCCAGCTATAAACAAAATGTCAATACACTAGTAACCATAGAAACCTACACTAATACTTTCAGTATTATATAATGTAGCATGCTATCTACGGAATAATTATATCTGAGCTCAATATCTGTCTATAATTATACTATAAACACATCATAATCTTATACCAGAATTCTGTATAACTACGAGTCATGGGCGCCGCCATCTTTGTTTACACAATGGTGCCCTCTACGTTCATAGCTACTAAGAGCTTAACCAAAACTAACAAGTTGATAATTTTCTTTAATCATCAAAAACAAGCAAGTTTCTGCGCCTGTTTTTACTAAATATGAAATAATCAACAAAGCAAATACTTGCAACCTAGATTTCACTATCTGTTTTGACTCACTACAAATATCATTTGCAGATTCACCGATAACTCTGAATTTGTTACATCGAAGGACAATTCATAAATGTGCACACATGACATCGAAATTGTGGCACAAAGTCATCCATGTACTCCAGTTAAAAGAACGAAAAATACTCTATAAATTCGTTTCTAAATATTAAAAGTGACTTCTTACTGTCTTAAAATTGCATTTATAAATCTACATACCCGAAGAATCTCCAAATGCAAACAGCAAATTGCCTTGCTTCTATAACACGTCTGTGCACATAGATGCTCAAATGATTTCTGCGAACAAACCACGTACCACACCCAAGAGGGGGCTACTCGCCCATGTACGTTAACATACAGCCTAATAAAATGCATACAGTAATTACTGTGCTGTAAAAGAAGAATGTCACCGCCACTCGGCCTAGTGTCATTACGCAACCTAGCATATAAATCAACACCTGGTTCAGCTATACAATCAGAAAGAATATATTCCTAGTGAAAGAACATCAAATATAACCTCCATCCTTAACACTGTATTGGGAAGGAAAATATAACTTTGATTTAAGTGTAAACACACTGAAAACATCTTTGATAAAAATCCAACTTCCGACATCATGTTATCCCAAGTGGAACGATGTATTTTTACCGGATGCGCATTTTGACTGAAAAACACTATTTGAAGGTACATCTAGAGTGTATATGTACAGAAGGCAATGCATGTTTATCAGTATAGTCTTTGGGCCAAAAACTGAAATGTCTCCACCCCCTTAAGGGGCTTTTACACTTGCACGGATCGCATCCCGGATCGTCACTCCGGGATCATCCGTATTATCACCGGCATTACCGTGTATACACCGTGGAGGCATCCGGCGAGATCCTTGGTGTACCGGGATATCCCGGGAAAAAATTAAGCTTGCTTTATTTTTCATCCCGGAGTTCACGTATGAAAACCAGTCCGTACTCTTCCTTGTAGGCACCATGTACCTCCGTGTAGCTGCCGATTACATCGTACTAATACCTGTTTCATCCGGGTTTGAAATTCCTTATATTTTGCCGATAAGAAATGAGCGCCTACAAGCTCAACTCACCTGTCAACATTTCCGGGATATCTCAATAGACAACGTACACCTCTGTGTAAGGACCGTGTAAGGACCGTGTAAGGACCCAGTGGCCTCCGCGCTCTTCTTTGAACTCTGTGTTGGCTCTGTATGCGTTTCCGGTATGGTCCGTGTTGCTACCTTGTCTGTTCGTATAGACACCGCACTTGTCCGTGTATTCACCCAGTTCAGAACGTATCCACACCGGCATTGAGAGGAAATCGTGGTACGCACGCCGGATCACCCCGGATTAAGATCCGGGATGATCCGTGATGCGATCCGTGAAAGTGTAAAAGCCCCTTTAGAAATAATCTTAAATGATTTTTTTTTCCTGTCAGATGGGACCATTAACTATCAGAATATGCTTCTTTGCCCTAAATTAAGAGCTGGGCTTGGCCACAAGGGCTATACCATGGCAACGGATCAAAAACAATAGAATTTAAGAAAATGTCATGTATTCGTGATTAAGAAAGTTCAAAAACACATTGTAACATTTTAAAATAATGTTCAAATTTTGCATGCAGGTGTCTCTTGGTGTAATCTAAAAACCTTTAGTTTTTGGTGATGCTGCCACCAGTGTCCCGTCTTTTATAGGGTCAAAGATCATACTTCAGGGCATGGCGTGAGTGCACTCTGCAGGCCACATTTCTAGATGGATTTCTTTCAAATTTTGTATGGAGATGTATCTTGGTATAATCTACACATCTTTACTTTTTGGTGATGCTACCCTCATTGTTCCATCCTTTATAGGGTCAAAGGTCATTTGTCCATTTCTTGCACTCTTACTTCTGCATTTCTTTATGGATTTCGTTCAAATTTTGCATGAAGGTGTCTCTTGGTGTAATCTAAAAACCTACAGTTTTTGGTGATGCTGCCACCCGTGTCCGTCTTTTATAGGGTCAAAGGTCATACTTTGGAGAATGGTGAGAGTGCACTATGCAGGCCACATTTCTTGATGGATTTCTTTCGAATTTTGTATGGAGATGTAACTTGGTACAATCTACACATCTTTACTTTTGGTGATGCTGCCTTCATTTTCCGTCCTTTATAGTGTCAAAGGTCATATGTCTTTTGTGCGCTCTAACTTCCACATTTCTTGATGGATTTCTTTCAAATTTTATATGGAGGTGTGTCTTAGTGAAATCTACACATGTTTAGTGCTTGCTGATGCTGCCCCCAGTGTTCCGCTTTTTATAGGGTCAAATGTCATATTTTGGTTGCATGCATTCTGGAGGACACATTTGTTGACTGATTTCTTTCAGATTTTGTATGGAGGTCCATCATAGATTACTCTAGACCTCTACAGTTTTTGGTGATGCTGCCCCTGCGTGCCGTCTTTCATAGGGTCAAAAGTCATATTTTAGTGGATATCTTGTGTGCGCTCTGAGATCACATTTCTTGACAGATATCTCTTGAATTTTGCATTATACTTTAATCTACACACATTGTTTCGGTGTGCTGCTCCAAGTGTTGACAATAGTCCTGGCCACTGGCAGCAATCTCTACGTCATCCTATTGTTTGAGGGAGGAGGTTCTTTGTCCCTCCTTTGAATTGCTGCCAGTGCCGGGGGATACATTTCGCATTGCGCGGCAATGGACATTTCTAGTTGATATGGAGATTGTCACATCAAGTGGCACTTTCAAATCAATCAATTCGCGTTTTGGACGCAACTTAATGTGCCATCACATTTCACTACGCTACCTAACAGCTTTCTCTTGTGTTCTTTACAGGATTAGTGATAATGGTGTGAGGAATCTTGTTGAGGGTCCTTCTGGTCCTAAGCTGAGAGAGATGAACCTGACTAACTGTGTGAGAGTCACTGACGTATCCATCATGAAGATTACTCAAAAGTAAGGACACCCTTATTTTACATCCCTATGGTACACCCCATGGTACACCCCATGATACACCCATAATATTGATCTACATCAATAAACTACTTACCTGTCTTATTTGTAATATGCTATTCCAGCACTAGCGGTGCTCCTAACCAAGCCAGAATAAAACAGAAACTAACATGCACTTACCGCAAGACGGCTCACCTCCACACGCCTTTGCCAGGGCGACCCGGAAACCCGTCCTCCTTTTGCTCGCGCTCTTTCATCCATTTTGATCGTGGATATTTCTCAAGATAAGGTCAGTTCGTTCCTTTTATTTTCTCTGTACTTTTCTCGTTCTTTTGGTACGCTTTTTGGGTGACCTTTTTCCTGCTTGAATGAATTTTGAGGCCTTTTCTTTTTAGCTGTTGTCACGTTTTGAGCGTCCCTTTTCCTCGTGTGACTCCATCCGCAGCTTGCGGCGTGGCTTTCCCGTGCTCAATTCTCTTTGGTTGTGGAGTGTTTGCTTGCCTCTTATTTTTCCCTCGCAAAATTTTTTCACTATCTGACTCGTTTTCTTTGTGACACTTGAAACTTCTGGTCTGTTTCTGTGTCTTCTTCCTTTCTAGTGCTTATTTCTTTTGGAACTATAAGCGCTATTCTTGTAATTCTTATTGATTCTCAAGCGCTTTGAGTATTTAATCAAATGGATTTTGGCGCTATGGGAATCTTATGAATTATTATTGTATCCCCCGGCAGTATGCCGGAGGATACTTTGGATTCAGCAGCGTTTCGCCGCCGCCGCCGCCAGCGCGTCACATTCTTGTGTGCGCTCTAGCGGTCACATTTCTCGACGAATTTCTTTCAGACTTCCTGTGGACGTGTATCTTGGTAAAATCTGGACCCCTATAGTTTCTGGTGATGCTGCCCCCAGTGTTCCGTATTTTATAGGGTAAAAGGCCATATTTTGGGGGATAGTTTGTGTGCGCTCTAGCGGTTACATTTCTCAACGGATTTTGTTCAAATTTTGTATGAAGGTGTCTCTTGGTAAAATCTGGAACCCTATAGATTTTGGTGATGCTGCCCCCAGTGTTCCGTCTTTTTTAGGGTCAAAGGTCATATTTTGATAGATGTCTTGTGTGTACTCTTGTGTGCGCTCTGGCGGTCACATTTCTCAACGGATTTCGTTCAAATTTTGCATGAAGGTGTCCCTTGGTGTAATCTAAAAACCTGTACTTTTTGGTGATGCTGCCACCAGTGTCCCGTCTTTTATAGGGGTCAAAGATCATACTTCAAGGGATGGCGTGAGTTCACTCTGCAGGCCACATATCTTGATGGATTTCTTTCAAATTTTGTATGGAGATGTATCTTGGTATAATCTACACATCTTTACTGTTTGGTGATGCTGCCCTCATTGTTCCGTCCTTTATAGGGTCAAAGCTCATTTGTCCCTTTTGTGCACTCTTACTTCTGCATTTCTTGACAGATTTCATTCAAATTTTGTATGGAGATGTATCTTGGTATAATCTACACATATTTAATTTTTGGTGATGCTGCCCTCATTGTTCCGTCCTTTATAGGGTCAAAGGTCATTTTTCCATTTCTTGCACTCTTACTTCTGCATTTCTTGACGGATTTCGTTCAAATTTTGCATGAAGGTGTCTCTATAGTTTTTGGTGATGCTGCCACCAGTGTTCCGTCCTTTATAGGGTCAAAGGTCATTTTTCCATTTCTTGCACTCTTCTGCATTTCTTGACGGATTTCGTTCAAATTTTGCATGAAGGTGTCTCTTGGTGTAATCTAAAAACCTATAGTTTTTGGTGATGCTGCCACCAGTGTTTTATAGGGTCAAAGGTCATACTTCAGGGCATGGCGTGAGTGCACTCTGCAGGCCACATTTCTTGATGGATTTCTTTCAAATTTTGTATGGAGATGTATCTTGGTATATCTCTCAACACATTTCTTTCAAATTTTATATGAAGATGTGTCTTAGTGAAACCTACATATCTAAATTGTTTGCTGATGCTACCCCCATTGTACCACTTTCTATACAGTCAAATGTCATATTCAGGTTGTTGTAAGGGTCAAATGTCATATTTTCCTTGCATGCATTCTGGAGGACACATTTGTTAACTCATTTCTTTCAGATTTTGTATGTAGGTCCATTATAGATTACACCTCTACAGTTTTTGGTGATGCTGCCTCTAGTGTTCCGTCTTTCATAGGATCAAAGGTCATATTTTAGTGGATGGCTTATGTGCGCTCTGAGGTCATACATGTATTTCTTCCGAATTTTCTATAAAAATGCATTATACTCTAATCTGCACAAATCGTTTTGGTAATGCTGCTCCTAGTGTTGACAATATTCCGGGCCACTGGCGGCAATTTCTACACCATCCTTTTGTTTGAGGGAGGGGATGGGGGAGGGTCTTTGTCCCTCCTTCAAATCGCTGCCAGTGCCGGGGGATACATTTCGCATTGCGCGGCACCAGCAATGCACATTTCTAGTTATTATTATTATTATGTCTGTGTTTCTTTCTGACAGACTGTCACCATGGGCAGTTTTGCTAAGAGATGTGATAAGTGCCATCGCTTTATGGCCCAGTGGGACCGTCACCCGCTTTGCCCACGGCACCGCGACTGCTCTAGCGCGCTGCTTTGCGGTGTGTGTGAGGGATGGGATGCTGCCACCTGGACTCTGCTGGAGGACTGGCGGTGTTCCCACACCCCTACCATTAGGACGGTGGACGAAGGGCGGGTAGTTTCGGCTGCCTCCGCCCCGGACCAAACGGCGCATTTCCCCACGGCATCGGAGCCGTTGGACGAGGGGCTCTGGAGATATTTGTGGGAGGCGGAGGTTATCCGGCGCCCGTGGCGTCCTGCCCCCGCTTCTCCCCATTTGACTCCCGCGGTTTCTGCTGCGGCAGGCGGGGTACACCTAGTGCTCCGTCTCCGCTGTCCGTCGCTGTTTCAGGAGCCTTCTCTATGCCCCCTCCCGCCGGTCCCGACGAAGTCAGGCCACGCTTGGAGCGGGCCACTCTGCTGCTGGCACGCGGGCTCTGTTGCCACTTCCGTAACTTCTAGTAGTAGTTAGGCGCCGCTTCGGTCGGGCCGCTCTCCTGTCAGGGAGCAGCCGTCTGCCCCCCGCGTGCTTCGGCGGCCCACCTGGCCGATCAGTGGGACCTTGGGAGCGTTTCATCAAGTATTTTGTCAGTGATTTGTACTGACAAATTTGCTCTCAGCCAATCAGATGCAAGGATTTCAGTAGCTTATAACAGTTGTCCGTAAAAATCACTGACAAAATGCTTGATGAAACGCTTTCCTGGCGAGCGGGGTTTTTCGCCCCCCGCCGGCCCGGGATGTGGCGGCCGCCAAGGGCGCGCCGTCTGTTCGGTTTCTGCTATGGCGGGGTTGGTTTCACCGCCCCCCTTGGAGCCCATGGCCCCTCCTGTAGGGGCGCCTCCGCCTCGCTCCGGCAAGCAGCCGGCGGGGGCCCCTTTGCCTTCTACTTCCAGTGAGAAGGCTAGAAAAGGGAAGAAGAAGAGGAAGAAGGTTAAGGAATCCTCCTGTCCGAGCCCTCCTCCAGCGGGCAGCAGCTCTGTTCGGCTCTTCTCGGCTTTTCCGTAGCTGCGGATCCTGCCGTCGGCGTCCATTCCGGGCCCGTTTCAACCCTCGCAGTGCTGGGTGCGCTGCCGCCGCCGTCCAGTGAGGCGGGACTGTCAGGTGCGCCGCCGCCGGTGCAAGACGTGCCAGGTGTGCCACCAGCGCTAGGTGTGTTGAGCGCGCCGCTGCCGGTGCAAGGTGTGTTGAGCGCATATTTTCGGCACTACTCCGGTAGACCATATTTTTCCCTTCCCCTCCACTGGAGTGGACCTCTTAAATCCCTTGTAGTCCGGCGAATTCTTTTAGGCGGACGCCGAGTCCGTTCTGTCTGTTGACGTCTGTTGACTCCACGGCAGCTTCTACTTTGGCTGCGTCGGGGCAGGAGGGGCCACCCTCGCAGCCTCCCCGAGCCTGCCAGAGCGGCCAGACTGGCCGGGGCCGCGGTTTCCACAAGGGTCGTAGGGGCATGGGGCGCTCGTGCCCCTAGTGCTAGACGGGCACGTAGGGGAGGTGGGTTACCGCCTTTCAGCCTTTCACTCAGCCTAGGCAGTCATCACCACCGATGCCTTCGTCCTGGCAGTGGTTCGGTCAGGTTTTCAAATCCACCTGGCGGACCCATTGCCAGGCGGCGTGCTAAGGTCTCCTTGCCCCCTCTTGACAACGGACGCTCGTCGAATCTTAGAGACCGAGGTGGTCTCCCTCCTAGAAAAAGGAGTGATAGAACGGGTGAGAGACCACCCGCGGTTGTGCCTCTGCCCTGTTTTCGTTGTGCCCAAGCGCTCGGGAAAGTTCCGGATGATCCTGAACTTGAAAAGGATCAACCTCCACATGGATTCTGTATCTTTCAGGATGGAGACTCTCTCCTCCATCCTGCCCCGTCTTCGCCCCGCAGACTCGGCCGTGTCCGTCGACCTCAAGGACGCTTACCATCATGTCCCTATTGACCCTGCCTCCAGGGACCTTCTGGGGTTCCGGTTGGCGGGCAAGTGTTACAGGTACAAGGCCCTGCCATTCGGCCTGCGACCGGCACCACGCCTGTTCACCCGGGTGGTGGCGTGCGTAGTAGCGCATGTCAAGAAGCAGGGAATCAGGATGTTTTGTTATCTGGACGACTGGCTCGTAGTAGCCGAGTCCCAGGCCCTCCTGCGTACCCACCTGCGGTGGGTCATGGACCTCGTTCGGAGGCTTGGCCTGCCGATAAACTGGGAGAAGTCCGAGCTGTCTCCCACCCAGTTTCCCCTCTTCCTCGGGGCTGCGATAGACCTGCCAGCCCAATTGGCCTGTCCAAGTCCCGAGAGGGTGGACAGGATTGTGGCAGCTGCCAACTCCCTACGGAGGAAGCGGTCAGCTCCCGCCAGGATTTGGCTCCGGTTCCTGGGCAACATGGCGAGTCTAGTTGACGTCCTGGCAGACTACCGCCTCCACATGAGACCCCTGCAGTTCCACCTGCTGGAGTTTTTCCGCCTGAATTTTGACCCTTCAGCACTTGGGTTAGAATCCCTCCCATGATTCAGCGGGAACTTGGTCGCTGGACCGTCCGCTCATTCCTCTCACAGGGCAAGCCCCTGAAGACCAGTTATTAGTATATATGTGACCCGCCGCCTCAAAACCTACAATAAGTCGCACGGACAACAATGTAGCAAACAGCCCAAAATAGTAAATTTGCTTGGATCAGTCGATTTTCTGTGTTTGATAGAAATGGGTAGTTTCATTATCATTCTATCATGTCTGAAGTTTGTGAGTCGTAATTTGACTTAGAAATATGTTTTTGGGGCATTTTAAAATGACTCCTTTTTTCGCCTGTCGAGCTAATGAATGTTTGGAGAGCTTTTGTAATACTTTCATTCAATGCCAAATTACTACTTTACCTCTAAAGGTATTAAATTGATTTTTGGAGTAAGTAATGAATAGGTCCTCCTGGAGCAGGGTGCTAAAATTCAGCCTAATCTGATAATCCCTTCATACCGGTTGCTATGGCCATTTGAATAACCAGTTTTACTTGGGAGCACACAGAGAGCGAAGGTTTAGCACTCTTTTGTTCCGAACTTAAATGGCCATTTTCTCTGAATAGGAGTTATTGATTGCTGGTTACATACTGATTCTAAATGTGATATTTAAAGGCGTTATCATTGAGTAAACTAGGCAAGTGATATACCATTGGAAAGCTGAGAATCTCTACTTTCAGAAAATGTATAAAACAAAAAAAATAGTTTTGGCGACTTATTGTAGGTTTTGAGGTGTCGGGTCACATATGTACTCGCCTTCTAGTAGATTGACTATTGATAAGATTTGGATTATATATTTGATCCCTATGTCTGTGGGAAGGGCTTCCCGTCTTTGCCCTCCTCCAGTTCTTCCGTGGGAATCTAGCAATAGCTTCCCTCCCTTCCTCCCCTGAAGACTGTCGCCCTTCTCTTAATACGAAAGAGGAAGTATAGGCGCAATGTAGGGGTATTATATGCTCTGCGGGCAGACAGGTTTCCCGTGTGCGCCAGGGCACTTTTAGAATTAGACTCTTTCAAGGAGTTTTTACCGGTGGCTGTTCGAGTTGTGGGTAACGAATAGCAATTTGATGAGATGATATAGGTAAGTATAGCTTGTTAGTAAATAATATGCTCACTACTGAGCATACTGATCCCCGTTCTGCCTCTTTGAGTGCGGTAGCGGACTTTCTTATTCAACTTTTTGACCGGGGCCTTTCCCTTTCCACCATCCGGGGCTACCGGTCAGCGGTGGCGGTAGTCCACAAGGGTTTCCGGGACGGTTCCAGCATTTCTAATGCTCCGGATTTGTCCAGACTCTTGCGTTCCTTTTTTCTGAAGAGACCTCCATCTCGAAAGTTGTTGCCCGCCTGGAGTCTTCCTTTGGTACTGAAGGCGCTTAGGCTGGCCCCTTTTGAGCCCATGGCTATGGCGTCGCTGAGGGACCTGTCTATGAAGACAGCGTTTCTTTTGGCCATTGCTTCTGGTCAAAGGCGGAGTGCCCTGCAGGCATTGTCCATTGGCTCTAGGCATATCCGCTGGGAACGAAGCGGTGTACGCTTGATCCCTAAGGCTTCCTACATTGCCAAGAATCAATCGCCTTCTTCGGGGCCGGTTGAAGTTGTGGTTAAACCCTTGTCCGATCTATCCGGTGTGGCGGACGACAAAGTTTGGTGCCCGGTTAGGGCTCTTAAATGGTACATTAGTAAAACTAAGCACATCCGTCAATCCGACCAACTGTTTATCTCGTTCAAGTCTCCTTATGGACCGGTTTCCAGGGACACGGTCCCTCCCTCCTTGCCCGCTCCGTGTTGCGCTGGTCCGGCACTAGCGGTTGCTGTGTGGCATGTTGGGAGGACGTATTTCCAGGTCGCCCTAGCAAGGCGTTGTGGAGGTGAGCCCTCTTGCGGTAAGTGCACGTTAGTTTCTGTTTTATTCTGGCTCGGTTAGGAGCAGCGCTAGCGCTGGAATAGCATATTATAAATAAGACAGGTAGGTAGTTTATCTCGTAGATAAGAGAATCACGCCTGATTCTCATGATACAGGACATGATGAAAATGTTAACTTGACTCCGATGCAAAATACGCACGCGCTGCAAACTCATCGGATATAGGTTTAGTGGAATCGTACAGTCTGCGATGTCCTGCGACTGCGATCCGATTGGGCTCACAGTCGCAGAGCAATCGGATCGCAGATAGATTGTGCAGTGTGCGCGGGGCTTAACTGCCATATTCCTTGACGGATTTTTTTCAAATTTTGTGTGGAGGTGTATCTTGGTATAATCTACACACCTATAATTTCTGGTGATGCTGCCCCCAGTGTTCCATCTTTTATAGGGCAAAAGGCCATATTTTTGTGGAAAGTTGGTGTGCGCTCTGGAGGTCACATTTCTCAACAGATTTTGTTCAATTTTGCATGAAGGTGTCTCTTGGTATGATCTAAAAGCCTATAGATTTTGGTGATGCTGCCTCCAGTGTTCCATCTCTTATAGCGCCACAGGTCATATTTTGATAGATGTCTTGTGTCCCCTCTTGTGTGCACTCTGGCAGTCACATTTCTCAACGAATTTCTTCAAATTTCGCATGAAGGTATAGTATAATCTCGAAGCCTTTATACAACACCTACAATGTACTAAGATTCTTGCAACCCCATTCGTCAATTCTTAATCACATGACATCCGATAAAAGTAATGTTGAACTGTATCATTCTCCAGACGTGCAATTCCGATTGATCCATTAGCACCATTGCACGCTGACGTCACTAACATTGTACACAGTATATTGAGAGGTAGGTGACATCACCGTGCAATGGTACAAATGGATCAAACGAAATTGCACTCTGACGTCACAATAAACATAAAGCATGGTACGCGCGGCGCAGTTTATTTATTTATGCTAGCTAGCTGGCCTCTAATCGAGGCCATGTGCTGCTCTGTTGATCTCCTTTTCGATCCTCGAAACCCGCGGAATCATCCTCTGATTATTGCACGGGAAGTCTTGCTCAGCACATAGCCTCTACGCACCCGTCAACGTTACTTGTTGTTTTCTTATGTTTAACTTTGAAATCTTTCGTCAATTTTCTATGAAAATCTTTCAGTTCCTGGTAGAGAAAATAGCTTCTGTGACGTGGCGTGAAGAGACCGCTCAGCTGATTCCAAACATGGGGAAAGTAAAAATTGGTTATCGCAATAGGACATGATAATTTCCACATATATAAGAAAAGTATGACTTCACAATTGAAGGTTTTCGATAATACCATGTGGGAGCCTCTGTGAAAAGGCTGTTGATATATTCTTTCGTGAAAAATAACCCACTTATGGGGCGTTTAGAGGAATTTAGGAGTAGTGAAAGGAAAGGTGTTACCGAAAACCTTCAATTGTGAATTCTCACTCACCATAGAAACCTACAGAGAACATCTAAAAGTATGACTGTTGACCATTTTCTTTTTGAAAATTGAACAAACATCTATTTGTGAGTGGAGTTTTTATCAAGAGAAAAGAAAAGTATACATAATTTCAGCTTTATCCCGCTATCTGCCCTTTTTGGTCCCCACTGAATAATGGAAGAGCTCAATCTTTTCCTGTTACTGTTCCTTTTATTTGATTGGTTACACGCGCTGAACAATAGAGTTCAGTCAACGGTTTACGTTTAAATCTAGCGCTATGTGTTAAAAACGTTAACGAGTTGTACTGCCCTATTTGGGAAGGTTGTTGAATGATGCATGCAGTCTCGGTCGTCTTGAATATATGAATATTGATGACATTGATGGGTGACTAAAGCTGCACGCTTGTGTCGACTTCTCGCGCAATCAGAGGACTATGACGAGCGTTTCGAGGATCGACCAGGACATCGACAGAGCAGCACAGCCGCCTTGATTGAAGGCTACTAGCTAGCTAGCGATTCGACGATGCAGCTGTGTGCCGCTCCAGGCCGCTTTGCACCGGCCGAGAGTACATGTTTACATTTGGTTGGCAGCCTACGTAGCTATCGCGTAGACTAACGTTAGATCTGATTTGTTCCCTGAGGATTTGTTCTTTGACTTTTAAGTTAAAAAATTCAAATGGCCGGACCAAACTTTGTATTGCTAATTCAAACTGATAAAGGATTGAATAAATTATTGTCCGACTCCGATGCTCACAATACTAGAGAGGTACCGTACCGGTAACTTTGCAAAGAGCCGTTTGGAATCCTATTTTGCAAAATATCAATGTCGTTTAATAGAGCGTCTCTTATCTTTCACCTCGTGCAAAATCTTGTACCATTACACTCATGGCCATTCACTATTTGTATAATAGTTTTTGGTGATGCTACCACCCACCAGTGTCCCATCTTTTATAGGGACAGTGGTCATACTTTGGAGGATAGCATGAGTGCACTCTGCAGGCCACATTTCTTGATGGATTTCTTTCAAAGTTTGTATGGAGATGTATCTTGGTACAATCTACAATCATGTAGATAATTGTCAGCCTATTACAAATATCTTGAAATTACTCCAATTTGAGCTTGGGACGCCAATCGGGTGGCGTCAAGATTTACTGCAATAAATCATATATACCTACCTATTATGCCAGTAGTCTTGACTACGGGACCCCTTCGAGAATTTAACACACATGAGTCACAATATTGTGCGCACCCCCCGTAATCATATTGTCCCCTTCGCCACTCACGCGCGTCAACACGCTACGGCCATCTTTCTCTTTCTTGCTCGCCCCCGACGAGATAGGACGTCTAGTCACAGCGCTCCTGAAATCAGGTCGTATAGTATCTTTTAGGCGCGCTTTTTCGCATATTTAAAGCACTTTTAGGTACCTATATTCGCTTAGATTATAGTACTTTGTGTTTTAGTAGTCACTCTTGCCGATTGCAAGGGATATTTTGATTCCTTTTCTTGGCATTTATTTTTCCCTTTCACGGTCAGCCCCACGTAGATATTTCTGTGTGTTTGCGGGTGTTTCCGTTTGTCACCGAGCCTTTGGGTTCGGTGTTTGTTCTTACGGTTTTGGCTGTGAAAATTTTTTGTGCGTATCTCCCAAATAAATTTTAGTCTTATTTACTGCATATTTCTTATTTTGAAAAGTATACTTTATTGTCTGTTTTATTGCAGTGGTATGGATTCGGGAGAAGAAGCAGTTAGGTCACGGAGACCTGCTTCTTCCGAAGAGTCGTCTAGCAAGACGACTCGGCCTTCCAGAACTCTCCCGAGTACTTCGGTACATGGGG
Source organism: Heliocidaris erythrogramma (assembly GCA_025617745.1). Lineage (NCBI taxonomy): Eukaryota > Metazoa > Echinodermata > Echinoidea > Camarodonta > Echinometridae > Heliocidaris > Heliocidaris erythrogramma. The sequence goes on along the minus strand of CM046860.1, from coordinate 47,244,967 downwards.
GAGGGAGGAGGGCTAAGGGTAAGTTGCCTAGTGGTGTTTCCTTGCAGAGTTTGCCAGTCTCGGAGCTTGCGGCTTCGGGACGGGTGGCGTTAACTGAGTCTGGATTGTCAACTCCGAAGCCCCTGGTTTCGGGGTGGGTGGCGTCAGATTCTAGTGGTTTGGATATCTCGAATCCAATCCCCCGGTCGTCAAGACCAGAAGCGGGGGCGTTTGTTTCCCGTACGGTAGCGTTCACTCGCTCTGATCCGTTAGGGGAGACGCGCCCCACTACTGCAGGGCAACCCACGGGCTTAGTCCATGTTGGTCTGGGTTCTCAAACCCTAGCCCCCGGCCGACGCCATATGGGGGAACGAGTACTTCCTGGGCTGTCTACATTGCCAGCTAATGGGAATGGTCGAGCTAACAATTATGGACGCTCTTCGGAGCAACAGGTGTTTTCACCTGAGTGCGTGACTATTAGTGCTCCCCTATTGCTGCTCTCTAGCGGTCCAATATTGGGTTCACACGCCTTTAGTAGTCATCGGGCACATACTAGTAGTCACGCGGTGACTAGTAGTCACCGCAGCTGCTTCGGCTACGTTCCGTCGCAGGACCTTGGCTCTCTCGGCACTGGGTGTTAGAGAGTCGGGCATTGCTCAACTTCTCCGGGATGTTCCGTCTCGGGGTCCTTCGCTTTTTGGTGGTAAATTCGCTACGGTTTTTCAGAGAGAGATCGATGCGCGAAAACAGATCTCGGATATGACTAAGCAGTTTCACACTAGCTCTAAGTCAACGCGGGCCCCTGTCCGGCGTAGGCCTGCTGGTCCCGCTTCGGGTCAACGCAGTCGTGTGTCTAGGGTCCCGCCTTCTGAGCCGCAGCCAGCTCCTTCTCGCGGGAGAGGGAGTCGTGGCAGGGGCTTTTCGAGAGGTTCTCGTGGTAAGGCGACGGCTTCGCATAAGGCCAAGCCTGGGTTTTGATGTTTTTCCCCGAGCGTTTGTTCTTCCGAATTTGGTAGGTGGCCGACTTCATTCTTTTCTCCCCGCTTGGGAGGCCATCTCCGGGGACGCGTTTGTTCTCTCCGTCGTGCGAGACGGATTCTTCATAGATCTTTTCGCTTCGCTCCCCGGAGGGGCTATAAGAATTCGGTCACCTCCCATGTCTGCCCTGGCTCGATCTCATGCTTCAAAGGAGATCGAGTCTCTATTGGAAAAGAGGGCTATAGAAAGGGTAAGAGACAGGCCGTCTCTTTCCCTTTCTCCAATTTTTGTTATTCCCAAGCGCTCGGGAAAACTTCGTTTGATACTGAACCTGAAAAGAATAAACAAATTCATTCCTCCGGTTCATTTTCGGATGGAGACTCTCGCCTCCATTCTTCCGTTGATCAAGAGGAAGGACTACGCGGTCTCGATAGATCTCAAGGACGCATATTTTCACATTCCCATTCATCGCGCATCCCGCGATCTTCTGGGGTTCTCCTTCCTCTCAGAGACTTATTGTTTTCGTGCTCTTCCCTTCGGGCTGCGCCCGGCCCCTCGGGTTTTTACTGAAGTTGTAGCTGTGCTGGCGGCCTCTCTGAGGCGACGCGGCCTTCGGTTGTTTTGTTACCTGGACGATTGGCTTCTCCTTGCGGAGTCGCGCGATCGTTTGTTGGACGAGACTCGTTTGCTCGTCTCTCTTACTCAAGACTTAGGTTTCCTAATAAATTGGGAAAAGTCAGAGTTAGTTCCTACTCGCAGCCCAGTTTTTCTGGGGGCGGTGTTAGACATACGGAATCAGTTGGCTCGGCCCAGTCGAGACAGGATTCTTACCATTGTCTCTGCGGCTCGCAAGCTCTTGCTGGCCAGAAGGGTCACGGCCAGACAGTGGCTTCAGTTTTTAGGTTATCTAGCCAGTCTAGTCGACGTTCTAGAGGACTGCCGGCTCCTCATGAGACCTTTTCAGAGACATCTCCTCAGGTTCTTCAAGCCGGGAAAAGACTCTCTGTTGGTCTGGATTCCAGTACCAGTAAGGATCAAGTCTCTTCTCTCTTGTTGGATGAGCGAGGAGTTTCTCACGGACAATGTTACTGTGGCGGCATATATCAATCGGCAGGGAGGCACTCGTTCGGCTGCCCTTAATGCCCTAGCAGCTCAGCTGTGGAGGTGGTGTCGTCGCATGGCAATCACACCCGTGGCCTCTTTCTTCCCCGGTCGGGAAAACCTCATTGCGGATTTTCTGTCTCGGGGCAGGTATCTTCCATCGGAATGGATGCTCCATCCGGAGGTCTTTTGCCGCATTCGCAGTTGCCTAGGTCCACCGGAAGTGGATCTATTTGCGTCGGTGAGAACGGATCTGGTGTCGCTACCCCTTTCGGGGATTCTTTACCGCAGACCAGCGTCCCTTCATTTGACAGCTTGGCCCCTTTCGGGGAATCTGCAAGACAGTCTGGTCTTTCTGAAAGGGCCGCAGACTTTGTAATGTCCAGTCGTAGAGTCTCCACTAGGGAAATTTACAATTCCTGTCTTTCAGCCTTTTTTCAATGGTGTAAGACACGGGATTAAACCCCGTCTAAGGCTCCTATTGGTTCAATTGCGGATTTTCTAATCTCGCTGTTTGACAAAGGAAGGTCTATCTCTACTATCCGAGGCTTCCGGTCTGCGATCGGTGCCATTCTTCAGGGTTTTCCAGATGGTTCGGGGGATTTCTAATTCCCCGCTGTTAGTGGATTAATTTGGTCTTTCTTTCTGAAACGTCCCCCTCGTTCTCAATTAGTCCCGTCTTGGAGTTTGCCTCGGGTTCTAGAAGCCCTGGCTAAACCTCCTTTCGAACTGTTAGGTGAAGCTTCCCTTCACTATCTTATGGTGAAGACGCTCTTTTTGGTACTTTTTTCAATTTTAGTTTTAAAAATATTTAGTAATAGTATATTTGCATATTTATATCATTTCAACATTGAAAATCATTTCTATTTTCTCCTGTTCTTGTTTTTATAATATATATTCATTTATACTTGCTCTTTTGCGTGTCATTAACACTATTAATGACTTGCTGATATATTTTGCTTTCAAAATTAAGAGTTTATTACTTAAACTATGTTTATAATCTTAAAGCAACATAACTAAATCCTATCTTCCCTAAACTAACCTATACTAATGTACAACTAAGCCCTATAAAACACAATTCTCTATATATTAACGGCTGAAACTAACTAAAGTTAACTGCGATCGCGACTTCCTAGTTCCTGGGTTCCTGAAAGAAATGAGAAAGTTTCATGAATCGTCTGTCATGCATATAACATAAACATATACAAATGAAATAAGTGATTGATGATTGATTTCTTTTTCAACTTAATTTCAGTTTTGACAAAAGTCTGCTCATGAGGTCAGCAGCTTTGTTTTCTGACCCTTTAACAGATATTAAGCGAAACCTGTATTCTTGTTATTATTATTATTATTTTATTCTGCAAATCAAAATACATACATGTATAGTTACAAAGAAGAACAAAACACAATAAGAAAGGTTGAAATTAATGTAATCGATCCCCCAATTGTACTGACAAGTTGCCAGGAATGGGGCAGGCAAACTGAATCACCGAAACCCTGAGGGTCCCCCATTCCGACTTGCAGTACTCTGGGGGATCAAGCATATGTGACCCGCCGCCTCAAAACCTACAATAAGTCGCATGGACCACAACGTAGCAAACAGCCCAAAATAGTAAATTTGCTTGGATCAGTCGATTTTCTGTTTTTGATAGAAATGGGTAGTTTCATTATCATTCTATCATGTCTCAAGTTTGTGAGTTGTAATTCGAGTTAAAAATATGTTTTTGGTGCATTTTAAAATGACTCCTTTTTTTCACCCGTCGAGCTAATGAATGTTTGGAGAGCTCTTGTAATACTTTCATTCAATGCCAAATTACTACTTTACCTCCAAAGATATTAAATTGATTTTTGGAGTGAGTAATGAATAGGTCCCCCTGGAGCAGCGTGCCAAAATTCAGCCTAATCTGATAATCCCTTCATACTGCATGTACTGGTTGCTATGGCCATTCGAATACCCAGTTTTACTTGGGCGCACACAGAGAGCGAAGGTTTAGCACTCTTTTGTTCCGAACTTAAATGGCCATTTTCTCTGAATAGGAGTAATTGATTGCTGGTTACATACTGATTCTAAATGTGATATTTAAAGGTGTTATCATTGAGTAAACTAGGCAAATGATATACCATTGGAAAGCTGAGAATCTTTACTTTCAGAAAATGTATAAAACAAAAATAATAATTTTGGCGACTTATTGTAGGTTTTGAGGCGTCGGGTCACATATATTCCATCTCATGATTCTTTTGTTTGTCATTTTCATTGTCTTCATTGGAAGAAGGATAAGGTCTTCCGACACGAGACGCCAGATCCTCCTCCCTTACCGGTCGAAATGGCTGAACTTCTTCGCCTTGGGAAGATAGCTGCCAGAAGAGCGGGTGGTTACCCCCCTACCTCTCAGCCGACCGCCGGTGGCTCTGACCCCACCCGGACGATGATCAGTCCGTAGGCGCGGGTAATCCGAACCAGGTACCAAATTTATTTGGTTTCAGTTCGACTATTCCCGACCCTGCACCGGTTTCCGGTCTCGGGTTGTCGGGTTCCGGCTCCGGTTTGCCGTTTTACGGCCCCGGACTGCCGATATCAGACCCTCATACTCACGCCGGCTCTTTAATATCCAGTCGTGATTGGCCCCTTGAGGGTCATGCTCAATCCCAGCAAGAGCTGCTCCGATCCCGGCGGCACTTGGTGCTCCACCCGGTGAGGAGACTTTTGGTTCGTGGATTCACCCGCCCCCCTGGGGCCAGGTTTTCTCACACAGCTAGCCCTGATGCTGACTCTGATGTTGAGTCTCAAGCCAGTGCGGTCCCCCAACACTCTCGTGGATTGGCTGTCGATGCCCAGGCTCTTTTGGAGAAATACTTACCTGAGACTTTCCCACCGGCTCAGCCGGTTTCGGCTCAGGCTTTTCTCTTCAGGCAAGGGGATCCCTCTTCGGCAATACCCCTTTCTGATGATTTCAAGGCTGCCTACGCAAACTTAGCTGAACAGGCATCGCAGCCTGGGACTTCTGTTGTTAAGCAACCCCTTGCTCGGGGCCTTGCTTTCCATCCCCAAGATTCAGCTGGGTTCTTTCAACGGAAGACTTTTTCGCCCGACATGAAACACGTGTGGCGAGACTTGGCGAGACTTGGCGTGAGTTTCATTAGTAGAGGTTACTCAACCAAGGATAGGCGGTTTCGGGATGTTGAGACCCACACCAGATCTGGCCTGCGGCTCACGGCTTATCTGGGGTTTCTAATCAGCCTCAAAATCAGGTCTCGAGAACTTCAAGTTTCTGAGTCTGACAGGCTGATTTCGGACGGGATCCTGCTTACCATAACAGGATCTCTGTGGTCACAGCTGACCCTTGCAGCCGTCAAGGCCACGAACTCTAGGAGAGAGCTGGCCCTCTCGTCCTTAGGGATTTTGGAAAGGGATATTCCCTCCCTGCTGGGGGGAATTCCTCAGTCGGAGGGGCAACTGTTTCGGGGTCAATTTGCCGCTGTTCTTCAGCGCGAAATTGACTCCCGTAAGCAGGCGGCTGATTTGTCAAAACTTTTCCGGCTCAACCCTCTAGTCTGAGAGCTAGGGTGCCGGTGCTTTCGACTCCACACTTTAAGCAGGTGAGCTCGGCCCCTCCTTGCGCGGCGTTTCCCTTGGGTCAACAGCCCAGACCTACTCAAGGGGGAGGCTCCTCCAGAGGTAGGGGGAGCAATAGGGCCCGCGGCAAGGCTCCTGCCAAGCCCAAGCAGGCCTTTTGAGGATGCGCCCCGAGCATTGAATCATCAGGTAGGCGGACAACATCCCGCTTGGGAAGCAATTACCGAGGACAGCTTCGTTCTCTCAATCGTGCAAGACGGCTTCTTCATAAAGCTTGCAGAGCCCGTCCCGCATGGTGCTATCCGTATCCGCCCGCCAACTTCTTCCGCCCTTCATCAGCAGCATATCTCGGCCGAGATTCAGTTGCTACTGGTGAAGGGCGCAATAGAAAAGGTGAGAGACCACCCACATCTATGTCTCTCCCCGATCTTTATGATTCCCAAATGCTCGGGGAAACTAAGGATGATCCTCAATATGAAGGTCATCAACACCTTTATTCCTCTGGTACACTTCCGGATGGAAATGCTAGCGTCCATTCTACCGACATTCGAGCAGTCAGACTTGGCGGTTTCGCTCAATTTGAAGGACACATACTTCCATATCCCAATACATCCCCGTTCGCGGGATCTTTTGGGTTTCGCCTTCCAGGGCGAAAGCTTCAGGTTTCGCGCCCTACCATTCAGGCTGAAACCAGCTCCCTGCATTTTCACCCGGGTAGTATCAACTCTAGCGGCCTTCCTATTCGTCTACCTGGGCGATTGGCTCCTGGTTCCACATTCAGAGCCGGTGCTCCGAGACCAGTTGTACCTCTTACTCCAGACCACTCAGGAGCTAGGGTTTCTAATCAACTGGGAGAAATCGGAGCTGTCTCCTACCCGTACCTCAGTGTACTTAGGTGCGGAGATAGATATCACAAATCAGGTCGCTCGCCGAAGCTGCGACAGAATTCGGACGATTACGTCAGCTGCCCTGCCCCTGCGCCTGTTGCACAGGGTACGGGTCAAGCGTTGGCTTCAATTTCTAGGCTACCTCTCGAGCCTAGTGGATGTTTTGCCGGACTGGAGACTTCTGTTGAGGCCCTTCCAGAGGCACCTCTTAAAGTTTTTCTCGCCGGGCGTAGACTCCCTCAAGGTATGGATTCCATAACCGAGGGAGTTCAGACGTCTACTCGCCCCCTCGGCAGACATGACGTTTCTTGCTCGAGGCAAACCCCTCCGCGTCCCTCTTCCGTCAGTATCCATCTTGACCATTGTGGGGACATTCCCCATATCAATGTGCTGGAGATGCTGGCGGCCTTCTTGTCGCTCTGCCATTTCAGGCACATGATGGTAGGGCACTCCGTTCTTATCCTTACGGACCACACCACGGTCGCTGCCTACATCAATCGTCAGAGTGGAACCTGGTCGGGTTCCCTGAACTCGCTTGCCACCCAGTTATGGAAGTGGTGTCGGACAAACAACGTAGTTCCAATAGCCTCTTACAATCCCGGGCAAGAGAATCTCTTAGCAGCTGTCTCCCTTCTGAGTGGTCCCACCATCAGGAGGTTTTCGATCTTCTTCAAACGTCGTGGGCGCCGCTAGAGATCGATCTGTTGGCGACCGCTCTCAACCACTGTCTTCCGAGGTACTGTTCTCGGGTTCGGGACCCGGAGGCTTGGGCACTCGATGCCTTCGCCCTCCATTGGAGACACTTTTCGAGGGTATGCTTACCCCCCGTTTCTGTTGATCCCTCTTATTGCCCCGCGCTGGCGGCGGAGGCCTTGGTTTCCCCTACTCCTGTCCCTCCTGGACATGGGCGTCAATCCGAGTAGAGAATCTATTGTTCATGGGGGGGGGACGGCTATTGTGTTGTCCCCCCCATGATGAATAGAGTGACGTCACGATTACCGCTCATGCTCCTGGAGGGGCAGCCGTTTCCGCTGAGGCCAGACCTGGTGTCGCAGCCTCTTTTGGGGATCCTCCATGGTCGGCCCGAGACCCTTCACTTGACCACCTGGCCGTTATCGGGGTGACGCTAGGGTCTCGGGTCTCTCAGAGAGAGCCTCTCAGTTTATAGTTCAGAGTCGTAGAGAGTCCACAAGAACTCTTTACAACTCCCGTCTGCAGGCCTTTTCAGTTTGGTGTGAAGATCTTGGGGGTTTCAACGCGTGAGGCTTCTGTAGGCACGATTGCATATTTTCTGATCTCCCTTTTTGATAAGGGTAGATCGCTTTCCACTCTCCGTGGATATCGATCTGCCATCGCCGCCACTCGCGTTGGCTTTCCAGATGGCTCGGGAGTTTCGAACTCCCATCTCATTGCTAGATTGCTGAGATCGTTCTTCTTACGACGACCAGCAAATCCAAAGTTGTCTCCTGCTTGGAGCCTGCCTAAAGTTTTGGATGCGTTATCAAAGCCTCCCTTTGAACCGATGAGCAAGGCTTCTCTCCATCAGGTAACTGTCAAGACCATTTTTCTTATGGCTATAGCTTCAGGGCAGAGAAGAAGTTCTCTTCATGCTCTTTGCACCTCTCCCGGTCACATCCGTTGGGAAAGACAAGGTGTTCGTCTTATTCCCAAGTCGTCCTTTGTAGCCCAAAATCAGACGGCTTCCTTTGGTCCGGTTGAGGTATTTCTCTGCCCTCTGTCAGACTTCTACTCAGTCAAGGAGGACAAGGTCTGGTGTTCTGTGAGGGCGCTAAAATGGTACTTACACAAGACCAAAGATTGCCGCTCAGACGAGCAACTTTTCCTTATTCTCTTCATGCTCTTTGCACCTCTCCCGGTCACATCCGTTGGGAAAGACAAGGTGTTCGTCTTATTCCCAAGCCGTCCTTTGTAGCCAAAAATCAGACGGCTTCCTCCGGTCCGGTTGAGGTATTTCTCAGCCCTCTGTCAGACTTCTCCTCAGTCAAGGAGGACAAGGTCTGGTGTCCGGTGTGGGCGCTAAAATGGTACTTAGACAAGACCAGAGATTGCCGCTCGGACGAGCAACTTTTCCTTCTTACTCGCGAACCTTTCTCTCCTGCTTCTAGAGAATCCATTTCTAAATGGATTGTTGAGGCCGGCCCTGAGGCCCTTCTCTCAGATAGTAAGCCTAGAGCGCATGATACCTGATTTTATTATTTGCTAAATAAGTTGATGTATCTACCTATGTCCCTCCCACCATCCCCTCTCCTTGCCCATCAACATGTGCTAAGCACTGTATCTGGCAGCTCGTTAGATTTAGCAAATAATAAAATCAGATAAGATTTTACTGTTTGTTATCTTCTCATTCATTGTCAACCATTGTACTACAAGGGTTTTATAAGGGTTCGACGATTCACTTTTTTATTACTTTGGCCTGCACACATATCAGCTAGTTCATTAAACTGGCATAGTGGCTTGTAATACAAGACTTTTTGCCACAGGAACATAGGTTGCAAGTAAAAAGACAGAAGATCAAAACTGTAGTTCATAATACTGGCTTAAAATACAAGTGGAATACTAATCTGTTTGAGACTGCTCATATTGCAAGATATCCCAGGCTGGAGTCTATGGGGAAACGTGTTTTATAGATTAATCCAGCTCCAAATGGTTCGTATCAATTTCAATACTTGTCTGTCTGATACGTGTATAACGAGTGTATACGAGCATAAAACAACTAATCTTAACGTATCTTTGGGCACATGCTCATACGGTCACAGCTCTCGATGTTAAGTTCAAGATACCACTCAATCGAGCAAGGTGCACAAAAATACATGTAGTGGGGTTTTTTGCGTGCCCTGGGTAATTTTTTGAGCTAAAATTAAGAGCGGAAAACGGTCTTGTTGCCGGTCTTGGCCCAATTGTCGCCCGAGTCACCATTGGTCGAGTCCTTGTGGCTTGAGCTTGAGTCCGAGTCCGAGTTCCGACAATTAGGGACTCAAGACTGGTCTCGAGTCCTACAGCACTGGTTCTGATGTCCCAAGTACGGTTAACTTCTGTTTGTTCAGCAGTCCATGTTTAGTACTTTGCCTTACACAGTCTGAAGCTGATTTATCCGTGGGATTTTTTTTTTACTGGTTAAGTATTATATTGAGGTTTAGGGTACTTTCAATCCTTATTGGGTGTGTGTCTTCATAGGCAAGGCATTTTATCTACAGTTGTCTCTCGCATTCCAGGTGTATTAACATGCTTATTGATTGTATTTGTACAGGTGCTACAGTCTTGTGTATGGCTCCTTTTGCTTCAGTGAGCACATAACAGATGCTGGAGCCGAGATGTTAGGTAACATGCCAGCCCTCTCTTGTCTAGATATCTCAGGATGCAATATCACAGATACAGTAAGTCCTTTTTATCACTTTACATTGTGCTTCCAAATGTTTTGCTGTAATTTCTCACAGAAATTGTATTTTTGAACATAATCATTGTTTGCCCAACAGGAGGATGGATTTAATTCCTTTTGCTGTGTAGTAAAAAGATAGCAAATAATAGAGAGAAGTAATAATCTTTTACTGTTAAGAAATCAGATATATGAACTATGGACTATGTTAGGTAAAAGTGTTTAAATGTATATCTACCTTTTTTGTCTCTGCATCCATTTATGCTCTGCTTAATGGTATACAAATTATTGCATATCTTTTACATTATACATGTATCTGTGCAGAGGCAAAGTAGTTTAAGGCACTCTTGCTTAAAAGGTAATAAGCTCATATCATACATTTACATTTAGTTGCCCATTTATATAGACAAGCTGCTTCTGAATTTTCCCCCTCATTCTTGTCACTAACTGGCTTTCCTTTAACTGTTAGTTAAGCGAAGTTCCCTGCTACATGTAGCTATATGATTAATAATATAACTCCTTAGGGGCTTGGTGCACTGGGTAACTGCTATCACCTTCGAGACGTGGTCCTGTCAGAGTGCCATCAGATCACTGACCTAGGCATCCAGAAGTTTGCCCAGCAGTGCAGAGATCTTGACCGACTGGATATCTCTCACTGTCTGCAGCTGACTGATCAGGCCACCAAGAATCTAGCCTTCTGCTGTCGCAAACTCTCCTCCCTCAATATTGCCGGCTGTAGTAAGGTATTAGCAATTCAGATTGTTTTATTTCAGTGCTCTGGGGTTAGCGGAAATGTTGCAGGGTACCTGAGGCCTGAAGAAAAAATTTGTGTATAGTTAGCTTACACAAAATCAACCCCAGAAAACTTAACACGACATTCAACAGTGACAGCATACAGGAGATATTGATTTTTGAAAATAAAATACCCCCCAAAATTAATATAAATAAGACTTGAGCAAAGACTAGTCGATCGATCACGATAACATGGAGGTTATAAACTGATTCAGCGGACCCAGGTTCGAGACTGAGTCACGTCTGACGTTAAACGTCGGTCCCCAGACGTAAATAATCATATCTAATTGATACACGTCTGTAAACACCCAATTATACACACACACACATAGCTCACCTAACGATATATCGATTCAGGAACGTTCAATTTTTGATTCGATAAATGAATTTTATTTGTTGTTTCATTTGGTATGTAGATTCATTGTAATTAATGCGCCGAACCAATTTTCTATTCGATATAAACATTTTGCGTTGTATACTTCATCCATTTTAATTTTTATTTGGATTGTATATTATCCATTAGTTACGCTCCATATCAATTTCCAATCGATGAAAAAACATTTGCATTGTATACTTCATTCATTTCATAATTTATTTGGGTTGCATAATTATCCTTGTTAAGCGGCAAATCAATTTTCGATTTGGTAAATGTATTTTGCGTCTTAGTTCTAATTTATTTGTTGTTTCATTTGGTCTGTAGATTCTTTGTAATTTATGCGTCAAACCACTTTTCTATTCGATATAAACTTTTTACGTTGTATATTTCATCCATTTGATGTTTTATTTGGATTGTATATTATCCATCAGTTATGCGCCAAATCAATTTCCAATCGATACAAAACTATTGTGCGTTGTATACTTCATTTATTTCATATTTTATTTGGGTTGTATATTATCCCTAAGTTCAACGCCAAATCAATTTTCGATTCAATAAATGTATTTTGCGTCTTAGTTCTAATTTATTTGTTTCATTTGGTCTGTAGATTCTTTGTAATTTATCCGCCGAACCACTTTTCTATTCGATATGAACATTTAGCGTTGTATACTTCATTCATTTGTTGTTTTATTTGGGGTATAGAATCCCTGTAAATTACGCCCCAAATCAATTTTTGATTCTTTAAAAACACTCTACGTTGAATGACTTCATTCATTTGTTGTTTTATTTGGATTGTAGATTATCCATAAGTAACGTGCCAAATCAATTTCCAATTCGATAAACACATTTTGCGTTGTATCCTTCATTCATTATCCGTTCTGCCCCAAATCACCACTAGCAAACTCTGCAATTTTGGCTGGAAGGCGACCCGCCTGCCTGCTTTTTCTTTTCACCTGTTGCTGTTCTGTGATATTTATGTGTATATTTGTCTTCTCTAATGTTCGGTATTTATTATGCCTGTTTTGTTCTGTGTATAAAGAATGTGAATTTTGATGTATTTTACCACATGGCAAATAAAGATGAATTCAACAACTTGATAATTCCACTATCGCGTCTTGGCGTTCACCGAACGTGCACTCATAAAAAAACGCACATGCATGGAAAACTGCTCGTGCGGGTCAAAGGTCATACTTTCGAGGATGGCGTGAGTGCACTCTTCAGGCCACATTTCGTAATGGATTTCTTTCAAATTTTGTATGGAGATGTATCTTGGTATAATCTACACATCTTTACTTTTTGGTGATGCTGCCCTCATTGTTCCGTCCTGTATAGTGCCAAAGGTCATTTGTCCATTTTGTGCACTTCTGCATTTCTTGACGGGTTTCGTTCACATTTTGCATGAAGGTGTCTCTTGACGTAATCTAAAAACCTATAGTTTTTCGGTGATGCTGCCACCAGCGTCCTGTCTTTTATAGGGTCAAAGGTCATACTTTGGAGAATGGTGTGAGTGCACTCTGTAGGCCACATTTCTTGATGGATTTCTTTCAAATTTTGCATGGAGATGTAATCATTTTGGGCTGCAAGTGGGTGTGTTGCTGGCTTCTTCTTGGTGACTTTCAATTTGGATTTAGAGAAAAACATAACACAGAACATGCCTTTTTGAATTTTGTTGACAAAGTAGCGCATGCTTTAGACAAATGTTCTCATCTGGTTGGTATTTTCCTGGACTTCTCCAAGGCCTTCGACACCATCAATCACTACATCTTATTATTCAAACTTTCTCATTATGGGGTGCGTGGGAAGGCCTTGGAGTGGTTCAGGAGCTACTTATCCAATAGACGACAGTACGTATTTTTGAACGATCATACATCCAATATGCAAAACATAAATTGTGGAGTCCCCCAGGGCAGTTTGTTGGGCCCTTTACTGTTTATTTATATAAATGACTTTTGTAAATCATCCGGTGTCCTTTCGTTTATACTTTTTGCAGACGATTCTAATCTATTTTATTCCCACAAGAATCCAAATACTTTAGTCAATGTTGTAAACTCAGAGCTTGAAAAAGTCAATAAACTATCCCTCAACCTCCAAAAAACCAAATATATGTTATTTAGTAATTCTATAGACACACTGCCCATGGATATAGTGTTTGACGATACCCCTTTAGAAGTTGTCTCATTCATTAAATTTCTAGGCATAACTGTAGACAATAAACTTTCGTGGAAATACCATATAGATAATACGTGTAAGATTATTTCACGGAATATTGGCATAATAAACAAACTTAAATTTCATTTTCCAACATCATCCCTATTGATGCTTTATTCATCTTTAATTTTACCTTATCTGAATTATGGGATACTTGCTTGGGGCAATACCCAACAAACTCTATTAGATGGACTACTTTTATTACAAAAGAAGTCTCTCCGTATTATGTGCAATTCCGCTATACTCTCACACACAGACCCGTTATTTGTTGATAGCAGACTATTAAAAATAAATGATTTGGGACAATTTATGTATAACTACAGTAGAAAATTTATTTTATGCCATGTTCCTCCAAAATCGGTCATTTCACGATTACTCAACTAGACGGTCAAACAGTCAAGTTTCACCTACCACTATTTAGAATTTTATTAGCGAAGAAGACATTTATGTATGATGGTCCTAGATTTTGGAACTTTTTAAGTGAAGATATCAAAAGTAGTCCTTCCCTAAATTCTTTTAAGAAAAAACTAAAAATATTTTTGCTCAAATCTTATAATAATATACAACAATAACCTAATAACAGCTGGTATCTTCTTATTTTTCCATTTGGGTCTTTATCATTTGCTCAATTTACTGAATTTCTATTTGGTCTTATGATCTTAACTTGCCAGAATCACCAACATAACTACCTCCATTTTCGGTCAAGATTATGATTTGTCCTGCTTTCCCATTGTCCCTTTTTCCTGTTCCTTTTTCTTTTATCTGCTTTCCTTTTCCTTGTCGTTTTGTGTTTGTTTGTTGTTCTGTAACACTGTTTTGCGTTTCCAAGTCTTCGTTGGCACAATTTGAAACAATTTTATTTTCCCCGGGGGATCCACAAATTACAAGCACTGCTTTTTAGTGGATCCCCCACATTTCCTCAGAAATTAAGAATCTATATTAATAATTCATTATAATAATCTATTTATATGTACAGTGTACTTCTACACTTATCAAGGTTAATTGAATATGTACATATATTTTTCATATTTTCTGTAACAATATCTGTAATGCCATTGTCTTTTCTTTCTGTTGGAAATGAAATAAATACGAATTTGAATTTGAATTTGAATTGTTCCGTCCTTTATAGGGTCAAAGGTCATTTGTCCATTTCTTCCACTCTTCTGCATTTCTTGACAGATTTCGTTCAAATTTTTTATGCAAGTGTATCTTGGTAAAATCTACACACCTGTAGTTTTTGGTGATGCTGCCACCAGTGTCCCATCTTTTATAGGGTCAAAGGTCATACTTTCGAGGATGGCGTGAGTGCACTCTTCAGGCCACATTTCGTAATGGATTTCTTTCAAATTTTGTATGGAGATGTAACTTGGTATAATCTACACATCTTTACTTTTTGGTGATGCTGCCCTCATTGTTCCGTCCTGTATAGTGTCAAAGGTCATATGTCTTTTGTGCGCTCTAACTTCCACATTTCTTGACGGATTTCTTTCAAATTTCATATGGAGGTTTGTCTTAGTGAAAATTACACATCTTTATTGTTTGCTGATGCTGCCCCCAGTGTTCCGCTTTTTATAGGGTCAAATGTCATATTTTGGTTGCAGGCATTCTGGAGAACACATTTGTTGACAGATTTCTTTCAAATTTTCTATAGACGTGCATTATACTCTAATCTACACACATTGTTTTGGTGATGCTGCTCCTAGTGTTGACAAAAGTCCGGGCCACTAGCGGCAATCTCTACACCATCCTTTTGTTTGAGTGAGGGTGAGGGGGGAGGTTCTTTGTCCATCCTTCGAATCACTGCCAGTGCCGGGGGGATACATTTCGCATTGCGCGGCAATGGAAATTTCTAGTTTTTTTGGGCCTCAGAGACCCTTTAAGTATATGTTTATCAGTGTAATTCATTCCAAATGTAAGGGAATAGATACACAGGGGTAGATCTGGGTATTTGTTTTAAAAAGTTTTTCCTTTTCTTTTTTTTAATGTTTTAATACTTTCCTGTGATTTTCTTTCCTGTGAAATCCCTTTATTTAACCTGGCTCTTATATATATCTTATCATGATATATCTTCTTTTTTATGCTTCCGCCCACTGAAGATGGGTGCCGGAGGCATTATGTTTTCGGGTTGTCCGTCCGTCCCTCTTCTCGTTACCGCGATATCTGAAGAATCATTTGAGGTAGGAACCTCAAACTTTGTACTAGTATGTATCCCCATACGAAGATGAATTTACTGCAATAAATCATATATACCTACCTATTATGCCAGTAGTCTTGACTACGGGACCCCTTCGAGAATTTAACACAAATGAGTCACAATATTGTGCGCACCCCCCGTAATCCTATTGTCCCCTTCGCCACTCACACGCGTCAACACGCCACCGCCATCTTCCTCTTTCTTGCTCGCCCCCGACGAGTTAGGATGTCAAGTCAAAGCGCTCCTGAAATCAGGTCTTTTTAGTATCTTTTAGGCGCGCTTTTTCACATCTTTAAAGCACTTTTAGGTACCTATATTTTCTTAGATTATAGTACTTTTGTGTTTTAGTAGTCACTCTTGCCGATTGCAAGGGATTTTTTATTACTTTTCTTGGCATTTATTTTTCACTTTCACGGTCAGCCCCACGTAGGTATATCTGTGTGTTTGCGGGTGTTTCCGTTTGTCACTGAGCCTTTGGGTTCGGTGTTTGTTCTTACGGTTTTTGGCTGTGAAAATTTTTTGTTGTACGTATCTCCCAAATAAAGTTTTATTACCTGCATTCAGTTAAAGTATTTCATATTTGAAAAGTATACTTTATTGTCTGTTTTATTGCAGTGTTATGAATTCGGAAGAAGTAGCAGTTAGTTCGCGGAGACCTGCTTCTTCCGAAGAGTCGTCTAGCAAGACGACTCGGCCCTCCAGAACTCTCCCGAGTACTTCGGTACATGGGGGAGGGAGGAGGGCTACGGGTAAGTTGCCTAGTGGTGTTTCCCTGCAGAGTTTGCCAGTCTCGGAGCTTGCGGCTTCGGGGCGGGTGGCGTTAACTGAATCTGGAACGTCAACTCCGAGGCCCGTGGCTTCGGGTGGGTGGCGTCAGATTCTAGTGGTTTGGATATCTCGAATCCAATCCCCCGGTCGTCAAGACCAGAAGGGGGGGCGGCTGTTTCCCGCACGGTAGCGTTCACTCGCTTAAATCCGTTAGGGGAGACGCGTCCCACTACTGCAGGGCAGCCCACGGGCTTAGTCCATGTTGGTCTGGGTTCTGAAACCCTAGCCCCCGGCCGATGCCATATGGGGGAACGAGTACTTCCCGGGCTGTCTACATTGCCAGCTGATGGGAATGCTCGAGCTAACAATTATGGACGCTCTTCGGAGCAACAGGTGTTTTCACCTGAGTGCGTGACTACTAGTGCTTTCCTATTGCCGCTCCCTAGCGGTTCAATAGCGGGTTCACACGCCTTTAGTAGTCAACGGGCACATACCGAGTCATCTCGGTCCGCCCCCGCACTGGGTGCTTGCAGCACCCAGCCCATGGCTATCGCATTTTTTTGCTCAGCCAATATGGGTAATTTGTGCGAGACTTTGGGTTCATACCCTCAGCGCACTACTCCCTTTGAGGGAGGTGAGCGTCCCTCCACGGAGGGTTCGGTTCGTGTTTCCGAAGCGGCTTTGGGGATCCGAACGAATCCGAATAAGCGCTCTAAGAAAAGGGTTTCGGCTACGACTCTTGTCGAGCCAGCCAAGAAGAAGGCCAAGAAAAAGGCAAAAAGGGGCAAGGTTTTGCCGGCCTCTTGCCCGTCTGGCCTGGCTAACCCGGCTAGTTCCTCTCAAGCTGAAATGTTCAGCATGATGCGGGGCTTTCGCTCAGAATCAGGGTTGGTCCCTTGTACCGGGTACTTCAACCCTTGCTTCTGTCCCTATTCCGGGGTCTGACTTTGAGACTAATCAACCTTTTGTGATTGAGTCTTCTTTGTCTGAGTCGGGTTCGCATGCGCCTCCTATTCCCGCGGCCCTCGGGGCTCCTCCGGGCGAGGAGACTTATGTTGAACCATGGGAGGGTCCGCCTGCTGTGTCCTTTGTTGGCGGTCCTTTGTCCCAATCCACTCGGGTGGAACCAGAGTTAGAGGCGGCCTCTCAAGCTTCGGTTTCTGAATCGCTTGGGCAGGCGGAGCCTCAATCGCTCGCCCTGTGCGGGGTGGAAGCGATTGCTTTGTTGTCTAAATATCTCCCTGAATTTCAGTCAACCCGCGCGCAGGGTTCGACTTCGCGTTGGTTCAGGCAGCAGGATTCCTCCGAGGGTATTTCTCTCAAGGAGGATTTTGACCGCATCGAGGCTGCGCTTTTGGTTAAGCGCCCTGTTACGGTTAAGGGTAAGGCCTTTGCCTTCGGTTCCCAAGATCAAGACAGCTTTTTCAAAGCTAAGACTCTCTCTCCGGAGATTTTAGAGGTTGGTCGTCGCTTGCGGGCGACTAATCCGCTAACCTCCGTTGCTTATAAGACGGAGGATAAGCGTTGGTATAATGTTGAAAATCAGGTTAGGGCAGGTATGCGTTTGGCGGCTTTTCAAGGGTTTCTCCCCGACCTTAGGTCCAGGGTGGAGGAGTTGAACGTTACTGATGGTGACAAGCTGGTATTCAATGACCTGCTGCATACTCTTTTTTGTTTGCAGTGGTCACAGCTTTCCACTGCAGCTGCTTCGGTTACGTTCCGTCGCAGGAGCCTGGCTCTTTCGGCACTGGGTGTTAAGGAGTCGGGCATTGCTCAACTTCTCTGAGATGTTCCGTCTCGGGGTCCTTCGCTTTTTGGTGGTCAGTTTGCTACGGTTTTTCAGAGAGAGATTGATGCGCGAAAGCAGGTCTCGGATATGACTAAGCAGTTTCACACTCACTCTAAGTCGACGCGGGCCCCTGTCCGGCGGAGGCCTGCTGGTCCCGCTTCTGGTACCGCTTCTGGTCAACACAGTCGTGTGTCTGGGGACCTGCCTTCTGAGCCGCAGCCAGCTCCTTCTCGCGGGAGAGGGGGACGTGGCAGGGGCTATTCGAGAGGTTCTCGTGGTAAGGCGACGGCTTCGCTTAAGGCCAAGCCTAGGATTTGATGGTCTTCCCCGAGCGTTTGTTCTTCCAGTCATGGTAGGTGGCCGACTTCATTCCTTTCTCCCCGCTTGGGAGGCCATCTCCGGGGACGCGTTTGTTCTCTCCGTCGTGCGAGACGGATTCTTCATAGATCTTTCCGCGTCGCTCCCCGGAGGGGCTATAAGAACTTGGTCACCTCCCATGTCTGCCCTGGCTCGATCTCATGCTTCAAAGGAGATCGAGTCTCTGTTGGAAAAGAGGGCTATAGAAAGGGTAAGAGACAGGCCGTCTCTTTCCCTTTCTCCAATTTTTGTTATTCCCAAGCGCTCGGGAAAACTTTGTTTGATACTGAACGTGAAAAGAAAAAACAAATTCATTCCTTCAGTACATTTTTCGGATGGAGACTCTCGCCTCCATTCTCCCGTTGATCAAGAGGAAGGACTACGCGGTCTCGGTAGATCTCAAGGACGCGTATTTTCACATTCCCATTCATCGCGCTTCGCGCGATCTTCTGGGGTTCTCCTTCCTCTCAGAGACTTATCGTTTTCGGGCTGCGTCCGGCCCCTCGGGTTTTTACTCAAGTTGTTGCTGTGCTGGCGGCCTCTCTGAGGCGACGCGGCCTTCGGCTATTTTGCTACCTGGACGATTGGCTTCTTCTTGCGGAGTCGCGCGATTGTTTGTTAGATGAGACTCGTTTGCTCGTCAGTCTTACTCAAGACTTAGGTTTCCTAATAAATTGGGGAAATTCAGAGTTAGTTCCTACTCGCAGCCCAGTTTTTCTGGGGGCGGTGTTAGATATACGGAATCA
This sequence comes from Heliocidaris erythrogramma, assembly GCA_025617745.1. NCBI lineage: Eukaryota > Metazoa > Echinodermata > Echinoidea > Camarodonta > Echinometridae > Heliocidaris > Heliocidaris erythrogramma. Next base: position 47,225,824 of record CM046860.1, on the reverse strand, counting down.
GTTGGCTCGGCCCAGTCGAGACAGGATTCTCATCATTGTCTCTGCGGCTCGCAAGCTCTTGCTGGCCAGAAGGGTCAAGGCCAGACAGTGGCTTCAGTTTCTGGGTTATCTAGCCAGTCTAGTCGATGTTCTAGAGGACTGCCGGCTCCTCATGAGACCTTTTCAGAGACATCTCCTCAGGTTTTTCAAGCCGGGAAAAGATTCTCTGTTGGTCTGGATTCCAGTACCAATAAGAATCAAGTCTCTTCGCTCTTGTTGGATGAGGGAGGAGTTTCTCGCGCGAGGCAAGTCCTTCAGTACCCCTCTTCCGTCGATCTCGCTTTCGACGGACGCCTCTCGGTTGGGGTGGGGAGGACACTGCAATGGCAGCACGGTCGCGGGGGATTGGTCTCATCTTGGGACTCTTCCCCATATCAATGTCCTGGAGTTTATGGCAGTTCTGTTGACCCTGCTCCATTTCAGAAGTCGACTTCTCAGTCGTTCAGTTCTGATCCTCATGGACAATGTCACTGTGGCGGCATATATCAATCGGCAGGGAGGCACTCGTTCGGCTGCCCTGAATGCCCTAGCAGCTCAGCTGTGGAGGTGGAAAATCAGGGAAGATCGGGCTCGGGTGCTTGTGATAGCTCCCTTTTGGCCCAGGAGGAATTGGTTTCCAGAGCTAATGAGCCTCCTGAGGGCTCAACCGTTCCTTCTCCCACTAAGAGCGGATCTGGTGTTGCAGCCCCTCTCGGGGATTCTTCACCACACTCCGGAGTCCCTTCATTTGACTGCTTGGCCCCTGTCAGGGAATCTGCAAGACAGTCGGGTCTCTCTGATAGAGCCGCGGACTTTTTAATGTCCAGTCGTAGGGTTTCTACTAGGGAAATTTATAATTCCCGTCTCTCGGTCTTTTTCCTTTGGTGTAAAGAGCGAAATCAAACCCCTTCTAAGGCTCCTATTGGTTCAATTGCGGATTTCCTAATCTCGTTATTTGACAAAGGGAGATCCATCTCTACTATCCGAGGCTACCGTTCAGCGATTGGGGCCATTCATTCGGGTTTCTCAGATGGTTCGGGGATTTCCAATTCCCCGCTATTGAGTGGTTTGATTCGGTCGTTCTTTCTGAAACGTCCTCCTTGTTCTAGGTTAGTACCGTCTTGGAGTCTGCCTAAGGTCCTGGAGGCCTTGGCGAAACCTCCTTCTGAACTGTTAGGTGAAGCTTCGCTTCATCATCTTACGGTTAAGACGCTCTTTTTGGTAGCTATTGCCTCTGGGCAGAGGCGCAGTACTCTTCATGCTCTCTGTCTTACTCCTGGTCATGTTCGCTGGGAGAGAAAAGGCGTTAGATTGATTCCTAAGGCTTCTTTTATTGCCAAGAATCAAACGGCTGCCTCTGGCCCTGTTGAGATTTTTCTTTGTCCGCTTTCTGGGTTTTCATCAGTGCGCGAGGACAAAGTTTGGTGTCCTGTTAGGGCTCTCAAATGGTATATTGATAAGACTAAGTCTTATCGTAAGGATGATCAGTTGTTCCTGATCACTAGAGAGCATTTTTCTCCTGCTTCTCTTGATTCCATTTCTAGATGGATTGTCGAGGCTATTAGGGCTGCTGGCACAGAGTCTCTTTTATCTGACAGTAAGCCTCATGCTCATGACACTCTTAGTGTCAGCACTTCTTGGGCTCTGTTTCAAGGTGTGGCGCTTGATGATTTTTTGAAGGCTGCTTATTGGCGTTCGCCTAATTCCTTCATTTCTTGCTACTTTAGCGATGTTCCCGCAGGTGAGGCTATGTTTGCGTCAGCCACCTTGAAGGCCGCTGTGTCTTCTTTGTTATCTTCGGTGTAATCCTATTCCCTTCTGCTTGAAAGATGCCTCCCGGTCTTTGAGTTGGCGCTGGTCTGGCATAATAGGTAGGTAGCTATATATGATTTATTGCAGTAAATTTGTAAAATCAGCACTGATTTTCTTATTTACTATATAAATCTATATACCTACCTATGACCCTCCCTCCTTCCCCTCACCTTGCAAGCAACATGTTTCTACTTGGGGTTGCTCGCAAAAGAGGAAGATGGCCGTGGCGTGTTGACGCGCGTGAGTGGCGAAGGGGACAATAGGATTACGGGGGGTGCGCACAATATTGTGACTCATTTGTGTTAAATTCTCGAAGGGGTCCCGAAGTCAAGACTACTGGCATAATAGGTAGGTATATAGATTCATATAGTAAATAAGAAAATCAGTGCTGATTTTACAAACTGATTAGATTTTGGGGTATCTAGGTCAAAGGTCAGAGGTCACAGAGGTCAATTTACATGAAATTATATGAAATTACTGGTTTTTAGCACCGTTACCGCGATTTCTGAAGAACTGTTTGAGGTAAGAACTTCAAACTTGGTACCAGTATGTATCCCCATAGAAAGATGAACTGATTAGATTTTGGGGTAAGTAGGTCAAAGGTCAGAGGTCACAGAGGTCAATTTACATGAAATTACTGGTTTTTAGCCTCGTTACTGCGATATCTCAAGAACTCTTTGAGGTAAGAACTTCAAACTTGGTACTAGTATTTATCCCCATACAAAGATTTTGGGATAAGGAGGTCACAGAGGTCAATTTACATGAAATTACATGAATACAAGCGGAGGCATATTGAAGACGCAGTCGTATCTTTTGCTTGTTTTTGTTACTTCAGGTGAGTGAAATGAGTATGCAGTATGTTTCAGGTGTTGTGTCACTATCTCTTGTTCTTCATACATGTTTTGTCATGATATCTGTTTTCCTCTTCTGTATATTATTTTTTGGGGGTGTGCCACTACATGTTGATTTAAACTTTGTCATGAGGTCTTTTTTCTTTTTTAACTTCAGTTGAGTGATATGAGCATCCGTTATATTTCGGGGGTGTGTCACTACCTTCAGTCCTTGGATTTCTCTGGCTGTATTAAGGTCAGCGATGAATCTATGCGCTTCCTACGCAAGGGACTCAAGAGACTGAGAAGCCTTATCATGCTCTACTGTCATCTCATCACAAAGTAAGTCCATAGATAGGAAAAGAAAAAGGTACTGACATTGCTGAGAGAGAGAGAGAGAGGTCAGCGATATGACTCTGCACTTCTCGTCTCATCATGCTCTATTGTCACCTCATCATGCTCTATTGTCACCTCATCACAAACTAAGTCTATGGATATGTATGTAGAGATAGGAAAAGAAGAGGGGAAGTTAGATTGCTGAGAGAGAGAGATAGAGAATGAGAAAGAGAGAGAGAGGAGTTAGTAATGACTATGCATTTCTTACGCAAGGGACTTAAGGACGTTCCACAGTTAAAGTCAAATCCATGTGATTTTCACCAAACTTTGCATGCAGCTACTTTGGTACATGAGAAGCCCAAATACGCATAGAAAAATTTACTGCAATTCATATATACCTACCTATTATGCCAGTAGTCTTGACTACGGGACCCCTTCGAGAATTTATCACACATGAGTCACAATATTGTGCGCACCCCCCGTAATCCTATTGTCCCCTTCGCCACTCACGCGCGTCAACACGCCACGGCCATCTTCCTCTTTCTTGCTCGCCCCCGACGAGATAGGACGTATAGTCACAGCGCTCCTGAAATCAGGTCGTATAGTATCTTTTAGGCGCGCTTTTTCGCATATTTAAAGCACTTTTAGGTACCTATATTCGCTTAGATTATAGTACTTTGTGTTTTAGTAGTCACTCTTGCCGATTGCAAGGGATATTTTGATTCCTTTTCTTGGCATTTATTTTTCCCTTTCACGGTCAGCCCCACGTAAATATTTCTGTGTGTTTGCGGGTGTTTCCGTTTGTCACCGAGCCTTTGGGTTCGGTGTTTGTTCTTACGGTTTTTTTTGGCTGTGAAAATCTTATGTGCGTATCTCCCAAATAAATTTTAGTACTTATTTTACTGCATTCAGTTGAAGTATTTCTTATTTTGAAAAGTATACTTTATTGTCTATTTTATTGCAGTGTTATGAATTCGGAAGAAGAAGCAGTTAGGTCGCGGAGACCTGCTTCTTCCGAAGAGTCGTCTAGCAAGACGACTCGGCCTTCCAGAACTCTCCCGAGTACTTCGGTACATGGGGGAGGGAGGAGGGCTAAGGGTAAGTTGCCTAGTGGTGTTTCCTTGCAGAGTTTGCCAGTCTCAGAGCTTGCGGCTTCGGGACGGGTGGCGTTAACTGAGTCTGGATTGTCAACTCCGAAGCCCCTGGTTTCGGGGTGGGTGGCGTCAGATTCTAGTGGTTTGGATATCTCGAATCCAATCCCCCGGTCGTCAAGACCAGAGGGGGGGGCGGTTGTTTCCCGTACGGTAGCGTTCACTCGCTCTGATCCGTTAGGGGAGACGCGCCCCACTACTGCAGGGCAACCTACAGGCTTAGTCCATGTTGGTCTGGGTTCTCAAACCCTAGCCCCCGGCAGACGCCATATGGGGGAACGAGTACTTCCTGGGCTGTCTACATTGCCAGCTAATGGGAATGCTCGAGCTAACAATTATGGATGCTCTTCGGAGCAACAGGTGTTTTCACCTGAGTGCGTGACTACTAGTGCTCCCCTATTGCCGCTCTCTAGCGGTCCAATAGCGGGTTCACACGCCTTTAGTAGTCATCGGGCACATACCGAGTCATCTCGGTCTGCCCCCGCACTGGGTGCTTTTAGCTCCCAACTCATGGCTACTGCATCTTCTTGCTTAGCCAATATGGGTGATTTGGGCGATTCTTTGGGCTTACGCCATGAGCGCTCTAATCCCTTTAAGGGAAGTGAACGTCCCTCCGCGGAGGGTTCGGTTCGTGTTTGGTTCGTGTTCGGTTCGTGTTCGCACCATTGTCTCTGCGGCTCGCAAGCTCTTGCTGGCCAGAAGGGTCACGGCCAGACAGTGGCTTCAGTTTCTAGAGAGGACCAGAGGCGAGGGTTGAATTAAGCCCGGAAAGGACGCCGACGGAAGAATCCGCAGCTATGGAAAAGCCGAGCAGAGCCGCCGCCCGCTGGAGGAGGGTTATGGACTCTCCTCGCACCGGCGATCGGACGAGAACGAGAAGGGGATGATTGCTTAACCCTGTTCTTCTACTCCCTTTCTTAGCCTTCTTACTGGAAAAAGAAGGCACCGGGGGCCCCGCCGGCCGCTAGCCGCCGCGAGGCGGAGGCGCCCCCACAGGAGGGGCCAAGGGCTCCGCAGGGGACGGTGAAACCAACCCCGCCGTGGTAGCGAGTGAACAACCGGCGGCCACATCACGGGTCGGCGGGGGAAGTGGATCTATTTGCGTCGGTGCTAAATCACCAGCTGCCGAAGTATTGCTCCCGTGTTCGCGATCAGGGAGCATGGGCTCTCGATGCTTTCTCCCTCAGCTGGGAGAACCTTCAGGGATTCGCCTTTCCTCCCTTCCAACTGATTCCGCGTGTCTTGCGGAAAATCATTGAAGATCGGGCGCGGGTGCTTGTAATAGCTCCCTTTTGGCCCCGGAGGAATTGGTTTCCAGAACTTATGAGCCTCCTAAGGGCTCAACCGTTCGTTCTCCCGTTAAGAGCGGATCTGGTGTTGCAGCCCCTATCGGGGATTCTTCACCACAGTCCGGAGTCCCTTCATTTGGCTGCTTGGCCCCTGTCAGGGAATCTGCAAGACAGTCGGGTCTCTCTGATAGAGCCGCGGACTTTTTAATGTCCAGTCGTAGGGTTTCTACTAGGGAAATTTACAATTCCCGTCTCTCGGTCTTTTTCCTTTGGTGTAAAGAGAGAAATCAAACCCCTTCTAAGGCTCCTATTGGTTCAATTGCGGATTTCTTAATCTCGTTATTTGACAAAGGGAGATCTATCTCTACTATCCGAGGCTACCGTTCGGCGATCGGGGCCATTCATTCGGGTTTCTCAGATGGTTCCGGGATTTCCAATTCCCCGCTACTAAGTGGTTTGATTCGCTCGTTCTTTCTGAAACGACCTTCTTTTTCTAAGTTAGTACCGTCTTGGAGTCTGCCTAAGGTCCTGGAGGCCTTGGCGAAACCTCCTTTCGAACCGTTAGGTGAAGCTTCGCTTCATCATCTTACGGTTAAGACGCTCTTTTTGGTAGCTATTGCCTCTGGGCAGAGGCGCAGTACTCTTCATGCTCTCTGTCTTACTCCTGGTCACGTTCGCTGGGAGAGAAAAGGCGTTAGATTGATTCCTAAGGCTTCTTTTATTGCCAAGAATCAGACAGCTGCCTCTGGCCCTGTTGAGATTTTTCTTTGTCCAATTTCTGACTTTTCTTCTGTGCGTGAGGACAAAGTTTGGTGTCCTGTAAGGGCTCTCAAATGGTATATTGATAAGACTAAGTCTTATCGTAAGGATGATCAGTTGTTCCTGATCACTAGAGAGCCTTTTTCTCCTGCCTCTCTTGATTCCATCTCTAGGTGGATCGTCGAAGCTATTAGGGCCGCTGGCACAGAGGCTCTTTTATCCGACAGTAAGCCTCGTGCTCATGATACTCCTCGTGTCAGCACTTCTTGGGCTCTGTTTCAAGGTGTGGCGCTTGTTGATATTTTGAAGGCTGCTTATTGGCTTTCGTCCAATTCCTTCATTTCTTGCTACCTTAGGGATGTTCCCGCAGGTGAAGCTATGTTTGCGTCAGCCACCTTGAAGGCCGCTGTGTCTTCTTTGTAATCTTTGGTGTAATCCTATTCCCTTCTGCTTGAAACATGCCTCCCGGTCTTTGAGTTGGCGCTGGTCTGACATAATAGGTAGGTATATATGATTTATTGCAGTAAATTTGTAAAATCAGCACTGATTTTCTTATTTACTATATAAATCTATATACCTACCTATGACCCTCCCTCTTTCCCCGCACCTTGCAAGCAACATGTTTCTACTTGGGGTTGCTCGCAAAAGAGGAAGATGGCCGTAGCGTGTTGACGCGCGTGAGTGGCGAAGGGGACAATAGGATTACGGGGGGTGCGCACAATATTGTGACTCATGTGTGATAAATTCTCGAAGGGGTCCCGTAGTCAAGACTACTGGCATAATAGGTAGGTATATAGATTTATATAGTAAATAAGAAAATCAGTGCTGATTTTACAAGTATAGGTCAATGTGCTTACTTTTTTTTTAGGGGACACTGAACTGTGCCATGATTGGGCGTCAGGTAGAATGACGTCATTGCAGGTTTTTGGCCATTAATACGCCTCAGAATCCCCATTCTTCTTTCAAAATCCATGTCATATTCATCAAACTTTCCAGATTTGTAGAGAAAAGTATGCTGAAGAAAGAGAAAGTTTAAAAAAAGGGGGGGGGCGGGGTCCACGCACTCGTTTATATGCTAGCAGCGCCCTCAGTTGGCGGAAAAAGTCAAAATCTCGCAAAAATCGTAAGAACTAGCTGAGAACCTGTCTAGGAATAGGATGGGTTCGAAAAAAAATCTACTGTACATTAAAAATCCATGTCAGATTCGTAAATTTTTCCAGATTTGAAGAGAATTATACGACAGAAGGAGAAAATTTTAAAAAGGGGGGTCCTTGCACTCGTTTTTGTGCTAGCAGTGCCCTTAGGTGGCGGTCAAAAAAGTAAAAAACACGCAAAACTCACAAAAAACTGTCCATGGCTGGCTGGGAACCTGTCGAGGAATGAGGTGGGTTCGAAAAAACGCTACTGTACATTCAAAATCCATGTCAGATTTGTAAATCTATCCAGATTTGTAGAGAATTATATACTGCAAAAGGAGAAAGTTAAAAAATGAGGGGTCCATGCACTTGTTTTTGTGCTAGCGGCGCCCTTAGGTGGCAGAAAAGTTCAAAAACTGGCAAAACTCGCAAAAACTGCACTTGGCTGGCTGGGAACCTGTCTAGGAATGGGATGGGTACGAAAAAACTCTACTGTACATTCAAAATCCATGTCAGATTCGTAAATTTATCCAGATTTGTAGAGAATTATATACTGCAAAAGAAGAGAGTTAAAAAAGGGGGGGGGGGTCCATGCACTCGTTTTGTGCTAGCAGCACCCTCAGTTGGCGGAAAAAGTCAAAACCTCGCAAATCTCGTAAGAACTGGCTGAGAACCAGTTTAAGAATGGGATGGGTTCGAAAAAACTCTACTATACAGTTTTTTAAAATCCATGTCAGATTCGTAATTATTTTTCATATTTGTAGAGAATTATATACTACAGAAGGAGAAAGTTTTAAAAGGGGTGGTTCATGCACTTGTTTTTGTGCTGGCAGCGCCCTCAGGTAGCGGAAAAGGTCCAAAACTCGCAAAAAAATGCATGTGGCTGGCTGGGAACCTGACTAGGAATGAGTTGGGTTTGCAATAACTCTACCGTACATTAAAAATCCATGTCATTTTCACCAAAGTTTTGAGATTTGTAGAGAAAAGTATACTAAAGGAGGAGAGAGAAAAGGGGGTCCATGTACTGGTTTTTCTGCTAGCAGCGCCCCCATTTGTCGGAGAGTCTTAAACTAACAAATTCTCTATTACAAGGCCCTGAAGCGCATGGGTGTGGCAGGTGCTTTTCTGTGCCTAAAAAGAAGGAAAAATGTCGTTATCATTCTCCTCCGCAAAAAGATGTTACGTGACATCAATCATATTGCAGTTTACTAATGAATTTTTTTGTGCTCTAAAATACGTAGTTTCAACATTAAATAATCTAATTTTCTAAATCGATACTTATGATCTCTCGCATTTCAATAAATGCAGTGTTTATTAACATGCACGGTATGTGTGGGGCAGGGGCTTTCCTCGTTTTGTTCCCTCCCCATCGCAAGATTGTTATCTAATTTATATAGTTTTATAGTTTTATATATAAAAATCTACATCAATAAACTACCTACCTGTCTTATTTATAATATGCTATTCCAGCGCTAGCGCTGCTCCTAACCGAGCCAGAATAAAACAGAAACTAACGTGCACTTCCCGGAAGAGGGCTCACCTCCACACGCCTTGCCAGGGCGACCCGGAAACCCGTCCTCCTTTTGCTCGCACTCTTTCTGAGCTCTTTGTGTTGTTTTTGCATAAGGATTTCATCCATTTTGATCGTGGATATTTCTCAAGATAAGGTCAGTTCATTCCTTTTATTTTCTCCATACTTTTCTCGTTCTTTTGGTACGCTTTTTGGGTGACCTTTTTCCCGCTTGGGTGAATTTTGAGACGGCCCGTGACTTCTAGTAGTAGCCAGACGCTGCTTCAGTCGGGCCGCTCTACTGTCGGGGAGCAGCCGTCTGCCCCCGCGTGCTTCGGCGGCCTGCCTGGTCGGTTTGTGGGACCTGGCGTGCGGGGTTTTTCGTCCCCCCGCCGACCCGTGATGTGGCCGCCGGTTGTTCACTCGCTACCACGGCGGGGTTGGTTTCACCGTCCCCTGCGGAGCCCTTGGCCCCTCCTGTGGGGGCGCCTCCGCCTCGCGGCGGCTAGCGGCCGGCGGGGCCCCCGGTGCCTTCTTTTTCCAGTAAGAAGGCTAAGAAAGGGAGTAGAAGAACAGGGTTAAGGAATCATCCCGTTCTAGTTCTCGTCCGATCGACGGTGCGGAGGAGAGTCCATAACCCTCCTCCAGCGGGCGGCGGCTCCACCTAGGTGTACCTACAACCGTGTTATAGCTTTGAAAAAGAATCGCTTTGAATTTCACAAGAAGAAATGGCAAGCTCTTAAATTATGGAATTTAATGAGAAAAAAATTTGTACATCCATTGTATTGTATCATCTCGTTATTGTGCATGTATTATTTTGTCAAATGAAGCAACATGTGAATTGTGGAAATAAACTTGCAAAAAAAAAAAAAAAAAAGTTGGTCTGGGTTCACATACCCTAGCCCCAGGTTTTAACCATATGGGGGAACGAGTACTACCTGGGCTGTCGCATTTGCAGGCTAATGGGAACACTCGAGCCAACAAATTTGGACGGTCTGTGGAGCATCAGGTGTCGTGCCCTCCTTTCACCGCCCACAGGTGGAGCATCTATGCTTCCACATAACGCCATGTTGGTCGGGTTTACAATTGTTCATTAATGATGACTCGTTATGAAGATATGATTGATAATGTGATTTCACAAAATGGCGCCTGGATGACATCACTATGACCTGATGACCTTGAAAAGTTTCTGAGAACTTGACCTTGAGATAGACCTGATGACTGACTGAAATTTGGTGAAAATTGAGTGAGCCAAATTTGAGTAATCACGACCACAAGAAAGTGGTGGAAAAAAATAAAGAAATAATAAAGAAAATTCTGACAATGACAGACCACCTAATAATTATTTATAATACAAACCGGGAGGTGTCTTGCGGATTGAACTACTTCCTCAGTTTTTGACCGAAAGTCATGAAATTTGGTACACACATTGGTCTTGATGGGAAGATGTGCAAGACATATTTTTCGGATGAGTCGAAATCTGCGTTGCCATGGTAACGGCATATTTATGGCAGAAAATCAAGGAAACACCTTGCGGATCGAACTACTTCCTCAGTTTTTGACCAAAAGTCATGAAATTTGGTACACACATTGGTCTTCATGGGAAGATGTGCAAGACATATTTTTCGGATGAGTCGGAATCTGCGTTGCCATGGTAACGGCATATTTATGGTAGAAAATCAAGGAGACACCTTGCGGATCGTTGGGAAGATGTGCAAGACATATTTTTCGGATGAGTCGGAATCTGCGTTGCCATGGTAACGGCATATTTATGGCAGAAAATCAAGGAAACACCTTGGGGATCGAACTACTTCCTCAGTTTTTGACCGAAAGTCATGAAATTTGGTACACACATTGGTGTTGGTGGGAAGATGTGCAAGACATATTTTTCAGATGAGTCGGAATCTGCGTTGCCATGGTAATGGCATATTTATGGCAGAAAAATCAAGGAAACACATTGCGGATCGAACTACTTCCTCAGTTTTTGACCAAAAGTCATGAAATTTGGTACACACATTGGTCTTGATGGGAAGATGTGCAAGACATATTTTTCGGATGAGTCGAAATCTGCGTTGCCATGGTAACGGCATATTTATGGCAGAAAATCAAGGAAACACCTTGCGGATCGAACTACTTCCTCAGTTTTTGACCAAAAGTCATGAAATTTGGTACACACATTGGTCTTCATGGGAAGATGTGCAAGACATATTTTTCGGATGAGTCGGAATCTGCGTTGCCATGGTAACGGCATATTTATGGCAGAAAATCAAGGAAACACCTTGGGGATCGAACTACTTCCTCAGTTTTTGACCGAAAGTCATGAAATTTGGTACACACATTGGTGTTGGTGGGAAGATGTGCAAGACATATTTTTCGGATGAGTCGGAATCTGCATTGCCATGGTAACGGCATATTTATGGCAGAAAATCAAGGAAACACCTTGCGGATCGAACTACTTCCTCAGTTTTTGACCGAAAGTCATGAAATTTGGTACACACATTGGTCTTGATGGGAAGATGTGCAAGACATATTTTTCAGATGAGTCGGAATCTGCATTGCCATGGTAACGGCATATTTATGGCAGAAAATCAAGGAAACACCTTGCGGATCGAACTACTTCCTCAGTTTTTGACCGAAAGTCATGAAATTTGGTACACACATTGGTCTTGATGGGAAGATGTGCAAGACATATTTTTCAGATGAGTCAGAATCTGCGTTGCCATGGTAATGGCATATTTATGGCAGAAAATCAAGGAAACACCTTGCGGATCGAACTACTTCCTCAGTTTTTGACCGAAAGTCATGAAATTTGGTACACACATTGGTCTTGATGGGAAGATGTGCAAGACATATTTTTCAGATGAGTCGGAATCTGCGTTGCCATGGTAATGGCATATTTATGGCAGAAAAATCAAGGAAACACATTGCGGATCGAACTACTTCCTCAGTTTTTGACCAAAAGTCATGAAATTTGGTACACACATTGGTCTTGATGGGAAGATGTGCAAGACATATTTTTCGGATGAGTCGAAATCTGCGTTGCCATGGTAACGGCATATTTATGGCAGAAAATCAAGGAAACACCTTGCGGATCGAACTACTTCCTCAGTTTTTGACCAAAAGTCATGAAATTTGGTACACACATTGGTCTTCATGGGAAGATGTGCAAGACATATTTTTCGGATGAGTCGGAATCTGCGTTGCCATGGTAACGGCATATTTATGGTAGAAAATCAAGAAGACACCTTGCGGATCGTTGGGAAGATGTGCAAGACATATTTTTCGGATGAGTCGGAATCTGCGTTGCCATGGTAACGGCATATTTATGGTAGAAAATCAAGGAAACACCTTGGGGATCGAACTACTTCCTCAGTTTTTGACCGAAAGTCATGAAATTTGGTACACACATTGGTGTTGGTGGGAAGATGTGCAAGACATATTTTTCGGATGAGTCGGAATCTGCGTTGCCATGGTAACGGCATATTTATGGCAGGAAATCAAGGAAACACCTTGCGGATCGAACTACTTCCTCAGTTTTTGACCGAAAGTCATGAAATTTGGTACACACATTGGTCTTGATGGGAAGATGTGCAAGACATATTTTTCAGATGAGTCGGAATCTGCGTTGCCATGGTAATGGCATATTTATGGCAGAAAATCAAGGAAACACATTGCGGATCGAACTACTTCCTCAGTTTTTGACCAAAAGTCATGAAATTTGGTACACACATTGGTCTTCATGGGAAGATGTGCAAGACATATTTTTCGGATGAGTCGGAATCTGCGTTGCCATGGTAACGGCATATTTATGGTAGAAAATCAAGAAGACACCTTGCGGATCGTTGGGAAGATGTGCAAGACATATTTTTCGGATGAGTCGGAATCTGCGTTGCCATGGTAACGGCATATTTATGGTAGAAAATCAAGGAAACACCTTGGGGATCGAACTACTTCCTCAGTTTTTGACCGAAAGTCATGAAATTTGGTACACACATTGGTGTTGGTGGGAAGATGTGCAAGACATATTTTTCGGATGAGTCGGAATCTGCGTTGCCATGGTAACGGCATATTTATGGCAGGAAATCAAGGAAACACCTTGCGGATCGAACTACTTCCTCAGTTTTTGACCGAAAGTCATGAAATTTGGTACACACATTGGTCTTGATGGGAAGATGTGCAAGACATATTTTTCAGATGAGTCGGAATCTGCGTTGCCATGGTAATGGCATATTTATGGCAGAAAATCAAGGAAACACATTGCGGATCGAACTACTTCCTCAGTTTTTGACCAAAAGTCATGAAATTTGGTACACACATTGGTCTTGATGGGAAGATGTGCAAGACATATTTTTCAGATGAGTCGGAATCTGCGTTGCTATGGTAATGGCATATTTATGGCAGAAAATCAAGGAAACACATTGCGGATCGAACTACTTCCTCAGTTTTTGACCAAAAGTCATGAAATTTGGTACACACATTGGTCTTGATGGGAAGATGTGCAAGACATATTTTTCGGATGAGTCGAAATCTGCGTTGCCATGGTAACGGCATATTTATGGCAGAAAATCAAGGAAACACCTTGCGGATCGAACTACTTCCTCAGTTTTTGACCGAAAGTCATGAAATTTGGTACACACATTGGTCTTCATGGGAAGATGTGCAAGACATATTTTTCGGATGAGTCGGAATCTGCGTTGCCATGGTAACGGCATATTTATGGCAGGAAATCAAGGAAACACCTTGCGGATCGAACTACTTCCTCAGTTTTTGACCAAAAGTCATGAAATTTGGTACACACATTGGTCTTCATGGGAAGATGTGCAAGACATATTTTTCGGATGAGTCGGAATCTGCGTTGCCATGGTAACGGCATATTTATGGCAGGAAATCAAGGAAACACCTTGGGGATCGAACTACTTCCTCAGTTTTTGACCGAAAGTCATGAAATTTGGTACACACATTGGTCTTGATGGGAAGATGTGCAAGACATATTTTTCAGATGAGTCGGAATCTGCGTTGCCATGGTAATGGCATATTTATGGCAGAAAATCAAGGAAACACATTGCGGATCGAACTACTTCCTCAGTTTTTGACCAAAAGTCATGAAATTTGGTACACACATTGGTCTTGATGGGAAGATGTGCAAGACATATTTTTCAGATGAGTCGGAATCTGCGTTGCTATGGTAATGGCATATTTATGGCAGAAAATCAAGGAAACACATTGCGGATCGAACTACTTCCTCAGTTTTTGACCAAAAGTCATGAAATTTGGTACACACATTAGTCTTGATGGGAAGATGTGCAAGACATATTTTTCGGATGAGTCGAAATCTGCGTTGCCATGGTAACGGCATATTTATGGCAGAAAATCAAGGAAACACCTTGCGGATCGAACTACTTCCTCAGTTTTTGACCGAAAGTCATGAAATTTGGTACACACATTGGTCTTCATGGGAAGATGTGCAAGACATATTTTTCGGATGAGTCGGAATCTGCGTTGCCATGGTAACGGCATATTTATGGCAGGAAATCAAGGAAACACCTTGCGGATCGAACTACTTCCTCAGTTTTTGACCAAAAGTCATGAAATTTGGTACACACATTGGTCTTCATGGGAAGATGTGCAAGACATATTTTTCGGATGAGTCGGAATCTGCGTTGCCATGGTAACGGCATATTTATGGCAGGAAATCAAGGAAACACCTTGGGGATCGAACTACTTCCTCAGTTTTTGACCGAAAGTCATGAAATTTGGTACACACATTGGTCTTGATGGGAAGATGTGCAAGACATATTTTTCAGATGAGTCGGAATCTGCGTTGCCATGGTAATGGCATATTTATGGCAGAAAATCAAGGAAACACATTGCGGATCGAACTACTTCCTCAGTTTTTGACCAAAAGTCATGAAATTTGGTACACACATTGGTGTTGGTGGGAAGATGTGCAAGACATATTTTTCGGATGAGTCGGAATCTGCGTTGCCATGGTAACGGCATATTTATGGCAGTAGATCAGGGAAACACCTTGCGGATCGAACTACTTCCTCAGTTTTTGACCGAAAGTCATGAAATTTGGTACACACATTGGTCTTACTGGGAAGATGTGTACAACATATTTTTTTGATGTGTCGGAAGCTGCGTTGCCATGGAAACGGCATATCTATGGCAGGAGATCAGGGAAAAATCTTGCGGATCGAACTACTTCCTCAGTTTTTGACCAAAAGTCATGAAATTTGGTACACACATTGGTCTTGATGGGAAGATGTGCAAGACATATTTTTCAGATGAGTCGGAATCTGCGTTGCCATGGTAATGGCATATTTATGGCAGAAAATCAAGGAAACACATTGCGGATCGAACTACTTCCTCAGTTTTTGACCAAAAGTCATGAAATTTGGTACACACATTGGTCTTGATGGGAAGATGTGCAAGACATATTTTTCAGATGAGTCGGAATCTGCGTTGCTATGGTAATGGCATATTTATGGCAGAAAATCAAGGAAACACATTGCGGATCGAACTACTTCCTCAGTTTTTGACCAAAAGTCATGAAATTTGGTACACACATTGGTCTTGATGGGAAGATGTGCAAGACATATTTTTCGGATGAGTCGAAATCTGCGTTGCCATGGTAACGGCATATTTATGGCAGAAAATCAAGGAAACACCTTGCGGATCGAACTACTTCCTCAGTTTTTGACCAAAAGTCATGAAATTTGGTACACACATTGGTCTTCATGGGAAGATGTGCAAGACATATTTTTCGGATGAGTCGGAATCTGCGTTGCCATGGTAACGGCATATTTATGGCAGGAAATCAAGGAAACACCTTGCGGATCGAACTACTTCCTCAGTTTTTGACCAAAAGTCATGAAATTTGGTACACACATTGGTCTTCATGGGAAGATGTGCAAGACATATTTTTCGGATGAGTCGGAATCTGCGTTGCCATGGTAACGGCATATTTATGGCAGGAAATCAAGGAAACACCTTGGGGATCGAACTACTTCCTCAGTTTTTGACCGAAAGTCATGAAATTTGGTACACACATTGGTCTTGATGGGAAGATGTGCAAGACATATTTTTCAGATGAGTCGGAATCTGCGTTGCCATGGTAATGGCATATTTATGGCAGAAAATCAAGGAAACACATTGCGGATCGAACTACTTCCTCAGTTTTTGACCAAAAGTCATGAAATTTGGTACACACATTGGTGTTGGTGGGAAGATGTGCAAGACATATTTTTCGGATGAGTCGGAATCTGCGTTGCCATGGTAACGGCATATTTATGGCAGTAGATCAGGGAAACACCTTGCGGATCGAACTACTTCCTCAGTTTTTGACCGAAAGTCATGAAATTTGGTACACACATTGGTCTTACTGGGAAGATGTGTACAACATATTTTTTTGATGTGTCGGAAGCTGCGTTGCCATGGAAACGGCATATCTATGGCAGTAGATCAGGGAAAAATCTTGCGGATCGAACTACTTCCTCAGTTTTTGACCAAAAGTCAAGAAAGGCTGTTGTCACGGGGCGGGGGTATTAATCATCATCTTCAGTGATATTTCTAGTTTCATGTAAAATCAGGGATATCATTTCTACTTTAAACTCTTTTTTATCTTCACTCAGACATTTGGAAAAATCTGAACGTGTTATAGCTTTGAAAAAGAATCGCTTTGAATTTCACAAGAAGAAATGGCAAGCTCTTAAATTATGGAATTTAATGAGAAAAAAATTTGTACATCCATTGTATTGTATCATCTCGTTATTGTGCATGTATTATTTTGTCAAATGAAGCAACATGTGAATTGTGGAAATAAACTTGCAAAAAAAAAAAAAAAAAAGTTGGTCTGGGTTCACATACCCTAGCCCCAGGTTTTAACCATATGGGGGAACGAGTACTACCTGGGCTGTCGCATTTGCAGGCTAATGGGAACACTCGAGCCAACAAATTTGGACGGTCTGTGGAGCATCAGGTGTCGTGCCCTCCTTTCACCGCCCACAGGTGGAGCATCTATGCTTCCACATAACGCCATGTTGGTCGGGTTTACAATTGTTCATTTATGATGACTCGTTATGAAGATATGATTGATAATGTGATTTCACAAAATGGCGCCTGGATGACATCACTATGACCTGATGACCTTGAAAAGTTTCCGAGAACTTGACCTTGAGATAGACCTGATGACTGACTGAAATTTGGTGAAAATTGAGTGAGCCAAATTTGAGTAATCATGACCACAAGAAAGTGGTGGAAAAAAATAAAGAAATAATAAAGAAAATTCTGACAATGACAGACCACCTAATAATTATTTATAATACAAACTGGGAGGTGTCTTGCGGATTGAACTACTTCCTCAGTTTTTGACCGAAAGTCATGAAATTTGGTACACACATTGGTCTTGATGGGAAGATGTGCAAGACATATTTTTCAGATGAGTCGGAATCTGCGTTGCCATGGTAATGGCATATTTATGGCAGAAAATCAAGGAAACACATTGCGGATCGAACTACTTCCTCAGTTTTTGACCAAAAGTCATGAAATTTGGTACACACATTGGTGTTGGTGGGAAGATGTGCAAGACATATTTTTCGGATGAGTCGGAATCTGCGTTGCCATGGTAACGGCATATTTATGGCAGTAGATCAGGGAAACACCTTGCGGATCGAACTACTTCCTCAGTTTTTGACCGAAAGTCATGAAATTTGGTACACACATTGGTCTTACTGGGAAGATGTGTACAACATATTTTTTTGATGTGTCGGAAGCTGCGTTGCCATGGAAACGGCATATCTATGGCAGTAGATCAGGGAAAAATCTTGCGGATCGAACTACTTCCTCAGTTTTTGACCAAAAGTCAAGAAAGGCTGTTGTCACGGGGCGGGGGTATTAATCATCATCTTCAGTGATATTTCTAGTTTCATGTAAAATCAGGGATATCATTTCTACTTTAAACTCTTTTTTATCTTCACTCAGACATTTGGAAAAATCTGAACGTGTTATAGCTTTGAAAAAGAATCGCTTTGAATTTCACAAGAAGAAATGGCAAGCTCTTAAATTATGGAATTTAATGAGAAAAAAATTTGTACATCCATTGTATTGTATCATCTCGTTATTGTGCATGTATTATTTTGTCAAATGAAGCAACATGTGAATTGTGGAAATAAACTTGCAAAAAAAAAAAAAAAAAGTTGGTCTGGGTTCACATACCCTAGCCCCAGGTTTTAACCATATGGGGGAACGAGTACTACCTGGGCTGTCGCATTTGCAGGCTAATGGGAACACTCGAGCCAACAAATTTGGACGGTCTGTGGAGCATCAGGTGTCGTGCCCTCCTTTCACCGCCCACAGGTGGAGCATCTATGCTTCCACATAACGCCATGTTGGTCGGGTTTACAATTGTTCATTTATGATGACTCGTTATGAAGATATGATTGATAATGTGATTTCACAAAATGGCGCCTGGATGACATCACTATGACCTGATGACCTTGAAAAGTTTCTGAGAACTTGACCTTGAGATAGACCTGATGACTGACTGAAATTTGGTGAAAATTGAGTGAGCCAAATTTGAGTAATCACGACCACAAGAAAGTGGTGGAAAAAAATAAAGAAATAATAAAGAAAATTCTGACAATGACAGACCACCTAATAATTATTTATAATACAAACTGGGAGGTGTCTTGCGGATTGAACTACTTCCTCAGTTTTTGACCGAAAGTCATGAAATTTGGTACACACATTGGTCTTGATGGGAAGATGTGCAAGACATATTTTTCAGATGAGTCGGAATCTGCGTTGCCATGGTAATGGCATATTTATGGCAGAAAATCAAGGAAACACATTGCGGATCGAACTACTTCCTCAGTTTTTGACCAAAAGTCATGAAATTTGGTACACACATTGGTGTTGGTGGGAAGATGTGCAAGACATATTTTTCGGATGAGTCGGAATCTGCGTTGCCATGGTAACGGCATATTTATGGCAGTAGATCAGGGAAACACCTTGCGGATCGAACTACTTCCTCAGTTTTTGACCGAAAGTCATGAAATTTGGTACACACATTGGTCTTACTGGGAAGATGTGTACAACATATTTTTTTGATGTGTCGGAAGCTGCGTTGCCATGGAAACGGCATATCTATGGCAGTAGATCAGGGAAAAATCTTGCGGATCGAACTACTTCCTCAGTTTTTGACCAAAAGTCAAGAAAGGCTGTTGTCACGGGGCGGGTGTATTAATCATCATCTTCAGTGATATTTCTAGTTTCATGTAAAATCAGGGATATCATTTCTACTTTAAACTCTTTTTTATCTTCACTCAGACATTTGGAAAAATCTGAACGTGTTATAGCTTTGAAAAAGAATCGCTTTGAATTTCACAAGAAGAAATGGCAAGCTCTTAAATTATGGAATTTAATGAGAAAAAAATTTGTACATCCATTGTATTGTATCATCTCGTTATTGTGCATGTATTATTTTGTCAAATGAAGCAACATGTGAATTGTGGAAATAAACTTGCAAAAAAAAAAAAAAAAAGTTGGTCTGGGTTCACATACCCTAGCCCCAGGTTTTAACCATATGGGGGAACGAGTACTACCTGGGCTGTCGCATTTGCAGGCTAATGGGAACACTCGAGCCAACAAATTTGGACGGTCTGTGGAGCATCAGGTGTCGTGCCCTCCTTTCACCGCCCACAGGTGGAGCATCTATGCTTCCACATAACGCCATGTTGGTCGGGTTTACAATTGTTCATTTATGATGACTCGTTATGAAGATATGATTGATAATGTGATTTCACAAAATGGCGCCTGGATGACATCACTATGACCTGATGACCTTGAAAAGTTTCTGAGAACTTGACCTTGAGATAGACCTGATGACTGACTGAAATTTGGTGAAAATTGAGTGAGCCAAATTTGAGTAATCACGACCACAAGAAAGTGGTGGAAAAAAATAAAGAAATAATAAAGAAAATTCTGACAATGACAGACCACCTAATAATTATTTATAATACAAACTGGGAGGTGTCTTGCGGATTGAACTACTTCCTCAGTTTTTGACCGAAAGTCATGAAATTTGGTACACACATTGGTCTTGATGGGAAGATGTGCAAGACATATTTTTCGGATGAGTCGAAATCTGCGTTGCCATGGTAACGGCATATTTATGGCAGAAAATCAAGGAAACACCTTGCGGATCGAACTACTTCCTCAGTTTTTGACCAAAAGTCATGAAATTTGGTACACACATTGGTCTTCATGGGAAGATGTGCAAGACATATTTTTCCGATGAGTCAGAATCTGCGTTGCCATGGTAACGGCATATTTATGGTAGAAAATCAAGGAGACACCTTGCGGATCGTTGGGAAGATGTGCAAGACATATTTTTCGGATGAGTCGGAATCTGCGTTGCCATGGTAACGGCATATTTATGGCAGAAAATCAAGGAAACACCTTGGGGATCGAACTACTTCCTCAGTTTTTGACCGAAAGTCATGAAATTTGGTACACACATTGGTGTTGGTGGGAAGATGTGCAAGACATATTTTTCGGATGAGTCGGAATCTGCGTTGCCATGGTAATGGCATATTTATGGCAGAAAATCAAGGAAACACATTGCGGATCGAACTACTTCCTCAGTTTTTGACCAAAAGTCATGAAATTTGGTACACACATTGGTGTTAGTGGGAAGATGTGCAAGACATATTTTTCGGATGAGTCGGAATCTGCGTTGCCATGGTAACGGCATATTTATGGCAGAAAATCAAGGAAACACCTTGCGGATCGAACTACTTCCTCAGTTTTTGACCGAAAGTCATGAAATTTGGTACACACATTGGTCTTACTGGGAAGATGTGTACAACATATTTTTTTGATGTGTCGGAAGCTGCGTTGCCATGGAAACGGCATATCTATGGCAGTAGATCAGGGAAAAATCTTGCGGATCGAACTACTTCCTCAGTTTTTGACCAAAAGTCAAGAAAGGCTGTTGTCACGGGGCGGGGGTATTAATCATCATCTTCAGTGATATTTCTAGTTTCATGTAAAATCAAGGATATCATTCCTACTTTAAACTCTTTTTTATCTTCACTCAGACATTTGGAAAAATCTGAACGTGTTATAGCTTTGAAAAAGAATCGCTTTGAATTTCACAAGAAGAAATGGCAAGCTCTTAAATTATGGAATTTAATGAGAAAAAAATTTGTACATCTATTGTATTGTATCATCTCGTTATTGTGCATGTATTATTTTGTCAAATGAAGCAACATGTGAATTGTGGAAATAAACTTGCAAAAAAAAAAAAAAAAAAGTTGGTCTGGGTTCACATACCCTAGCCCCAGGTTTTAACCATATGGGGGAACGAGTACTACCTGGGCTGTCGCATTTGCAGGCTAATGGGAACACTCGAGCCAACAAATTTGGACGGTCTGTGGAGCATCAGGTGTCGTGCCCTCCTTTCACCGCCCACAGGTGGAGCATCTATGCTTCCACATAACGCCATGTTGGTCGGGTTTACAATTGTTCATTTATGATGACTCGTTATGAAGATATGATTGATAATGTGATTTCACAAAATGGCGCCTGGATGACATCACTATGACCTGATGACCTTGAAAAGTTTCCGAGAACTTGACCTTGAGATAGACCTGATGACTGACTGAAATTTGGTGAAAATTGAGTGAGCCAAATTTGAGTAATCACGACCACAAGAAAGTGGTGGAAAAAAATAAAGAAATAATAAAGAAAATTCTGACAATGACAGACCACCTAATAATTATTTATAATACAAACCGGGAGGTGTCTTCTGAAATTGTTGCTCAATCCTGAGATGGGCCATTTGGATGTATGCGGAGTCGTTTGAGACCGGGGATGGGGGTTGCAGCTAGTCTCCTCCCGAGAATATCAAAATTACCTGGCGTTCGGGCACCCGCCACCTCATTTACGGCCAGTGCAATGATCTTGTTGTACTTTTTATATCTTTTCTGAATTAGCATATTTTCATGACGAAATTACATTTCACGGTTCTAAGGTGTCAATTTCTTTGGCTTGCTCACCACAAAATTAATACACATTGTTTTGTGGCAAGATACGTCAGTCCTATACATTTTTGTATGTATGTGTAATACTCAGTGGCCCGCGACGTAATTTCAAGAATATTTCTGGCCCACCTGACAAAATAATTAAGAACCCAGGTCATAGACAAATGATTCTTCGGCCTATAATTATTTTACTTTCTTTCACCAGGTGAGCTCTCTTTTTGTGCTATGTTAGCGTACAAAAAATGGGAGGTAGATGACCATGACTATGAATTCCAAAGGACATCTATCTTTATATCTTTCCTATACGACTAACTTTGCCTATATAAAATTCATAAGAGGGCATCGAATGTTATCTTTCACTAGTTGATATTTGGTATATTTTTCACAGGTACAGAATTATTGATTTCATCTATTTTTACCAGGTTCTTCTTACTGCGTACCCATTTCTTGTGTTAAATGTGCATATTTTTTTTTGTCTTAACTGCGCGCAATACTCTCCCGGTGTTGTGATGACGTAACACAACCATCTAGGATGCGCAGCTGAGGTGCGAACAAACATAACTAATGAACGTCTTAAGAGATTGAGAAGTCTTATCATGCTCTACCAGAGCTGCCAACCAGTACGGATTTACCGTATTTGTTACGGAATTCAGACACAAATACTAAACTATGGATTTGAAGAAATCTGATTATGCACTATTCGTTTTATACGTTGCGCACATGTATTTGTTATCACTCATACTTTCACACTCATATTGTATTATTTTTGCTGTTCCCGGAACTCCGCACTGTGTATGTGCCTAAAGTGCATACAGAAAGGAGACTACGAACGTACTTTCACCGCACACGCAAACTTCTAGCTCAAGCTATGAGCTCAAGCGCTAGTGGTGCGGCTGCTCTTACACACCGAGAGGCGTCAGGCGAAGCCGGCCAGCCTAGCCCACGGGGGCGGCGCGGTGCGGCTGCCGCTTGGTGTAAGGCGGCATTATGTGGAGTTGCTCGGTAGTTTTTAGCTTGTTTTTTATGTTTCTAGATCTAGATAATTATCCTATTCCCAATGATAATTATTGGGGGTGTCATAAAGAGTAATTGTAGGACATTTTTAGATCTAATTCTAACTCTTAACAATTTTGGTGGCAGTTGCAGTTTAAAAATTTGGTATTTGGTGGCTTGCAAAAAATTACGGATTTCATCGCCAAAATACGACTTTTCAGCTTGGCCAGAGGTTGGCAGCTCTGCTGTACTGTCACCTCATCTCAAAGTAAGTCCGTAGATTTTAAAAGAAAACACAAATTGAGGTGTGGCAGAGAGAGATAGAGAGAGAAGCAGATAAAGTAAGAGACAGAAAGAGAGGTAGAGAGAGAGAGAGAGAAACAGTACGAGAATACATGGGACAGTGGGGTGTTCTTACTGCGAAAAGAACTTTAGCAAGGAATTAATGTACTTGACTTTTGACAAACTATTTCTATTTCCTGCTTTCACCACCACCATCACCCCAGGCCAACCATTAATAAACTGTGCACCAAGATCGAGAAGGTCGTCTGGAGTGACGACCCCATCCCTAGCCACTTTGGACCTGGCTCTGACTATCTCAACGCTCTCTCACTCTGCAAGGCAGCCATGGAGAAGGAGAAAGAAGAGAATGAGGCCAAGAGAGAACCAGAGGAGGTCGAAGAAAAGAGGGAAGAGAAAGGAGATGGTGAGAAGGTAAGGGAATCATCAACGTAGTCGAGCGAGACCCTTGATTCGTTAATGACCGTCATGACAGGGGGCTAGAGAGCCGCAGGAGATTAAGAAGGCCACCGTCGTCATGTCACAAAATGATGTGACACCTGATGGCTAGCTTGGTTTCATAAATGGCAAACACTATGAAGGTCAAAGCAAGATGAGCCAACAGTCTGAAAGGGGACCAATCACCCTTAAAAAATGCTGTGTGTTAGGGATTCCATGTTGCTATACAACATATGAACTTCAATGTTACTTCTGTACAAGAGTTATTGCAAGTTGAATCAATCTTTCAATATGCATAAATGTGACTTGTCAGAAGACCAGTTGATGTAGCCATAGGCCTTTTCACTCATATAGAAAAGAGAATGCACAGAAGTTGACAGAAAGTCTAACAAGGGTTCAGTGTGCAGGGTGTTTATGTTCTTCTTCATTTTCCACTGATGACCCAAAGAAGGCTGGGTAAAGTCTTTTGGGGTTGGTTTTAAACATACTTGCTGGACATAAATAATATTTTTATGTGAATGGTCCCCTTTCAGCCCAATGTGGATTACTTTGTAAGTGTAGCTTAAGCCTCGTTCACATATCGTGCTGTAAATCACCATGGTTTACCGCAGGGTTTATCTACATCAGTAAACTACCTACCTGTCTTATTTATAATATGCTATTCCAGCGCTAGAGCGCTGCTTCTAACTGAGCCAGAATAAAACAGAAACTAACATGCACTTACCGCAAGAGGGCTCACCGTGCCAGGCAGGCCGGGAAACCCGTCCTCCTTTTGCTCGCGCTCTTTCCGAGCTCGTTGTGTATTTTTTGCTCACGGATTTCATCCCTTTTGATCATGGATCTTTCTCAAGATAAAGGTCAGTTTGTTCCTTTTTTCTTGTTCTCCGTACCTTGCTTGTTATTTTGGTGCGCTTTTTGGGTGATTTCTTCCCGCTGGGGTGAATTTTGAGGCATTTTCTTCCTAGCTGTTGTCACGTTTTGAGCGTCCCTTTCTTCGCGTGACTCCACCTGCTGCTTGCTGGCGGCGTGGCTTCCCCGCCACCACGCTCACTCCTCTTTGGTTGCTGTGGAGTGTCTGCTTGCCTCTTATTTTTCCTAGCGGGAATTTGGTCACTATCTGATTCGTTTCCTTAGTGACACTTCAAACTTCTTGTCCGTTTCCGTGTCTTCTTCCTTTCTAGCGCTTTTTTTCTGTTGGAGTAATTAAGCGCTATTAATTCTTTATTTTTGTGTTTCTTTTCTGACAGACTGTCGCCATGGCCAGATCTGCTAAGAGATGTGATAAGTGCCATCGCTTTACGGCCCAGTGGGACCGTCCCCCGCTTTGCCCACAGCACCGCGACTGCTCCAGCGCGGCGCCTTGCGGGGTGTGTGAGGGTTGGGATGCTGCCACTTGGACTTTGCTGGAGAAGTGGCGGTGTTCCCACACCCCTCCCCTTAGGGCACCCAGTCTGGTCCCCCCGGCCAGGCCGGCGGAAGAAGGGCGGGTGGTTTCGGCTGCCTCCGCCCCGGACCAAGCGGCGCATCTCTCCACGGCATCGGAGCCGTTGGACGAGGGGCCGGACTCGGGTCAGGCTCTGGAGATATTTGTGTCGGGGGAAAGCTCCTCCGAAGGGGAGGTGGAGGTTATCCGGCGCCCGTGGCGTCCGTGGCGTCCGGCCCCCGCTTCTCCCCCTTTGACTCCCGCGGTTTCTGCTACGGCAGGAGGGGGTACACCTAGTTTTCCTCTGTCCGTCGCCCGATTCGGGAGCTTTCTCTATGCCCGTCGGTTTGACGCTGGGGCAGTCTCTCTTGGAGCGGGCCACTCTGCCGCTGCCACGCGGGCTCTGTTGCCATTTCTGATGGGACAGCCTGTGACTTTTAGTAGTAGCCAGGCGCCGCTTCAGTTAGGCCGCTCTACTGTCGGGGAGCAGCCGTCTGCCCCCCTGCATGCTTTGGCTTCCCACCAGTCAGTGGCCGGTCAGTGGGACCTGGCGAGTGGGATTTTTCGCCCCACTCCCTGGCCCGGGATGTGACGACCGCCAAGGGCGACACGCACGGCGGGGTTGGTTTCACCGTCCCCCATGGAGCCAATCACCATGAACATGGCGAACAAAGTAGCAGGTAAGTTGCCCAGTGTTGTTACTCCGTAGAGATTGCCAGCCTCGAAGCGGGGCGGGTGGCTTTAGTTGAGTTAGGGACGTCAACCCCGAAGTCCGCGGCTTCGGGGTGGGTGACGTCAGATTCTAGTGGTTTGGATATTATAAATCCAATCCCCCGGTTGATCCAACCAGAAGGGGGGACGTCTACTCCGTCTTGGCCTCGCTATATGCAGCCAGGGGAGATTCGTGCCACTACTGCGGGGCAACTCACGGGCACCGCCCAAGTTGACCATTTTATGTATTGAAGCATAAAAATTCCTCTTTCTGAGAGTTCAAACTTTAAACCCAAATTTTCAGAAATAAAAACAACTCTGAATGTTTGGAATTATCGATCTCTAACGCTTTATGGAAAAATCCTCCCACAGCCTTCTTTGTGGAGGTTCAACAATTATTCTTCAAGTTCCTATGGAGTTATAAGAATGATAAGATAAAACGTTCTTTGTTGTATAATGATTACATTGAAGGTGGTTTAAAAACGCCACTCATGCAATGAAAATAACATGGGTGAGGAGGTACCTAGATGAAGAAAACTACAGTAAATGGAAAACTTTCTTTAAATTATTTTTGAAAAACATGGGCGGTGAATACTTTTTCAAGTGGAATCTTTTGTCAAGACACTTAATTTCTAATGAAAACACCGACCCGTTTTGGAAAGATGTTCTAATTGCATGGTGTCATTACAAGTACTACAATCCTGTTAAGTTTAAGGATATTGTTTCACAACCATTGTGGTTTAATTCCCATATTTTAATTGATGGTAAGCCCGTTTTCGCTAGAAATTGGTTTGAATCAAATATGATATACATAGGGAATATACACTAAAGGAAAAAAGAAACTTATAAAAGTTCAAGAGATCACCAAATTAAATTCTCTGCATGGAAATGTACCAAATTTGGATATAATGTTGATTCAATGCATGGCTTTAAATGACAGTCAATAACAAAAAGTTTTCTTCAATGCCACAAAAGAAATGTGCACTGAAGCAAAGGACTCTCTAATCCCCAAGTCACAAAGACAAACTGCAGCCTTGTACACCATATGCATGTCAATGAATGAAACAAAAGAATTTCAAAAGGGATTTGCAAGTTCATATCCAAACAGATTAATAGCCAGTATGTCCACCTCTAGCTTGCTGGCAAGCTGTACACCGTCTTCGCATGCTTCCGATCAGATTCGCGATGGTAGCCTGGGGAACGTTGTTCCATTCCTCTTGCAGTGCTGCAATGAGCGTCTCCCTATTGATGGGTTGATTGTCACGCCTTGACACACGTCGACCAAGCTCTTCCCAGAGATGTTCAATTGGGGAAAGGTCTGGTGAACGGGCGCACCATGGCAGAACATCAATGTCCTTTTGCTCGAGGGGTGCAAATCCCTTTTGAAATTCTTTTGTTTCATTCATTGACATGCATATGGTGTACAAGGCTGCAGTTTGTCTTTGTGACTTGGGGATTAGAGAGTCCTTTGCTTCAGTGCACATTTCTTTTGTGGCATTGAAGAAAACTTTTTGTTATTGACTGTCATTTAAAGCCATGCATTGAATCAACATTATATCCAAATTTGGTACATTTCCATGCAGAGAATTTAATTTGGTGATCTCTTGAACTTTTATAAGTTTCTTTTTTCCTTTAGTGTATATTAACCCTGATGCCTTTATGACTTTTGACCAAGTTTTTACAGAAATATAATCCAGGGACTTTTTTTAACTTATTTCTCAATACTATATGCAATTCCCCGAGAATGGAAAATCATCTTAGAACAAGATATCAATTGTCAGAACATTGAATTATTGTAAAACCCATGTGATAATCTACTAAACATTTTTTTGAAATCAAAAAAAGTTTCCAAGCTTTGTTACCCATATTTCGTTAAAAGCCATATAACCACACTTGCGGAGACAGACCATCAAGTAAAATGGGAAAAGGATTTGTGTTTGAATCTCCGAGACTCCTTGTTATGGAAATCCTGTTTTTCTTTGATCTATAAATCATCGATAGAAAAAAATGCCATTTTTCAGATGAAGAAATATGTTTCGGAACTCTGCACATTGACCAAGGACACTTTATAAATGCAATTATTAACCATGCAAAATAATTCATTTTTTCATGTAAAATCAAGGATAACATTCCTACTTTAAACTCTTTTTCATCTTTACTCAGACATTTGGAAAAATCTGAACGTGTTATAGCTTTGAAAAAGAATCGCCTTGAATTTCACAAGAATTATCCTTACTTATGGATCCTGCTGAGTATCATCGTAGAAGTAGAATAAATGTCAAGCTTTTAAATTATAGAATTTAATGAGAAAAAAATTTGTACATCTATTGTATTGTATCATCTCGTTATTGTGCATGTATTATTTTGTCAAATGAAGCAACATGTGAATTGTGGAAATAAACTTGCAAAAAAAAAAAAAAAAGTTGGTCTGGGTTCACATACCCTAGCCCCAGGTTTTAACCTACCTGAGCTGTCGCATTTACAGGCTAATGGGAACACTCGAGCCAACAAATTTGGACGGTCTGTGGAGCATCAGGTGTCGTGCCCTCCTTTCACCGCCCACAGGTGGAGCATTTATGCTTCCACATAACGCAATGTTGGTCGGGTTTACAAACCCTAGCCCCCGGTCCTACTGACCTATGGGGAGACGAGTGCGACCCTGGATGTCTTTACAGCTGACTAACGGGAAGACTCTAGCCAATAAATTGGGCGGTCTTCGGAGCACTAGGTGTTGTTGCCTGGGTGCGTGGAATTAGGTGGCCTCCTAATTCCGCCCGCAGGTGGAGCATTTATGCTTCCACATATCACTAATAGTGCTCATGCGAATACTGGGACCTCGTTCCAGTCCACTCTTGCACTTGGCGCCTCGGGCGCCCACCCCACACCCGTAGCCTCAAGTCGCTAGGTCTGTGCGGGTGGTGTGTGCGCGACTTTGGGTACAAACCCTTAGCACACTTCTCCCCTAGAGGGAGGCGGGCATCCCTCTTTTGAGGTTTTTGGTTCACGATTCCGAATTCTATTGGGAGAACCGCCTGAAGTCTGTCACAGTGACGGGGCTGGTCCCTCTTTCTGGATACCACAGCCCCTGCCTATACCCCTCTTCAGGGGGCTGTCAGACGCCCCAAGAAGCGGGCTACGGCTTCGGTTCCTACTGAGCCAGATGATAAGAAGCCTAAGAAGGATACAATTAAAGGGCCTAAGAAAAGCAAGACCCTTGGGGGGGCTCCGCTGGGTGAGGAGATTTACAGTGTCCCATGGGGGTACCCGCCTGGTCCGAGGGCCAACGTCTCTATTCAGGTGGTGTCAGAACTTGAGTCTGTTTTTCAGATCTCTGTTTCTGAATCAACTTTGTCGGGACAGGCAGAACCTCATATGCTTTCCCTTTGTGGGGCGGAGGCTGCTGCCCTATTGTATAATTATCTGCCTGAAACTTCTAGTCGACCCACTCAGGGCCCGACTCCTCTATCGTTCAGGCTCCTTCTGAGGGTGTTCACCTCACGAAGAATTTCATAGCGGAGTATGACCGCGTTGGGACAGAGCTGTCCCCTAAGCGTACTGGTCGGATTATGGGCAAAGCCTTTGCTTTTAGAACCCAAGATCACGTTAGCTTTTTCAAAGCTAAGCCTCTTTACCTTAGTGATTTGGGTGGGCTAACGCCTGCAGGCGTTTAACCCCCGGTGCTTCCCCCTCTTTCTAGGCTGAGGATAAATCTTGGGCAATCAAATCAGAGCTGGCACGCGTTTAGTCGCAGTCCAGGGCTCTCTTTCCAACCTCATAGCCAGGGTGGACGAGCTGAATATCACCGAGGGTGATAAGCTTGTCATCGTTGATCTTCTCACTCTACGGGGTCTGCAGTGATCACAACTTTCTGGTGCGGCTGCTAGTCGGTTATGTACCGCTGCAGGGCTTTTGCCCTTTCCGCCCTTGAGGTTAAGGAGTGTGACTTACCGTCACTTCTCCATGACGTCCCTTCTCGGGGCCCCTCCCTCTTCATTGGACAATTTGCCACAACCTTACAGAGGGAAATTCGTTGCACGGAATCAGGCTGCCTGGATGGCCAAGCCGTTTCATGCTCCCCGCTAGCTGACGCGGGCCCCCTTTTCCGACAGAGGCTTATTTCTCCCACTTTGGGACAACTCTGTTGGGTGGCTGTGTCTTTTCCTGCTGCTTTTCCGCCATACCATCCTCGTGGGACGGGTGGACGCGGCAGGGCTCCTTTGAGAGGCAGTCGTGGCTCTCAGCGGAGCAAGTTGAAGTCTGGTTTGCAGGCTATGCCTAGCTTTTGACGGACTTTCCCGGGCGCATGTTCACTCTGACATGGTTGGTCGACTTCATTGTTTTCTCCCAGCTTGGGAAGCCTTCGCCTGGGACGCCTTCGTGCGCTCCGTAGTGTGAGGCGGTTTTTGTATAGAGCAACCCAGCTTTTATCGGCGATAGTATTGTTATATCACACTCCCCGGAGGGGCTATTAGAACTCGACCTCCTCTTTGTTCCCAAGCGCTTGGGGAAACTACGATTCTTGTTTGGAAAGAATAAACCAGTTCACTCCACCGGCTCTTTTCGGGATGGAAAATCTAGCTTCAACTCTCCCGCTGATCAAGAGAGAGGATTACGCAATCTGTTTAGATTTCAATGATGCGTATTTCCATATCCCTACTCATCCCGCGTCTAGGGATCTTCTGGGATTCTCTTTCTTTCTGAAACCTTTCGGTTTCGTGCTCTTCCCCAGCGGAGTCCGGAGCTCTTCTTTCAGACACGAGCACGCACTTTGGTCAATAAGGCACTAGAATTAGGTCTTCTAATAAATTGGGAGAAATCAGTACTGATCTTTACAAGCTGACCAGTTTTCTGGGGGCAGTGATAGACTTTCTGAATCAGTTAGCACGGCCCAGCCGAGGCTGGATCCTTACCCTTCTGGACAATCATTGCGTTTCTCGCACGGGCAAGTCTCCCCCCCCCCTTCCGTTGATTTCTTTTTCGACAGATGCCTCTCGGCTAGGGTGGGGCGGACATTCCAACGGCAGCACAGTTTCGGGGGACTGGTCTCATCTTGGGACTCTACCCCATATCAATGTCCTAGAATTTATGGCGGTTTTTCCTAACCCTGCTTCCTTTCAGATGACGACTTCTCCGTCGTTCAGTTCTGATTCTCACGGACATTGTCACAGTTGTGGCTTGTATCAATTGGCAGGGAGGCACTCGTTCTGCCACCCTAGATGCCCTAGCCGCACAATTGTGGAGGTGGTGTCGTTACATGGCGATCTCGCCCGTTGCCTCCTTCATCCCCGGTCAGGAAAAACTCAATGCGGTCTTCCATCAGAATGGATGGGGCCTGCTGGAAGTAGACCTTTTTGCGTCAGCTCTCAACCACCAGCTTCCGAGGTACTGCTCCCCGGTCCACGACTGGGAGGCCTGGGCCCTGGACGCCTTCTCCCTCAGTTGGGAGCACCTTCGAGGGTTTGCTTTCCCTCCCTTCCCTTTAATTCTGCGAGTCCTGCAGAAGATCAGGGAAGATCGGGCTTGGGTTTTTGTGATAGCTCCCTTTTGGCCCAGGAGGAATTGGTTCTGGTGTCTTAACCCCTTTCGGGGATTCTACACCACAGTCTAGCATCCCTTCATTTGACTGCTTGGCCCCTATCGGGGAGACTGCAAGACAGTCAGGTCTTTCTGAGAGGGCCGCAGACTTTGTAATGTCCAGTCGTAGAGAACTCTAATAGGGAAATTTACAATTCCCGTCTTTCAGCCTTCTTTCAATGGTTCAGTTGCGGATTTTCTAATCTCGCTGACAAAGGAAAGTCTATCTCTACTATCCGAGGCTACTGGTCAGCGATCGGCGCCATTCATACGGGTTTTTCGGATGGTTCGGGGATCTCCAATTCCCCGCTGTTGAGCGGATTAATTTGGTCTTTCTTTCTGAAACGTCCCCCTTGTTCTCAGTTAGTTCCGTCTTGGAGTTTGCCCTGGCTAAACCTCCCTTGAACTGTTGGGTAAAGCTTCGCTTCACCAGTTTACGGTGAAGACGCTCTTTTTGGTAGCCTTTGCCTCTGGCCAGCGGCGCAGCACTTTCACGCTCTCTGTCTTAGTCCCGGTCATGTTCGCTGGGAGAGAAAGGGTGTTAGATTGATTCCTAAAGCTTCAGTCATCGCCAAGAACCAGACGGCTTCTTCTGGTCAGTCCTGTTGAAGTTTTTCTTTGTTCACTGTCTGACATTTCGTCAGTTCGTGAGGACAAGGTTTGGTGCCCTGTTAGAGCCCTTAAAGGGATACGCCACCGGGCGGCCGTGGGGAAAGTCAGGATTGCGTAAGCCCCATTCACTCGTACACAAAGATTTACTACAATAAATCTATGTACCTACCTATTTGCTAGTCTTCCGACTACGCAAGCCATTCGAGTAATTAAAGTCACGACAGTGCATATACCCCCCCTAGGATCACGCCTTCCTCTGTGCACGTACGCATGACGCGCGCACACAATCCTCTCTCTTCCTTCTCGCAGCCTAAAGAGTTGCAGCTAAGTCACTATCTTGCGCAAAAATTCTGAGTCTGCTACTCTTTTAGCGCGTTTTCTGGTGACTTTTGCCAATATTTCCGTCCTAGACTTGTTTTAATATCTGTTTAGTGTCGGTTTATGTCTGTCACGTATTTATTTTGGTGATATTTGAGCTTAAATTCATACCTCACTTTTCACCTCTTTCGTATAGTAGCCCAGGGCATTCGCTTTGGCGTTTTGCCGGGCGCTCAGCCCGTAATGTTTCGTTGGTGTTTCGTGTGTGTGGCTGTTGTGAGCATATACCCTTACGAGAGTGTTCTTTTGTTCGTAGTGCGTGAATGGAATTTTCCACACACTGCGCGGGAAAATTCCATTCCGTTTCACTCTCGCTTTGTACGCCCTTTTCTTTATTGTTTGACTCTTTTATATCTCCTTACAGGTGATAATGAGTTCTTCAGAGGAAGAGCAATCGAGGTCTTGGTTGCCTCCGTGCTCTTCCAATTCTTCTTCCCTCCCTTCCACTACTCTCACTTATAAGGGCGTCAGCCCAGTGAGTGTGTTGGAGACCTCTGTGGTTCGCTCGCCTACCAGCGAGTCAAACACGATGGTCAGGGGAGGTAAGGGCGTCAGTCTGTCGGCTCGCTCTGGTATTTTTGTACCGGGAAGTTCGAGCAAGACAGGCTTTATAGGTAAGTTAGGTGTTAATAAGTCTTCGGACCGAACACCCGTCATTAGCAATTCTAGCTCCCTCCAACTCACGACCACCGCGTCTGCAGTTGGGGGGGCGGTAGCTAGTATTACCGGGTCCTCTCGACCCCCGACCACCGTCAGGAGCCTGGAGGGGGCATTAACTGGTAAGACCGCTAAGCGGTCAGCTAATGATGTTACTGGGTCTTGCCGACTCCCGACCACCGTCGGGGTGCCTAGCAAGATTTCACCCAGTGTTACTGGCTTCCCCCGACAGAAGACCTCCTCCTCGAGCAGGTTCTCGCAGCGGAAGACTGCTGGTTCCTGCCAGCCACTGACCAACGTCAGTGCTCCGGGTGCTATTCCCAGCAGTGCTGCAATGCAGCAGCCCGTCCACCCCCCGGCAGTCAATGCGAATCGGGGCTCTGGTCGGGGAAGCACAGTCCCTAGAGTTGCGGCCGAATTGCTTCTCCCCACTGGGGAGCCCGGCCCGGACAATTTGGGTAGTAAGGCTTCTATACTGCAGCCTAACACTTCCCATGCTTCTAAACGGCCTTCTATTAGGGTGGCTCACACCCCCGCTAAGAAGCTTAAAGCCAAGAAGGGTAAATCCAAGGATAAACCCAAGTCGGGTAAGAAGGCTCCGCCCTCTCTTCCCCCTGACTCTCAATCTGAGTTGCTCAGATTAATGAGACTCTTTGCTGAGCAGCATGGTTTGGATACTAATCCCCCGACGCTGCCGGTTACTGAGACGGGTTCTCCCCAGTCAGTTATCACTGTGATGGAGGATGTTCCCGAGTCGGACCCCGGTGTTTTCCCGGTCTCCGATATTCATGAGAACCTGGGGCACTCCTCCCGTGCCTGCGGCTCTCGGAGCCCCGCCGGGGGAGGAGTCTGTCACCGGTCCGTGGGCATATCCACCTCCATGGGATTTTCCCCTCCGGACAACTTCTCCCGAATTTGATTCTGTCTCGCAGGTTTCTATCCCGTCTGTTTCAGAATCTCAGGCCGGCTACGACCCGCAGCCTTGTCAGGATATGGCGGCAGATGCCAAGGCCCTGTTAGAGAAGTATATGCCAGAAATTTTTCCCCAAGTCCAGTCGGACAGTGATCACCCATCGCTGTTATTCAGACAGCATGGCCCGTCTCCTGGTATTCCTCTTACAGAGGACTTCAAACAGGAGTATGGGGATAGGGAGGCACTCACCGATGCGGGTCGGGCTACCCGACGTCCCTTTGGTAGTGCCTTCTCTTTCTATCGGGATGATACCCAGGGCTTCTTTTCAGCCAAGGGTTTATCCCAGGAAATTTTGGGTATAGGACAACGTTTGAATATCAATTTCAAGTCTCAGTCCTATAGATCCGCCGAGAAGCCCCTAGTGAACTTTGAAACCAAAGTCAGGTCGGGCTTAAGGCTTTCGGCGTACCTGGGTTCACTGTTACGCCTTCGGGCCAGATCAGTTGAACTGAATGTGACCGAGGGGGACTCCAATTTGTTGGATGAACTCCTGCTTTTGTTAGCTGGACTTCAGTGGTCTCAGCTCTCATCAGCGGCGATTGACATTACGCATCAACGCCGCAAGTTGGCGCTCTCCACACTGGGAGTGCTAGAGAAAGACATCCCGCCTCTCTTGCGGGGTATCCCTTCCTCGCATCCCAAACTCTTTGGGGGCCAGTTTAATGAGGTCTTCCACAAAGAGATAGAGGGTCGCAAACAGGCAAAGGAGATGGCCAGACAATTCTTGCCCACTCAGCCTGCTCGGTCCTTTCCGAAGTCGGTCTCGACAGGCGCTAACCGCTCAAAGCGTCGAGTGACTGTGACTATCCCTCGGGTTGAGACCCCTACCATGGGCAACCGTGGTAGAGGCTCGGCGAGAGGAAGAGGGGGGCGTAAGACCGCCGCCAAGGGCCCGGTCAGGCCCAAGTCGGCCTTTTGATACCTTACCCCGAGTGCTTGTGGACAGTGTAGGCGGGCGGCTCCGGAGATTCCTCCCAGTTTGGGAGGCAATCTCCGGCGACGCCTTTGTGCTATCCGTCGTGCGCGACGGCTTTTACATAGGTCTGATAAAGCCAATTCCAAACGGCGCCATCAGAATCCGCCCGCCTCCAATGTCCGCCCTTTTCCAGCAGCACATCTCCTCAGAGATCGCCACGCTGCTGGGAAAGGGCGCTGTAGAAAGGGTGAGAGATCATCCTCATCTCTGTCTCTCCCCAATATTTGTCATTCCCAAGCGCTCGGGAAGTTTACGTATAATTCTGAATATGAAAAGAATCAACAGGTTTATACCTCCAGTGCATTTTCGCATGGAGACCTTGGCATCTATTCTGCCCTTGATCAAGCGGGACGATCTCCCTCGATCTCAAAGACGCGTACTTTCACATTCCCATAAACTGGGAAAAATCTGTCGAGAAATTTGCTGGGATTCGCGTTCCGGGGCGAAACGTTTCGATTTCGTGCCCTGCCCTTCGGGCTGAGGCCGGCCCCTCGAGTCTTTACCCGAATAGTGTCGGCCCTGGCCGCGTTTCTACGGAATCGCGGCCTCCGATTATTCGTCTATCTAGACGATTGGCTCCTAGTTGCAAACTCAGAGTCCCTCCTGTTGGATCAGTTATGCCTTTTACTCCGGCTAACGCAAGACTTAGGCTTTCTGATAAACTGGGAAAAATCAGAATTATCTCCCACACGTACCCCGATGTACTTGGGTGCGGAGATAGATATCCCGAATCAGCTTGCCCGCCCCAGTCGGGACAGAATTCGGACTATCACCATGACCGCACGGTCATTGCGAGCGGCCCGCAGGGTCAGAGCCTGACAATGGCTTCAATTCCTGGGCTATCTGGCCAGTCTAGTCGACGTCTTGCCAGACTGCAGGCTGTTGATGAGGCCCTTTCAGAGGCACCTCCTCAAGTTTTTCAGACCGGGCAAAGATTCTCCTTTGGGGTGGATTCCACTCCCAAGAGATATCAAGCTCCTTCTCGCCCCCTGGACGAACAGTTCGTTTCTTGCCCAAGGCAAGCCTCTCTGTACCCCTCTTTCGTCAGTTTCTCTGGCGACAGACGCCTCCCTTCTCGGTTGGGGTGGTCATTGCCGGGGCGAGATGATTTCAGGGGACTGGTCTCACTTGAGAGTTATGCCCCATATCAATGTTTTGGAAATGATGGCGGTCAGCCTGTCTCTTCATCATTTCAGGCCCGGTCTTGTTGGTCGCACTGTACTCGTTCTTACGGACAATGTCACAGTAGCTGCCTATATCAATCGCCAAGGCGGGACTCGGTCTTCCTCTCTGAACACCTTAGCTGCCCAGTTGTGGAGGTGGTGCCGGTCTATGAACATTATTCCGGTAGCCTCCTACATTCCCGGTCAGGACAATCTGATCTCGGATTTTCTGTCTCGGGGCAAATGCCTCCCGTCAGAGTGGACTCTTCATCCGGAGGTGTTTGCTCTTCTCCAAGAGGTGTGGGGTCCTCTGGAGATCGATCTGTTCGCCTCCACCCTCAATCACCGACTCCCGAGGTATTGCTCACGGGTTCGCGATCAGGAGGCGTGGGCGATGGATGCCTTTTCCCTCCATTGGGGAGCTATCCGGGGATACGCTTTTCCCCCCATTCCTCTGATCCCTCAGGTCTTGAGGAAGGTCAAGGAGGACGGGGCTTGGCTCTTGCTGATAGCCCCACATTGGCCAGCGAGACATTGGTTTCCAGACCTGCTGAGTCTCCTGGCCGGCCATCCGTTTCCCCTTCCTCTCAGGGAGGATTTGATAATTCAACCCCTCTCGGGGATTGTTCATCAACGCCCACCGGTCCTCCACTTGACTGCCTGGCCGTTGTTGGGGAAGACGCCAGAAACTCGGGGGCTCTCCGAGAGGGCCTCCCAGTTTGTTATGAGAAGCCGTAGAGACTCCACTAGAGATCTCTACAACTCTCGTCTAGGGGCCTTCTTTTCTTCGTGCGAGAATCAGGGTGTCTCGCCACGTGAAGCCCCTATTGGTGTTATTGCCGATTTTTTGATCTCCCTTTTCGATAAGGGTAGATCGATTTCAACCATACGTGGCTATCGTTCGGCTATTGCCGCCGTCCACGTTGGTTTTGCTGATGGTTCGGGAGTCTCCAACTCCCCTCTTTTGGCTAGGTTGACTCGCTCCTTCTTCTTGCAGCGTCCATCAACTCGTAGCCTGACTCCTTCTTGGAGTCTACCCAAGGTCCTTGACGTGCTTGCGAAGCCACCTTTTGAACCTTTGGGTAAAGCGTCCCTTCACCATTTAACGGTCAAGACGCTGTTTTTAGTTGCTATTGCTTCTGCACAGAGGAGGAGTACTCCTCATGTATCACACCGGGTCACATCCGTTGGGAGAACCATGGTGTGCGACTTATACCCAAGCCCTCCTTTATTGCCAAAAATCAGACTGCTTCCTCTGGACCAGTTGAGATTTTTCTTAGACCGCTGTCGGACCATTCCTCGGTGCAGGAGGATAAGGTCTGGTGTCCGGTGAGGGCCTTGAAATGGTATTTAGATAGGACTAAGACTCTTCGTAAGAGTGATCAGCTTTTTGTCATCACTCGAGAGCCCTTTTCCCCCGCTTCCAGAGAATCCATTTCTAGATGGATAGTCGAAGCGATCCAGGCAGCTGGGCCGGAGGCCCTATTAAGTGATGGGAAGCCCCGTGCTCACGATACCAGGGGCATCAGTGCCTCTTGGGCTCTTTTCCAAGAGGGCAGCCTACTGGCGCTCCTCCACGTCCTTCACATCTTTTTATTTGAAAGATGTTCTGTCTGTTGAGTCTTTTTCTAACAAGACGTTGCAAGCTGCAACGTCATCCTTGGGTTCCTGTTGACCTTCCTCTTGGGACATGCCCCCCATTTGAATCTGTGCTGGTCTAGCAAATAGGTAGGTACATTGATTTATTGTAGTAAATCAGTAAAATCAGGAGTGATTTTATTATTTGCTAGATAAATCTATGTACCTACCTATGTCCCACCCTCCTACCCCACTCCTTGCCTAGCAACATGTCAAAGTTTGTCTGAGGCTGCTCATAAAGAGGAGGATTGTGTGCGCGCGTCATGCGTACGTGCACAGAGGAAGGCGTGATCCTAGGGGGGGTATATGCACTGTCGTGACTTTAATTACTCGAATGGCTTGCGTAGTCGGAAGACTAGCAAATAGGTAGGTACATAGATTTATCTAGCAAATAATAAAATCACTTCTGATTTTACTGTTTGTGCGTCGAACGCGTCCGTTGGACTAAGTGGGATTACATTTCGACTGCACGAAGCCGACCGAATCTCGCACGAGAACTCAAGCTCAGGCGGAGCGTGCATGTTTGTGCGGCGACCAGTCAGGTAACGATCACGGTGCCCTCTCGCGGCATTAAACGTCCACAATCTGCGGCTGAGTATCCCTTTAAATGGTATATTGACAAGACTAAGACCTGTCGCAAATTATCAGCTTTTTCTGATTTCTCGAGAGCCCTTTTCTCCAGCTTCTCTTGATTCCATTTCTAGATGGATTGTCGAAGCTATTCGGGCCGTCGGCTCAGGGGCATTCTTATCAGATAGTAAGCCCCATGCTCATGACACTCGTAGTGTTGGCACTTCCTGGGCCCTTTTTCAAGGTGTGACGCTGGATGATATTTTGAGGGCTGCGTATTGGCGTTCGCCCAATTCCTTCATCTCATGCTACCTTAAGGATTTTCCTGCAGGAGCAGAATTATTTGCATCAACCACCTTGAAGGCGGCAGTGTCTTCCCTGTAACCCTGTTTCCTTCCTCACTTAAAACATGCCACCCGTTTTGAATGTGTGCTAGTCTAGCATAATAGGTAGGTATATATGTGACCCTCCACCACAAAACGGCCAATGAGTCGGAAATTTGGGTTTTTTAAATTTCAACTTAGAATCTAAGCTTTAAAATGATATATAACTTGTCTTGTATGGATTAAGCAAACCCTTGTAAATTACATTGAGAATGTCAATGTGTCAGACAGGTTAATGACCAAAACAATAGAGAAAACGGGCTCTAAAGAAGAGTGACCATTTAAGAGTGCCTAATCTGTGTCCTATTGTTTGTCGCACAAAAGGTTGAGTCCAAACTCCCTAATATACACAGTGAAGTACTAATTGGATTGGGTTGAAACTCTCCATACCTTCAGAATAGATATATTTCTATGTTTCTTTAAATTTTGAATATCAGACAGGGCATATAGTTTTTAAGGTATACCAGAAAAGCGATGTGAAGTACAATCTCAGCAAGTTGACACACAGAGTTTGAATGTCCAGGAAAACATGGTCATTTTGAATGATAGTAAAAACATATTTCAACAAGGTATTTTAACCTGAAATTTTGTCAGATGGTAGATTAATAAATGAACTGTCAATCAAGTTTCCACCCCAAAGCACCTTTTTCTGCTGTTTACTCTAAAACTCCCATTGCGACTTATTGGTCGTTTTGTGGTGGAGGGTCACATATGATTTATAGCAGTAAATTTGTAAAATCAGCACTGATTTTCTTATTTACTAGATAAATCTATATACCTACCTATGACCCTCCCTCCTTCCCCTCACCTTGCAAGCAACATGTTTTACTCTTGAGGTTGCTCGCAATAGAGGAAGATGGCCATTGCGTATTCATGCGGGCGAGGAACGAAGGGGATAACAATGGGTTACGGGGGGTGCGCACAATATTGTGACCTTTTTGTGTTAAAGTTCTTGATTGGGTAGCACAGTCAG
Organism: Heliocidaris erythrogramma; assembly: GCA_025617745.1. Taxonomy (NCBI): domain Eukaryota; kingdom Metazoa; phylum Echinodermata; class Echinoidea; order Camarodonta; family Echinometridae; genus Heliocidaris; species Heliocidaris erythrogramma. The sequence continues at coordinate 47,186,175 of CM046860.1, read as the reverse complement.
GAGACTAGCATAACAGGTAGGTATATAGATTTATCTAGTAATTAAGAAATTCAGTGCTGATTTTACAAGTTGGTTTGTTAGGTGTGTTGAGTGCATCGCTGCCGGCGCTAGGTGCGCCGCCTCCAGTCTTTGGCGCACTCCTGGAAGAGCATATGTGACCCGACGCCTCGAAACCTACAATAAGTCGCCAAAATTATTTTTTTTATATATATATTTTCTGAAAGTAGAGATTCTCAGCTTTCCAATGGTATATCACTTGCCTAGTTTACTCAATGATAACACCTTTAAATATCACATTCAGAATCAGTATGTAACCAGCAATCAATAACTCCTATTCAGAGAAAATTGCCATTTAATTTCGGAACAAAAGAGTGCTAAACCTTCGCTCTCTGTGTGCGCCCAAGTAAAACTGGGTATTCAAATGGCCGTATCAACCGGTATGAAGGGATTATCAGATTAGGCTGAATTTTGGCACACTGTTCCAAGAGGACCTATTCATTCTCACTCCAAAAATCAATTTAATACCTTTGGAGGTAAAGTAGTAATTTGGCATTGAATGAAAGTATTACAAAAGCTCTCCAAACATTCATTAGCTGGACAGGTGAAAAAAAGGAGTCATTTTAAAATGCCCCAAAAAACATATTTCTAAGTCGAATTACGACTCACAAACTTGAGACATGATAGAATGATAATGAAACTACCCATTTCTATCAAAAACAGAAAATCAACTGATCCAAGCAAATTTACTATTTTGGGCTGTTTGCTACGTTGTGGTTCGTGCGACTTATTGTAGGTTTTGAGGCGGCGGGTCACATATTTTCCCCTTCCCCTCCATTGGAGTGGACTTCTCGGCTCTCTCGGAGTCGGGGGAATCCCTGCAGATGGACGCTGAGTCCATTCTGTCTGTTAGCTCCACGGCAGCTTCTACTTCGGCTGCGTCGGGGCATGAAGGCCCGCTAGCCTCCGTCACTTGGGCCCGTGTGGCCACCATGTCTCGAATATCCAAGAGCCTCGCGGCCTACACCGGGGCGCTTGCCAACCTAGCGGCTCAAGCGGAATCATTAAAGGTGGTTCCCGAGGACCTGGCCCTTCTGGGCTCCCTCTTGCTGAGTCTTACAGAGCTCTTATGGTCGCAGGGCACGTGCTCGGCCTTCTATGCTATGAGACACCGCCGGTCCCGGCACTTCAGGCCCTGGGGTTTCGGAGTCGGCTGCGAAGAAGAGCGGTAAAGGCGTGCCGTTCAAGGGCCCTATCCTGTTCGCTGGTCAGCTGACCGACCTGTTAGATAGGGAGGCCAATAGGAAGCGGGCCGACAAGACTGCCAAGCAGCTTCGGAGCGGTGGAAAGTTCCCCTCCTCCAGGCACCCCGCACATGGCTCCTTTTCAGTTGGGGGTTTTGCCCCGCTGTCCAGTACGGTGATTGCGAGCCCGCGCTCCTTGCATCGAGCGCTAAACGGGCACTTAGGGCAGGTGGGTTGCGGCCTTTTGGCCTTTCACTCAGCCTGAGCAGTCATCACCGCCGATGCCTTCATCCTGGCATTGGCTCATCTAATCCACCTGGCCGACCAATTGCCAGGCGGCGTGCTAAGGTCTCCATGCCCCCTCTTCACAAGGGACTCACGTCGAAACTTAGAGACCAAGGTGGTCTCCCTCCTAGAAAAAGGAGTTATAGAACGGGTGAGAGACCGCCTCTCGCCTGGGAAAGTTCAGAATGATCCTGATCTTGAAAAGGATCAACCTCCACATGGATTCTGTATCTTTCAAGATGGAGACTCTCTCCTCCATCCTGCCCCGTCTTCGGCGCTCAGACTGGGCCGCGTCCATCGACCTCAAGGACGCTTACCATCGTGTCCCTTTAGACCCTGCCTCCAGGGACCTACGGCATGAGACCGACACCACGCCTGTTCATCCAAGTGGTGTTTTGCATAGTAGCACATGTGAGGAAGCAGGGAATCAGCAATGTTGTGTTATCAATAACTGAGTCCCAAGCCCTCCTGCACACCCACCTGCGGTGGGTCGTGGACCTCGTTCAGAGACTTAGCCTGCTGATAAACTGGGTGAAGTCCAAGCTGTTTCCCACCCAGTTTCCCCTCTTCCTCAGGGCTGCGATAGACCTGCCAGGGATTGGTCTCACCTCTCTCCCCTCCCTCACATCAACATTCTGGAGTTCAGGGCGGTGATGCTGGCCCTTGCCCACTTCCAATCACCCGTCCAAAGCCGGGCGGTCATTATCCAAACGGACACTGTTACTGTCGCGGCCTACATCAACAAGCAAGGGAGCACGCATTCCAGGGAACTGAACAGTTTGGCGGCCCAGCTTTGGGGGTGGTGACGCAACTACGGCGTGACCCCTGTGGCATCATATATCCTGGGGCAAGACGACCTGGTAGTAGCCTCTTGTCGAGGCCCTGGCGCTGTTGAAATCCTTGGCGACAAACCGAGGCACATGCGCCGAGGGCCTCTTGACACCCGAACTGAATTATATATTCATGAGGCACGATTTCCTACTGAATTATGCATGAAAACGTGAATAGTTAGATAACCGCGGCGATCGCCCAGCAAATTGGCCAATGAAATCTCAAGGATTTCTTACTTCAGTTCTGGACTAGTCTATTATTTTTTTATTTTTTTTTTTTGGGGGGGGGGATTACGTAAATCTCTTGCTCAAAATACATTCACAGACAAGCACATTATGAAGAAATCGATCTCTAGCTTACAAACCATAGTAATTTGAAATAAGACAAATGTACATATTTCTCAAGAGATCACCATATATTTACAAATAATGAAGAATGGGCAATAAAAGTCACCGTTCAACAATAGATGCATCTCCATCAATTCTGATGTAACCAAGGAGTTACCAGCAACTTCACTGCCCGGCAAGGCCCCGGGGGATCCGCCTGGCCTAGGCCCTAGCATAGCTCGCGAATTCAAAGCAGCAGTCTCACTCTCCATCCCTGGCCCACGGAGGTAATCAGCACAGAGCGGAAGCGCATGAAAAATAACATTTTTTCCATAGCCAGTAGGCAGATTCACAAAAACATCTTGTCCTTTAAGTGCAGATTTGATTGCATCAACTTGCAAATCTTTGAATCTGTCAATCTTCAACATTCTAGCGGCATATTCTAAGCTCTTACAAATATCGTCATCACTCGTCGTGGAAGAAACGTTGAACGCCATTTTGGGCTAGCGTGCAGTCGATTCATGAATATTTAACATTACGTCATGGTAGCTCGGGCTTATTGGATGATTTTCACCGACCAAAATTTGGTCGGAATATTCGTCAAAACAATGAAATACAAAAGAAATTCAGATCAGGTGTCAAGAGGCCCTCGGCGCAAGCGCCTCCATATCGCCAGGAATTTCAAAAGCGCCAGGGCCTCGACAAGAGGCTACCTGGTAGCGGACCTCTTGTCCAGAGGCATTTTGCTACCGTCGTGATGTCTATGTTCCACCTCTTCGGTCCGTTGGAAGTGGACCTGTTTGCCTCGTCTCTGAACCACCAACTTCCCAGGTACTGCTCCAGGGTGAAGGATCCGGGCGCCTGGTGGGTGGATGACTTCTCTATCCAATGGAGCGGGATCCAGGGTTATGCCTTTCCCCCCATCAATCTCGTCCCCAGGGTGGTGGAGAAGGTCCGGCAGAAACCAAGCGACCCTGGTCCTAATAGCCCCATGCTGGCCCAATCGGCCATGGTTTCTGGACCTTGTGTAGCTCCTGGCAGGTCATCCGAGGTTGCTGCCTGCCAACCGGGCTTACTGTGCCAGCCCCTCTCCGGGATCCTGCATCCCGACCCCTCCAGGCTTAGCCTGTCTCTTTGGCCATTATTGGGGAAACGGTCCGAGAGACGGGCCTTTCTGAGAGAGCTGCAGAGTTCATCTCTAGGAGCCATAGAAATTCCACCAGGAAGCCTACAATTCCCGTTTGGCAGGATTTTTCCAGTGGTGTGAAGCGCACTCAGTTAATCCCTGTTCTGCCCCTTTGAGCAGACTTCCTTATCCACCTTTCGACCGGGGCCTTTCCCTCTCCACCATCCGGGGCTACCGGTCGGCGGTGGCGGTGGTCCACAAGGGGTTCCGGGACGGTTCCAGCATTTCTAATGCTCCCGATTTGTCCAGGCTCATGCGTTCCTTTTTTCTGAAGAGACCTCCATCTCGGAAGTTGTTGCCCTCCTGGAGTCTTCCTTTGGTACTGAAGGCGCTTAGCCAGGCACCTTTTGAGCCCATGGCTACGGCGTCGCTGAGGGGCCCATCTATCAAGACAGCGTTCCTTTTGGCCATTGCTTCTGGTCAAAGGTGGGGTGCCCTGCAGGCATTGGGTGATTTCACCCTCGGTGTTGGTATTTGCTGTTAGTGTCTATTTTGCCGCGAAATTGTGATCTAACACCGACTATGAAATGAAAAAAAATCAGTCGGTGTTAGGTGTTGACCTCTGATATTTTGATGTAGTTCTGGTTGCCGGTGTTTGTTTTTTAGCTCACCTGAGCCTAAGGCTCGAGTGAGCTATTGCGATGGAAATTTGTCCGTCGTCCGTCGTCCGTTAACTTTTTACATTTTCATCTTCATCTCCAAAACCCATGATCGGAATTCAACCAAACTTGGTAGGAATCATCCTTAGGGGTAGGGGACCCAAAGTTGCTAAAATGGTGCATGTGGCCACCAGGGGGGCCCAGGGGGAAGGCCCCCAATTGTAAAAGCTATGTAAATTTCAAACATCTTCTTCTCCAGAACCAGGCATAGCTCAGACTTGGTATTGTGTATGGAGATGCCTCTATAGATGAAGAATGAATGTTGTTCATGAAATTTCTCTGAGTGGCCCTATAGGGGCCCTGTGGGGGTAACATACTGGAGGGGGGGGGGGGGGGGGGGTGGGAGGCGTTGCCAGGCAAAATGTACATTCTGATCTTCTCCAAAACACATGATCAGAATTCAACCAAACTTGGTAGGGGACCCAAAGTTGCTAAAATTGTGCATGTGGCCCCCAGGGGGGCCCAGGGGGAAGGCCCCCAATTGTAAAAGCTATGTAAATTTCAAACATCTTCTTCTCCAGAACCAGGCATAGCTCAGACTTGGTATTGTGTATGGAGATGCCTCTATAGATGAAGAATGAATGTTGTTCATGAAATTTATCTGAGTGGCCCTATAGGGGCCCTGTGGGGGTAACATACTGGAGGGGGGGGGGAGGGGGGTGGGAGGCGTTGCCAGGCAAAATGTGCATTCTGATCTTCTCCAAAACACATGATCAGAATTCAACCAAACTTGGTAGGAATCATCCTTAGGGGTAGGGGACCCAAAGTTGCTAAAATGGTACATGTGGCCCCCCAGGGGGGCCCAGGGGGAGGACCCCCAATTGTAAAAGCTATGTAAATTTCAAACATCTTCTTCTCCAGAACCAGGCATAGCTCAGACTTGGTATTGTGTATGGAGATACTTCTATAGATGAAGAATGAATGTTGTTCATGAAATTTCTCTGAGTGGCCCTATAGGGGCCCTGTGGGGGTAACATACTGGAGGGGGGGGGGGGGTGGGAGGCGTTGCCAGGCAAAATGTACATTCTGATCTTCTCCAAAACACATGATCAGAATTCAACCAAACTTGGTAGGAATTGTCAATAATGAATTAATTAATGTTTTACAATGGATTCAAGCAAATAAATTGTCTTTAAATTTCCAAAAAACAAAGTACATAGTGTTTAGTAATTCTATCCATTCATTACCGATAGACATTCTTTTTGGTGATTCTATATTGGAGTGCGTATCTTCTATTAAATTTCTTGGGGTATTTGTTGATAATAAATTACTTTGGAAAAATCATATTGATAATATCTGTAAAATAATATCTCGAAATATCGGTGTTTTAAATAGGGTTAAAAAAGATCTTCCCTTAGAATCTCTTTTGACACTTTATTCTTCTATGATATTACCTTACTTAAATTATAGTTTATTGGTTTGGGGTACGGCTAGCAAACGTTTTTTAAATAGATTACTTTTATTACAGAAAAAGGCAATTCGGATAATTACTAACTCTCATTGGCTTGCCCACACTGACCCTTTATTCTTTAATAATAAAATATTAAAAATTGATGATTTACATTCATTTCAATTGGGACAATTCATGTACAGTTATGTTAAGAATAATTTACCCTCCCATTTTCAGGATTTGTTTTTGAAAAATGATAAAGTACATACTTATTCCACAAGACAATCCGACGAATTTCATTTACCACGGTTGAGAACTCAATTTGCGGAAAATACTTTTTTTTATGAGGGCCCCAAATTTTGGAATAGTTTAAGTGATGACATAAAAAACTCCCCGTCTCTTAATTCATTTAAAAGGAAATTAAAATTAAGTTTGTTGCAAACGTATACTAAATAATTTTTTATTAGAGATTGTCCTTTTTTCATTAATCTCACAATATGTGCGCTTATCTGTAATTAATATTCATTTTAAATCACTGTCTCTCTCTCCTATGCGATTCATTACTTTCTTTACCGTGCAGCTGTCCCTCTTTTAATTGTATTGTCCTGCCCTGTCCAGTCCTGTCTCGTCCTTTCCTATCCTGTTGCATTCTGATCTCATTGCTAATTCTGATCTCATTGTCAATTGTCTTGCGTCATGTTTCTGTTGGTGAATATCCTTAATCAGTAGTTTATATTAATACATACAATTACTGAAGTTGTAGTTTAGATATAATAGTCGTTTTTTTACTATGTTTAGTATTAAAGGTAATATTCCACAATCTACAAGCAATGCTTTTCAGTGGATCCCTCCATTTCTTCAGAAAATTTTCAACAGGGTACAATCTTTTGATTTCTTGTACAATAATTCTACATAATGAATTTCGTGATGTCAACAAAAAGTCATTCTCGTATCTTATTCTGTTATATACTTTATAAAATATTGTATGATTCTGATGAAATGAAAATAAAAATTGAATTGAATTGAATTGAATCATCCTTAGGGGTAGGGGACCCAAAGTTGCTAAAATGGTACATGTGGCCCCCAGGGGGGCCCAGGGGGAGGGCCCCCAATTGTAAAAGGTATGTAAATTTCAAACATTCTTCTCCAGATCCAGAAGTTTATCTAGATATTTTGTGTGTTATACACATCGTGAAGATGAATAAAAAAAGTTGTTCATGACATTCTCAGGGTGGCCCCATAGGGGTCCTGTGAGGGCGAGGTTAATATGCAGGAGGGGAAATGTACATTCTTTGCATGATTTGTTGTATGATTCAACCACACTTGCAGGGAATCCTTAGATGTAGGAGATTCAAATAATACATGACATTGTAGACCATGGGGGTGGGGGGGGGGGGGGATTATGTTAATTTCTAACATCATCTCATGTACATCCTCCTAGGTGTTTCAATTTCTAACATATCTCCTGCTAGAGAGAACATGCACCAGATGTGAATTGATCCACCTCAGGTGAGCGTTGTGCCCCCTGGGGCTCTTGTTAAATATCGTCTGCTGAACTGTGCTCAGCCGTCGGTGTTTAATTTCATGCACAAATTCCCATTCACTAACACTATACCCCTAAGGATTAAGAAATACTGATTTCACGGTCGGTGTTGGTGTTGGTGTTACTAGCTATGTGAAATTTTGCTGATTAGTCATAAGAAATAAAGACAGTAGGCGCCATTCGAAGTGTAATTTCATAGGTGTTAAGAGGTATTGTGTTCATATAGTCCTAATATTAGATCTAGGCCAGCATTTGGTCTAACGTTCGATCTAGAGCACACGGAAAGGAACTACTTTTGCTTTGTAATGGGGCTGAAGGAGTGAATAAAAATTCCTACCTAATTTTCTTTTCAAGATAGATCTAATAAAAATGATGTTAGATATTCCGTAGTTAAAGACCCAGAGAATCCAAATTATTTACCAGCATGAGCTTTAAATCAACATTTACAATACAAAAGTCATGAAACTTCACGTCTAATCTGAGCCAATGCCTTAAATTTGGCAGTTTGCCCTGTACATGCTACGCCGTCCGATGCGGCGTCTAGCTGCATTAGCTACGCAGCATTTTCTGCTGCAAGTGAGAAACTCGAGAGAAATCATATCTAAACTTACTGTTCCTGTCAAGACTATCCATTTCTGTGAAGTTTCTTACCGCACTCTAGATCAAATAATTATTTCTTTTAGAATTGCCGGACTACTCGTGTAATTTAACGATATTCTAGACTAATAATTAAATAGTTTTAAACAATTTTTTTTCCTTCGTTAAAAATGGTGCTGACGCCCTTGCCAGTGTTAGCTCCCTCCCTCCTTCCCCACTCTGTGCTGCGCTGGTCCGGCACTAGCGGTTGCTGTGTGGCATGTTGGGAGGACGGGTTTCCTGGTCTGCCTAGCACGGCGTGTGGAGGTAAGCCCTGTTGTGGTAGATAAGAGAATCACCACCTTCCCCACCCGAATGCGGTAAGCGAACCACTATAGGGAACCCGACACCACAGCAAGAAAATGCAGATTCCGATGTGGGGACATCCTTTAGGTAAAAGGACATAAAGGAGGTAGGCGAACTCCAGAAGGCTGCCTTCTGAATTTCCTCTACCGTGACACCCTGGAACAGGACCCAAGAGGTACTAACACTCCTGGTATCGTGAGCGCGGGGAGACACCCCTGGCACAAGGGCTTCCGGACCCGCGAATTTGATAGCCTCCACCAACCAACGGTAGACCGTGTCCCTGGAAACGGGTCCGTAAGGAGCCTTGAACGAGATAAACAGTTGGTCGGATTGATAGATATTCTTTGTTTTACTAAGATTTAAGAGCCCTAACCGGGCACCAAACGTACACCGCCAAGCGTACACCGCCGCGTTCCCAGCAGATATGCCTAAAGGCAATGGACAATGCTTGCAGGGCACTCCGCCTTTGACCAGAAGCAATGGCCAAAAGAAACGCTGCCTTGATAGACAGGTCCCTCAGCAACGTCATAGCCATGGGCTCAAAAGGGGCCAGGCTAAGCGCCTTCAGCACAAAAGGAAGACTCCAGGCGAGCAACAACTTCCGCGATGGAGGTCTCTTCAGAAAAAAGGAATGCAAGAGCCTGGACAAATCGGGAGCATTAGAAATGCTGGAACCGTCCCGGAACCCCTTGTGGACCACCGCCACCACCGACCGGTAGCCCCGGATGGTGGAAAGGGAAAGGCCCCGGTCGAAAAGGTGAATAAGGAAGTCCACTACCACACTCAAAGGGGCAGAACGGAGATCAACTGAGTGCTCTTCACACCAGTGGAAAAATCCTGCCAAACAGGAATTGTAGGCTTCCCTGGTGGAATCTCTGTGGCTCCTAGAGATGAACTCCGCAGCCCTCTCAGAAAGGCCCGCCTCCCTGGCCCGCCTCACTGGCCCCCTCCCTCCCAAAATCCTGGATCCACCGATCTACATCAATAAACTGCCTACCTGTCTTATTTATAATATGCTATTCCAGCGCTAGCGCTGCTCCTAACCGAGCCAGAATTAAACAGAAACTAACGTGCACTTACCACAAGAGGGCTCACCTCCACAGGCCTTGCCAGGGCAACCCCGAAACCCATCCTCCTGTTGCTCATGCTTTTTCCGATGTGATATAACCTGGATCACATTTTCTGTACCTCCTGTCTCTAGGACAGTAAATCTGAGACTGACCCAAGCTTGTGTTGCCAATTTAACATTTAAGATTAAAACATTTGTCAACAATCTGACAAAAGATTTGTGTTGCCAATTTGATACATTTAATTAACTGCTCATTTGGCAACAGTAGTAACAATGGTTTGTGATGCCAATATGATAAATTCACTAAATTTCCAATTTGGCAACAGAATTAACAATGGCTAGTGTTGCCAGTTTAAGATTTTGGTTAAATTATTGATTTTGGCACCAAATCTCAACATTCAAAATGTACTTTCTTCCTAAATTGTTAATTAATCATAGAAAGCAATATTTGAACCAAACAAAGGCTCCTTACGGACCTGTTTCCAGGGACACGTTCTCCCGCTGGTTGGTGGAGGCTATCAAATCCGCTGGTCCGGAAGCCCTTGTGCCGGGGGTGTCTCCACGTGCTCACGATACCAGGAGTGTTAGTACCTCTTGGGCTCTGTTCCAGGGTGTCACGGTAGAGGATATTCAGAAGGCAGCCTTCTGGATTTCGCCTACCTCCTTCATTTCCTTTTACCTAAAGGATGTCCCCGCATCGGAATCTGCGTTTTCGCAAGCGGCTCTTGCTGCGGCGTCGGGTTCCCTATAGTGGTTCGCTTACCGCATTCGGGGGGAAGGTGGTGTGCCGGACGCCTCCCCTTGTCTCTGTGCTGGTCTAGCATATTATAAATAAGACAGGTAGGTAGTTTATTGATGTAGATCATGAGAATCAGGCCTGATTCTCTTATCTACGAGATAAACTACCTACCTGTCTTAGCTCCCTCCCTCCTTCCCCGCTCCGTGGTGCGCTGGTCCGGCACTAGCGGTTGCTGTGTGGCATGTTGGGAGGACGGGTTTTGGGGTCGCCCTGGAAAGGCGTGTGGAGGTGAGCCCTCTTGCGGTAAGTGCATGTTAGTTTCTGTTTTATTCTGGCTCGGTTAGGAGCAGCGCTAGCGCTGGAATAGCATGTTATAAATAAGACAGGTAGGTAGTTTATCTCGTAGATAAGAGAATCAGGCCTGATTCTCATTGTTTAAAAGCTTACTGCTGCACTTCATCTTTGTGCATCTTATAAAACACAGATAAGTGAGTATGCATAGCACCTTTGTTGCATACTGCTACATTTTCCATCCCCACTTGCCAGTCAGCAGCGATTTACTGTGGCATATATGAAAGAGCCTTTATTGTGCAGCAAAAGTTGTTGCTTGAGATAGAGAAAGCAAAGAGCATGCAGTATGTTTTGAGTGAGCCAGTTTGGCATTTTTTAGAACAAAGTAGAAAGAAAGCTACTTCTATCGTGTACCAATACAGGATAGCTTATTTCCTATTTAGAAAAGTTGTTTAGATGTGTTCTTATGAGCTGACATAATTATAACACTGGAGCTCAGTACTTGTCACTCCTACATACATGTACATGTATACAAGGTTATCTGGGATAACATTGTACAAAGGACATCATCTTGGAGAATGGTTTGATTGCGTACACACTCTGCACATTTTTTAGGTCTTGTTGCCATGGCAGCTCAGGTCAGCTGGTCAAATTTTTTTCGCGCAGAATTCAAACCGTATACTGCCTGCCTGATGCATTTATCTTTATATCTTTCTAAGGCTTCTTTGTATCACCCTTCCTTGTGTTTCCCTTTGTTTTCATCATTCTACATCATTTTTACCTTTTCCTTATGTTATACTTTGTTTTATCATTCTATCATTTCATTTTATCTTTCTATCTTTCCTCATTTTCTTTTGTTTTATCATACTATCGTCTTTTCTTTCTTTACATTTCTTATGTTTTCTATGTTTTGATCATTCTATCATTTTCTCTTTGTATTTTTCATTATGTTTTTCTTTATTTACAGCAATAAATCAATGTATCTACCTATTTGCTAGTTTCCCAAACTATGCCGTCATTCGATAAAAACTAAGTCAGAAACGTGCATGCCCCTGCCCGCGCGTGCGCTCCCCGTCCACCAATCATGATCGCGCAGCCACCATGCTCTTCCTCTTCCTTTCTCGCCCGTCAGAGAAGTGACATCTATGAGCCTAAATTGGCCTAAATTGCGAGATTTTTACCTCCAAAAGCGTTTTTGGTTGCTATTCGCAATAAACATTTTGGTGTATCAGACTTTTCCTAAGTCAACCTCCTTCACGGTATTTTAATCAAATTATTTTGCCGTTTTTCTTCCCCTTCTGGGCATTACTCACAGACGGAGTACTAGTACACTGCATCGGGCTCTTCCCCCGTGTCTGTAGGTGGTTGATTCAACGCGCTTAGACAAGCGGTTTAATCAGAACGTTGTGTTTCTCCGTAATAGGAGTTTATTCCCACTCCGTATTGTGAGTTGGTTGTTGTCATATAGTTCTATATTTGTTTGCTTGTCTTATTTTCAGCCATGTCGAAGTTTCCCCAGTGGGGACTCGCCTAGCCTTGGGAGGGTTGGCTGCGAGAGGTTCATCTTGCACCAATGTTATCTTCCCCGGAGCTTCGACTGTAGGTAAGTTAGGGCCTACCTCCTGTGAGGCTCGCCCCGTGATGAGTTCATCGTCTGTATTGACAACCAACTCATGCGGGATAAACCGGGAGAGTGAGTGCCGCACTAGGCCAATATCTGTCTCGGGGATAGAGACTTGTATAACGGGGAGAGTGAGTGCCTCACTAGGCCAATACCTCTCGCCGATAAAACTGCGGGCAGTACCCCAACCCTCAGTTCGTCTCGCTCGAGTGACACTTCTCGCTCTCTAGCCACAGAGTAAAAGGAGTCGTGATCTTCCTAATGTACCCAGTGCAGGGCTTACTACGGAAGCGGCGCCCGTTTCAAAGGGTAAAGGCAGCGGTAATCATGCTCGCCTGCCCAAGAAACTTAAGCGCCAGGGTCCTGCCCAGCCGGCCGGTGGGGCGGACTCTCTCCCCTCGACATCGACCGAGTCTTCACCAACTGTGTCAGGGGAGGCCAAGAAAAAGGGGGCGACTACTTCTTCTGAGTCGGGCGTCTCCCATGCACTTCTGAATTATCTGAAGATCATTGTGGAGAAGAGTGGTTGGTCGGACTCTGTCCGTACCCCCCACCACGCCTGACTCCAACCCCTCCCACTATTCAGGCTCTCTCTACGGCGCCCGGGCATATCAGATGGGAAAGGCAAGGTGTACGTCTTGTCCCTCGACCTTCGTTTATTGCCAAGAATCAGACGGATTCTTCTGGCTCGATCGAAGTGTTCTCGAGTCCTCTGTCAGAATTCTCTTCTGTCAAAGAGGATAAATCTTGGTGCCCTGTTAGGGCTCTCAAATGGTACTTGGATAGGACTAAGGTCTTTCGTAAGGATGATCAGCTCTTTCTCTTTTCCCGTCACCCTTTTTCCCCAGCGTCACAGGAGACTGTCTCCCGTTGGATTGTCGAGGCTATCCAAGCTGCGGGTTCGGAGGCTTTTCTGTCTGAGAATCCTCCAAGAGCGCACGATACCAGGAGTGTTTCTACTTCCTGGGCGTTTTTTCAGGGTATTCCTTTGGAAGATATCTTGCGGGCTGCGTTTTGGCGTTCCCCTACCTCCTTCACATCCTTCTATCTTAAGGATGTTCCTTCGGGTGAGGTTAGGTTTGCTACCTCTGGTTTGAGAGCTGCTTCGTCTTCACTTTCTGCCCCGCGTTCGTTCTTCCGTCCTGGGACATGCCACCCGGGTTTTTATCCGTGCTATTCTAGCAAATAGGTAGATACATTGATTTATTGCTGTAAATCAAGAAAATTATAACTAATTTTGTTATTTACTAGATAAATCTATGTATCTACCTATGTCCCTCCCTCCAGCCCCTCTCCTTGTCTGACAACATGTCCTAGACTCTGTCTCTGACTGCTCGGAAGAGGAAGAGCATGGCGGCTGCGCGATCATGATTGGTGGACGGGGACTTAGTTTTTCTCGAATGACGGCATAGTTTGGGAAACTAGCAAATAGGTAGATACATAGATTTATCTAGTAAATAACAAAATTTGACCGCTTCCTGGACCACTTTTGCATTCACACTCACATTAGAACCTTTCTTGAGGAACGTGTCTTAGACCGCTCTAACAAAGTGAGTGTGAATGGGCTCCCAATCTCTCAAGTTGGTACTTTGAAGGAGCAAGATCCCTGGCTACCATGGTACAAAATACAACCTGAAAATGCCACATGATCATGATGATCATAGAGATCCAATTGAAGAAATTATATATAACTGAGATATTGCCCTATTTTGCTTTGTATTAGATGCAATTTTCCCCCTTTTATATTTGCCAGTTATTATGGCACAGAATGATTGTCATCTATGCGTATCTTCCAACACAATACACATAAATATGAAATAAAAGTTGAAAAACCTTTTATGATTTACATTTCTACAATGATGATTAAGATCTATAATGATTCAGCAGCAGGACGAAAAAAAGAAACTGAATGTCATGACATTGTTTCCATTTTATTTGATCTGTATGTATGTCAGTGTAATGTAGCATTTCTAATGTAATCTGATTAATATATGATTTTGTTTACTTTTTATAAGGTGACCTGAATCAGATTACAGTAAAGGAAGTGATAATTTTGTAGATGTGGGATAAGAATGTGAAAATTGTAGATTTTCATGCTCTTATTCAGAATGGTTGTCCTAAAATTTGATGAGTTTATAGTCACTTAAGTACAATGGCCCCTGTGATGCAATGAGAGAAGCCAAAATACCTAATCTTTCAGATAGCAATACATGTACATGTATTTCATTATTACTCCCATGGTTGCATAACTTACAGTATTTATGTGTATACAAGGTATACAAGGTAGTATACAAGGTACATGTATGAATATTTTGCATATCAGTGAGTATATGACAGAAATTTAATGTTGGGTCAATCCACGTCAAAGCAACCAATTTTTTGACAATTTCTCACCCGACCCACTTCAATTTTTTTTAAACTCACACCAAATGTTCCTCGGAGTGTCTGACGGAAAACCTCAAAATATTTTGCCCCAAGGTCAAGTGGTTGCTAAGATACAGCCTCGCATATCAACCAACGCGCGTTCCAAGAAATGAGGTTTATGAAAATTATGTTTTTTGAATTGACCATTGAAGCCAGAATTTTTTTCCAGTACAGCTCATTATCTGTTAATTGGAAGAACTTTATGCTCTTTAAAAGATCAATTGTGACGCAAAACTGACCTTTCGTTTCTGCGTCCGAGGTCACCAAACATGGTGTCGAATTTCATTTTTGAAATTTTGGATGCATGTTTAGAGCCTCATATCTCTAATACTGTATGAGATCAGGAACTAGAATTTTGTACACTTAAAGACTTTGACTTAGGCAATAAGCCAACAAAAAATCAGCAGAATTGGGCGAGCCGTTTTTGTGAAGGGCGGCCTCAAAGTTGGAAAAAATGAAAAATGTTCCAAGTTCATAAAAATAAATCCAAGGACGATAACCTTCCCAGGAAAATCGGCAGTGAAGGGGATGAGGGGAGTTTTTGCTCCTCCCCTAGATTGAGTAAGACTCGCAACAAAAGACAGTCTGATTCAAATGTCGACCTCTCAGAGACCCCCGCTGTTCCTTCAAAGAAAAGTCTTAGGTGGGAGCCCCAAGCTCATGCCCCTGCCTCGCTCCCAGACCCCGCAGAGGCAGGGGATTGGATTATTCGGGCCTCGCAAGCTATTCTGCCCCCGATGTCATGCGAAGGATTAATGCAACAGTCCTCGCTTCAGTCATCACCGGACCTCCGGGCGGGGGATAATGCTGGCCCCCACGGAGCTACTCGTACAATGTCAACCCACCCAGACCCCGACCGTGTCGGTGATGCGGGGGCAAAGAAATCCAGAACGGGAAGCAGCCACAACGCTCTTCGCGCCCAGAGATTCCAAACTGCCGACTGGCACATCTCCGCCCTTGATACTGCCGCTCGGAGCGGTATGAGACTAGCAATGTATCAGGAGTGCCTACTAACCCCCCTTAACGAGGCCGAGAGACTTGGTCTTTCTCCCAGCGACAAGAAACTAGTGTTGGAATCACTTTCTCAAATCGCTGACCTACAATATGAACAGGCTTCACGATCAGCACTCCTTTGCACAAGATTGAAAAGGAGATCCAAGGTGCTCGACGCCTTTGCACAAGATTGAAAAAGAGGCTGCTAAACTTCTCTGTAACTACCATGTGAAGGTAACGTCCTTTTCAATAGCCATTTTCAAGAGGTTCTTGAGGAGTCTATTTCGGCTAGTGCTACCGCCGATAAGACCTTTTACAAGCTCTCGTCTAGACCTAGTTCGTCTGGCTATAGACCAACGCAATCCCAGACAACCCCCTACTCTAACTCCAGACCCCAGTCTCGGTCCTATGGTGAGCAGAGGGGGCCATCATTCCCTAACTGCCCACACCCCTATAGTAATGTGAGGCATGAAGGGGCTCGTGAAGAGAGCTGCAAGAAATCTTGGGACTTACGGAGCACCCGGGCGGAGGGCGCGGCCGCCAGTCCCAGTTCTAGCGCACTGATTTCAAGGCCTTTGCCCGTAGCCAGCACTTTTGACAATCAAATTCCGCCCCCACGACAGACTCCATTAGGGGGAAGATTGACTCTTTGTTCACAAAACTGGCAAAAGATAATTTACTGCAATAAATCATATATACCTACCTATTATGCCTGTAGTCTTGACTACGGGACCCCTTCGAGAATTATCACACATGTGTCACAAAATTGTGCGCACCCCCCGTAATCCTATTGTCCCCTTTGCCACTCACGCGCGTCAGTACGCTACGGCCATCTTCCTCTTTCTTGCTCGCCCCCGACGAGTTAGGACGTACTGTCACAGCGCTCCTGAAATCAGGTCGTATAGTATCTTTTTGGATGCGCTTTTTCGCATAGTTAAAGCACTTTTAGGTACCTATATTCGTTTAGATTATAGTACTTTGTGTTTTATTAGTCACTCTTGCCGATTGCAAGGGATTTTTTGATTCCCTTTCTTGGCATTTATTTTTCTCTTTCACGGTCAGCCCCACGTAGATACTTCCGTGTTTGCGGGTGTTTCCGTTTGTCACCGAGCCTTCGGGTTCGGTGTTTGTTCTTACGGTTTAGGCTGTGAATATTTATTTAGTGCGTATCTCCCAAATAAACTTTAGTTTTATTTACTGCATTCAGTTGAAGTATTTCTTAATTTGAAAAGTATACTTTATTGTCTGTTTTATTGCAGTGGTATGAATTCGGAAGAAGAAGCAGCTGGGTCAAGGAGACCTGCTTCTTCCGAAGAGTTGTCTAGCAAGACGACTCGGCCTTCCAGAACTTCCCCGAGTACAGCGGTACGCGGGGGAGGGAGGAGGGCTAAAGGTAAGTTGCCTAGTGGTGTTCCCTTGCAGAGTTTGCCAGTTTCGGAGCTTGCGGCTTCGGGACGGGTGGCGTTAACTGAATCGGGATTGTCAACTCCGAAGCCTGTGGTTTCGGGGTGGGTGGCGTCAGATTCTAGTGGTTTGGATATCTCGAATCCAATCCCCGGTCGCTGAGACCAGAGGGGGGGGCTGTTGTTTCCCGTACGGTAGCGTTCACTCGCTCTGATCCGTTAGGGGAGACGCGCCCCACTACTGCAGGGCAACCCACGGGCTTAGTCCATGTTGGTCTGGGTTCTCAAACCCTAGCCCCCGGCAAACGCCATATGGGGGAGCGAGTACTTCCTGGGCTGTCTCAGTTGCCAGCTAATGGGAATGCTCGAGCTAACAATGTTGGTCTGGGTTCACAAACCCTAGCCCCCGGCAAACGCCATATGGGGGAACGAGTACTTTCTGGGCTGTCTCAGTTGCCAGCTGATGGGAATGCTCGAGCTAACAATTATGGACGCTCTTCGGAGCAACAGGTGTTTTCACCTGAGTGCGTGACTACTAGTGCTCCCCTATTGCCGCTTTCTAGCGGTCCAATGGTGGGTTCGCACGCCTTTAGTAGTCATCGGGCACATACTGAGTCATCTCGGTCTGCCCACGCACTGGGAGCTTTTAGCTCCCAACCCATGGCTACGGCATCTTCTTGCCTAGCCAATATGGGTGTTTTGGGCGATTCTCTAGGCTTACGCCATGAGCGCTCCAATCCCTTTTTGGGAAGTGAACGTCCCTCCGCGGAGGAATCGGTTCGTGTTTCCGAAGAGCCTTCGGGGATCCGAATGAATCCGATTAAGCGTTCTAAGAAAAGGCTTTCGGCTACGACTATTGTCGAGCCAGCCAAGAAAAAGGCCAAGAAGAAGGCGAAAAGAGGCAAGGCTTTGCCGACCTCTCGCCCGTCTGGTCTGGCTGACCCAGCTAGCTCCTCTCAAACTGACATGTTCAGTGTGATGCGGGCTTTTGCTCAGAGTCATGGTTGGTCCTTTGTACCGGCTTCTTCAACCCTGACTTCTGTCCCTATTCAGGGATCTCGCTTTGAGGCTGATCAACCCTTTGTGATTGATTCCTCTTTGTCTGAGACTGATTCGCATGTGCATCCTATTCCCGCGGCCCTTGGGGCTCCGCCGGGCGAGGAGACTGTTGGTGAACCATGCGGGGAACTGCCTGCGGAGGCCTTTGTTAACGTTCCTTTGTCTCATTCCACTCGAGTGGAACCAGATTTGGATGCGTCCTCTCAAGCCTCGGTCCCCGAATCGCTTGGGCAGGCGGAGTCTCAATCGCTCAATCTCTGTGGAGTGGAAGCGATTGCTTTGTTGTCCAAATATCGCCCTGAAGTTCAGTCAACCCGCGCGCAGGGTTCGACTTCGCATTGGAATTTCAATCAGCAGGCCTCCCCTGAGGGTATTGCTCTCGAGGAGGCTTTCAAGCTGGAGTATGACCGCATTGAGGCTGCTGTGTTGGTTAAGCGTTCTAATGCGGTCAGGGGTAAGGCTTTTGCCTTTTGTTCTCAGGACCAAGACAGCTTTTTCAAGGCTAAGGTTCTTTCTCCTGAGATTTTGGAGGTCGGTCGTCGCTTGCGGGCGACTAATCCGCTTACCTCCGCTGCTTTCAAGGCGGAGGATAAGATTTGGTCTAATGTTGAAAACCACATTAGATCAGGGATGCGTTTGACGGCCTTTCAAGGGCTTCTCTCCGACCTTAGGTCCAGGGCGGAGGAGTTGAATGTTACCGATGGTGACAAGCTGATTATTGACGACTTGCTGCATACTCTTTTTTGTCTGCAGTGGTCGCAGCTTTCCACAGCAGCTGCTTCGGCTACGTTCCGTCGCAGGACCTCGGCTCTCTCAGCACTGGGTGTTAGAGAGTCGGGCATTGCTCAACTTCTCCGAGATGTTCCGTCTCGGGGTCCTTCGCTTTTTGGCGGTAAATTCGCTACGGTGTTTCAAAGAGAGATCGATGCGCGGAAGCAGATCTCGGATATGACTAAGCAGTTTCACACTAGCTCTAAGCCAACGCGGGCCCCTGTTCGGCGTAAACCTGCTGGTCCTGTTTTGGGCCAACGCAGTCGTGTGTCTAGGGTCCCGCCTCCTGAGCCTCAGCCAGCTCCGTCTCGTGGGAGAGGGAGTCGTGGCAGGGGTTTTTCGAGAGGTTCTCGTGGAAAGGCGATGGCTTCTCAGAAGGCCAAGCCTGGTTTTTGACGTGTTTCCCCGAGCGCTGGTTCGACCGATCGTGGTAGGTGGCCGACTTCATGCGTTTCTCCCCGCTTGGGAGGCCATCTCCGGGGACGGGTTTGTTCTCTCCGTCGTGCGAGACGGATTCTTCATAGATCTTTGCGCCTCGCTCCCCGGAGGGGCTATAAGAATTCGGTCACCTCCCATGTCTGCCCTGTCTCGGTCTCATGCTTCGAAGGAGATCGAGTCTCTTTTGGAAAAGAGGGCTATAGAAAGGGTAAGAGACAGGCCGTCTCTTTCCCTTTCTCCAATTTTTGTTATTCCCAAGCGCTCGGGAAAACTTCGTTTGATACTGAACCTAAAGAGGATAAACAAATTTATTCCTCCGGTTCATTTTCGTATGGAGACTCTTGCCTCCATTCTTCCGTTGATCAAAAGGGAAGACTACGCGGTCTCGATAGATCTCAAGGACGCGTACTTTCACATTCCCATTCATCGCGCATCTCGCGATCTTCTGGGGTTCTCCTTCCTCTCGGAGACTTACCGGTTTCGGGCTCTTCCCTTCGGGCTGCGCCCGGCCCCTCGGGTTTTTACTCAAGTTGTAGCGGTGCTAGCGGCCTTTCTGAGGCGTCGCGGCCTGCGGTTGTTTTGTTACCTGGACGATTGGCTTCTCCTTGCGGAGTCGCGCGATCGTTTGTTGGACGAGACTCGTTTGTTAGTCTCTCTTACTCAAGACTTAGGTTTCCTAATAAATTGGGAAAAGTCAGAGTTAGTCCCCACTCGCAACCCAGTTTTTCTGGGGGCGGTGTTAGACATAAGGAATCAGTTAGCTCGACCCAGTCGAGACAGGATTCTCACCATTGTTTCTGCGGCTCGCAAGCTCTTGCTGGCCAGAAGAGTCTCGGCCAGACAGTGGCTTCAGTTTCTAGGTTATCTGGCCAGTCTAGTCGATGTTTTAGAGGACTGCCGGCTCCTCATGAGACCCTTTCAGAGACATCTCCTCAGGTTCTTCAAGCCGGGAAGAGACTCTCTTTTGGTCTGGATTCCAGTTCCAGTAGAGATCAAGTCTCTTCTCGCTTGTTGGACGAGCGAGGTGTTTCTCGCGCGCGGCAGGTCCTTCTCTGTCCCTCTTCCGTCGATATCGGTTTCGACGGACGCCTCTCGGTTGGGGTGGGGAGGACACTGCAACGGCAGCACGGTTGCGGGGGATTGGTCTCATCTTGGGACTCTTCCTCATATCAATGTCCTGGAGTTTATGGCAGTTCTGCTGACCTTGCTCCATTTCAGAAGTCGACTGCTCAGTCGTTCAGTTCTGATTCTCACGGACAATGTTACCGTGGCGGCATATATCAATCGGCAGGGAGGCACTCGTTCGGTTGCCCTGAATGCCCTAGCAGCTCAGCTGTGGAGGTGGTGTCGTCGCATGACAATCACACCTGTGGCCTCTTTCATCCCAGGTCGGGAAAACCTTATTGCGGATTTTCTGTCCCGGGGCAGGTATCTTCCTTCGGAATGGATGCTCCATCCGGAGGTATTTTGCCGCATTTGCACTTGCCTAGGTCCACTGGAAGTGGATCTATTTGCGTCGGTGCTAAATCACCAGCTGCCGAAGTATTGCTCCCGTGTTCGCGATCAGGGAGCATGGGCTCTCGATGCTTTCTCCCTCAGCTGGGAGAACCTTCAGGGATTCGCCTTTCCTCCCTTCCAACTGATTCCGCGTGTCTTGCGGAAAATCAGGGAAGATCGGGCGAGGGTGCTTGTAATAGCTCCCTTTTGGCCCAGGAGGAATTGGTTTCCGGAGCTTATGAGCCTTCTAAGGGCTCAACCGTTAGTTCTCCCGTTAAGAGCGGATCTGGTGTTACAGCCCCTATCGGGGATTCTTCACCACAATCCGGAGTCTCTTCATTTGACTGCTTGGCCCCTGTCAGGGAATCTGCAAGACAGTCGGGTCTCTCTGATAGAGCCGCGGACTTTTTAATGTCCAGTCGTAGACTTTCTACTAGGGAAATTTACAATTCCCGTCTCTCGGTCTTTTTCCTTTGGTGTAAAGAGAGAAATCAAACCCCTTCTAAGGCTCCTATTGGTTCAATTGCGGATTTCTTAATCTCGTTATTTGACAAAGGGAGATCTATTTCTACTATCCGAGGCTACCGTTCGGCGATCGGGGCCATTCATTCGGGTTTTTCGGATGGTTCGGGGATTTCCAATTCCCCGCTGCTAAGCGGTTTGATTCGTTCGTTCTTTCTGAAACGACCTTCGTTTTCTAGGTTAGTGCCGTCTTGGAGTCTGCCTAAGGTCCTGGAGGCCTTGGCGAAACCTCCTTTTGAACCGTTAGGTGAAGCTTCGCTTCATCATCTTACGGTTAAGACGCTCTTTTTGGTAGCTATTGCCTCTGGGCAGAGGCGCAGTACTCTTCATGCTCTCTGTCTTACTCCTGGTCATGTTCGCTGGGAGAGAAAAGGTGTTAGATTGATTCCTAGGGCTTCTTTTGTTGCCAAGAATCAGACAGCTACCTCCGGTCCTGTTGAGATTTTTCTTTGTCCGCTTTCTGACCTTTCTTCGGTGCGTGAGGACAAAGTTTGGTGTCCTGTTAGGGCTCTCAAATGGTATATTGATAAGACTAAGTCTTTTCGTAAGGATGATCAGTTGTTCTTGATCACTAGAGAGCCTTTTTCTCCTGCCTCTCTTGATTCCATTTCTAGATGGATCGTTGAAGCTATTAGGGCTGCTGGCACAGAGGCTCTTTTATCCGACAGTAAGCCTCGTGCTCATGATACTCGTAGTGTCAGCACTTCTTGGGCTCTGTTTCAAGGTGTGGCGCTTGTTGATATTTTGAAGGCTGCTTATTGGCGTTCGCCCAATTCCTTCATTTCTTGCTACCTTAGGGATATTCCCGCAGATGAAGCTTTGTTTGCGTCAGCCACCTTGAAGGCCGCTGTGTCTTCTTTGTAGTCTTTGGTGTAATCCTATTTCCTTTGCTCGAAACATGCCTCCCGGTTTTTTGAGTTGGCGCTGGTCTGGCATAATAGGTAGGTATATATGATTTATTGCAGTAAATTTGTAAAATCAGCACTGATTTTCTTATTTACTATATAAATCTATATACCTACCTATGACCCTCCCTCCTTCCCCGCTCCTTGCAAGCAACATGTTTCTTCTTGGGGTTGCTCGCAAAAGAGGAAGATGGCCGTAGCGTACTGACGCGCGTGAGTGGCAAAGGGGACAATAGGATTACGGGGGGTGCGCACAATTTTGTGACACATGTGTGATAATTCTCGAAGGGGTCCCGTAGTCAAGACTACAGGCATAATAGGTAGGTATATAGATTTATATAGTAAATAAGAAAATCAGTGCTGATTTTACAAACTCAAGACAAATTTGTACTCAAGATAATAGAATCGGAGTACACCCCAATCTTGCCAAGGATCTTTCAATATTCCCAGTTCCGTCAGCAGACCCCCATACCCGGCTGATAAGGGTTTTCGCGGCATAACTAAGGCGAAGCATTACTATTTTTTGCTACCTCGACGACTGATTGCTCCTCGGCCCATCCAAGGCCGTCCTTGCTTCCCACGTGAACACAGTAAGACAGTTGGTGTTGGATCTGGGCTACATAATGAACGAGAAAAAATTAACGCTCACACCGACAACCTCACCAGAATGTTTAGGGGCTGTAATAACCATCCCAGACTTAATTGCTCGTCCATCTTCCCACAGGGTAGAAAAAGTAATATCAATAGGTATGAGACTCTTTAGGTGAGATCGCTGATTTCTTACTGATCCTTTTTGATGAGGGCTTATCTACATGTATCTCCTCAATAAGGGGTTACAGGTCAGCTATAGCAGCTATCCATTCGGGTTTCTCTAATGGGAAACTATTTCTAATTCCATTTTCCTCTCCAGACTAATGAGATCCTTTTTCTTACAGAATCCTCCAAAGCGGAAACTTATTCCTAAATGGGATCTCCCCAGGGTTCTACGGGCTCTAGCCAAGCCGCCCTTTGAACCCATGCATAACTGTACCCTACTCAATCTCTCAGTAAAGACAGCCTTTCTTAAAGCAGTAGCATCAGGCCAAAGACGTAGTATGATTCATGCCCCTTCTGTAAAGTCGGGTCATATCCGCTGGGAGAGGGACAGGGTCCGCATGATTCCAAAACCCGGGTTTCCAGCCAAAAATCAGAAAGAATCCTCTAAGCCTTGCGAGATTGTCTTACCGTCTATTAGTAACATCTCAACAGTATCTGAGGATAGGTTATGGTGCCCAGTACGAAGCTCTCAAGTGGTATATCAATAGGACTAAGGGCATTCGCACTTCCCACCAATTGTTTGTCAGTTCTGTAGAGCCCCATGGGCCAGTGAGCCCAGATACCATTTCTCGGTGGATAGTGCAAGGGATTAGGTCAGGTGGAACAGAAGCTCTTTCAACAGGTTCTGTTAGAGCTCATGATACAAGGGGAATTTCAGCGTCTTGGGCTCTCTTTCAGGGCACTTCAATGGAAGAGATCCTTCAGGTGGCATATTGGGTTAGCCCCAACACATTATACTATTTATCTGATGTAATTACTCGGGACATGGGGTTCGCTTCTGCGGTCCTGTCGTGTCCTCATCATTCCTAGGCCAGTTATATATGTGCTCGCCTTCTAGTTGATTGGCTATTGATAAGATTTGTTATTGATAAGCTTTGTATTATATTTGATCCCTATGTCTGTTGAAGGGCTTCCCGTCTTTGCCCTCCTCCAGATCTTCCGTGGGAATCTAGCAATTTGATGAGATTGTATAGGTACATGTAAGTATAGCGCAGTGTAGTAAATCAGAATGCTCAGTAGTGAGCATATTATTTACTAACAAGCTATACTTACCTATAGCTTCCCTCCCTTCCTCCCCTGAAGACTGTCGCCCTTCTCTTGATACGAAAGAGGAAGTATAGGCGGAATGTAGGGGCATTATATGCTCTAAGTGGTCGTAAACGATGAAAAATCCTTATGTCATGGCATATATGGGATTCGGGGGACGATTCACATGACGACAGTTTCAAAATGGAGAGCCTCAGCCCTGTCATATTTGCTGTAGTAATAGTCTGTAATACATATTTTAATAAAATATGCCACAAGACTGCCTACCCAAGTCGAAATGAAATAGGGTAAAAATAGGAAAAAAATACAAAAAAATTACCAACGGAAATATATTTTTTCCCTATTTTTATTTCAAGAAAATAGGATAAAACTAGGAAAAAAATAGTTTGTCAAAAATATTTTTTCCCTATTTTTTTCCTATTTTGTATAGCGTAGAGATAGCTACTTGTAATAGGATAAAAATAGGATTGAAACACATTTTTCCTATTTTTTCCCCTATTTTTCCCTATTTTTATTCCAAGAAAATAGGATAAAACCAGAAAGAAAATAGTCCTTCGAAATTATTCCGGAAATAGGAAAAAAACAAAAATAGGATGGAAATAGGATTAAATTAGGTGAAAACTAGGTAGAAAATAGGGGAAAACACGTTGAAGAAAATAGTGGGAGATGGAAAACAGGAAAAATATAGAAATAAAATAGTGGAAAACTAGGCAGAAAATAGGATAAAATTTGATTGAGAAATAGGATAAAATAGGACAAAAACAGGAATAAAATAGTGGAAAACTAGGCAGAAAATAGAATAAAAATAGGGAAAAACTAGAATGAAAATAGGGTGAAAATTGGGATTGAATAATGGGAAACTAGAGAGAAAATAGGGCAAAAACAGGAATAAAATAGTGGAAAACTAGGCAGAAAATAGGTTAAACCTAATTGAGAAAATACAAATAAGGAATAGGGAAAAACTAGGGAGAAAATACAAAGAAAATAGGAAAACCAGATTGAGAAACTAGGATAAAACTTGATTAAGAAAATAAAAATAGGGAAAAACTAGAATGAAAATAGGGTGAAAATTTGGATTGAATAATGGGAAACTAGAGAGAAAATGGGGCAAAAACAGGAATAAAATAGTGTAAAACTAGGCAGAAAATACAAATACAAAGAGGAAGACCTCCTCACAACCCAGGTCGAAAATCCTATAGACAGAATTTCTATAGGTCTACAGGAACAATCACATGACATTATTAATTATTATTATTATTTTATTAATCCTATCTTGTAATCATATCCTATCCTATCCTCTCCTACTCCTATAAATCCTATAGCCTACATCCTATGTCCTATACCTAGGCTACTAAGCAATTGTATCACATTCATTATATATAGGGACATAGTTCCTATGTCCTATACCTAGCTACTAAGCAATTGTATCACATTCATTATATATAGGGACATAGTTGTAGTGCTATAAAAAAATGGTTACTGACTAGATTACACTTTTATTATTAAAATTGATTTACACTTTTATTAATGAAATATGAAAATGCCTTTTGAAATTGTGTACAACATTACAATAGTTTAATGTAAGTAAAATTTCTATCAAAGTTCAAATCTTAATCCCAAATCTAAATGTATTTATCTATTTCCACTAGTTTTCATATTTTAGATTGTTATTCATGAATACTCATGATTGATTAGGACCTATAGAAACCAATAGTTGGGAAACTAGAATAAAACTAGTGCTGGAAAAGATAAAGTTTGGAAAATAGTATAAAACTAGTGCTGGAAAAGATAAAGTTTGGAAAATATGATAAAACTAGTGTTAGCAAAAGTACAGAAGTCAGGAAACTAGAATAAAACTATAGTGCTGGAAAAAATAAAGTTTGGAAAATAGGATAAAAATAGTGCTGGATCATGGGGAGAAAGATAAAAGTTTGGAAAATAGTACAAAACTAGTTTTAGAATAATGAGAAAACTAGGATGAAACTAGAGCTAGCCTGAAAAATAGGATAAAGCTATTTTTTTGACAAAAATGAAAAGTGCAAAAACTAGGGAAAAAATAGTCCGGAGAGAAATGAGGTCTAAAAAATAGGAAAAAATCAGAAAATAACCTCAAAATAGGCCTATTTCTATTATATTTTCCATGGGAAATAGGATAAAAATAGGCCTATTTTCCTGAAATAGGAATAAAATAGGTGAAAAATAAAAAAATAGCCTAAAATTACTTCTATTTTCTTCCTATTTCCGAGGGAAATACAATAAAAATAGGCCTATTTTCCTGAAATAGGAAGAAAATAGGTGAGAAATAAAAAAAATAGCCTAAAATTACTTCTATTTTCTTCCTATTTCTGAGGGAAATACAATAAAAATAGGCCTATTTTCCTGAAATAGGAATAAAATAGGTGAAAAATAAAAAAATAGCCTAAAATTACTTCTATTTTCTTCCTATTTCCGAGGGAAATACAATAAAAATAGGCTTATTTTCCTGAAATAGGAATAAAATAGGTGAAAAATAAAAAAATAGCCTAAAATTACTTCTATTTTCTTCCTATTTCCAAAGAAAATAGGAAAAAAATAGGCCTATTTTCGTTTAAATAGGAATAAAATAGGGAAAAAATAGGGAAAAAATATATTTTCACACTTCCGAAAACTACTGGGGTATATGTAAGGTTTTGGCCTTTGAAATTTGATCCAAAATGTGATAAAAACAGCTGTCTTGCCATTTCCCGTGTGTCTTTGTGTGTGAACGAGACTTTTAGAAGGCATTTAATTAAGAAATATTTCAAGAACTATGAAAAATTACAATGTACCATATTCAAATCATATAGTATCTATGCTCTTCTTTTACATTTGGTATGTTTTTTTGATCACCTCTTAATGATGTGACCTTGGAATGCTTCTAAAAATAGCCATAAACTAATTAATCATCCGATACGTGTACACAGTGCATCATTCAGTACCATAATGAGTAAGTGATATTTTTACAAAAACAGAAGCTCTTCGAGGTGTAACTTTGCATATTGGATGACTTTAATATGTACTTTGATAATATGTGACATTCGTATCGTTTCAACAATGACCTTGAACCAATGACCATGAAAATCATGATAAACACTATACCTGACTATTATCCTACCCATATACCTGAAAAACGATGCTTTAAGACCTAATTAATACTAGACTTTTTTCATACGTGCAAAGGTTTTTCTTGATGTAACTTTATATATTGATAGTATTCAATGAGTACTTGGGAGACGGTGGTGAAAATTAGCCGTTAAACCTTTCGGTACCAAAATTTCTTTGGTAACCCCTGATAATATTGGTAAATGTCTATTAATACAGAAAATTTCATGGTATTCCTATATGGGACGAAGGGTCATCTATGACCTTGAACTTGGAACATTTTTCATTTTTTCCAACTTTGAGGGCGCCCTTCACAAAAACAGCTTGCCCAATTCCGCTGATTTTTTGTAGGGTTATTGCACAAGTCAAAGTTTTTAACTGTACAAAATTCTAGTTCCTGATCTCATACAGTATTAGAGATATGAGGCTCTAAACATGCATCCAAAATTTCAAAAATGAAATTCGACACCCTGTTCGGTGACCTCGTACGCAGAAACGAAAGATCAGTTTTGCGTCACAATTGATTTTTCTTTTAAAGAGCATAAAGTTCTTCCAATTTACAGATAATGAGCTGTACTGGATAAAAATTCTGGCTTCAATGGTCAGTTAAAAAACCATAATTTTCATAAAACTCATTTCTTGGAACGTGCATTGGTTGCTATGCGAGGCTGTATCTTAGCAACCACTTGACCTTGGGGCAAAATATTTTGGGGTTTTCTGTCAGACACTCCGAGGAACATTTGGTGCGAGTTTAAAGAAAATCGAAGGGGGTCGGGTGACAAGCATTGGTTGATTTGATGTGGATTGACCCTGTTATTAATACTTGGTGCCTACTTAACTCTATGCTATAAAACACAGAAACATTGAGGGTTTTCTAAATATTGCAATGCCATCTTTTACCGTAGCACTATTCCTAAAAGATGCCTTTATAATGTAATCATGTACTTTCTTGTATTCTACAATCCAACTTTGTATTGCATTATAGATGTGGTGGTAATGCTACATGTACATGCAGGTTTATGTACTGTTAAGGGTTCTCACCAGTGCATATCACTGTTGGTGTTAATACCAAGCATAGGGGGCAAATTCTCCCTGGTAAAAAGGACAACGGTACTGACAATGGTAGCTGGGCGGGCGACCCAGGCTTGGCACTTGGCCTTGTTTGGGTCGTTGGGGATTTCTTCGTTAGCTTCTTTCGTGCACAGCCCTTGGGGTGTTTAATAGTTGGCTCCCTTCTCACACTTAGTTGTGCTTGTATTTCCCTTTATAGAAATACTGTGAGCTATTTATTTATTTTTCACCCCCACGCACTTGTTTAATTTTCTTAACTTTTGTTTTGTTTCAGGATTGTTTTTTCTCACATCGACTCTTCGGTATGAGTTTTTCCTCGAGCCCTGTTACCCGTACGGCGCAGGCTGACATGGTGGGAGCCAGTGTTACAGCTTCTTCTTTGAGACGCAGTACACTAACTACCGGGACGGGCGTGAGGCCGTCGACTCGTTCGGGGATGTTCTTCCCAGACTCTGCGACGGGAGGTATGTTAGGAACCCCTGCGAGCAGTGGGTCTCGAACAGGGGGTCGCAGGCGAACGCAGGGCGTAAGTTTCGCCGGTTTTCCGACCTCTGAAACTCCCGTCCTCGCAGGGGGAGCTGTCGGTTTCCCCGACAACGAGCGCCCGCCTGAATATAGACACTGGAGCATCTAGTGATCTATACACTCTTAGTGACTCGGCGAGCCGCCGCTCAGCCCCAGTCACTACAGAGACGGCTACCCCCGTTCCAAACGGGTGGGTAGCCGTGAGACATTATCCGAGCGCCCTGCCAAAGCATGGCCTCTCTGATACGGTCATGGCGCCGACTTCTGTGCCTGACGGCAAAAGCCCTCCCTGCATGAAGTCTAAAGGCACCAATCGACCAAGTCTCTTGCAAAGTCAAAATCCTAGTTTTGCCTCGAGCAAACCTAGAAATTTGACTTTACACCACTCTTAGTGACTCGGCGAGCCCCAGCTCAGCCCTAGTCACTACAGAACCATGTACCGAATTGTTTTTTTTTTGGTTTCGGTTCAACTATTCCCGACCCCGTACCAGTTTCCGGTCTTGGGTTGTCAATTTTCGGTTCCAGTTTGCACAGCTGACCCTTGCGGCCGTCAAGGCCACAAACTCTAGGAGAGAGCTGGGCAGGCCCTCTCGTCCTTAGGGATTCTGGTTAGGGATATTCCCTCCCTGTTGGGGAGAATTCCTCAGTCGGAGGGGCAACTGTTTGGGGTCAGTTTGCCGCTGTTCTTCAGCGCGAAATTGAACTGTCAAGACCATTTTTCTTATGGCTATAGCTTCAGGGCAGAGAAAAATTTCTCTTCATGCTCTTTGCACCTCTCCCGATCACATCCGTTGGGAAAGACAAGGTGTTCGTCTTATCCCCAAGCCGTCCTTTGTAGCCCAAAATCAGACGGCTTCCTCTGGTCCGGTTGAGGTATTTCTCAGTCCTCTGTCAGACTTCTCCTCAGTCAAGGAGGACAAGGTTTGGTGCCCGGTGAGGGCGCTAATATGGTACTTTGACAAGACAAGACAAAAGATTGCCGCTCGGACGAGCAACTTTCCCTTATTACTCGCGAACCTTTCTCTCCTGCTTCTAGAGAATCCATTTCTAGATGGATTGTTGAGGCCATCCATCCCGCTGGACCGAGGCCCTTCTCTAGTAATAGATAGTAAGCCTAGAGTGCATGATACCAGAAGCATTAGTACTTCTTGGGCGCTTTTTCAGGGTTTTGCCCTAGAAGACATTTTGAGGGCCGCATTTTGGCGGTCTCCCAATTCTTTTACTTCTTTTTATCTGAAGGACATTCCTTCTGCAGAAGCGCGGTTTGCAACTTCTTCACTGAGGGTGGCAGCTTCTGTCGTTGTCCCGCGTTAGCATTCTTCCCTTGGGACATGCCACCCTGGATTTTTATCTGTGCTGGTCTAGCATAATAGATAGATACATCAATTTATTGTAATAAATCAGTGAAATCTTACCTGATTTTATTATTTGCTAAATAAGTTGATGTATCTACCTATGTCCCTCCCACCGTCCCCTCTCCTTGCCCAGCAACATGTCCTAAGCGTTGTCTCTGGCAGCTCGTTAGAGGAAGATGGCGGGCGCGCGCTCTCGCAGGTGACTATGGGAAGGCGGCATAGCGGGGTTGGGCGTGCGCGAATGTGACAAATCAGGTAAGATTTTACTGATTGCTTGTTTTGTTACAGCAATATGAGTTCGGAAGAAGAAGCAGCTAGGTCACGGAGACCTGCTTCTTCCGAAGTGTCGTCTAGCCAGACGACTTGGCCTTCCAGACCTCCCCCTAGTACTTTTGTACCCGAGGGGAGGGGGGTGGTGAGGAGGGCTGCAGGTAAGTTGCCCAGTGTTGTTACCCCACAGAAATTGCCAACCTCGGAGCCCGTGGCTTCAGGGCGGGTGGCGTCAGACTCTAGTGGTTTAGGTATCATAAATCCTAACCCCCGGTTGTTCTGACCAGAAGGGGGGACGTCATTCATGCCACTAGTGCGGGGCAACTCACGGGCACCGCCCATGTTGGTCTGGGTTTTCAAACCCTAGCCCCCGGTCCTACCGACCTTATGCGGGAATGAGTGCGACCCTGGCTGTCTAACGGGGAGACTCGAGCCAACAACGTTGGGCGGTCTGTGGAGCACCAGGTCTTGTCGCCTAATTCCGCCCGCAGGTGGAGCAGAAATGCATCCACACACCACAGTCCGCTCTTGCACTTGGTGCCACGGGTGCCCACTCCACGACCGCAGCCTCAAGTCGCTCGGTTAGTGCGGGTAGTGTGTGTGTGCGGCTTTGGGTGCAAACCCTAAGCGCATTTCTCACAGACCTAACCAACTGTGGGTCCCTCCCCTGGAGGTAGGCGGGCCTCCCTCCATTAAGGTTTTGGTTTCGGAGAACCGCCCGAAGTCTGTCAGATGCCCCAAGTAGCGGGCTACGGCTTCAGATCCCGTTGAGCCAGCTAAGAAGAAGCCTAAGGACACAAATACGGGGTCTAAGAAAAGCAAGGCGTTGCCCGCAGCTGCCCCGTCTGATCCTTCTCAATCTGAGCTAATCGGCATGATGCAAGTTTTTGCTCAGCGGCAGGGCTGGTCTCTCTCACCTGATACTGCAGCCCCTGCCTCTACCCCTCTTCAGGGGTCTGATACCGGGACTCTTCTGCCCGACTTAGTTCGGCCGCGTGCTCTCGATCCCCCCTTGGCTGTTCCGGGTCTATTTAGGCACCCCCACCCGCGGCCCTTGGGGCTCCCCAGGTGAGAAAACTTACAGTGACCCAATGGGGGTACCCGCCTGATCCCATGGCGCGTATGCGCACCGCTGGCATTAGCCGGGCGCAGCCATTTTGTGACCTAAAATTTCACTTTTCGCGCCAAACATAATATAATTTACCACTATCTGATATCAGTAAAATACAGCAAAATTGGCCTCAAAATAACCTTGTTTGTCATATAATCGATTCATAAAATCATGGTTTATTATCTGTTGCCATGGTGATTTTTCAACTGTTTTCCAGGTATCAACATACATCTTCAAATTGTTCATTTGGTGTTACAAGTCTCATTTGCTACTTTTTTGGTTTTTAGCCCCCAAAGTCGAGGTAGTTTCACCAGCTTTCCTATTTATTTTGACCTTCATCCGGAAATTCGTCGGAAATTACGTAATACGGATCCAAATTGCAGTTTCATGTTTTGGGATATTGTTAACGATTTTATTTCGGTGGATTTTAAAGAGTTTGAAATCACCGCAAAAGCAGCAATCCCCCATTTCTATCGAGACATGGATTGGCCGTACGCCGCCTGCATTGGGGTAGCGAAAGTCCAACTTCCC
Organism: Heliocidaris erythrogramma; assembly: GCA_025617745.1. Lineage (NCBI taxonomy): Eukaryota > Metazoa > Echinodermata > Echinoidea > Camarodonta > Echinometridae > Heliocidaris > Heliocidaris erythrogramma. The sequence continues at coordinate 47,154,194 of CM046860.1, read as the reverse complement.
GTAGCGAGCGTTGCGTTTCATGCGGGATTCGGGGTCATGGACAATAAACATGCATCAACATTGGATATAAATTTATACTAAAATTCCATTTAAATGAGTTACATCATGATTTCTCCATATTCAGTTTCTCCAAAATTGAATGATTCGATTTTTGAAATGTTTTCGATGTAAAACTCTGAAAATTATGAGAAATAAGGTAATTTGGAGCACCCTCTGATGATTTTGACTGTGTTTTTGTCAGAGCAGTGCATTATGTATGTGGCAGTGGTACGTAGCACTTCTTTGGGTACAAGTAGCTTGAAATTTCTTTTTTCTCAAAGTTAAGCCAATATATCACCTGAAGCATATACAAAATCTTGGCCGCCAATCAGCTACTCATAGCCAGGAGGGTCAAAGCCAGAGAATGGCTCCAATTCTTGGGTTATCTAGCCAGTCTGGTGGATGTTCTCGTAGACTGCAGGCTCCTCATGAGGCCTTTTCAGAGACATCTTCTCAGGTACTTCCGACCGTGCAGGGATCCCCTCTCGACTTGGATCTCAATTCCGGGGTACATCAAATCCCTTCTTACCCGCTGGACAGACAGTGTCTTCCTTGCACGGGGCAAGCCGCTCAGAACCCATTCCGTTGATTTCAATCCAGACGGATGCCTCTCTGCTGGGCCATTGCAACGGCAGCACGGTCTCGGGGGATCGGTCTCACCCAGTGAGTTTACCCCATATCAATGCCCTGGAACTGTTGGCAGAACTCTGCTCCATTTCAAGAGATGGCTGTCGATTAGTGCTTCAGCTTACATCAATCGGCAGGGAGGCACTCGCTCTGCTACTCTGAATCCCCTAGCCGTACAGATGTGGAGGTGGTGCCTCCTTCATCCCCGTGAAGGAAAATCTCATTGCGGACTTCCTACCCAGGGGCAGGTGCCTCCCTTCGGAGTGGTGGCTTCATCCAGAGGTTTTTTTCCCTCATTCTCAGTCATTGGGGCCCTCTGGGATTCAATCTATTCGCTTCAGCTCCCATTCATCAGCTCCCGAGATATTGTTCTCGGGTTCATGACCCAAAGGGTTGGGCGTTGGACGCCTTTTCCCTCAGTTGGAAGAATCTTTGGGGATTCGCCTTCCCTCCCTTTCCATTGATTCCACAGGTCTTGCAGAAGATCAGGGAGGATCGGACTTGGGTTATCTTGGTAGCCCCCCATTGGCCCAGACGGCCTTGGTTTCCGGAGCTGACGAGTCTCTTGGTGGCTCAGCCACTTCCTCTGCCGTGGAGTGCAGATCTGGTATCTCAACTCCTCTCAGGGATTCTATACCACAGACCTGCATCCCTTCATCTGACTGCTTGGCCGCTTTCGGGGAGACTGTAAGACAGTCAGGCCTTTCTGAGAGGGCCGCAGAATTTGTTATGTCTAGCCGTAAAGAATCTACTAGGCAGGTGTACAACTCGAGCCTATCTGCCTTTTTTGAGTGGTGTCAGGAGCAGGGTGAAGCCCCACCTAAGGCACCCATTGGCCTAATTTCTGATTTTCTCATTTCCCTGTTTGACAAGGTCAGATCCCTCTGTATGATTAGAGGCTATCGGTCTGCTATAGGGGCCATCCATACTGGGTTCCCGGACGGATCGGGGTTTCTAATTCCCTAAAGCTGATTCTGTCTTTCTTTTTGAAACGTCCTTCTGTTTCCCAGCTGGTACCGTCCTGGAGTTTGCCTCGGGTTCTAGAGGCTCTTCCCAAACCTCCTTTTGAGCCCATGTGCAATGTGTGTATTCATCACCTTACAGTAAAGACGCTCTTTCTAATGGCCATAGCTTCTGGCCAGAGACATAGTACTCTTCACGGCCTTTGTCTTATTCCCGGCCATATTCGTTGGGAGATGACAAAACAGGCACTGAAAATGTGTAAGATATTATGGGATATCGTCTGCTTAGGCAGGATTGGTCCCTGGTGTGACGTCACCTTTCTCAGCAGCATTCGAAGAGCTCTTTAGGTGCTATAACGGGGCTCTATTTTTACCACTTTATAATTGGTAAATAATTATTTATTTCAATTGTTTCCATGCGTCACCTACACAATAATAAGAATTAAATAAATATTCAAAATCAATAGAGTTCTACTTTAAAACCACCCCCTGGGATGATCCAAGGCCATATTTCACTCCATTAGCACCAAGGGTAAACAACTTCCTGGCAAGGAGCCTGTATGTATTCATTTGTATTTGTATGTGTAGTGTACATGTATTTAAGAAGTGTTCCATTATCAATGTGTGTGATAAATATCAATTTTACATTTCTATTTATCAATTTATGATAGTTTGTATTGTAGTTTTGTATGTGTTTGATATTGAAATTATGTTGATAATATATGTATTTATGGGTTGCGTTCAAGCGAACATTTATCACCTCAGAAACACGGTTTTGAAAGATGTTTAGTTTAAAACATGGTTCCGTTCTCCAAACTGAAACGCCAGAAACACGTTCGCTGAAATTACATGAACGCAACAGAGATCTCAATCATGAGTCTGTGACGTCATTGGGTAAAAGAAAAGATGAGAGAAGGACAACAATAAACAGGCCTGTGTGATCTCCGGTTTTTTAATTATTCTCGCTGATTTCAATTTTCAATTTTTTTTCCCTTGCTCTATTTCCACTTTTTCATCGGCAACTATAACGGTTGTCTAATGTTGGACCCATTATTTAATGGTTATTTAATGTTGGGATGAACACAACACACTAGGCATATTTTGGAATTCACAATTTATGAAGGGGAAATATAGAGGATCCTCTGATCTCACTTTATAATTTCAGCTTATTTCCATTTCTTAAATGCTGGAATAGGAAAAAGAACAGTGATCTGTTCACTTTAGGCCAGTACGCTTTTTTTTCTTTCTTTCTTTCTTTCTTTCTTTCTTGCGTTCTTTTTCATTTTAGTACCAAATCATAATATTAGAACATGTTCATTTATATATCATATGTATGCTAATTTTGTTCTGACCCTCAGGCGTAATGAGATTGATACATGAGTCTTATATGTTTTTCAAAAGCTTATTTAAGTATTCCTATAAGCTGAGATACCTGTTAATTTGTGTATGGTAAACTGTGCTCAGATACTGTGTAGCAATTGCTATTATTTTTTTTCTTTCAAAAGGAATACATATAGAAAACATGACTTTAAAATATTGACAAATATTGTTTAATATATATTCTCATCGATATTCAATCAAATAAACTCTGATATTTATTCTTTTGAAACAAAAGGCATAAATCCATACAATATGATATCGAGGTACATGTAACCTTGCCATGATGCTTGTTTTCATAACAGATGATCATTTGGTAAAGAGTACAGAGACATTATGTACATGTATATCCAATCATAACTTTTAAAAAGTAAATGAATGTATTTCCGGGAATTGATGAGCTATTTTGGGGTTATGTAAACTGCAAATTTTCATTGTAATTGTTATGCATGTGCATACACATATTTAATTCTAAAAACCGGAAATTCGTCGATGTAAAGTTTCATGGAGAATTATAATTATTATGACAGCTTGTTTTACAGACATGCTAGTTGCTTATAGGATACTGAAACAACTTACACATGTATAGATTGTGCATGAAGAAGTTAGCAATCCTTACCAGAATGGTTTTGTCACCTGCCAATACATTTAAAATGTCTGATTCAAGAGAGTGATCATAAAATATCCTTTGTGTTTGACACTAATTTACAAATGTTTTGCCTTCAGCTAGATTGAATGATTCTGAGCTGAACGTGTCTACAATCTGAAACAAATGTTTATGTTACTATTTTGTATGCGAGATGTTTACAACTAAACTGTACAATGTATACCAGCAGTCATTTCTATGCAGGTCATTTATCATGTCTATTGTCCTATCAGGGTCACAGTCTGAACACATTATTTAGCATGGTAATTTGGTTTTCAATAAAAATGATGAATTGAGAATAGATCTCACAATTGGTGAAGGACATTACTCCTCTTTGTGTTTGTTTGTTGTTATATTATTTTACCATGAACCCTATAGGGTCCATGATTTTACCAACCAAGTCATAACGATGAATCATGTATAATAGCAGAAAATTATTTTGTGGCAGTTTTGATAAACGTTCCATTATGCACATTCTTTTTTTTCCAGAGAATCCAGGAATTTCTTTATGTAATGTTAAATGAAGAATTATCATATATCAATACATAGTGGGGTTACAAAGGCTTGCTGCGAGCCATCGTGTGGTCCCGTTCGCGTTGCGTCATCACGTTGCACGACCTTCCGGGAGTGTTAGGCCCTGGATTCGCGGGGGATGGGGTGTGGTGTTTGTTGGGTGCCCCCTCGTGTTGGCAGGATATCGGGTTCGAGGCATGGACTTACAATGCTTTTTTTTTATATAGCGTGTCTGGAGGACTGGACCCGGCACTTCGCCAGTGAGGAGGGGGTGTTTCGCGGATGTTGCACCCTACCCTTTGTGGGATTGGGGTTGGTGTTCGCGGTGTGCCGTGTGGCATGGCGTGGGCGTGGTCGTGTGGTGGTTCATAGCAAGCCTGTTTCAAAGATGTATTATGACTCTTACAAGAAATGAATCGTAATGTAGCACATATTTAGCAAATACTTTGAGGCAGTTTTGAGAAAAGGGATAATCTATGTCAATATCACCTTTACATCTAAATGAGTTCGGTAGTTTACTGATATACTATCCGTATATATATATATATTACGGTAAGGATTTGGGTTTTTTTCTTTGGTTTGAATAGGCGCCTCCCCTGGCTCTTTCGGTCCCCACCTTTTGGTACCCATGGGCGGGAAATGGTTCCCAGAGGGTTGGGAGGCACTTTTTAAGTGCTGAAGTGCCGTCTTTATTTCATAAATTCATTTCTAAACATTGAATTCCAGAGGGAGTAATAATTTTTTTGCACGAAAAAGTACCTTCTGTTATGCCCCCAACCCATACCGATTACACATTTCAGTGCGTATATAACTCTATGGTTTCACATCGGTCGCCATTGGGGGGGGGGGCATGTCTAATTGAGGCTGGTACACCAGCCATCATCCACGTACACGAAAACGGATAAAAACGGTACCTTTTCAGCAATAAGCGTATAACCCGGGTTACGGATTTAGGGTGTAAAAAAAGAAAGCAAAATCAAGAAAAAGGGTATCAAATTCAGAGAAAAAGATCTGCGGAAGGGGGGATATAGTTTGGTAATGTGTTCCAAATTAGGTGAAAATTCATCTATGATGATGATGTAATCCTCAAATCGGATGTAAAATACCAAGCAAGATATAAAATCGCTGTTAATGGTATAAAAATCAGAGATTGACGGGTTTCCCTGTTTGGGGTATCAAATTCTGCCCCTACTGCAATCTGCTTTTTAATTCAGCAAGTGATTTACACGGACGATGTACAGGTCTCAATGAGACATCCCCCGGGGGGCGGTCGTCACGATCGATTCGGATCGATTCAGGTGCCCGTAAACATTTCTGCCTTTTATTTGTGAAAATTTGGCTCCTTTGGAAGTTTGATTCATATAAGCATTCCATTACTTTATAAATTAAACTTTCAACAGGTTTTTTTTTTTTTTTTTTGGGGGGGGCTTTTTCTTAGTTGAACTTAAAGGGAGTGGCAAGTCGTAATCCATGGGCCTGACCAGTTGGCCTGACTCGGGGGAAATTCGGATACAATCAGGTCCAATCGTGCGCTACCGAAGGAATGTTATTGCCGGATTCCTCGCGCGATCGTTAACTCGAATCCCTCCATACGCAACCGACCAATGAGATTCAAATACTGGAATAAAGAACGCGCGATATTGTTTACTCAAATTTGGGTCAATATGTGCGAACTTTTATTAGCTGCGCACGATAAATTGAAGTCGCTTTGAACTTTGATCCAGAGAAAGGAGCAGCCAACTGTAAAAGCGCCCATAGATTGCGACTTGTCGCTCCCTTTAATTCTTTCTGTGCTACAACTGTGTTTTTTGTGGGGGTTGATGTTCGATGAGACAGGGTGAAGGGGAAGCATATGTAACTGTTAGATGTAAAAAGGAAAGAAAGGGGGAGGGGGATTTTGGCCACTTCATATTTTTGGACTCTTTATTTAAATTTAATCTATTTCTACTTCTTACTCATATCATGGAAGCATATACATGTACTAGGGTAGACTGTCCTCCTTTTGCGACAGCCACCGAAAATGAAAACAATATAGAGGGTTGGGGTTAGGGTTTAGAGTTTAGGGTGTAGGGTTTAGGTTTAGGGTTAGGGTTAGTGTTTAGGGTTTACCTAACCGCACATTTGGGTGGCTGTCACATAAGTCATTCCTGTTATCAACAACTAATTTGACATGAATGGGGAAAATGGCCCTCATATACCATTAGAAACATGTTTTTGTATATCACCTCAAATATATTATTCATTCCCCTATGACAGACTACCGTAAAAACCGATCTGTAGACATCATTCGGAGAAGGGAGGTGTAGGAGGTCACGTCACTTAGGAATATCGGTTGCCACGGTGTAAAGAAGGAGCAGATAAATAACACATACTCATATGTTGTAAATACTTCTTGGTAAAAATATAACACTTTACCCAACTTTTTTTTAATTCACTTGATTATTGTGACAAATATACAGTACAGTGATTAATCATAAACACAGCTAGCGCCCATGGATGTCAACGGGCTGTTTCTGCTAGTTTTTTTTATATACATGTAGGCCTATGAGTTACAGATATGAGTTAAAGAAGTGTGGAATATGCATGTACATGCAAAATAGCTTGTCCTCCCTCATTGATGTTGTCACCTGCCAATATTTTGGAATGTCTAACTCAAAAGGGGGTTTATACATTCATTGACAAGTTTATGCCTTCTGCTAGGGTAAGTGAATGTGGCTATATTCAATTTAAACAACGGTTTTTACGCAATTATTCAGTATATACAACAATTCAAAATGCAACTGTATGCCAGTATTTTATTATTTATTTGTGGAAGGTCATTTATCGTGTCTATATAACAACAGTCAGGTCTCCTTGAATTTTGAAGGGAGATCAAGTGGATTGTCTGATGTTACTTTGCAACTTAAAATAATGTTTTAAGGGATAAAATGCAAAATGGCCTCTCTTCTTTGTGAAAGAAAATACTTTTCTTTTCTCTTTTTATTTTGATTTCATTTTTTCAACTTTACCAAAGAAACATATGAGAAATACAAATGCTTTTATCTCAGGTTTTCATCAAGAGGATTTTAGTGAGTCTTTCAGGTACAGTTGTTGGGTGCATCATGGAATAGTCATCCTTTTTCCTCTTACCAACATATCTGTGTGAGACAGAAACATCGCCGTCTTTATTAGGTTTTCACAAAGGAGTTTGGTTAGTTGTCATGGTGGTGTTGTCTTCTTTTTTCTTTCTTCTCCTACAAGGTCTTATGAGAAAGAGACATTTTTATATAGGGTTTTTACCCGAATGATGTTTGGGGCATTCCTTGGCTTTTGGTGTGTTTTTTTTTTTCAAATCTAGTCTCATGATAAACATACATTTCTTTATATCACATTTTCATCAAAAGGATTTCTGATGCTTGTTCTCGTACTTGTCCCTTTCTTTTACCTGTCCCTTTCCTTTACCTGTCCTTCCAGGTCTTATGAGAAAGAAACTTCTTAATATCAGGTTTTCCAAGATGGATTTTAGGTGTCATTTTTTTGCTGTTTGATGTTGCACTGTGTGAATTCACCTTTCCACATTTTTTTTCTCTCTCCCCCCCCCCCCTTTTCTTTTTTTCTAGAACACTTGTCCTTTTTCCTTTCAAATCACGTCTCATGAGGAAGTGACATATCTTGATGTTAAATTTTCACCAGAAGAATTTTTGATGCTTTGTTCTGGTATTATTGTATCCCCCGGCAGTATGCCGGAGGATACTTTGGATTCAGCAGCGTTCGCCGCCGCGTCACATTCTTGTGTACGCACTAGCAGTCACATTTCTCGATGGATTTCTTTCAAACTTTGTATGGAGGTGTATCTTGGTAAAATCTGGAAACCGATAATTTCTGGTGATGCTGCCCCCAGTGTTCCGTCTTTTATAGGGTAAAAGGCCATATTTTGGGGGATAGATTGTGTACGCACTAGCGGTCACATTTATTGACGGATTTCTTTCAAACTTTGTATGGAGGTGTATCTTGGTAAAATCTAGAAACCTATAGGCCCGAATTCACAAAGGAGGTTTGGTTTAAACCAACGAACGTAGAGGGCGGCAACACTTTGCAGTCTTGCTATGAGGAAGGTTCACTTCGCTAAATTTCTGTGACCATCGTTTTCTCTCAGAGAGATTTTTAGGTAGATTGTAGATTTGATTTTTTTTCAATTTATACTTTAAAAAAACTTTTGAATTAAAATGTTAAAATCAGATGTTATGTTCAATAATATTTTGAAATGACTTTTATAATTTTCAAGAGAAAAAAGATTAAAATGGTTATAAATTTATCATTTTACTTTACAATACAATAATATGTATTTGTGAGGTTGCTAACGTTTTCCTGCTATATTTCGCTGCTACTGCACTGTATTTCGATTTCGATCCATGTCCGTACCGTGTGTAATGTACTAAGTAGACTCAGAGTCAGAGCTCGACGATGGATCAATCAAGGTTTGATTTTAGTTATAAATTTAGATTAACTTATTTGAAATGATGATGAAACAAATTTGGCATTCCAAAATAGGGAGAGCTGTTACTAGTGTTAGCATGCATGTAACGTTAATTTGTTAAATTGTTCGGATGCTGCATGGATCAGTCGATGGAGCGATGTCGATCGATGATCATGATGATCATTCATGAAATCATCATGATGGATGGGGGATCAGATTCGGAAGACCGGACACTTAACAAAAATGAAAAAATATGGTGGCTGGGACATAAGGAATTGTTGCCGTGATAATCATCATCGATATATTTTTCTATAAATAATATTGGGCAAACCCACAAAATAGGGGCAGGTCGGCGTGCGCGTGCCATGTTGCAGTGCGGAGATCGGCAGAGGCAAAACTGGAACTGAACACATGTTGTAGGCCTAACAAGTTCATAATCAAGTTCAAAACAACTTCCAAATATATTTTAAATCAAGTAATTAATGCTGTGATAATCATGTTGTCCTCTTGGCTTTAGTTTCAGATTTGTAGTTGTTTGATGAAAATCACAACGATTTTGGCCAGAAATGGAATCAAACTCGCAAATGTTTCATCGCTGAATCTGGTACAAGATCGCCGCCGCCGCCGCCGCCGCTGGACTACATTTGCTTGCACACAAATGAATACAGCACTCGCAGACCGGCCCTATTCTCCGGGTTTGCCTAGGCCTAATAATATTGTGTAAGTTAGATCAAAATAGGTCTAACTTATTAGGCCTAACATTAACAAAGTTAAGCCCTAACGTTAACCATAATGATAATTATATTTGTAACTTGTAACTTTTGACAAACTTGAGACAAGGTCAAACTCAAAGGCAATCATGATGAAGTTTCATTTTTTTTTAATTTCAAGAGAGGGAGAGAGAGAGAGGGGGGGGGGGGGGTTCATCTTGATTCTACTATTTGTAGACCAGAAATAAAGCACTTTTAATGAGAGGTAATAATACATCTCCACAGAGTAATATATCATATGGATGGCCTTTGTTGTTTCACTAAGTGACTTTCAGTAATCACATTCATTAGACTTTGATTGCCCTCAGATAAACTTGGCAAGGAACTAACTTGTGGTTGATCTACTTGAAGATCTAATAGAGCCTAATGTTAGAGGTCTACATAACTCAACAACTGTTGGAGGTGCCGGATGGAGCGGAAAGACCTACTATAAAAGACTTTGATGAGACGTGAGAAATAAACAGGTAGGTCTAGACCTAACTAGTTGGACCTAGACTTAATACCAAGGAGTTACCACAGCGTATTACAGCTAAAAGTTATAGGTCTGGTAATGGTAGTGGATCCAGAATCGGTTTACTTGGGGGGGGGGGGGGGGGGGAGATTTTAGTTTAAATTGTCCAACCAAAACGGCAACAACAACAAAAGAATTCTGAGAGAATGGACATTTCATTTGTCCTTTTCCTTTATCCACCACTGAGATTTACTACAATAAATCAATGTACCTACCTATTTGCTAGTCTTCCGACTACGCAAGCCATTCGAGTAATTAAAGTCACGACAGTGCATATACCCCCCTAGGATCGCGCCTTCCTCTGTGCACGTACGCATGACGCGCGCACACAATCCTCCTCTTTCCTTCTCGCAGCCTAAAGAGTTGCAGCTAAGTCACTATCTTGCGCAAAAATTCAGAGTTTGCTACTCTTTTAGCGCGGTTTTGGGTGACTTTTGCCAATATTTCCGTCCTAGACTTGTTTATTATCTGTTTAGTGTCGGTTTATGTCTGTCACGTATTTATTTTGGTGATATTTGAGCTTATTTTCATACCTCACTTTTCACCTCTTTCGTATAGTAGCCCAGGGCATTCGCTTTGGCGTTTTGCCGGGCGCTCAGCCCTGTAACGTTTCGTTGGTGTTTCGTGTGTGTGGCTGTTGTGTGCATATACCCTTACGAGAGTGTTCTTTTGTTCGTAGTGCGTGAATGGAATTTTCCACACATTGCGCGGGAAAATTCCATTCCGTTTCACTCTCGCTTTGTACGCCCTTTTCTTTATAATTGTTTATTGTTGACTCTTTTATATCTCCTTACAGGTGATAATGAGTTCTTCGGAGGAAGAGCAATCGAGGTCTTGGTTACCTCCAGGCTCTTCCAATTCTTCTTCCCTCCCGTCCACTACTCTCACTTATAAGGGCGTCAGCCCAGTGAGTGTGTTGGAGACCTCTGTGTTTCGCTCGCCTACCAGCGAGTCAAACACGATGGTTAGGGGAGGTAAGGGCGTCAGTCTGTCTGCTCGCTCTGGTATTTTTGTACCGGGAGCGTCGAGCAAGACAGGCTGTATAGGTAAGTTAGGTGTTCATAAGTCTTCGGACCGAACACCCGTCATTAGCAATTCTAGCTCCCTCCAACTCACGACCACCGCGTCTGCAGTTGGGGGGGGGTAGCTAGTATTACCGGGTCCTCTCGACCCCCGACCACCGTCGGGAGCCTGGAGGGGGCATTAACTGGTAAGACCGCTAAGCGGTCAGCTAATGATGTTACTGGGTCTTGCCGACCCCCGACCACCGTCGGGGTGCCTAGCGAGATTTCACCCAGTGTTACTGGCTTCCCCCGACATCCGACCACCGTCGGTGTGTCTGGGGGAATTACAGCCGGTAACGTAAATCCGCATCCCGCTAAGAAGACCTCCTCCTCGAGCAGGTTCTCGCAGCGGAAGACTGCTGGTTCCCGCCAGCCACTGACCAACGTCAGTGCTCCGGGTGCTATTTCCAGCAGTGCTGCAATGCAGCAGCCCGTCCACTCCCCGGCAGTCAATGCGAATCGGGGCTCTGGTCGGGGAAGCACAGTCCCTAGAGTTGCGGCCGAATTACTTCTCCCCACTGGGGAGCCCGGCCCGGACAATTTCGGTAGTGAGGCTTTTATACTGCAGCCTAACACTTCCCGTGCTTCTAAACGGCCTTCTATTACGGTGGCTCACACCCCCGCTAAGAAGCCTAAAGCCAAGAAGGGTAAATCCAAGGATAAACCCAAGTCGGGTAAGAAGGCTCAGCCCTCTCTTCCCCCGACTCTCAATCTGAGCTGCTCAGATTAATGAGACTCTTTGCTGAGCAGCATGGTTGGGATACTAATCCCCCGACGCTGCCGGCTACTGAGACGGGTTCTCCCCAGTCAGTTGTCACTGTGATGGAGGATGTTCCCGAGTCGGACCCCGGTGTTTTCCCGGTCTCCGATATTCATGAGAACCTGGGACAATTTTGTCCGAATGCGGTTTCTCGACCTACTCCTCCCGTGCCTGCGGCTCTCGGAGCCCCGCCGGGGGAGGAGTCTGTCATTGGTCCGTGGGCATATCCACCCCCATGGGATTTTCCCCACCGGACTACTTCTCCCGAAATTGATTCTGTCTCGCAGGTTTCTACCCCGTCTGTTTCAGAATCTCAGGCCGGCTACGACCCCCAGCCTTGTCAGGCTATGGCGGCAGATGCCAAGGCCCTGTTAGAGAAGTATATGCCAGAAAATTTCCCCCAAGTCCAGTCGGACAGTGATCAGCCATCGCTGTTATTCAGACAGCATGGCCCGTCTCCTGGTATTCCTCTTACAGAGGACTTCAAACAGGAGTATGGGGATAGGGAGGCACTCGCCGATGCGGGTCGGGCTACCCGACGCCCCTTTGGTAGTGCCTTCTCTTTCTATCGGGATGATACCCAGGGCTTCTTTTCAGCCAAGGGTTTATCCCAGGAAATTATGGGTATGGGACAACGTTTGAATATCAATTTCAAGTCTCAGTCCTATAGATCCGCCGAGAAGCCCCTAGTGAACTTTGAAACCAAAGTCAGGTCGGGCTTAAGGCTTTCGGCGTACCTGGGTTCACTGTTACGCCTTCGGGCCAGATCAGTTGAACTGAATGTGACCGAGGGGGACTCCAATTTGTTGGATGAACTCCTGCTTTTGTTAGCTGGACTTCAGTGGTCTCAGCTCTCATCAGCGGCGATTGACATTACGCATCAACGCCGCAAGCTGGCGCTCTCCACACTGGGAGTGCTAGAGAAAGACATCCCGCCTCTCTTGCGGGGTATCCCTTCCTCTCATCCCAAACTCTTTGGGGGCCAGTTTAACGAGGTCTTCCTCAAAGAGATAGAGGGTCGCAAACAGGCAAAAGAGATGGCCAGACAATTCTTGCCCACTCAGCCTGCTCGGTCCTTTCCGAAGTCTAAGTCGGTCTCGACAGGCGCTAACCGCTCAAATCGTCGAGTGACTGTGACTATCCCTCGGGTTGAGACCCCTACCCTGAGCAACCGTGGTAGAGGCTCGGCGAGAGGAAGAGGGGGGCGTAAGACCGCCGCCAAGGGCACGGTCAGGCCCAAGTCGGCCTTTTGATACCTTACCCCGAGTGCTTGTGGACAGTGTAGGCGGGCGGCTCCAGAGATTCCTCCCAGTTTGGGAGGCAATCTCCGGCGACGCCTTCGTACTATCCGTCGTGCGCGACGGCTTTTACATAGATCTGATAAAGCCGATTCCAAACGGCGCCATCAGAATCCGCCCGCCTCCAATGTCAGCCCTTTTCCAGCAGCACATCTCCTCAGAGATCACCACGCTGCTGGGAAAGGGCGCTGTAGAAAGGGCGAGAGATCATCCTCATCTCTGTCTCTCCCCAATTTTTGTCATTCCCAAGCGCTCGGGAAGTTTACGTATGATTCTAAACATGAAAAGAATCAACAGGTTTATACCTCCAGTGCATTTTCGCATGGAGACCTTGGCATCTATTCTGCCCTTGATCAAGCGGGACGACCTTGCGATCTCCCTCGATCTCAAAGATGCGTACTTTCACATTCCCATTCACTCTCTGTCGAGAAATTTGCTGGGATTCGCGTTCCAGGGCGAAACGTTTCGATTTCGTGCCCTGCCCTTTGGGCTGAGGCCGGCGTTTCGAGTCTTTACTCGAATAGTGTCGGCCCTGGCCGCGTTTCTACGGAATCGCGGCCTCCGATTATTCGTCTATCTAGACGATTGGCTCCTAGTTGCAAACTCAGAGTCCCTCCTGTTGGATCAGTTATGCCTTTTACTGCGACTAACGCAAGACTTAGGCTTTCTGATAAACTGGGAAAAATCGGAATTATCTCCCACACGTACCCCGGTGTACTTGGGTGCGGAGATAGATATCCCGAATCAGCTTGCCCGCCCCAGTCGGGACAGAATTCGGACTATCACCATGACCGCACGGTCATTGCGAGTAGCCCGCAGGATCAGAGCCAGACAATGGCTTCAATTCCTGGGCTATCTGGCCAGTCTAGTCGACGTCTTACCAGACTGCAGGCTGTTGATGAGGCCCTTTCAGAGGCACCTCCTCAAGTTTTACAGACTGGGCAAAGATTCTCTTTTGGGGTGGATTCCACTCCCAAGAGATATCAAGCTCCTTCTCGCCCCCTGGTCGAACTGTTCGTTTCTTGCCCAAGGCAAGCCTCTCTGTACACCTCTTCCGTCAGTTTCTCTGACGACAGACGCCTCCCTTCTCGGTTGGGGCGGTCATTGCCGGGGCGAGATGATTTCAGGGGACTGGTCTCACTTGAGAGTTATGCCCCATATCAATGTTTTGGAAATGATGGCGGTCAGCCTGTCTCTTCATCATTTCAGGCCCGGTCTTGTTGGTCGCACTGTACTCGTTCTTACGGACAATGTCACAGTAGCTGCCTATATCAATCGCCAAGGCGGCACTCGGTCTTCCTCTCTGAACACCTTAGCTGCCCAGTTGTGGACGTGGTGCCGGTCTATGAACATTATTCCGGTAGCCTCCTACATTCCCGGTCAGGAAAATCTGATCGCGGATTTTCTGTCGCGGGGCAAATGCCTCCCGTCAGAGTGGACTCTTCATCCGGAGGTGTTTGCTCTTCTCCAAGAGGTGTGGGGTCCTCTGGAGATCGATCTGTTCGCCTCCACCCTCAATCACCGACTCCCGAGGTTTTGCTCGCGGGTTCGGGATCAGGAGGCGTGGGCGATGGATGCCTTTTCCCTCCATTGGGGAGCTATCCGGGGGTACGCTTTTCCCCCCATTCCTCTGATCCCTCAGGTCTTGAGGAAGGTCAAGGAGGACAGGGCTTGGCTCTTGCTGATAGCTCCACATTGGCCAGCGAGACATTGGTTTCCAGACCTGCTGAGTCTCCTGGCCGGCCAGCCGTTTCCCCTTCCTCTCAGGGAGGATTTGATAATTCAACCCCTCTCGGGGATTGTTCATCAACGCCCAGCGGTCCTCCACTTGACTGCCTGGCCGTTGTTGGGGAAGACGCCAGAAACTCGGGGCTCTCCGATAGGGCCTCCCAGTTTGTAATGAGAAGCCGTAGAGACTCCACTAGAGATCTCTACAACTCTCGTCTAGGGGCCTTCTTTTCTTGGTGCGAGAATCAGGGTGTCTCGCCACGTGAAGCCCCTATCGGTGTTATTGCCGATTTTTTGATCTCCCTTTTCGATAAGGGTAGATCGATTTCAACCATACGTGGCTATCGTTCGGCTATTGCCGCCGTCCACGTTGGTTTTGCTGATGGTTCGGGAGTCTCCAACTCCCCTCTTTTGGCTAGGTTGACTCGCTCCTTCTTCTTGCAGCGTCCATCAACTCGTAGCCTGACTCCTTCTTGGAGTCTACCCAAGGTCCTTGACGTGCTTGCGAAGCCACCTTTTGAACCTTTGGGTAAAGCGTCCTTTCACCATTTAACGGTCAAGACGCTATTTTTAGTCGCTATTGCTTCGGCACAGAGGAGGAGTACTCTTCATGCTCTGTGTATAACACCGGGTCACATCCGTTGGGAAAACCATGGTGTGCGACTTATACCCAAGCCCTCCTTTATTGCCAAAAATCAGACTGCTTCCTCTGGACCAGTTGAGATTTTTCTTAGACCGCTGTCGGACCATTCCTCAGTGCAGGAGGATAAGGTCTGGTGTCCGGTGAGGGCCTTGAAATGGTATTTAGATAGGACTAAGACTCTTCGTAAGAGTGATCAGCTTTTTGTCATCACTCGAGAGCCCTTTTCCGCCGCTTCCAGAGAATCCATTTCTAGATGGATAGTCGAAGCGATCCAGGCAGCTGGGCCGGAGGCCCTATTGACTGATGGGAAGCCCCGTGCTCACGATACCAGGGGCATCAGTGCCTCTTGGGCTCTTTTCCAAGGGGTGCCCCTAGTGGACATTATGAGGGCAGCCTACTGGCGTTCCTCCACGTCCTTCACATCTTTTTATTTAAAAGATGTTCTGTCTGAAGAGTCTTTTTCTAACAAGACGTTGCAAGCTGCAACGTCATCCTTGGGTTCCTGTTGACCTTCCTCTTGGGACATGCCCCCCATTTGAATCTGTGCTGGTCTAGCAAATAGGTAGGTACATTGATTTATTGTAGTAAATCAGTAAAATCAGAATTGATTTTATTATTTGCTAGATAAATCTATGTACCTACCTATGTCCCACCCTCCTACCCCACTCCTTGCCTAGCAACATGTCAAAGTTTGTCTGAGGCTGCTCGTAAAGAGGAGGATTGTGTGCGCGCGTCATGCGTACGTGCACAGAGGAAGGCGCGATCCTAGGGGGGTATATGCACTGTCGTGACTTTAATTACTCGAATGGCTTGCGTAGTCGGAAGACTAGCAAATAGGTAGGTACATAGATTTATCTAGCAAATAATAAAATCAATTCTGATTTTACTGATCTGTTTTCTTCAGTGTAATATTAAATTAGCTGTTTTAGTGTCTTTAAAAATCAATTATGAGATCTTTAGGGAATGTTCAGTGTGATGTCAGTATAAATAGAATTTTTAGTCCCCCTTAATTATTATATTAAACATTTCATTAATTAATGCAAACAGAAACAAAACAAAATAAGATGGGTGAATACATTAAACTTTTATTAAAATCCACAAATATTTTAGGATGGGTTGTACATGCAGTTAGTATTTATCCTCTTTGAAAAGATCACGAGGGTGAGGATGAGCGTATCTCATTTTTTTTTCTTAATACATAATAATGCTTCTCTACACGACTCTCCTTCATCTATTTTACAGATGATGATGAAGATGAAGGCTTACCGCTGAGAATGAAGACAAATTCTGAGAGGAACAAATAAATACGTAGCTGCTCCAGTTTCGCATGGTAGGTCTATGCTGTAAGAGTAAGATTGCTATCAGGGGTGTCGATCCGTTTTTGGATTGGGGGGGGGGGGGGAACAGCCTAATAGTACTCTATATGATTTTTTCAACGCCTCTTACCAGCCTATCCACCGTTACGGGGGGGGGGGGGGGGGGGGGGGGGGGCAAAATGATATATTTGCCCTCTCAATATTATCGGGGGGGGGGGGGGCAACTGACTTTGCATAATCGACTCCCCTGGTTGTTATTAGTACCTCAATACAATCTAGGTACACATATTTTTTTTCACATAAACATAGCAACTGAATTTTCTTCAGACTAATTTGGTTGCTTTTGAATAGCCTTGAAAATTTTATGTGTCCAACTTTTTTCCTCTTTAAATACTTTTGAGAATTCACACTTATTATTCCATTTCATATAAAGAGTTGATGCTAACTGTGTTAATAGGAAGCTCGAAGTTTCAGGGTTTTATTTTAATTCTAATTGTTGCTTGTTTAATTATCAAATACACAATGGATGCTATTTTCTAAAATCTTTCCTCTTTTCTTTCGACAGATATGGATTTCTACTTCAGCTCTTCTGTAAAATAGCCCCCTGCTTTGATCAACATGTATCTCTTCTGGGTCCGCTTGGTATTCAAAAGGACAGCTATTCATAGAAAACCACTATATTCATTTAACACACGTTATGAATAGCAGTTCTTATGAATAATGGTAATTTGTCTATTTAGAAGGACCGCTATTCATTTACTCATTATGAATAGCGAGGTTACCCCATTTCTTCATATTAAAATCATATCTGGATTCAAGTATAATATGCATGTTGAGGTGTCGTGGTCTAGTGTATATGAATACGTCACCAGACTGTGGATCATATGGTTCACGGTTCGAATCCTGCCTCAGCGCTAATGGCAAAACAGTCATCTACATTTGTCACTCTCCACCCAGGTGAAGTAAATGGGTACCGGTTGGGAGAAATTGCTTAAATGCCTTAGCGCCTTTCATGGCGGCTCGGCTAAAGCTGCGGTAATTAAAGGGCAGATAGTATATTTGTATAGTAGTTGCGCTATATAAATGGACATACATGTATATTATTATAATTAGAATGACTGAACAGGAGTTTAAAGTTCTTCAATTATATCTTGACCATTTTACCCACCCCCTCCCCATTTCAAATGTTGTAGTCACATGCAGCCATTTTGTTATAGTAGCTTGTTATTGTGAGGAGCTCTTCCTCTTCTGTGTGGCCTATATAGTGAGATTACAGGGCCCCTAAATGATATTAAGATAAGCACTGCCAGGGCCACTCCTTTATTAAATCTGCCCGCAGTGTATCACAAACTAATAATAATCTTATCTGATTCTATGAATTTATAAATTAAGTAAATTATTATTTTATTCATTATCTACTGAGAAAATCCATACTATTCTACACTTCATTTGACTTGAAACTATCTAATTAGATCTCTATGTGTGTTCCTCCTGCACCTTTTTTATAGTTAGATTTATAATAATAGTAACATGCAATATACATGTACCAACCTAAAAGGAGATGGATCATTTAAAGAGTTCTTACAACTGTCAAAATTATCTTTGTTTTCAGTAGGAGTAAAATTGTTGTCATTGGTGTGTGTTGAACAGAAATTAGATGGTCATTTTTTCTTATGTCATTTCTTCTTTGTAGGGGGGTAGTGGGTAAATAATCTTTAACCCTAACTAGGCCGGGGGGGGGCCTGGGAGGCCCCCCCCCCCTCCCGAATTTTGTACGTGGCCTCGCGACGGCTGAATCTTTTGCGCTCAAATTTCATGACCTTTTTTCCCTGATGTTTCACGTACATTACCTCATTTATGTGGATCAGTCATACGGTTCTGGTGTCAGATTACAATTATTGATCACATGTCAAGCAAAATGATCAAATTTTCCATTCATGTGTGTATTAGCCTATGGCAAAAAAGTAACCATTCCTAGTAATCATTACAATGTCTTGTTTATTTATTATCACAAATATGCTTTATTTTATGTAATAAAATAATTTAATTTAAAAAAACAAGAATATTGAAAAAATTACTTCGGGATTGTGGCCTAGTTAGGGTTAAATTGTAATTTAAATAATTTACTTCTTGGAAAGGGATTGAAATTAATAACAAGTGATTCATTTAGATTGAAATTCTTTTTTTTTAAATGCATGTCCATAATTTGTACTAAGAGAATATTATTTGACCTTGACAAGTCAGCTGTGATGGAACTATATTGTATTGTAGTATATTAAGAAGTAAGACAATGTCTAAACTTCTCTAAAAATGTCCTCATTTCTGCATGCAAGAAAATATTCATTAAAAAGTAAAAAAATATAAACGTATTTCTGAATCGACGTGTATAAACTATTGTTCCTTAAGGCTTGATTGTGAGAAATATATACTTGTAATTGAAAATTATTCTGTGAACATGATAAAGGTCCTTTCACATTATATCAATGAAATGAACCATATAGGGGAGGGGTGAATGAACCAGGACGTGTGATCAAGGTGTATGTATGAGATAGAGAGGGAAGACAAAAAGATGAGGAAAGGC
Organism: Heliocidaris erythrogramma; assembly: GCA_025617745.1. NCBI lineage: Eukaryota > Metazoa > Echinodermata > Echinoidea > Camarodonta > Echinometridae > Heliocidaris > Heliocidaris erythrogramma. The sequence continues at coordinate 47,134,903 of CM046860.1, read as the reverse complement.
GAAACTGAGAAGATATGGTGAAAAGGAAAGAGAGAAGGGGCGGATCCAGGGGGGCACTTCCGGCCCCTGCCTCCCCCCCCCCCCCTTTGGAAGAAAAGTATGCATTTTGTGTCCCCTTTTATAATGAAGACCTTTTTTCTTTTTTTTTTGCTTGTCAGCAAATTATGGAGGGGAAAGTGGACCCCCATAACGCCCCCCCCCCCCCCCCCACTGATCAAATTTTGAAGGTCTGGCGAAATTTTGTTGTTGTTGACAAACGCCCCCCCCCCCCCCCCCCGAGCGACATTTCGAGAAGCTGGCGAGACCAACAAAATAGGGTCTCCCTTGACAACCTTCATTTGTGTGCCCCCTCTTACACTCAATCCTGGATCCGCCCCTGGGTGAGGTCTGAATAGAAGTGGTGGCGATGTCAAATTAAATTTAGCTTAACCCCTCCTCTAAAAATAATAACAATGAAATAGGTTAATAAATGAATATATACATAAATACACACCTAATGATAATAATATTGATTATTAATTAATTTAAAAAAAACTAAAAAATAATACAAAAAATAAATCATGAATAACCAAAAATTAATGAATAGAATTATTTAAAACTTTTTAAATAAAAGATATGATTTTGAATTCATGTCGAAATTTCCAATTTCCAATTAAATTCCCTGCAGCAAGAATCACTGGTGTTGCCTTTAACGTTGTGGTTGTTGCTGTTTGTTTGTTTGTTTGTTTGTTTTTGTTTTATGGATGTGTTTAGCCGTTATCATAAATTATGAAATATTCATACCCTGACAGCACAGCTATATACGTCCTCGGGCACGTCCAGTGCAGCTGCAGCGAGATGGTATGACGCTCGGTACCTTTCCCTCGCCTTGCCCAGCCGCCTACGCTGACGCTAGCTAGACTGTATACCGTTAACAAGCTCAGCAGACGACGCATTCAATTGTACCGCATTTTGATGGATCAGCGAATGGATTTTATTTAATTTCAGCAGTACGCCCGCAGCGGGAGAGAGGTTACCCCTATCCCGAAATGCATTGCGAGTGGTCACAAAATCAGCTTGCCGAAAACGTCATGAATTTAGCACACTGGTACAATCACTGATCACAAAGGTGCCGATTTACGATAAGATTATAGATTTTAGAAATAAAATTTACACGGTATCATGCATAGAATAATGTTTCAAATAATGTATTCTTGCATTATATATTTCTTTTGAAATCTGCATCTATTCATAGTATCTCCTTTTGTCTTCATGTCGCTATCAATCCGTCATTGTATTACTTCGATTTATGGTTTTGTTGGCATGCCTACCAAAATGTGCGCGCACTTCAACTGCATGCGCGTAAGAAGTGAACCTTCCCACAGAACTCCAAAAGACGTAGAAGGCTCATACCCATTCACAACGCACAGATCGCGGTATCCTCGAAATACCCGCTGGAAGATTCGCTCGAGTGCACACGCCGCCATATTGCTTAGTCCTCGTTCTTTTCAGTGAGCTTACCGATCGTGCACGTCACAATGCCTATTATATTCGATCTTCTCAAAAGGGCCATCTGTCTATCATTTGAAAATTTTTAAGTCTGATTTTCCTTACATAAATGACATCAACTGAATGTGTATTACACATGTAACAGTTTAATTTTAGTTCTCTTTCAGGAGACAAGAGTTAAATTTCACTTCGTTTCCAAGATACTAAGTTTTGTAGTTCTCCTTCAAGGTACATCGGAGCCCGAGTTCATTTGTTCGCAATCATCCTTCTTGACACCCCCCCCCCCCTTGGAAAAAAACAAAAACAAATCACATACAAAACAAAAACAAAAACAAAAACGAAACATTTAAAAATAAAGATATTACTTATATGGTTGTACAACCTGTCATTTTTTGTCCAATGTGTTATCGATATAAATTTATATAAAGGTATTTTTTCAAGTACTGTATATTATTTGCCTTTAAACATTGGACAATTTTCCTTTTGATTGAATTTTCTTTTTTGCAAAGTTTTAGTTTTGTTCAACATGCTACTACTGTGTTATGTTTATGTCCTGCTCTGTCTTTGATAATTCTTATATAAACTTGTTTTAGTGGATACATTTCACAATACTGCAGCTTTGCAATAATATGCTAGTTCACATGCTTAGCACCCCCCCCCCCCCCCAGTTTAACAAATGCTTAACGGCCCTCGAATCAATATTATTCACCTTATCTTCTTTTTCTTAATACACACCTACATTTTTCCTCATGTACATGTAGGCTAGTAGCTCAACAATGAAGCACAAGCTTGTCACAGTACACCCCCCCCCCCCCCCACACAATGCACATGTCACTCTTCATAGCATTACACAAACTCAAAGAGAAGCTTACTACATTTGTAAATAAATTTACATTGTACACATACATCACAACTGGAAAAAAGAGAAAAGAAAGAGGAGAGGAGTAGGGAGATTTATCAACTGTTACAGGCAAATCTTATATTAAATTTTATGGAATCGAAAAAAACAAAATTTTATAGTTAAGTTCAACATTTATTTTCCAAAAATAATTCAAAAGTTCACAAAATCTTTGAACAATAAAACTATGTTTTATTGTAGAAACTGACAAAGCATTGGCAAGTTACAAATTTTTCACACAAAATACATGTATTAGTACCAGTAGCAATGAATGTGATAGTTACTATATGTAAGTGCATATTGCCAGTGGTCACATTGCTACATAAGCCCCCATAGCCCGGCAAAATGCTACAGACAGTAAACTCTCATTATAAATTTAAGAACTCTATTACATGTATAAGACAGTTTTATCATAAACAATATTTTTCCCACCAGACTCAAATGCTCCTTTCTCTGTGTTCCTTTTTTTTTTATGCTGGTCCAATATGAGATTCTTGATAAGTAAGCAAATTTTATGAGTCTAATCAATATCATTTAAGAAACAGATGGATATGATGATGGACTTGCTCATTTCAATCACAAATGATCCTTTCACTCCACTGAATAATATTTGACAATGTCTGCAAAGTAACCCATAATAAGGAGAGAAAACGAAGTCATTGTACCCATCACTATGTTGTTTGTTTTATGATTATCACAGATGCATGTAACTGTATCTCCACCAAGTATCTTTGGTTTAATTAATGAAAATAAAATTGCACGAGTAACTTTGGCATATGGATGTAAATACATGGATTCAGTGTTGTCTGCAAGGGGCTTGGGTTTGATCGGGGTACTGAGTTCTTGTCTGTAGGTATCACGTGCTGGATCCTCATTTGAACACTCGGCAATGTGAAGATTGGAGTCATCAACCTGTTTAAGGGCAGAGTGTGGTTGAGCAGTATCTCGTGGTATTGGGGGCTTGCACTGTTTGACATTCTGAAATGAGAAGGGAGGGGAAAAGTTAATCAAAAGTAGACAGTTAAAATAAAAAAATAAATATCAAGTAACAGAGTCTGATGATGGAAAATGCATGAAAAGTTTTCAACTCTGTTTCTTTATATATATATATATATCAAATTAATCTTACATTTGCACAGATTTTGCAAGACAGTTGACTGCTAATCATTAGATCAACATTGGTTCAATCATTCTTTGTTACCTTAGTTCACAATCATAAAAGTTAAGAATATAATTTCGGCCCAACAAATTTACCTTTGATATTAGGAGACATCAAAAAAAAAATGCATAAAATGAGAATTGCCTGTACCATTCACGTAAATATAAACAAGATTCAAATAAAAATAAATAAAATTAAAAAAAAACAGCTATAAATGCATATAATATAATGTATTATTTGTATCTAAACCCTGCATGTTGTTGGTGCCACAATGTTGCATGAACATTAGTTACCTTTATAAGATGTTGGGGAAAGTTGAACAGTGTTGGCACAGCATCTGAGCGGAGCCGAGTTGTCGGACCAGTACGATCGAAGCATTCCTCTGCAAAGTGGTCGCAGCATATGGACGAATACTGACCAGGTGTCCAGTTGTCTCTTCTCATGTTCACGATCCATCTCTTTAGGAGAGAACTATCACCTCTTGGAAATCTGAAAGTGGAAAAATAAAAACATAAGATCACAATTAATTTCTAGGAATTAATCCTAATTGAAAAGAATCTCTTTGGAAATACAAACTACATTGTAAGAAAAATCAGAAATGTTTGATAAAGAAATAAAAGAATTGTTTAATAATTTAATTTAATCAGTACATTACTTTTTAAGTTAAAGGGCAATCCAACCTTGGTAATAAGATGATTTGTGTGAACGCAGAAAAATAAGAAAAATAGGATGGTGAAAGTTTGAAAGAAATCGGACAAGGACTAAGAAAGTTATGGATGTTTGAAAAATGAGATCACTACATCTATGCAAATCTCAAATTGTGACATTTTTGTGGACAACTCTCCCGTTTGTCGTACACAAAAATATCATTAATTTGAAGTTTTATTTGAGGCGCTTTTACCCTCGGGCAGTAATATATTGGAGATAGCATATTGTTAATGTAGGTCCTCATAAAAGAAAAAGATCCTACTGAGTAGGCCCTAATACATTTTGTTATTCATTATTGCTTGTCCGATTTCGTTCAAACTTTCACCAATCTGCTTCTCTGATTTTTCCTCTTTCTTTTAAAGCAACTTGCTATTAATTAAGGTTGGATTTCCCTTTAACATCAGAATTCAGGTCAACCTCACTAACACAATTACACCACATATTACTCATACTTCTAAGAAAATCGACAATTAACGCGTTAACGACAGCCATGACAGTGTCACTCATCTCATGACCATCGCATCTTCAGTCATGTCAGTTCAGGGAAGTCATGCCATGGAAGTGAAGAAGAGTGAAGACGTAGACTGAACTTCTGAAGCGAAGTCTTCACAATCACAGACACAGCTCACTCTGTCTTCACTGTGAGTATTAATTACTAACTTAGATTTACCTATTAGGCCTTAGAGTTACATGTCATGACCGAGTTAGAATTTCTCTCTAAAGTCTAAGTCTAACTTTACATAAATAACTGTCACAAAGTTTCACTGTCATGTGATGACTGAGTGTCAGTCATGTCACATCAGCAAGCAATGGTCATATTGACCATTAGAATCATATACATGTGTGTATACTGGGTATTGGGGATACAGATGTAATTTTGTTTGAAATTGATGTTTTTGTGGGCAAACTGATACTTAAGTATCATTCTTTAGATTTTAAGTTATCAGTTCGTTAAGATACAAAATGTAGAAAGTTATAAAAACTTACATTTACAGCCCTCTTTTTGGTACTTGTTACCCACATCTCCATACGGATCACGACTGCTCTCAATAATGTTGCGCACTAGTGAGGCCGCTCTACATGGTTACGCACTGTAGATACGTACGCAGAATGTTACGCACACAAGCTATTCTACGAAGACCTGAAAGGGCCAAACTGACGACGTAAAAAAATAAAAAATATTACGACGTACGTAGTAATTATTACGTACGTGGTACGTAATATTTTTTATTTTTTTACGTCGTCGGTTTGGCCCTTTCAGGTCTTCGTAGGAGATCGACGAACCCATCGCGCCGGTACTACTACGAGCACTGAGGGCTCCCTTCATCATAATCGTGAAAAATACAAACTGGATGCTGACGGGACAGTCTCGATAGCAGTTATCGACAAAAAGGACCCAACATTTCAGGAAACCCTCTTCAAAGGTCACAAAACAACCTGGTAAGTTTTAATCATCTATTATTCAATATAATTCTTTGGATGTAAGTAAACTGCAATATATGATATTCAATTAAATATAGCCAAAAATGCACAGTGATGCAGTTTAGGTATGGGATGTGTGTTGGCTGCGTTACTACACAGTCGGCAATGGCGTGTACCTATGAGTCATGTCAGTGTCACAATTTTTACTGTTCTTAAAATGGTTAAATTAGCTGCTTAGATCTCTTTAACTATTCTGTAGGAATGTCAGAAAGGTATGAAATGGTAATATTCATTAATTTAATTAAACAAGTTATTTATCTTTACTCAATGATGAGCGATTTTCATAAGACCACATCATGAAAACTGCAGCGAGTAATTAAAATAAAACGGTAAAATGAACAGATGGGACTACGTACTACAAAAAGCCAAGTATCACGAAGAGAGTCGACATTGTCAAAACATCATAAATTATAACTTATTACTGAATTAATCAGATCAACTAAAGTTAACCTGTGGAAAGTTTTCCCGTATCCTTTCTTCTGACGGTTAGTACAGTTATATGCCGTGCAAAACGGCATGGCGATGAAAATTACTCAAAAGTTCATGAATAGAATCTACATGTTAAATGAATTATTGCGCTTGACGATCCGCTATCTGAAGGACTAACCAAGATGGCGGATATCACGTGACCACGTACGAGCGACGGCGATAGATTCGCACCCGCACAAGCCTTCTACGTCTTTTGGAGTTCTGTGAACCTTCCTCATAGCAAGACTGCAAAGTGTTGCCGCCCTCTACGTTCGTTGGTTTAAACCATGGTTTTAAGGACGTTCCTCAGTTATGTTTGTGCGCACCTCAGCTGCGCATCCTGGCTGGTTGTGTTACGTCATCACAACGCCGGGAGAGTATTGCGCGCAGTTAAGACAATGTGTACGCACATTTAACACAATTCTTAAAGGTCCCCTTTTATGGAATTACAAAGGAACTTCATTTAATAGACTTTTCTACTGTGAATCCAGATCTGTCAACCATATTATCTGAATTCCATTCATTAATCTGTAAACTTGAAAATAAAAAAATAACTGGGAACGCGCCTAAAAATTTTGGAAAATCGGTCCAGCGATCGATGACGTCATGTGACGTCAGACACAGAACGCTCGACTCACACACAAGCTGGATCAGTATCGATGTGTGTGTGTTAGGCTATTGAGCTTCGTGTAGATCCCTTCGACTTCGTGCTATTTCAGCCCTTCATTTTAGCTTTTTAAAGACAAAATGCTACATCAACGATGGCATCTTCTTCGGACAGCCAGGACACTTATTCAGGATCAGATATATCTGATTTGGAGCATCAAGTCCCAGAAGAAATTGAAGAGGAATTAGGGGCCCGGCCGTATACTATGTTTGAGCCAGACATGTCGGATTCTGGGCAAGATTCTGATGATGACAGAGACGTCCCTGATTTTAATAATTAACGGAGAGGATATCAACGGGAGACTTGGGAATAACAACTGGTAATTATTTTTTGATAATAAATTACCGATTAAAGTTTAATTCACGCATATCCACGTATTATGAATCTTGTTTACGCTTGCAAGCGGCCCGAGAGGCTGAGCTGATACTTCGCTGATCGAGGCAGTGAGCTCGATGTGCGCAGGGCCGGGGTACACGCGCGCTGTTTGGTTGTTCGCCTGCTGACGTCGACCCTGCCTGGGCTTGTGCTTGGGCAGTTTTACTGGTGCATGGGGTGGTAGCGTTTGATTATAGTAAATTCTAACATTGATATCCAGAAAACTCTTAGCTCTCCTGTTATCTTGCTTGTTTTCTTTGTGCTGCTACACTAAGTAAGTGTAGGTACCGTTATAGTTGACAATAGATATGATCTTCTTCTTCTTCTCCACCCAGGGTTTCATCCAGTGTGTCTGGAGCGGTATGTGATGGAAACTGCTTACTATCTGTATCGGCAGCAGTATGGCGGACAGGCAAGGCAGGATTCAACTGAAAATCAGTGAGTACCATATTTTTTTGTTTTAATCCTTACTGCAGTATTCCTGTATTATATAAAGCAGTTTGGATGCAATATGCCAATTTGGCTCCTTATGAAATTAATATTACGATATTCTATAAAATAATGTTTTAGCCTTTATGTAAATAGAGGAAGATTATTCTATTTGCAGTGTACATGTATTTTCTTGTCCTATGTGGAGATTAACGTTTGTTTCCTCAATCCCCATCACAACATTTTACACTGCGATGTTGACAACTAAATTATTAGCTAATCTATTATTGTTTATTTGTGAAGTTCAAAGTAAAAGTTACCTCACTATCACCTACATCATAGACTACACTGTGCATTTTTTGAAGTTGTCTAATCATAGTTTCCTTTGTACTCTTTAAAAAAAAATCTTTTATAGGAAAGCCAGGCATGTGGCCTATAGGCAGCTTGTAAGATGGTGTTGGAGTTTCCTAGGCAGGGCAGGACGTGTTCCTCTCCCATCTTGTGCCGTGACAAGAATCCGTGCAGCATTTCCATCAGAACCATTGGCGGATCCAGGGGGCACAGCCGGCCCCGGTCCCCCCCCCCCCCCCCCCCTTTTGGAAGAGAAGTACGATTTTTTTTTGCTTGTCAGGGAATTATGGAGGGAAACTGGACCCCAATAACCCCTTACTGAGCGATTTATGAAGGTTTGGCGAAATTTGTTTTCCTGGCCATGTTGGAATGTTGACCTTTGCATGAACCTCTTAGGAAGAGTGTAACATTGTAATGAGTCTATAAATAGATCATGGGAATCCCCTTCCTTTGTTTGTTACAACAAGAACTATGTAGAACTTACCAGAGAGTTCCAAACTTTCATGAGTATTGTGGTGGAGTGTGGAAGGTTCTAGTTGGGGATTGAGATTGTATATAACCTGTGGAGATCATCTTGGAGATCATCTTGGACCTCATCTTGGACTTCATCTTGGACATCATCCTTGACATATTTGACGTCGTGTTCGACATCATCCTTGACACATTTGACGTCGTGTTCGACATCGTCATTGACATCGTTATCAACATTGTGGTCAACATCGTCATTGACATTATCTTGGACATCGTCATCGACATCATTATCGACATCGATGACTTCCTGAATTATCTTGGACATTCTTCGGCTGTATCTTCGTTTGCCAGTTGGACAACATACCATTTGGATTTAATATTCGGAATTTATATTTGTGGATTAGCAGTCAACTTACTCTACACTTCAAGAACATTCTGGACTAATAGGAATTTCCCAGCTGAGAAATTGTAAGTCTTTGCCAGTTTAAATACATGTAGTGTATTTGTAACTGTATTTGTAAAGTTAATATCTTTTGTTTGATTCTTATCTTTTGTAGATTTTGGATCGTAACAGTATTACTGTTCTAAGATAGATTTTCAAAGATAATTTTTTAAATTGGAAATATTCCCTGCATTACCTCTTTAGGGTATTTTCTTTTCAAAGTTAACTGTATGTATGTATATTTTTTCAACCTTTGCAAAAAAATCAAAAGGGAGGACAGCTCTGTGGAACAATTATTTTCATATTTCTTTTTTTACTGGGGCTTGGATATTTATTTGCCCAGAGCATTTTTTTGTAATTGATGTTGTAAAGATGCATGTATCTCAGTTAGGAATGATAACTCTATTGTTAATGGCATATGAAGTCTGTTATTTTTTATGGCATTTGTTGTTTAATTTGTTAATGAAACACACTTTGGAAGCTAATCAGTTTTGTTTGTTTTGTTTTGTTATTTTTTTTTTTTGAGGGGGGGGGGGGTGGGCATTCTCCTTTATGGAATTTTTGATGTTCAATTGTAAGACAACCATTTCCTGGATACAACATCTATATCTACATTTCTCCAGAAGTAATAATATATTTCAAATCAATTGAATATATTTCAAATCAATTGAATATTTTTGTCTTCTCTGGAAGAGCTCAAACACATTTACTATGCAAGGCTTGTCGTGAATGAAACTAACAATTGAAAAGAAAGGTGTGAGTACGTGAATGAGATCAAAACCAACAATTGGCAGAATGGAAAAAGAAAAATAAGAGAGATAAAAAGTTGAGAGGAGATGTGTGTAATTGGAGAATATTGGGCAAAAAGAAGGAGAAAGGGAGACAGAAAGCACAAGAGAAGAAATAGTGAAAAAGAGAGGGAATCACTGGGGGAAAAAGGAAGAGATAAAAAAGTTGAGGGAAGATGTGTGAAAGTGGAGAATTTGGGCATAAAGAGGGGGAAATGGAGGGAAAGCACGAGAGAGGGAATCACTGGGGAGAAAAAGGAGAGATAAAAGTTGAGGGAAGATGTGTGTAATTGGAGAATATTGGGCAAAAAGAAGGAGAAAGGGAGGGAAAGCACAAAAGAAGAAATGGTGAAAGAGAGAGGGAATCATTGGAAAATAAATTTTCTGTCAAATGAACTACATGTATAAGGTAGAGAAGTAGGAATCAACCTGTAACTGTAGTGATGTATACCCCTTTTTCCTGCCGGGGGGGGGGGGGGGGTGTCGGTTGAAATTTGCCCGTTAATAAATATTAAATATACGGTGGAAACTTAGTATAACGAGGTCCTTGGGACTATTAAAATTACCTGGTTAAATCCAGAATCTCGTTATATCAGTTATAAAAGAAAAAGAATAAAAAGAGTTCAGACCAAAATATTGCCTTGTTATATCAGGAATATTGTTGTATCAGACCTCTTTATACTGAGTTTCCACTCTACCATGATAAACATTTTTATCACACCCTCTTTATGGAGAAAGATCTTTTTCTTCATCAAGAACAAAAAAGAAATCATTTTTAATAGCAAAGACCAATTGAGAGAGGTGCTTGTGAGGTAAAGCTCAGAGTCGCCAAATTTCATATTATTGATACATGTATGATCAAACTTGTTTCAGGGACGGCCTCTTCTTGATGCCATACGCCGCATGCAGCCCCGTGCTATCGACGAAGTCCTCCGCACAAAAGTGCTCGGAGCACACAACACTGCGGTCACTCGGCCCCTTCCAATGGGCGCGAGTTAATTTTACTTTTGCGGTCCATTTCCTTCTTATATTTGGGTCTTTAGGGAATAAATGGAGACTGACACCCTCCTTTGTGGTGTTGCTGCAACCTTGGAGGTGATTTACGAGGTGGTATATAGAACAGCAAGTTAGTTTGCACATGTGATACATATGCAATATTGTAAACAAGCATCGGCAATGTCGGTTTGTGACGTCACACGTCAATCATGCTCGCAGAACGAGAATTCGGGGTTTAAAAGGGGGCGGAGCTTAGCAGACTGTTTTGGACATGAATACCTGGGGGAAATATTATTTTAAAAATATTTTGATACGTATTTATTGCAAACGGATGTCATTTTTCAATTTAGATGAGTATCATGTACAAAATACCAAGAATTATAATTTCATAGAAGGGGACCGCAAGTGTGCGCAGAGAAATCAATAATCAATAATTCTGTACCTGTGAAAAATTTACCAAATATTAACAAGCTTGAGCGGAAAGATAACATTCGATGCCCCCTTATGAATTTTCTATACGCAAAGGTAGTCGTAGTCGTAAGATAGATGTCCTTTGGAATTCATAGTCATGGTCATCTACCTCCCATATTTTGTACACTAACGTAGCACAAAAAGAGAGCTGGAGACGGAAAGTCAAATAATTATATGCCGAAGAATCATTTGTCTATGACCTTATTAATTATTTTGTCAGGTGCATGGCCAGAAATATTCTCGAAATTACGTCGCGGGCCACTGAGTATTACACATACATACAAAAAATGTATGGGACTGGCGTATCTTGCCCGAAAACATTGTGTATTCATTTTTAGCTCATCCGGCCCGAATGGGCCAGATGAGCTTATGCCGTGGCGTGGCGTCTGTCGTCCGTCGTCACGCCGTCCGTCCTTCGTCTGTCGTCCGTCCACAATTTCAAAATGCTTCTTCTTCACCATTTCTTACCCAATTTTAATTGTTTGCTTTATATAATAGCACTAGGTGGGGGATTCGAAACTTCTACACAGAATTTTGAAACTCATTAAATATGTTAATTTATGCGCATTTCTCAAAAATCACAAAAATTGCTACTCCTTCCTCATTTATTGACCGATTTCGATTTTTAGCTCACCTGAGCCTAAGGCTCGAGTGAGCTATTGCGATTGAAATTTGTTCGTTTTCCGTCGTCCGTTGTCCGTCGTGCGTTAACTTTTTACATTTTCATCTTCTTCTCCAAAACCCATGATCGGAATTCAACCAAACTTGGTAAGAAACATCCTTAGGGGTAGGGGACCCAAAGTTGCTAAAATGGTACATGTGGCCCCCTGGGGGCCCAGGGGGAGGGCCCCCAATTGTAAAAGCTATGTAAATTTCAAACATCTTCTTCTCCAGAACCAGGCATAGCTCAGACTTGGTATTGTGTATGGAGATACCTCTATAGATGAAGAAAGAATGAATGTTCATGAAATTTCTCTGAGTGGCCCTATAGGGGCCCTGTGGGGGTAACATACTGGAGGGGGGGGGGCGCTGCCAGGCAAAATGTACATTCTGATCTTCTCCAAAACACATGATCAGAATTCAACCAAACTTGGTAGGAATCATCCTCAGGGGTAGGGGACCCAAAGTTGCTAAAATGGTACATGTGGCCCCCCAGGGGGCCCAGGGGGCCCAGGGGGCCCAGGGGGAGGGCCCCCAATTGTAAAAGCTATGTAAATTTCAAACATCTTCTTCTCCAGAACCAGGCATAGCTCAGACTTGGTATTGTGTATGGAGATACCTCTATAGATGAAGAAAGAATGAATGTTCATGAAATTTCTCTGAGTGGCCCTATAGGGGCCCTGTGGGGGTAACATACTGGAGGGGGGGGGGGGGGCGCTGCCAGGCAAAATGTACATTCTGATCTTCTCCAAAACACATGATCGGAATTCAACCAAACTTGGTAGGAATCATCCTTAGGGGTAGGGGATCCAAAGTAGACCATGGGGGGGGGGGGGGAATTATGTTAATTTCTAACATCATCTCATGTACATCCTCCTAGTTGTTTCAATTTCTAACATATCTCCTGGTGGTGCTAGAGAGAACATGCACCAGATGTGAATTGATCCACCTCAGGTGAGCGTCGTGCCCCCTGGGGCTCTTGTTTTTTGTTCCATCTGAAAGACTTTCATGAGGTTCATTGAACTTCTACACGGAATTTTGAAATTTTGTCTACAAAATTAATTATGCTAATTTATGCGATATTTATTCGAAAATCACAAAAATTGCTTCTCCTTCCTCATTTATTGACCGATTTCAATTTTTTTTTGTTCCATGTGAAAGACTTTCATGAGGTTCATTGAACTTCTACACAGAATTTTGAAATTTTGTCTACAAAATTAATTATGCTAATTTATGCGATATCTATTCAAAAATCACAAAAATTGCTTCTTCTTCCTCATTTATTGAGCGATTTCGATTTTTTTTCCATCTGAAAGACTTTCATGAGGTTCATTGAACTTCTACTCGGAATTTTGAAATTTTGTCTAGAAAATTATGATAATTTATGCGAAATTTATTAAAAAGATCACAAAATTGGTTTATGCACTCAATTTCCAGACTTTCATTCATATCTATATGTCACTGTCTCCTTCCAAAATCACATTTAGCCAGATTTGCAATAGGCACTTCATCATCTGTACATGCATGTAACCAATACATGTACATTTCATGTATTCATTACAGTGTCTACTCTGTTCAAAGTACAAATTGCTTGAATTTCTTTGCTGGATGCCGGATGAGCGCCACATCATTGATGTGCTAGTTTGGTTTTTCAATTCAATTTAGCGAGCAAAGCGAGCAAGCCAAAGAAATTGACACATCAGAACCGTGAAATGTAATTTCGTCATCAAAATGTGCTAATTCGAAAAGATATAAAAAGTACAACGAGATCATTCCACTGCCCGTAAATGAGGAGGGGGCTGCAACCCCCATCCCAGATCTCATACGCCTCTGCATACACCCGAATGGCCTATCTAAGGACTGAGGAAGAATTTCAGAATACACATCCCGGTATCATAAATAATAATATTATTATCCTTATTTTTCTTTGTTTGATGATAACTCTGGTTTGACTATTTTTCAAATTATGCGTGGTAGGACATGCTATGATAACTCCTTGGTAGGACAGGGAACTTAAGATTTTTTTTAGATATTTTGGCGGCCGCATGAAATCGTCTCGCGGGCCGCAAGTGGCCCATGGGCGGCACTAATTAAGAACAGGGAGTCTATGCCATTATGTCTAATGATCATTATCCCTACAGTCAAAGACATGAGCTAATAGAATTATGAGTAAAATGTCACGTAAAACGACCAACAATTTCCTTCTTTTTTTACACTGGTTCAAAAGTGTGCGTTTGACTGTCACATGAACTGTTATTTCACTCTTCGTACGTAGAATATAGGCAATTGCAGGTTATGTCGTTACCGTGACATTTATGTTTGAAATAGTCGTGAACAAGCGCGCCAGAAGGGGGTTGTTGTTTTTTTTATTTTTTTTTTTTTTTTGGGGGGGGGGCACTTTGAGGGCCCCACCTCACACGCTTGCACTGTAATCATTCATTGTTTTTCAATATCCCTCCTTACACCAGAAATGGGGTTATTTTGTTTCTACATTTTGTGTACAAAAACATTTTGCTATACCGGCACCTCGCTGCCTGAATATGATGATATTCAGGCACCTCGCTACCAAAATATGAGGATATTCGGGCACCTTGCAAAATTATTTCATTATAAAAATGCGGAGGCGCTGCAGGCCCGCCTCGTACGCCTATGGGGCTATTCATGCTAAACAATCCTTAGGAGAATATTGGAACTCAGCCACCAAGAGAATGTTTTATAGCATATTAGAGAGTCATTAAACATTTTTATACCCCCGTCAAACGAAGTTAGAAAGGGGTATACTGGAATCAGTCGATGGTTGGGCGGTCGGTCGGGCGGGCGGACGGGCGGTCGGTCCGTTGCAAATCTTGCGGATCGAACTACTTCCTCAGTTTTTGACCGAAAGTCATGAAATTTGGTACACACATTGGTCTTGGTGGGAAGATGTGCTAGACATATTTTTCGGATCAGTCGGAATCTGCGTTGCCATGGTAACGGCATATTTATGGCAGAAAATCAAGGAAAACAGCTTGCGGATCGAACTACTTCCTCAGTTTTTGACCGAAAGTCATGAAATTTGGTACACACATTGGTCTTGGTCGGAAGATGTGCAAGACATATTTTTCGGATGAGTCGGAATCTGTGTTGCCATGGTAACGGCATATTTATGGCAGAAAATCAATGAAAACAGCTTGCGGATCGAACTACTTCCTCAGTTTTTGACCGAAAGTCATGAAATTTGGTACACACATTGGTCTTGATGGGAAGATGTGCAAGATATATTTTTCGGATGAGTCGGAATATGCGTTGCCATGGTAACGGCATATTTATGGCAGAAAATCAAGGAAACACATTGCGGATCGAACTACTTCCTCAGTTTTTGACCGAAAGTCATGAAATTTGGTACACACATTGGTCTTGGTGGGAAGATGTGCAAGACATATTTTTCGGATGAGTCGGAATCTACGTTGCCATGGTAACGGCATATTTATGGCAGAAAATCAAGGAAACACCTTGCGGATCGAACTACTTCCTCAGTTTTTGACCGAAAGTCATGAAATTTGGTACACACATTGGTCTTACTGGGAAGATGTGCAAGATATATTTTTTTGATGTGTCGGAAGCTGCGTTGCCATGGAAACGGCATAGCTATGGCAGTGAATCAGGGAAAAATCTTGCGGATCGAACTACTTCCTCAGTTTTCGACCAAAAGTCAAGAAAGGCTGTTGTCACGGGGCGGGGGTATTAATCATCATCTTCAGTGATATTTCTATACAAGTCATCCTTGTCATGGTTTTAATGCGAAATCAATTAAGATGTAATTTTTTCTTCCGAGGGGATCCGGGAGAGGCGGTCCCCTTTTTGAATGATTGGTGGGGAAAATGCCCCCTCTGCCCACCCCTCCCCCGCGCTTCCGGTGCCTATGGTCGTGAATGTACATTAAAAAAATATCAGTTACATGGTGACATGTCTGATAACAGGTAACGAGAATTTGTGTGTTTTTTACTTTTTCCGCCACATAAGGGTGCTGCTAGCACAAAAACGAGTGCATGGACCCCCCTTTTTTAAACTTTCTCCTAATATAGTATGTAATTCTCTACAAATCTTGAAAAATTTACGAATCTGGCATGGATTTGGAATGTACAGTAGGGTTATTTCGATCCCAACACCTTCCTAGACAGGTCCCCACCCTGCCATGCACAGCTTCCACTAGTTTTGCGAGTTTTTGACTTTTTTCGCCACCTGAGGGCGCTGCTAGCACAAAAACGAGTGCATATATTCGAAGCTATCAAACACAAATACACTTTTTTGATAGGGTAATTATTGGTGGAGGATTATAAGGCCATCTTGGGCATTAGGGGAAGTAGCTGATTTTAAAAATTCATGAATAAAGTGTTTTGAAATCTCCCACACAGTGAGTTAGTTGTGTGGGTTGTATACACTCTAAATTGCAGTATTTGGAATGGGTCCTGGGCGGCTGTGGTTGGGGGCCGGCCGGTCTTTGGATTTGGGTTTTGGGTTTTAATTTTAATCCATTTGCGAATTGAAAATATATCCTTCGGATTGGGTCTGGGTCCGGAGATCGGCTGGTCGCTGCCCGCAGTCGCTCGGGTAGTTTGGGGTGTAGGGTCGGGGGTGTGGGGAGTGATTTTCACTCCTTGGGCAAGCTCCCTCAGATTTGCACGACCTTCCACAGCGGACTTGCAGTGCATACATAGCAGGGTCTTCAGGCTCATGGGATAGCAACGAGTTTTCACTATCTGTTTATTAATTATTATTTCATTTGTGGGGATTACTAAGGAATACAAGAAAAGAAACACGCCTCTGGGCTCCCGTTTTTATTATAAGGAGTCAATGTAAACTGGAAGTTTTTATTTTTGATTTAGCTCATTAGGATATTCTTAAAAGAGGAGAAGAGTCCCTCAAGTGAGCTGCGGGGAGTCCTACTTGAGAAGGTCGTGTTCTACTCGGACGATCAGAGTAGATGGGGTTTTTTATAATCTGGTTTTCTGAAGGGTGGACACTCATTGGGGGGTGGATAGACTTTGTGACGTGTGGCATGTTTTCTAGTTCCGGAATTGTTATGTACTTGTCTTATTTCCAACTTCAATTGACAATTGTTTTTTCTGTATTTAAAAATGCATCATTCTTCCCATTTACTGAGATATTAGCGCAATGTTACACAATTCTGCTCCGAGCTTTTTGTCACAGTTTAAGATTTAGAGTTTTCAATGGTGAATAATTTAAAAGTAGTATCGATCAACGTTCGAGGACTGAGAGATACAGTTAAAAGGAGAAAAATTTTTCAGTGGTGTAAAATGTCGGGAAATATAATACTCTTGCAGGAAACTTTCAGTACAGAAGACATTGAAGGCTGTTGGAAAAGGGATTGGGAAGGGGCAATGGTTTTTAGTAATGGTAGTAATCACAGTAGGGGAGTTATTGTAATGTTGAAACCAAACACGGGCTTTGTGATGGAAAAAATCATAAAAGATAAGGAAGGAAGATACATTATAATACAAGGTAAATGTCAAAGCGAAAAATTGATACTAGGAAGTGTATATTTTCCTACAAAAGATAAAGGAAAGGCCCAAGTTGATTTTCTGTCTAATCTGGATAGGATTGTATCTTCTGTATTCAGTCAAGAGTATTCCCTTATAATTGGGGGAGATTTCAATATCACTATGAATTATAATTTAGATTATATGGGGGCGAGTAATATTTCAAATAGCAAATATAGAGACTTGTTGGGAGAGTTTCTTGATAAGTTTGATTTAATTGATGTTTGGCGCAAGCAGCATCCTAATAAAAGAGAATTTACCTTTAGACAGAAGCAGCCATTGGTGCAGAGCAGATTAGATTATATTTTTATATCATCAAAATTAGAAAAAGTCGTAAGGGAATCTGAAATTCTGCCCTCTATCACACCTGACCACGCTGGTGTTAGAGTAGAAGTTACAAATTTGGTCGATAATTTCATTTTTGGTAAATCATATTGGAAGTTTAACAGTAGTCTATGTTATGACAAGGATTTTGTCGAGGGGGTAAAAAATAAGATTAGTGAAATAGAGGAAACGTGGCTGGGTCAAATAAATAGTAAAATAAAATTTTGGGATTTTATGAAAATGAAACTACGGGAATATATTATGAAGTTTTCCTGTAAAAAAGCAAAACTCAGGAAAGCAAAAATTGAAATATTGGAAAAAGAAATTAAAGACTTAGAATATCGATTGACGTTTAATTTGCAAAATAACATTCAGGAAGAACTAGACTTGAAAAAAAATGAACTGGAAAAGCTTTTTGACTATTCTCGTCAAGGCTTAAAGGTACGATCGAGGGCAGAATGGTCTGAAGAAGGAGAAAGAAATTCTCAATTTTTTGAACAATTATTAAAGTCGAATAAAAGAAAAAGTGTGATCAAGGAAATATATAATAGCAATAATGAGGTGATACGTGATAGTAAAGGGATTTTAAAGATCATTGGGGAGTTTTATAAGAATTTATATGCATGTCAAGATAAGGACATAACAGAAGATATTGACAATATGTTTTTGAGCGAACTGCCTAAACTAAGGGAAGAAAATAAAGCATTTTGTGAAGGGCATATAACATTCGAAGAATGCTATCAAGCTGTTAAGGAAATGAAATGGAATAAGTCACCAGGCAATGATGGCTTTACAGCTGAATTCTATTATACATTTTGGCCAATCTTAGGGAAGTATATAGTGGAAGCATTTAATGAGAGTTTCGAAACTGAGGTGTTATCTAATTCACAGAGACAGGGAGTCATTACACTTATTGAGAAAGAGGGAAAAGATTCTTTGTATATGAAAAACTACAGGCCAATAACTCTTTTAAATCTTGATTATAAGATCCTGTCAAAAGTATTGGCTAAAAGGGTAAAAGAGGTCTTAGGAGATATCATTCATTATGATCAGGTGGGTTATGTTAAAGAGAGAAATATTGGGGAGGCAGTGCGGTTAATAGATGATGTATTTTTTCAGTCATTGTATCAGCCTGTAGGTTTTCTTATTGCTGTGGATTTCGAAAAAGCATTTGACTGTATTTCACATAGACTACTGTTCAAAGCATTGGAATCTTTTGGGTTCGGTAATGTATTGTGCTCTTGGGTTAAAATTCTTTATAATGATGTTAGTAGCTGCGTGATGAACGGGGGACACTCAACTGGATACTTTAAAGTTAAAAGAGGGGTAAGACAAGGGGACCCTTTGTCCCCCTATTTATTTATAATAGCTATTGAGCTGCTTGCTCATTATATCCGAAAGGACCCTAGTATTGAAGGAATTCGGTTTGATACTGGAAAAATAAAGCAGGTACTTTATGCCGATGATATTACATTGTTTCTTAAAGATATGAAGTCAATTGATAGGGTGAAGAAAGTCTTCGAAGATTTTGAGAAATTAAGTGGATTAAAAATAAATATGGATAAGACAAATTTTATCTGGTTGGGGGAAGCGATTGATATGCCCGGTTTACCTTTTTTGGGACATAGAGTACAAGACATAAAAATCCTAGGAGTTTATTTTTCACGTAATTCTAAAATAAAAGATGATTTAAACTACAAAGAGATATTAAGTAAAATAAAAAGATTAATAGGTTGGTGGAGCCAACGAGATCTTACGATGTATGGCAAAGTCAAATTATTGAAAACGTATGTATATTCAAAATTAAATTACGTATCTTCTCTTATATCTGTTCCATATAGTATCCTTGAAGAAATTGAAAAAATTTCCTTTAATTTCATTTGGGGTGGGAAAGATAGAATAAAAAGGAAAATATTATATCAAGATTATTCTGCAGGTGGGCTTAGGGTAACTAACTACGAAACTTTTATTAAGACTCAAAGAATAATGTGGATCAAACGGCTGTTGTATGGTGAAAAATATTTAGGGTGGAAACTAACATTTGATTACTTTTTTAGATCGATTGGAGGTCGAAGTATTTTTCTTTGCAATTATGACATGAAGAAAATGAATTTAGATGGTATACCCAGGTTTTATTTAGATATGTTAAAAGCCTGGCAAGATATAGATGAATGTAGACACTTCGAAAAGAACAAAGTCAATCCGATAATTTTTAATAATAAAAGTATTTGTTTTCGAAATAAAATGATTTTTGATGCTGATCTTTTTCATAAAGGAATATTTAAAGCATCAGATATAACCGTTGGAGGTAATTTTAAACCAATCTCTTATTTTTATAACTTAGGTTTTACCACCGACAGCCTGATCATGATTCAAAAAATATTTTCAGTCATTGAACAGGAATGGATACAGCGTGATTTTATACATGTGGATACTGAACATTTCCAAATAGATCTGAAGATTTTTGGTCATATACAAAAATTTAGCGATTTAAAGTCCATACGGTTATATAATCACTTTATTGAACAGTTTCAAAGAGATTATACATTAAAGATTACGGATGGAAATGTTCAACATGATTTTGGAACTGGGATGTTAAAAGAAATATTTACAAGACTGAAAAATGCATTTGTAATTAATAAACGAAGAGAGTTTCAATACAAACTATTGCATGGGGCTTTATATACGAAACAGAGACTCTTTCAATTTGGTTTCGAGTTGGACAATCTATGTTCTTTTTGTAAACATCAAGTTGAAACATACCAACATTTGTTTTTAGAATGTCCTAAAGTTAAACAATTATGGCAGGACATTAGTAAAAAGCTAGATCTAAGAGAAATTAATATAAATGATTGGAAATCCATTTTTATGGGACTATCGGGTAAAACTGTACGAATATATTTAATAAATTGTATAATTTTTCTTCTAAAACACATAATTTTTTCTTCAAGAAAACAAGGCGAGCTGCCATCTCTACAAAAAACAGTTACTTTGATAAAAGATCACAGAGACGAAGAATATAAGATAGCCAACAAAAAGGGGAAATTGGGGGCGCACTTAAGGAAATGGGAACAGATTGATGCGTTTCTTTGATTTTGTTTTTGTTTGGTGGTTTTTTTTGTTTTGTTTTGTTTTGTTTGGTTTTTGTTTTTGTTTTTGTTTTTTTTTGTTTGTTTAATGTTTTGTTTTCTTTGTTTGCTTTTTTTATGTACTCATTACGGACAGGCAAACCGGAACTGGATGCATGAATGGGTGTTGATAGTTTGGGGGAGGGAGGGGGGGGGGGGGGGGGTGCGAGAAGTTGGAGTGAGAATGAGTGAGTTGTGAGTGGTAGGAGAATGGGGAGGGGGGAGGGGAATGAGATGAGTGTCTAAGGGTGGGTTCGGGTGGGCTATGTATATCTTCCTCTAATTTTTTTTTTTTCTTTTCTTTTTTTTTTTTTTTTTTTATCTTATAAAGAATCGTTCAAGAAATGATGTATAATTTGAAATTTTTTTCTAAATGCATGTTCAATGATCGATATATAGTATTTTTTTTTTTCTTTCTAAAAAAGAGTCTTTGGTCTGTTATTCCGTGTATTTTGGAGGACCTTATATTGTTTAAAAGTATAATTGGTATTTGTAAACTTTGTTTAGTCCTTCTGTCTGAATATTATATAATATGATTAAATGTGATATTAATGTATCTTTTTCAAGACGATTACTTGAAACAAACAGTTCTTTTTATTACTACATGTATGAAGTATTACATGATAGAAAATAGTTATATCTATGTCTAACGGTTGATGCATTGTATTTTTTTTTCCTTTCATCGAAAAATAATTGTTTAATCATGTATAATTTCAGAGAATTCTATATATGTATTTCATTAAGTTTCCTTGTATATGCAAATTATTTTATATGTTACTTATGATTGTTTCTTGAAATGTAATTGACCTTGAGAGGAAGCAATAAATATCATTCAAAACAAAAAAAATGGACCCCCTTTTTTAAACTTTCTCCTTCTGCAGTATACAATTCTCTACAAATCTGGAAAAATTTACGAATCTGGCATGGATTTTAAATGTACAGTAGAGTTATTACGAACCCATCCCCTTCCTACACAGGTTCCCAGCCAGCCATGCACAGTTTTCACTAGTTTTGCGAGTTTTTGACTTTTTCCGCCACCTGAGGGCGCTGCTAGCTAGCACAAAAACGAGTGCATGGACCCCCCTTTTTTAAACTTTCTCCTTCTGCAGTATACAATTCTCTACAAATCTGGAAAAATTTACGAATCTGGCATGGATTTTAAATGTACAGTAGAGTTATTACGAGCCCATCCCCTTCCTACACAGGTTCCCAGCCAGCCATGCACAGTTTTCAGTAGTTTTGCGAGTTTTTGACTTTTTCCGCCACCTGAGGGCGCTGCTAGCACAGAAACGAGTGCATGGACCCCCCTTTTTTAAACTTTCTCCTTCTTTCTCTTCTGCAGTATACACAGTTTTCAGTAGTTTTGCGAGTTTTTGACTTTTTGCGCCACCTGAGGGCGCTGCTAGCACAAAAACGAGTGCATGGACCCCCCTTTTTTAAACTTTCTCCTTCTGCAGTATACAATTCTCTACAAATCTGGAAAAATTTACGAATCTGGCATGGATTTTAAATGTACAGTAGAGTTATTACGAGCCCATCCCCTTCCTACACAGGTTCCCAGCCAGCCATGCACAGTTTTCAGTAGTTTTGCGAGTTTTTGACTTTTTCCGCCACCTGAGGGCGCTGCTAGCACAGAAACGAGTGCATGGACCCCCCCCCCCTTTTTTTTAAACTTTCTCCTTCTTTCTCCTTCTGCAGTATACAATTCTCTACAAATCTGGAAAAATTTACGAATCTGACATGGATTTTGACAGAATAATGGGGATTTGTATACGACATTGCGAATTCTGAGGCCTATCAATGGCCAAAAACCTGCGTTGACGTCATTCTACCTGACACCCAATCATGGCACACTTCAGTGTCCCATAGAAAAAAAGTAAGCACATGGACCTATACTTTTCTATGCGTATTTGGGCTTCTCATGGACCAAAGTAACTGTGCAAAATTTGGTGAAACTGACATGGATTTGACTTTAACTGTGGAACGTCCTTAAACCCCCTCCTAGGGATTTTAAGCGTACGTGCGCACGGAATCCGATCCAATCATATTTTCTTTGAGCGCGCGCATGGGCAATGTGCGCTTATTTACGCCTATTTCAGTACGCTTGCGGAGGTTTAAACCATGGTTTAGGTTTAAACCGCCTTTTTATGAATATTTTTTTTTTTTTTTAAAGCTTTTTTTCCTTTATTCAGATTTTAAATACAAAATATATCACATCAAAAGTACAATTATAAAGAACATAATATTGCTACATCATACATTTCCTTACATTCTTTTTTACCAATAGTATTTTTAACACAGCTAAATAATTTTGTTATTTCATACATTATAGAAAATAATTCATTAATATACATGATAATATGAAAATTAATCAAATCACTATATAGAAATTAGGTAATCTGAATAAAGATTTTCTCATAAAGCAGAAAAGAAAAGGTGAAGGTACTATTTTAGACCCCCTAAATAAAGCAGTTTCAAAATTAAGACAGAGAATGAAAAGGCGCATTTATTTAAAAATTTCAATTTTTTGTTATTCTAAATTTTGTTGTCATAAATGTTATCACAAAATTCCTTTATTTTTTTAATCTCCATTCAGATTATCAATACAAAGAAAATACAAAGAAAATTGCACAGAACTAAAAATGTGACATTGTTTTTCATACATCATAAACCAATAAATATTTTTCATTGAACATATTCAATCTAAAACAGATAACAGAATTATGTAAAAATGTATATTATATTCCCTTTCTTTCACATTTTTTAAAAGGCCATTGTATTTTTACTTAACTAAGATCTTTAATACATTGTCACAACATCAAAGGAACATAATATTTCGTGCAATATACTTTGTGCTACATTCGTATTTCCCCAGACATATAATTATATTTGCATACAATGTAAAAAAAAAAAGAACTCATAGACAACAAATATACAATATGTTATAACGTTAATTAAATCAATACAGATTTGGCAGTCTGAATAAAGTGTTTTATGGAAACAAAAAAGAAAGGTGAAAACTTCAAGGCTCATGCACTGATAAAACGATTTTCTTTGGAGTTTCATAAATTATATCATTGTTTTTACTACGTCTATCTCTGTTATAAATGCTTTCATTACGATTATTATAATTGGTATTATTACGATTACTATAACTATTCTTATTGTTGTTATTATTATTATAACTTATTATTACTATTATTATTATTATTATTATTATTAATATTACTATTATCATCATATTCATTATGGTTATTATCATGTTATATCTTTATTACCCTCATTCGAAACATCAAGATAGTAAAATTTAACAGAATGACCATTCTCTTCTCCCATTTGTCACTAGTTAAAAGAAAAAAACAAACAAAAAACATACATATACAAATGAAGAAAAATCGAGAGAAGAAAAAAATTATGCAGAGTGGCCTTCTTTATTTTGCTCCCACAAAACATAAGTACCACTAGTACAATGGAAAATATGCAATCTAAATATGATATTCAAATACATTAAAAAATGAAATAAAAACAATGAAGGAGCTGCTTTAATACCCCTTATTATTTTTCGTTAAATGAAGAGTTATCAGATTATCATTTTGTAAAGAATAACCGACATACCATGTGTTTTCAAAAACCTATTTTTTGCTTCATTTATTTTAATGTTTTGTCTGAAATTATCCTGTTAAAAAATAAATGAAAACAAGCACTCAATGACTTGTAAATGGTTGGATCAGCGAAAAGGTAAAAAGGAGTGGGGAGGAGGAAAGACAAAAAATGATCAACAAAAACCTAAATTTTACGATCTTGAAGGGATGAAATGTTCCCATTTTTTATAATGTATTGTTAGTTTGTCCTTTATTCTTGCTTTTTCATATTCAATTTTTTGGGAGTTCTATATAGCCTTACAAATGTCTTTACAAGTTGGGAGCCTTCCGTGTTTACTTTTGTAAATCATATATTTGCCCATAATAAGTACGTGATTAACCAAAATATTATCTTTCAGATTTCCTCTGAAACCTAGGAATACATCAATCCATTGTATATTAAGTAGCTGAAACATTTTCAGTTCATTTCCCACCTCCTTCCATATATTTGATATTTGTTCACATTGATAGAAGATGTGAAAATACGTTTCTATATATTTTTTACAAAACGAACATAAATTTGACTGAGCAAATCCAAATGTATGTAATTTATCATTACAAAATATAATGCTATGTAAAAGTTTGTATTGAAATTCCCTTAACTTCCAATCTAAAGTGCAAAACCTGGGGACAGAAAAACATATGGCCACTACCGACTTATCCAGATTAAGAGCTAATACTTCTGGATGTTTAAAAGCAAAAGAATCTTGTATTGTACTAATGAAAATATTATATAACATTTTGGATGTCAGAGACTCCAGAGAATACACTTTTTTGTTAACGTTAAAGAAACTGATGGAATAGTCCAGATTATCGTTCAAAGTATCATCATTTTCTCTCTTCGCCTTCCAAGAAACTGGTAGCTTATGGTATATATCATTGAGCAGAAGTATATCATCTACATTTAAACCTTTCCTTATGAAATATTCCACTGAACTGATATCACCCTCTGTTATTAATCAAATGTTAACTTGAAAATTTTTTGCGTCGTATAGTTTTTCATTAAACCGAAAAGTCGTACCTGTAATAAGAGTATTATTGAATATTATTTGATTTTCGTTACGAGTTTCTTTGGCAATAAATTGTTTCTCTTGTAAATAATTCCAGATACTCAGAAATTCCATATAAATATCGGGTACCTTTATGTCAATTGAATTACAGTTGTAATTGCAAAGAAATATCATCCTGCCCCCTACCTTATGGAATATAAAATCAAAAAATTGTTTCCATTTCATGTCATTATTACCTATAAGAAGTCTCTTAATCCAAATTACCCTCTGAGCACAGACCATGTATTTAAAGTTCAACATTTTTAAACCCCCCATATCATAATTCCTATATAAAATGTTCCTTTTTATCTTATCGTGACCATTCCAAATGAAGTTAAAGCAGATCGCCTCTACTTCTTTGAATACCCATGACTGTACTGACATTATAGAAGATACATATAATAATTTAGAAATAGCAAAAACTTTAACTAATTGAATTTTCCCAAAAAGAGTAAGATGATCCCTTTGCTTCCACCACCCTAACAATCTTTTTATTTTGCTTAGAATTTCTTTTTAATTCATTGCTTCTTTCACATTAATGTCAAGATTAAAATATACCCCAAGTACTTTAACCAAAGAAACCATTTTACCCAAAGTAATATTGGGTAAAATATCTTCATTTCGACTAGCAGACCCCAAATCCATTATTTGTGTCTTATCCTTATTAATTTTCAGGCCAGATACCTGAGAGAAAAAATTCATTATTTTTTCTAAGATTTTCATATCTTCTATATCTTTTAGAAAAATAGAGCAATCGTCTGCATACATAACCAACTTAACTTCTATATTACCTATCGAAATACCTTTTAAATTTTGTTCTTTTCGAATAGCCAAAGCTAATGTTTCTATAATCAACAAAAATATATACGGAGACAACGGATCCCCTTGTCTTACGCCCCTACCTATTTCAAAATAACCTGTAGAATACCCTCCGTTCATGATACAACTGACGACATTATTATACAAAACTTCTATCCATCTACAGAAATGGGTGCCAAAACCATATTTTTTCATCAATGCTTTCATATATGAGTGTGAAACTGTGTCAAAAGCTTTCTCAAAATCAACAGTTACTAAAAACAATTGTACATTGTATGTCTTTGTGTAAAAAATAATATCATCAATAATTCTTACAGCTTCCCCAATATTTCTACCAGTAAGAAATCCTACTTGATGAACATGTATCACTTCTTCTAGTACCTTCTTTATTCTCTCAGCCAAAAGTTTCGACAATAGCTTATAGTCAACATTTAAAAGGGTAATTGGTCTGTACTTACGAATATATAAAGGATTTTTTCTTCTTTTTTTAATAATAGTTATAACGCCCTGTTTTTGAGTAGTTGACAATTCACCTTTCTCAAAAGATGTATTAAATGAATCTAAAACAAGGTCCCCTATATCATGCCAAAAAGTGCGATAAAATTCAACGGTCAGGCCATCATTCCCAGGAGATTTATTTAAAGACATTTTATTTAACACTGAAGTACATTCACCGATCGTAATTTTATCATCACATAATTTCTTACTAGCTTCACTTATTTTCAAAAGGGAGATGTCATGAAAATAACCTTCCGCCATATCAGTTCCATGATGTTCTAAATACAAGTTATGGTAAAAATGTCTTATTTCAGTCAAAATTTCTTTGGGGTCAGTTATTTCTTCATTTTTATCTTCTAATTTCAATTTATCTATAAACGTTTTTCTCTGATTTGATGCCAGTAATTGCTTGAAGTAATTTTCATTGATTTCAGTTTCTTCAAACCATTTTGCACGTGATCTTATCTTTAAACCAACAACTCTCTGATTGTAAATAGTTTTGAATTCATTTCTCTTTAATTCTAAGTTGTGTAAAGTATTATTATCTGAGGAACTCACCAGTAAATCTTCTAGCTTCTGAATATCTATCTGTAATTTTCTTAATTTTAATTTTTTCACGGATATTCATTTTAACAAAATCCCACAAGACCCTAGGGTCTGTAATATCCTTCTTTCCCTGATCAATACAATTTTTAATTTCTGCTCTTATATATTGAACATATTCTACGTCCAAGCAAAGGCTATTGTTGAATTTCCAGTAAGATGGACCTATATTCTTTAAAACTGTATCTCCCAAGAGCAAACATAGATGAATTGCTGAGTGATCAGGAGCAATGGAGGGTATAATATTGCACTCGGAAATTTTGTTCTGCAGTTCATTCGAAATTATCCAATAATCTAACCTACTTTGAATTAAAGGGTTATTTTGTCTGTAAGTATATTGAATCTTGTCCTGGTTTCTTTTCCTCCATATATCTAACACATCAAATCTTCCAAGGAAATCCTCGAATTCTAAATTAAAAGTGTGACCTCTAATGCTCCCTTTACTTGAAATGTTCAGATCAAAATTTCGAATCATATTAAAATCGCCACCAACTATCATGCGGGAGTTGTTCAGATTAAATTCATTTAAGCGAAGGATTAAATGATTAAGAAATTCTATTTGTTCCTGCTGTTTATCTCTAACGGGAAAATATACATTACCAAGAATGTATTTCATGTTTTGTACCCCAACCTCTAATAAAATGTACCTTCCGTCTGTATTACACTCGCTTCTTAATACCTTCAAATTCAATTTTTGTGAGAGTAGAATGCAAACTCCTCTGCTATGATTAGTTCAATGAATAAAAAACACTCCCCACTCCATTCCCTTCCCCACTCCATTCCCTTCCCCACTGATCCTCCACATCATTTGTGCTAACTCCACTTTACTATTATGTTCCTTTTGGTGACCTCTCTAAGGCCCTTCACATTCAAAGAAACTAAATTTAATACATTGTTTTTCGTATCCATCATGAAATTTTCACCTCACCTTGTATATGTACGGCCAATGCACCATTTTTGTCACCTTTCACCCTAACTTTTAAACACACAACAAAAACACAAAGGCAAAACATCACAACGCAGAAAGGAAAGACACAACATACACAAAACAGCGGACACTGCACAGATAATGAAGGGAACTGAAGGCCCATCGCAAGTAGCAAAAAACAAACAAACAACCCCCCTTTCCCCGGACCATTTGTGAAATTTGTTGCATTCAACCTGCTGTGTTTCATCCTTCTATACTTTATAATTACAGAGCTCTTTTTTTTTTCAGTTCCCACGAAAACTGTTTCTCTAGTGAAAATATTTCTGATTTAATTTTAGTTCAATTTTTGTTTCCCCTATAGCCATAATTACCTACTTACATTTTCTTACAATAATTATAGTTATCGCTTTTTTATTATTATTATTATCATCATTAATTATATTATTATTATCATTATCATTATTATTATTACTATTATTATATTTATCATTATTTATTCTACTACTACTTTCATCACGTTTTCATAATTGTCATCATTATCATCCTCATAATACTCATAATTTAGTTGAATACCTCAATCATTATATTCATAAGTGTGAAACCATATCCCACACGTGAAAGACATTCACAATGGATATATTACTATTTTCTGGCTCCTTAAATATATTTAACAGGATTTGATGCCATCTGAAAAAAAGTTTATTTTTCTTTCTTTTTTTTTTTGTCTTTTCGAAATTTGAAGCGAAAATAAAACAAAACACAAAACAAAACCAAAAAAAAAAACACAAACCCCAAATCCTTTCTTTTTCCATAGCTATTCATACAAAACGTGACAAAATATTTTTGGTAGCTATCTAGGTTTGAAACAAGCAAAAGATACGACTGCCTCTTCAATATGCCTCCGCTTGTATTCAGATAATTCCTGATCACCTACAAGTATAATATAGTTGATGCGCATTCATCAAATGGTTATTGCGAAATTGTGATTTAAAACACTAAAATCCTATATTACTAATTGACCTCTGACCTTTGACCTACTTACCCCAAAATCTAATCAGTTCATCTTTCTATGGGGATACATACTGGTACCAAGTTTGAAGTTCTCACCTCAGATAGTTCTTGAGATATCGCGGTAACGGTGCTAAAAACCAGTAATTCCATGTAATTTCATGTAAATTGACCTCTGTGACCTCTGAACTTTGACCTACCTACCCCAAAATCTATAAATCAGTTCCTCTTTCTATGGGATACATACTGGTACCAAGTTTGAAGTTCTTACCTCAAATAGTTGTTGAGATATCGCGGTAACGGTGCTAAAACCCAAGAATTTCATGTAATTTCATGTAAATTGACCTCTGTGACCTCTGACCTTTGACCTTCTTACCCCAAAATCTAATCGGTTCATCTTCGTATGGGGATACATACTAGTACCAAGTTTGAGGTTCCTACCTCAAATGATTCTTCAGATATCGCGGTAACGAGAAGTGGGACGGACGCACGGACGCACGGACGGACAACCCGAAAACATAATGCCTCCGGCACCCACCTTCGGTGGGCGGAAGCATTACAAAAAACCAAAGATTTTGCTTTCATTTGGTTTTTAATATTGTGTTTATATATAGACTTTCAGGAGATCATCTTGTTGTAAATATACACACCTATGAATCAGTTTATCTTTATAACAATATTCTTACATTGGGAATAAATACAAAACACCCACAAAACCCTGATATTATGTGGTGATCATGCTAATTCCATCTTTACTGCAATCCACAAATCATTATAGATGAAATGTTTTATCGTTAGAGCTGAACAAAATTCATCTAGAAAATGCATTATGAATATCAGAATCCTGCAAATCATAAGGGTGTCTTTCACTAAATAACGATCTTAAATGTCTTAAAGATGTTTACGTATTGGAAATGCTTTCCTTTCCCGACATTGTCTAATTTATAAAGATTCTGGAAAAACAGTTTTGGCTTCAAAACATCTCACTGTATACACTGATATGTTCAGTTACTATAAATAACTTGGGTTGAAAGTAGGTTCAGTAAACATGGTAAGTGTGTAGTATTTATCTGTAAGTAAGTTGACAAAACCAAATCCGAAGATCGCGTCTGAATTCATCTTTCTTGACACTCGAAGTTTTCTCAAAACTTGATTGGTTGTGGCTACGATTTGTTTGGAAAGGTCCGTGACAACGATAAAAGCTGTTCTAAAACTATGTCAGATTTTTGTTTACATTGTGTGATTCCTATGTTTACTCTGTTCTTTACCCATGCTTCAATGGTGAAGAAAACTATATTAGCTATTATTCCCAGACAATGATTTGGGTATCAAATGAGCTGATAAATTGAAACCTAACGTGGAGAAGGTTTACGGTTCACCATGTGTGTTGGTAGGAGGAAAGGGAAAAGGAAATTAGAAATGGATAGACGAGGAAGGATGACAAGAGAGAAAAGAAGAAATATTCTTTCGTGACAATGGGTGAAGTCCTGAAAAGGACTGTAGACCAGATGAGATGAGATGAGAAGACTTGGTTGATGATCGATGGATGAGCAGCGATGGATTGAGTAGCGAAGGTTTGAGTAGATGAGGCTTGAGTAGGAGGTTACTCGACGTTTCACTTTTCCCTTTCCTCCTACCAACGCACATGGTGAACCGTAAACCTTCTCCACGTTATAAGCTCCACCATGCAAACCTTCAAAGATCATCAAATTGAAACCTGTGTCACAATTGGCTATCCAATCCATAGTTAAACCACAACTTCAGACCAGAGTTCAAATCAAACCAGAGTCCAGAATACGTGCCATAATGTATAAATTCTCTTTAAATCTTATCTTACTCTGAAGCATACTTTTTAAAAAAATACATAGGAAAAGTAAAATAATAAAAACACTAGTAATTGCAAGCTTAGTAAGTAAAAACAATTAATTCCAAGCAGTCATATCCCTGTTTGGAAATAGGCTATTGTGTGCATGTTTTGGTCATTTCAGTGCCAAAACACATTATATGGACCACGAATACATACACTGTTTTACTTTTTAAAAAGACAAAAGTAGTGTAAAAAGTGGTTACAAGTAGAAGTGAAATATATTCTTTGACGTCTATTTTCTTTCAAAATAAACCTTTTCATAAAATACAAAGAGATTTTAATGTACAGGATAAATATTTTTCCTTAAGTGGTATAATCAACAGTTTATCTTTTTTTTTTGGAAAAACAAGAAGTTGTCCAAGCATCCGATCTATACATTTCATGTACTTCTCTAGCATAATATTATAATCAAATGAGTAACACCTTGAAATAAATAATCTCAAACAAAGCAAGGTGTATCAACAAGCACTCAAGTGATAAAGACACATCTCGTACAATTCCAATTTATACAAAATATGTTTCCATCATGTTCCATGGAGTACACTGAAATAGCGGTTTTATCCAGCTGTTTAAGATCTCGGCAGGACAGATCTAAAAATTCAAATGTCGGGATAGTGATCTTCATTCATAATCTCTTTGATATCTGAAGATGTTGACTTACAAAGCATGGCTATTATGCAAAGGCAGAAACAGCTGATGCCCATTCCATAAGTAAAAGTTTGTAAAGTAAATTTTCTATACCACATTTTACCAATATTTGTCATACATTCTTTCAATCTCCTCAGTGCAGAGATATTTTCCTTACCAAGTGTAAAAATGAAAATTAAGACAAACTGATGACTCATTACATGCAAGGTTAACATTCATAACCTCTTTGATATCTGAAGATATTGACTTACAAAGCATGGCTATTATGCAAAGGCAGAAACAGCTGATGCCCATTCCATAAGTAAAAGTTTGTAAAGTAAATTTTCTATACCACCTTTTACCAATATTTTTCATACATTCTTTCAATCTCATCAGTGCAGAGATATTTTCCTTACTAAGTGTAAAAATGAAAATTAAGACAAACTGATGACTCATTACATGCAAGGTTAACATTCGATGCATGTAAACAAATGCCATGAAATAATATTTCGATCCCATTTACACAGGTTTTGGAGACAAAATTACAGCACGCCATGGCGAAGAAGAAATCATTTCCTCTGTATCCCATCTGCAAAATTGTACCTATCGGCTATTTTTATACATGAGGTAATATTTTCACATTCCTCGTTTGATGTGCGCATTCCTCTGTAACAAAAGGTAAAGTGAATTTGTTAACTCGTTCATCATATCATTGTTTTACTTAAAAAAAAAAAAAAGTAGTGTAAAAAATGGTTACAAGTAGAAGTGAAATATTCTTTGACGTCTATTTTCTTTCAAAATAAACCTTTTCATGAAATACAAAGATTTTAATATACAGGATAAATATTTTTCCTTAAGTAGGATAATCAACAGTTTATCTTTTTTTTGGAAAAACAAGAAGTTGTCCAAACATCTGATCTGTACATTTTATGTACTTCTCTAACAGAATATTATAATCAAATGAGTTAACACCTTGAAATAAATAATCTCAAGCAAAGCAAGGTGTATCAGCAAGTACTCAAGTGATAAAGACACATCTCGTACAATTCCAATTTATACAGAATATGTGTCCATCATGATCCATGGAGTACACTGAAATAGCGATTATATCCAGCTGTGATCTCGGCAGGACAGATTTACAATTTCAACGGGATAGTGATCTTCATTCATAATCGCTTTGAAAATCTGAAGAGATTGATTTACAAAGCATGGCTATTATGCAAAGGCAGAAACAGCTGATGCCCATCCCATGTGTAAAAGTTTGTAAAGTAAATTTTCTATACCACCTTCCCCAATGTTTTTCATAATTTTTTTCAATCTCATCAGTGCAGAGATATTCTCCTTATAAAGTGTAAAATTGAAAACTAAGACAAATTGATGACTCATTACGTGCAATGTTAACAATCGATGCGTGGAAAGAAATGCCATGAAATAATGTTTCGATCCCATTTACATAATTTTTGGAGACAAAATTACAGCACGCCATGGCGAAGAAGAAAATCATTTCCCCTACATCCCATCTGCAAAATTGTACCCATCAGCCTGATGTGGGTAAATGAGATAATATTTCCACATTCCTCGTATTGATGTGCTCATTCCTCTGTAACAACTCGTAAAGTAAATTCGTTCTCTCGTTCATCATCTCCGCCTATAACTTCAGGATCAAATTTGATTAAAAATCTTTCAAAATCTCATCAGTGCGGAAATATTTCCCATATTGCATGTAGAGGCAAACACCAAAACAAACTGATTGCTCAACTCATACAATGTATCTAACATTAAGGTGTAGTAAATGGGTACCTGGTAGGAATTTATTCCTTGAAATGCTTTGAGCGCCTTATAGGGCAGCTCGGCTAAAGCCAGGGTAATATTGGAGCGCCTTGAGCACCATTGGTGGATACGAGCGCTATATAAATACCCAATATTATTATTATTATTGTATGAAATTTGGTAACAAGACTGCTTCGATCCGTTTTACACGGGTTTTCGGAACAAAATTTGAAAACAGTTTTATCCAATTACAACACGCCATGGCGCAGAAGATCCCTT
The DNA here is from genome assembly GCA_025617745.1 of Heliocidaris erythrogramma. Lineage (NCBI taxonomy): Eukaryota > Metazoa > Echinodermata > Echinoidea > Camarodonta > Echinometridae > Heliocidaris > Heliocidaris erythrogramma. The sequence continues at coordinate 47,100,969 of CM046860.1, read as the reverse complement.
TTCCCTACCTTCCAGCTGCAAATTTGTACCGATCAGCTTTATGCGGGTGGACTTGTTTTCATTTTTTCTCATTAGATATGCTTGTTGCTCCAACATAAATCTCTTTCTTTTGAGAGGTGCTGGTAGATCTGTAACGAAACGGGTGGTAGGTCGGGAAACAGCTTGACCTCCACGGGTCATTGGACGCATTCGGAATCTTTTCTCATACGCACTCAACACCAAATCTCTATCCATCATGGCTCCGAAGCGAACGATAATTGGGTCATGACCACGCCCATCCTGCTCGTTTCCCTGCGTATTAACGCGACGTGGTAGCCTATGGGCGTTTGCGATGAACATACCCTCAGATTCCTGTTTTGTGAAACCTAATTCCTCAATTGCATTTCTCACCACTTTAACCACTTTCTCATCTTTTTTTTTTCTCAATCCCATATACGAGTAAGTTCAGTTTACGATCGTGAAGCTCAAGAGCCATTATCATTTGTTTAAGGACGTTCCTCAGTTAAAGTCAAATCCATGTCAGTTTCACCAAATTTTGCACACAGTTACTTTGGTCCATGAGAAGCCCAAATATGCATAGAAAAGTATAGGTCCATGTGCTTACTTTTTTTCTATGGGACACTGAAGTGTGCCATGATTGGGTGTCAGGTAGAATGACGTCAACGCAGGTTTTTGGCCATTGATAGACCTCACAATTCGTAATGTCATATACAAATCCCCATTATTCTGTCAAAATCCATGTCAGATTCGTAAATTTTTCCAGATTTGTAGAGAATTGTATACTGCAAAAGGAGAAAGTAAAAAAAAAAAAAGGGGGGGGGGGGTCCATGCACACGTTTTTGTGCTAGCAGCACCCTTAGGTGGGGGAAAAAGTCAAAAACTCGCAAAACTAGTGAAAACTGTGCTGGGTGGGAACCTGTCTAGGAAGGTGTTGGGATCGAAATAACCCTACTGTACATTCCAAATCCATGCCAGATTTGTAAATTTTTCAAGATTTATAGAGCATTACATACTCTATTAGGAGAAAGTTTAAAAAAAGGGGGGGGGGGGTCCATGCACACGTTTTGTGCTAGCAGCACCCTTAGGTGGGGGAAAAAGTCAAAAACTCGCAAAACTAGTGAAAACTGTGCATGGCTGGCTGGGAACCTGTGTAGGAAGGGGATGGGTTCGTAATAACTCTACTGTACATTTAAAATCCATGCCAGATTCGTAAATTTTTCAAGATTTGTAGAGAATTACATACTACACTACTCAAAAAAAGTTAAGGACCACTTTTTAATGTGTGTATACAATTTTCAAACCGGGTGTTGTATTTCTAGAAATACCCGAATATGGCTGTCTTGAATCTCCTCAAACACCCTGTAACAATTTCACACATGGGTGGTTTCAGTTGTTGCATGATGTCTCTCGCATTATTGCATATCCTGAAAAGTGGGCCCATTGTGAAGTGGTACAAATGTGGATTCAAATGCATTTTCTGTCTTTAGTCTCTACAATCAACAAATTGCTGACAACAGCAATGCCAAGATACAGCTGTCCAGGATGCCATCAAACACAATGACATCAATTTCACACATGCAGTTCTTTCATGATGTCTCTGGCATCATTGCAGTGGGCCATAAGACAAGTGTCTTCCAAAGCATTTTCTGTCTTTAGTCTGTACAATCAACAACTTGCCTACAACAGCAATGCCAAGACACCACCTAAGTGAAACAGATGTAGCCAGAGCCCTAGGGATGCTGGAAGCTGGCCTCAGTCAGCGAAGAGTAGCCAGAATGATGGGACTGTCACACAGTGTCATTAGCAGAGCAAATCAAAGACACCGAGAGACAGGGCTATACTCCGAGAGACCCCGCAGTGGCCGACCAGTTTCGACAACCCCTAGAGATGATCGCTACTTGACGAATCTCAGCCTCCGCAACCGCTTTCACAGTGCACGCCGCCTCAACAATGACTTCGCTGCAGCAACTGGAGTGATTGTTTCCACTCAAACAATCCGTAACCGACTTCACAGAGCCAATATGCATGCCAGACGGCCAGCTCAGTGTGTCCCACTCACCCCTGCTCACAGAAGAATTCGTCTCAACTGGGCCCGGGAGCATGTCAGATGGACCAGACAGCAATGGCGTAGAGTTCTGTTCACAGATGAGAGCAGATTTTCCCTTGACCACAATGATGGACGTTCGAGAGTCTGGAGGCGACCAGGAGAGAGATTTGCAGACCCCTGTATTGCAGAACATGACCGTTATGGGGGAGGCAGCGTCATGGTGTGGGGAGGCATCACCTACGCCAACCGTACTCGTCTCTACGTGGTCCCAGGGGGAGCAATGACAGGAGTGAGGTACAGGGATGAGGTCCTTGAACCTATAGTGGTGCCATTTGCAGAAAATGTGGGACAAAACATCATTTTCATGGATGACAATGCCCGTGCCCACCGAGCTAGGGTGGTGACCGAGTTCCTTGAGGGCCAGGGGATTGAGCGTATGGAGTGGCCAGCGAGGTCCCCGGACTTAAACCCGATAGAGCACGTCTGGGACATGATGGGGAGGAGTCTCCAGCAGCTCGAAGCCCATCCACTTGGACTGCAGCAGCTGGGTGTGGCTCTGGAGGCTGCATGGGATGCACTGGACGTCAGAGACATCAATCGCCTCATCAGCTCCATGAGACAGCGCTGTGAAGCCGTTATTGCTGCAGGAGGTGGTCACACTCGTTACTGAACTGCCTGAAAGACACTCAGACATTCGTTTTTACCACTTCATGTCGGTAGCTGATACCCCTCGGGGCCCACTTTTCAGGATGTGCAGTGATGCGAGAGACATTGTGCAACAACTGAAACCACCCATGCGTGAAATTGATTACAGCGTGTTTAAGGACATTTAGGACAGTTGTACTAGGTATTTCCAGAAATAAAACACCTTGTATAAAATCTTTATGTACGTTTTAAAAAGTGGTCCTTAACTTTTTTTGAGTAGTGTATATTAGAAAGTTAAAAAAAGGGGGGTCCATTTTTTTTTTTTTTTGAATGATATTTTATTGCTCCCTCTCAAGATCAATATTACATTTCAAGAAACAATCATACGTCACAAATAAAATAATTTGCATATACAAGGAAACTTAATGAAAGACACTAATATCAGTAGAATTCTCTGACCTTATCTATGATTAAACAGGATTATTTTTTCGATGAAAGGAAAAAAAATACAATACATCAACCATTATACATAGATATATAACTATTTTCTTTCATGTAATACTTTATAGTAATAATAAAAAGAACTTTTGTTCCAAATAATCGTCTTGAGAAAGATACATTAATATCACATTAAATCATAATATATAATATTCAGACAAAAGAAATTAAAGAACAAAGATTACAAATACCAATTATACTTTTAAACAATATAAGGTCTTCCAAAATATATGGAATAACGGAACAAAGGCTCTTTTTAGAAAGAAAAAAAAAACTATATATCGATCATTGAACATGCATTTAGAAAAAATATCAAATTATACATTATTTCTTGAAACGATTCTTTATAAGATTAAAAAAAAAAAAAACTTAGAGGAAGATATACATGGCCCACCCGAACCCACCCTTAGACACTCATCTCATCCCCCCTTCCCCCTCACCATTCTCCTACCAATCACAACTCACTCGTTCTCACTCCCACTTCTTGCCCCCCCCCCCCCCCCCCCTCTCTCCTCCCCCAACATATCAACACCCATGCATGCATCCAGTTCCGGTTTGCCTGTCCATAATGAGAACATAAAAAAGCAACCAAAAAAAGCCAACAAAGAAAACAAAACAAAACAAAAACAAACGAAAACAAAATCAAAGAAACGCATCAATCTGTTCCCATTTCCTTAAGTGCGCCCCCAATTTCCCCTTTTTGTTAGCTATCTTATATTCTTCGTCTCTGTGATCTTTTATCAAAGTAACTGTTTTTTGTAGAGATGGCAGCTCGCCTTGTTTTCTTGAAGAAAAAATTATGTGTTTTAGAAGAAAAATTATACAATTTATTAAATATATTCGTACAGTTTTACCCGATAGTCCCATAAAATGGATTTCCAATCATTTATATTAATTTCTCTTAGATCTAGCTTTTTACTAATGTCCTGCCATAATTGTTTAACTTTAGGACATTCTAAAAACAAATGTTGGTATGTTTCAACTTGATGTTTACAAAATGAACATAGATTGTCCAACTCGAAACCAAATTGAAAGAGTCTCTTTTTCGTATATATAGCCCCATACAATAGTTTGTATTGAAACTCTCTTCGTTTATTAATTACAAATGCATTTTTCAGTCTTGTAAATATTTCTTTTAACATCCCAGTTCCAAAATCATGTTGAACATTTCCATCCGTTATCTTTAATGTATAATCTCTTTGAAACTGTTCAATAAAGTGATTATATAACCGTATAGACTTTAAATCGCTAAATTTTTGTATATCACCAAAAATCTTCAGATCTATTTGAAAATGTTCAGTATCCACATGTATAAAATCACTCTGTATCCATTCCAGTTCAATGACTGAAAATATTTTTTGAATCATGATCAGGCTGTCGGTGGTAAAACCTAAGTTATAAAAATAAGAGATCGGTTTAAAATTACCTCCAACGGTTATATCTGATGCTTTAAATATTCCTTTATGAAAAAGATCAGCATCAAAGATCATTTTATTTCGAAAAGAAATGCTTCTATTATTAAACATTATCGGATTGACTTTGTTCTTTTCGAAGTGTCTACATTCATCTATATCTTGCCAGGCTTTTAACATATCTAAATAAAACCTGGGTATACCATCTAAATTCATTTTTCTTCATGTCATAATTACAAAGAAATATACTTCGACCTCCTATCGATCTAAAAAAGTAATCAAATGTTAGTTTCCACCCTAAGTATTTTTCACCATACAACAGCCGTTTGATCCACATTATTCTTTGAGTCTTAATAAAAGTTTCGTAGTCAGTTACCGGAAGCCCACCTGCAGAATAATCTTGATATAATATTTTCCTTTTTATTCTATCTTTCCCACCCCAAATGAAATTAAAGGAAATCTTTTCAATTTCTTCAATGATACTATGTGGAACAGATATAAGAGAAGATACGTAATTTAATTTTGAATATACATACATTTTCAATAATTTGATTTTGCCATACATCGTAAGATCTCGTTGGCTCCACCAACCTATTAATCTTTTTATTTTACTTAATATCTCTTTGTAGTTTAAATCATCTTTTATTTTAGAATTACGTGAAAAATAAACTCCTAGGATTTTTATGTCTTGTACTCTATGTCCCAAAAAAGGTACACCGGGCATATCAATCGCTTCCCCCAACCAGATAAAATGTGTCTTATCCATATTTATTTTTAATCCACTTAATATCTCAAAGTCTTCGAAGACTTTCTTCACCCTATCAATTGACTTCATATCTTTAAGAAACAATGTAATATCATCCGCGTAAAGTACCTGCTTTATTTTTCCAGTATCAAACCGAATTCCTTCAATACTAGGGTCCTTTCGGATATAATGAGCAAGCAGCTCAATAGCTATTATAAATAAATAGGGGGACAAAGGGTCCCCTTGTCTTACCCCTCTTTTAACTTCAAAGTATCCAGTTGAGTGTCCCCCATTCATCACGCAGCTACTAACATCATTATAAAGAATTTTAACCCAAGAGCACAATACATTACCGAACCCAAAGGATTCCAATGCTTTGAACAGTAGTCTATGTGAAATACAGTCAAATGCTTTTTCGAAATCTACAGCGATAAGAAAACCTACAGGCTGATACAATGACTGAAAAAATACATCATCTATTAACCGCACTGCCTCCCCAATATTTCTCTCTTTAACATAACCCACCTGATCATAATAAATGATATCTCCTAATACCTCTTTTACCCTTTTAGCCAATACTTTTGAAAGGATCTTATAGTCAAGATTTAAAAGAGTTATTGGCCTGTAGTTTTTCATATACAAAGGATCTTTTCCCTCTTTCTCAATAAGTGTAATGACTCCCTGTCTCTGTGAATTGGATAAAACCTCAGTTTCGAAACTTTCATTAAATGCTTCCACTATATACTTCCCTAAGATTGGCCAAAATGTATAATAAAATTCAGCTGTAAAGCCATCATTGCCTGGTGACTTATTCCATTTCATTTCCTTAACAGCTTGATAGCATTCTTCGAATGTTATATGCCCTTCACAAAATGCTTTATTTTCTTCGCTTAGTTTGGGCAGTTCGCTTAAAAACATATCATTAATATCTTCTGTTATGTCGTTATTTTGACATGCATATAAATTCTTATAAAACTCCCCAATGATCTTTAAAATCCCTTTACTATCACGTATCATCTCATTATTGCTATTGTATATTTCCTTGATCACACTTTTCCTTTTATTCGACTTTAATAATTGTTCAAAATATTGAGAATTTCTTTCTCCTTCTTCAGACCATTCTGCCCTCGATCGTACCTTTAAGCCTTGACGAGAATAGTCAAAAAGCTTTTCCAGTTCATTTTTTTTCAAGTCTAGTTCTTCCTGAATGTTATTTTGCAAATTAAACGTCAATCGATATTCTAAGTCTTTAATTTCTTTTTCCAATATTTCAACTTTTGCTTTCCTGAGTTTTGCTTTTCCAAGGGAAAACTTCATAATATATTCCCGTAGTTTCATTTTCATAAAATTCCAAAATTTGATTTTACTATTTATTTGACCCAGCCACGTTTCCTCTATTTCACTAATCTTATTTTTTGCCCCATCGACAAAATCCTTGTCATAACATAGACTACTATTAAACTTCCAATATGATTTACCAAAAATGAAATTATCGACCAAATTTGTAACTTCTACTCTAACACCAGCGTGGTCAGGTGTGATAGAGGGCAGAATTTCAGATTCCCTTACGACTTTTTCTAATTTGGATGATATAAAAATATAATCTAATCTGCTCTGCACCAATGGCTGCTTCTGTCTAAAGGTAAATTCTCTTTTATAAGGATGATGCTTGCGCCAAACATCAATTAAATCAAACTTATCAAGAAACTCTCCCAACAAGTCTCTATATTTGCTATTTGAAATATTACTCGCCCCCATATAATCTAAATTATAATTCATAGTTATATTGAAATCTCCCCCAATTATAAGGGAATACTCTTGACTGAATACAGAAGATATCATCCTATCCAGATTAGACAGAAAATCAACTTGGGCCTTTTCTTTATCTTTTGTAGGAAAATATACGCATCCCAATATCAATTTTTCGCTTTGGCATTTACCTTGTATTATAATGTATCTTCCTTCCTTGTCTTTTATGATTTTTTCCATCACAAAGCCCGTGTTTGGTTTCAACATCACAATAACTCCCCTACTGTGATTACTACCGTTACTAAAAACCATTGCCCCTTCCCAATCCCTTTTCCAACAGCCTTCAATGTCTTCTGTACTGAAAGTTTCCTGCAAGAATATTATATTTCCCGACATTTTACACCACTGGAAAATTTTCCTCCTTTTAACCATATCTCTCAGTCCTCGAACGTTGATCGAGACTACTTTTAAATTATTCACCATTGAAAACAATAAAAATTAAACTGTGACAAAAAGCTCGGAACAGAATTGTGTAACATTGCGCCAATTTCTCGGTAAATGGGAAGAATGATGCATTTTTAAATACAGAAAAAACAATTGTCAATTGAAGTTGGAAGTAAGACAAGTACAGAACAATTCCGGAACTAGAAAACATGCCACACGTCACAAAGTCTCTCCGCCTACAGACTGAACAAAGAAAACATACCAAGAATAGACGTGTCTAAAACAAAATTCCTTTTCCACATCTTTGACCCTAGTAATTACGCGTAATCAAGTCCCCCCTCCTCCCTCACATACAGACCAAAGATAAACAGAGTTCGAAACGGATAAGCTTATATAGCAATTAAAAAGGAAAAATCAACATTCAGTATTCATTCATACACCCAGAGTGCATTGAGCCAGAATACGCCATTACTCACTCCATAAGTAAGCTGTGCCCGCAATTTACAAGTATTGAACCTTATATTGTATCTATCTCGAGTACAACCCAAACATCCCTTCATTTGGTTAAACCTAGCTCCCTCATAATTGACAAAGCTCAATGTTAATACTATAGAATAAAGCTATTTTCACGGCGGATACAAAATTCCACACCCCGCTCATGAGGGACAAATATTATAAAACCAAGCCTTTAACCACGGTGGATACAACTACCACGCCCTTTTCATGAGCAAATACTATGCTTAGATATTGGTTATAGCCTCAGGGAAGTATGTTGTAGAGCTGATCAGGAGCTGGATGTCCCGAGTCCTCCCTCACTGCTCGATACAAAGCTTCCCCTCAACTACCACACAATATGAGTGGACTAATAGTAGGTCCAATATATATACCTACATATATACGCACATACACACAGACAGTATATATAACAATAGTGTGCAATCACCTCATTTACAGGGGCATCAATCATTTACAAATAAATTTCTGTCTTTGCCCATACATGTATCCCACAGATTACATAACACTCTTGTTTGAGTGTAAGACAGTCTGAACTGAGTGAACATTGTCAATAACAATACCATTCACAGCTAGTTTTTTGATGACCTACAACATTTTTTTTTTTTTGAATAATATTTTTTATTGCTTCCTCTCAAGAACATATTACATTTCAAGAAACAATCATGATAAGTCACATATAAAATAATTTGCATATACAAAAGAAACTTAATAAAATACATTAATACCAGTAAAAATTATAAAATTCTCTGAAATTATCCATAATTATTTTTCGATGAAAAGAAAATACAATGCATCAATCGTTGGACATAGATATATAACTATTTTCTTTCATATAATATAGTATAGTAATAATAAAGAGCTTTTTCTTTCAAGTAATATATTATTCCTTCGTCTTGAAAGATACATGAATATAACATTAAATCATAATACAGTGTATATAATATTCAGACAAAAAGGAACTAAAGAATAGAGTTTACATAGACCAATTATACTTTTAAACAATATAAGGTCTTCTTAAAATCGGAATAACAGAACAAAAGCTCCTTTTTTTTAGAAAGAAAACAAATACAATGTATCGATCATTGAACATGCATTTAGAAAAAAAAAATATCAATTATACATGATTTCTTGAAACGATTCTTTATTTAAAAAAGATTTAAAAAACTTAGAGGAAGATATACATGGCCCACCCAAACTCACCCTTACACACTCATCTCATCCACCCAACCCTTCCCCCTCATCATTCTCCTACCAATCACACACACACTCATTCTCACTCCCACTTCTCGCACCCCCCCCCCGCCTTCTCCCTCCCCCAACATACGAACACCCATGCATGCATCCAGTTCCGGTTTGCCTGTCCGTAATGAGTACATAAGAAAAGCAAACAAACAAAACAAAACATAACCAACAAACAAAAAAACAACAACACAAAAGCAAACGAAAACAAAATCAAAGAAACGCATCAATCTGTTCCCATTTCCTTAAGTGCACCCCCAATTTCCCCTTTTTGTTGGCTATCTTATATTCTTCGTCTCTGTGATCTTTTATCCAAGTAACTGTTTTCCGTAGAGATGGCAGCTCGCCTTGTTTTCTTGAAGAAAAAATTATGTATTTGACAAGAAAAATTACACAATTTATTAAATATATTCGTACCGTTTTACCAGATAGTCCCGTAAAAATGGATTTCCAATCATTTATATTAATTTCTCTTAGATGCAGCTTTTTACTAATGTCCTGCCATAATTGTTTAACTTTAGGGCATTCTAAAAACAAATGTTGGTATGTTTCAACTTGATTTTTACAAAAGGAACATAGATTATCCAACTCAAAACCAAATTGAAAGAGTCTTTGTTTCGTATATATAGCCCCATGCAATAATTTGTATTGAAACTCCCTTTGTTTATTAATAACAAATGCATTTTTCAGTCTTGTAAATATTTCTTTTAACATCCCAGTTCCAAAATCATGTTGAACATTTCCATCCGTAACCTTTAATGTATACTCTCTTTGAAATTGTTCAATAAAGTGATTATATAACCGTACAGACTTTAAATCGCTAAATTTTTGTATATGACCAAAGATCTTCAGATCTATTTAAAAATGTTCAGTATCCACATGTATAAAATCACTCTGTATCCATTCCTGTTCAATGACTGAAAATATTTTTTGAATCCTGATCAGGCTGTCGGTGGTAAAACCTAAGTTATAAAAATAAGAGATTGGTTTAAAATTACCTCCAACGGTTATATCTGATGCTTTAAATATTCCTTTATAAAAAAGATCAGCATCAAAGATCATTTTATTTCGAAAACAAATACTTCTATTGTTGAAAATTATCGGATTGACCATGTTCTTTTCGAAGTGTCTACATTCATCTATATCTTGCCATGCTTTTAACATATCTAAATAAAACATGGGAATACCATTTAAATTCATTTTCTTCATATCATAATTACAAAGAAATATATTTCGACCTCCAATCGATCTAAAAAAGTAATCAAATGTTAGTTTCCACCCTAAATATTTTTCACCGTACAACAGCCGTTTGATCCACATTATTCTTTGAGTCTTAATAAAAGTTTTGTAGTCAGTTACCCGAAGCCCCCCTGCAGAATAATCTTGATATAATATTTTCCTTTTTATTCTATCTTTCCCACCCCAAATGAAATTAAAGGAAATTTTTTCAATTTCTTCAAGGATACTATGTGGAACAGATATAAGAGAAGAAACGTAATTTAATTTTGAATATACATACATTTTCAATAATTTGATTTTGCCGTACGTCGTAAGATCTCGTTGGCTCCACCAACCTATTAATCTTTTTATTTTACTTAATATCTCTTTGTAGTTTAAATCATCTTTTATTTTCGAATTACGTGAAAAATAAACTCCTAGGATTTTTATGTCTTGTACTCTATGTCCCAAAAAAGGTAAACCGGGCATATCAATCGCTTCCCCCAACCAGATAAAATTTGTCTTATCCATATTTATTTTTAATCCACTTAATTTCTCAAAGTCTTCGAAGACTTTTTTCACTCTATCAATTGACTTCATATCTTTAAGAAACAATGTTATATCATCGGCGTAAAGTACCTGCTTTATTTTTCCAGTATCAAACCGAATTCCTTCAATACAAGGGTCCTTTCGGATATAATGAGCAAGCAGCTCAATAGCTAATATAAATAAATAGGGGGACAAAGGGTCCCCTTGTCTTACCCCTCTTTTAACTTTAAAGTATCCAGTTGAGTGTCCCCCGTTCATCACGCAGCTACTAACATCATTATAAAGAATTTTAACCCAAGAGCACAATACATTACCGAACCCAAAAGATTCCAATGCTTTGAACAGTAGTCTATGTGAAATACAGTCAAATGCTTTTTCAAAATCTACAGCGATAAGAAAACCTACAGGTTGATACAATGACTGAAAAAACACATCATCTATTAAACGCACTGCCTCTCCAATATTTCTCTCTTTAACATAGCCCACCTGATCGTAATGAATGATATCTCCTAAAACCTCTTTTACCCTTTTAGCCAACACTTTTGACAGAATTTTATAGTCAAGATTTAGAAGAGTTATTGGCCTATAGTTTTTCATATACAAAGGATCTTTTCCCTCTTTCTCAATAAGTGTAATGACTCCCTGTCTCTGTGAATTGGATAACACCTCAGTTTCGAAACTCTCATTAAATGCTTCCACTATATACTTCCCTAAGATTGGCCAAAATGTATAATAGAATTCAGCTGTAAAGCCATCATTGCCTGGCGACTTATTCCATTTCATTTCCTTAACAGCTTGATAGCATTCTTCGAATGTTATATGCCCTTCACAAAATGCTTTATTTTCTTCGCTTAGTTTGGGCAGTTCGCTTAAAAACATATTATCAATATCTTCTGTTATGTCCTTATCTTGACATTCATATAAATTCTTATAAAACTCCCCAATGATCTTTAAAATTTCTTTCCTATCCCGTATCACCTCATTATTGCTATTATATATTTCCTTCATCACACTTTTTCTTTTATTCGACTTTAATAATTGTTCAAAAAATTGAGAATTTCTTTCTCCTTCTTCAGACCATTCTGCCCTCGATCGTACCTTCAAGCCTTGACGAGAGTAGTCAAAAAGCTTTTCCAGTTCATTTTTTTTCAAGTCTAGTTCTTCCTGAATATTACTTTGGAAATTAAACGTCAATCGATATTCTAAGTCTTTAATTTCTTTTTCCAATGTTTCAACTTTTGCTTTCCTAAGTTTTGCTTTTTCCCGGGAAAACTTCATAATATATTCCCGTAGTTTCATTTTCATAAAATCCCAAAATTTGATTTTACTATTTATTTGACCCAGCCACGTTTCCTCTATTTCAATAATCTTATTTTTTACCCCATCGACAAAATCCTTGTCATAACATAGACTACTATTGAACTTCCAATATGATTTACCAAAAATGAAATTATCGACCAAATTTGTAACTTCTACTCTAACACCAGCGTGATCAGGTGTGATAGAGGGCAGAATTTCGGATTTCCTTACGGCTTTTTCTAATTTTGATGATATAAAAATATAATCTAATCTGCTCTGCACCAATGGCTGCTTCTGTCTAAAGGTAAATTCTCTTTTATTAGGATGATGCTTACGCCAAACATCGATTAAATCAAACTTATCAAGAAACTCTTCCAACAAGTCTCTATATTTGCTATTTGAAATATTACTCGCCCCCATATAATCTAAATTATAATTCATAGTGATATTGAAATCTCCCCCAATTATAAGGGAATACTCTTGACTGAATACAGAAGATACCATCCTATTCAGATTAGACAGAAAATCAACTTGGGCCTTTTCTTTATTTTTTGTAGGAAAATATACATTTCCTAATATCAATTTTTCGCTTTGGCATTTACCTTGTATTATAATGTATCTTCCTTCCTTATCTTTTATAATATTTTCCATCACAAAGCCCGTGTTTGGTTTCAACATCACAATAACTCCCCTACTGTGATTACTACCGTTATTAAAAACCACTGTCCCTTCCCAATCCTTTTTCCAACTGCCTTCAATGTCTTCTGTACTGAAAGTTTCCTGCAAGAATATTATGTTTCCCGACATTTTACACCACTGGAAAATTTTCCTTCTTTTAACTGTATCTCTCAGTCCTCGAACATTGATCGAGACTACTTTTAAATTATTCACCATTGAAAACTCTAAATCTTAAACTGTGACAAAAAGCTAAGAACAGAATTGTGTAGTATTGCGACAATATCTCAGTAAATGGGAAGAATGATGCATTTTTAAATACAGAAAAAACAATTGTCAATTGAAGTTGGAAATAAGACAAATACAGACGGATTTCGGAACTAGAAAACATGCCACACGTCACAAATTCTCTCCCTTTAGAAAACCAGATTATGCAAAACAAAAGCAGTCTCTTGCTACAAGAGAAAGAAAGAAAATCGAACTGCATAATCCGGACGAGGACCCACTTTCCCCGTATAGTATACATTTCATTAACTACATAATGATTTTTTTTTTAAATGTGAGAAGAGTAAAGATGGAAAAAAAAAAAAAAAAACAAAAAAAACAATCCAACTCTCTGTCTTTCTTAGAAAATACACAAAAGTACAGAAGCTTTCCAAAGAAAATAATTTTTACACTATTCACTGTCCAAGCGATGTCTCAGAATTGATTAAAAAAAACTGTTTTACAGTCTAAGGAGCTTCAAAAGGCCTTTAGAGACAAAACGATTCATCCAACTACCACTGCACTTCATTATTCTGCATGGATGCCTGGCTATATCCGTAAAACATCAATGAAAACATGATAGCAATGGTGAAACGAATAAGCAAAAAGTATCTCATCGCTTTTAAGTGAGCTGGAACATTCCTTATGAAAAAAAAAAAAAAAAAAAAGGCCTCATCTGATGCAGTGAGGTAATTGGAAAGCCGCTTTGTTTACACATCATAATTGTGAAGGCAAATCCTCCTTATCAATCTAAGAAATTCCCGAATCTTCAATTAATACTACATTTAACCCTCTGCATTGTCTCAAATTCTATGCCTTCCATTTGTAGAGCTCGACAAAAAAAATACCAATGGTTAAACGTATCTCATTTATATTGTAGGAAAGAATTCGTATTGTATATGGTCTTTATCATTTTTAAACATACAATCACTCTCGGCCAATGTGAATTGATACATTTCCCGCCAAATTTCTCCACAATTGAAACTGGTCTTAATTATTTGACCATGATTAACTTGAATAACAATGATATAGTGAATAACATGATGATTATTTATATGACCCTCGACGAGTGAAGCCTATGTTATTGTGATCAAGCACAAGTATTCAGCTGAATGCAAATTCTGACAAGCAAAGTGCCACTGGTTTCTTTGTAAAACAGTTTTAAGTGTATATAAAACGTCGTGCATAATCATGAGTGAAGAGCACTGCATTTGAACCAGACAGCCATAAAAAGAAACCGTTTAGGCATACAATGAAGAAAATGTTCCAACTATATATCATCGTTAATGATAGACTATGGATTTTATAAATCTGAAGAATGTCAAAACCTTCAACACAAAGGGACCTAAATCTATCCCTGCAGACTGTCTTGTTCCACGCAAAGCTCTGACATTCAATTAAAAGCAGTCTGTCTCTCTGCAAATCATTGTTGTACAATAAATATATATCAATAATAGAAGATTAGGAATATTTGCATGAGAAACAGATAGCCCCCGAAATTCCACAGTCCTTCACAAGAACAAAGTCACAGCAAACGGATCATACAGTACCAGTCAGCACTCACCGACCACACCCCAACACTATTCAGCCCAGAACAATAGATTTCGTCCAATAATCCCATTGTTCCGGCCTGAACAGCGCCAAAGTGCAGCCAATGAATGCCGACCGGCACTGTACATACATTGCAACTATTCCAACAATGATCCTCAATTAAAGGCAGACTATTTCACTACTATGAATCTGAGGTATTTCAAATCCATAATTAAAAGCCTTTCCCGCCCTATTTCTTGACATTTAAAAGTGTCCTGGATCAACATAAGGATATTAGTTGTCCATGAATAATTTGAGTAATAATGATGCAGTAAATAACATGCTGTGAATACATCAAAGTAGAAAATCATGAATGAAGAACATTTGCTAAAGAAGCAGACAGCCGTAAAATTCCAAAATCTCTTTCAGAAATCGTTTGTGCATACATTGAAGGAATGTTCCAAACTATACGTTCCTCGAAAGAAACATTTCGTATAACCCAACTTAATGAAAGACTCTTATATAATTATTTTGAGATATTTCAGAACCATTGAAAGAAGAAGAAAAAAAAAGAGCCAGCCGTGGTATTGATGTCACGAGTCATATGGCTTAACTTTTCATAACCTAAGCTCAGCATAATAACAAATTAATATAGACATAGAATAAGTGGCATTCTTTCTAATCTAACCAATGCCAATAAATTACTAAGACATTAAAAAAACTCACTCTAATCAACGTGAGGTTGGTTGGTTTCTCTTTGTATTGCAGATATTTTAAAAGCAACTTAGAAAAATTCAGAACGGTGCTTATTTTTTTAATTTTTTTTTTATTTAGAGACCCATTATACATGTGGATCACTTCAATTGTTCTCGAAAAAAAAAAAAATCAAGTTTGTACCTGAATGTTGACACGATATTTCGAGACTTCAAAAGCTTCGAGCTTCGAGCTTCGAGCTACGAGCTTCGAGCTACGAGCTTCGAGCTTCGAGCATTTAAAAAAAAAAAAAATCCAAGTTTGTACCTGAATGTTGACACGATATTTCGAGACTTCAAAAGCTTCGAGCTTCGAGCTTCGAGCTTCGAGCTACGAGCTACGCGCTTCGAGCTACGAGCTTCGAGCTTCGAGCTTTTAAAAAAAAAATCAAGTTTGTACCTGAATGTTGACACGATATTTCGAGCCTTCAAAAGCTTCGAGATTCGAGCTTCGAGCTTCGAGCTTCGAGCTTTTTAAACGTCAACTTGTCTTCCCATGTTTCGATTTCTTTGGAACTCCTCAAATAGTGCATTTTGCTCACCTATGGGGATATGCTTCCGATCAACGTATAGCTTCCTTGGTTCTGTTCTTGAAAAGAACGCCTTCTTCCCTGCGGCTTTCGCTGCGTGTAGAAGTCGGAACTGGGGTTTACGCGCCTCGCGGACCGCCTTTGGTAGGTCGTCAGTTATAACCATTCTGGTACCTTTCAAATGACGTGCTTTGCCCAAAATTTTCTCTTTGTCGTTGTATCTCAGCAATCTAGCCTTGATCGGGCGTGGTTGAGATGATGAGAAACATCGATGTACTCGCTGAAATTCAATATCCTCTATCTCCTTCTCACTAAATTTCAGCTTCTCCTTGAAGAAATCTCCAATCACCTTTCGTATGTCTTCTGGCTCTTCTCGACTACCTTTTTCTGGTATCCCCAGAAAAACTAAATTTTCCCTCGCCGCGTAAATATTGAGCTTCTCCGACTCACTCAAAAGGTACTTGATCCTTTCGTCGAACTTGTTTTCCATCCTAGGTATCATTTCAGACTTTATCTTTTCAGTTTCACTTGCATTAAATGACACCGAATTCACGATTTCCGTCAATGTGGATTCCACTTTAATGACACGAGCATTAATTTCCCTCCACTGGACTTCCATGTTCTTTTCTAGACTGTCTAATCTAGCATGAATTCTAGAGAAATTCTCCATCATCAAATCTTTCAAGGACTCTTCCCCAGCCTCATCCTGCTTGGCCCCCTTGGCCCCGCTGGGCCCCGCCAGGCCAGGGCTGTTAGAAGGCCTAAGTCTCTTCTTTCCGTCTCGTCCGTCTCTGCTCATCGCTAATCCCTTCTCGAGTTAACACAAAGTCAATGCAAATTCAATACATAATTGAGGAGAGGGGTCCAAATAGGTGTTCACTCGTCGATAGTCATGCGAGAACATGCACTCGTTTTTGTGCTAGCAGCGCCCTCAGTTGGCGGAAAAATTCAAAAACTCGCAAAACTAGTGAAAGTTGTGCATGGCAGGGTGGGAACCTGTCTAGGAAGGGGATGGGATCGAAATAACTCTACTTTACATTTAAAATCCATGCCAGATTTCTAAATTTTTCAAGATTTGTAGAGAATTACATACTATATTAGGAGAAAGTTTAAAAAAGGGGGTCCATGCACTCGTTTTTGTCCTAGCAGCGCCCTCCCCTTACAAAAATTTTCTGTGGTATACCACACAACGTTACCACAGGATATACCATAGGATATACCATAGGAAAATTCCTGTGGTATACCACAGAAAATTCCTGTGTTTTTTGGGGACATTTACCACATAGAAGTACCACACATAAATACCACACGGGATTACCACATATAAAATACCACAAGAAAAATACCCATGGAATTCACCTGTGGATCTTGTGGTATTTTGGGACGTATACCACAGAACCCCAGGCCCATTACCACATGTTAATACCACAAAACAATACCACAAAGCAATACCGCATGCCAGTACCACACAGCAATACATGTGGTATTTTGGGACATATACCACACAAATCACGTCAATACCACATGGCTGTACCACACAACAGTACCACATGGCTGTACCACATGGCTGTACCACACAGCAGTACCACATGTCTGTACCACACAGCAATACATGTGGTATTTTGGGACATATACCACACAAATCACGTCAATACCACATGGCTGTACCACATAGCAGTACCACATGGCTGTACCACATAGCAGTACCACATAGCTGTACCACACAGCAATACCACATAGCAGTACCACATAGCAGTACCACATGGCTGTACCACATGGATGTACCACACAGCAGTACCACATGGCTGTACCACACAGCAATACATGTGGTATTTTGGGACATATACCACACAAATCACGTCAATACCACATGGCTGTACCACACAACAGTACCACATGGCTGTACCACATGGCTGTACCACACAGCAGTACCACATGTCTGTACCACACAGCAATACATGTGGTATTTTGGGACATATACCACACAAATCACGTCAATACCACATGGCTGTACCACATAGCAGTACCACATGGCTGTACCACATAGCAGTACCACATAGCTGTACCACACAGCAATACCACATAGCAGTACCACATGGCTGTACCACATAGCAGTACCACATGGCTGTACCACATGGATGTACCACACAGCAGTACCACATGGCTGTACCACACAGCAATACATGTGGTATTTTGGGACATATACCACACAAATCACGTCAATACCACATGGCTGTACCACATAGCAGTACCACATGGCTGTACCACATAGCAGTACCACATGGCTGTACCACACAGCAGTACCACATGGCTGTACCACACAGCAGTACCACAAAGCTGTACCACATAGCAATTCCTGTGGTATACCATAGGGCAATACCACAGATGTTTACCACATACCGCATAGCAGTACCGAAAACCAGTACCACACAGATGTACCACACAGCAATACCTGAGTTCATCTTTGGACATAGGCCAATACCACAGAGAAGTACCACACAAAAATACCATACTGAATATGAGAGTACCACACAGCTACACTCATATGGTATTACTATGTGGTACTCCCTTGTGGTATTGCTTTGCGGTACTCCTCTGTAGTATTGCTGTGTGGTACTTCTCTGTGGTATTTCTGTAGTATTACCCTGTGGTATTGCTCTGCAGTTTCCCCTGTGGTATTACTGTGTGCTACTCATCTGTGGTATTGCTGTGTGGTACTCGTCTGTGGTATTGCTGTGAGGTACTCCTGTGGTACTGCTATTTGGTATTCCCCTGTGGTATAGCTGTATGGTACTCCACTGTGGTATAGCTGTGTGGTACTCCTCTGTGGTAAAGCTCTGTGGTACTCCTATGTGGTATTGCTGTGTGGAAATCTTGTGCCGGTGTCAATATGTGATACTCTGTGGTATCGCTCTGTCATACTACTGTGTGGGTTTTCTGTTTGGTACTGATGCATGCTACTGGTGTGCGGTTTTGCCAAGTACAGTGCCTGTCACAATTCTTCTTCTACCTGTTAACCTGCAAAAGCTTATCACAATAGGATCACAGTGGGATCACCGGACCATATCTATTGAATTCAGCGCTTGCAGGTTAACAGGTAGAAGAATTGTGACTTGCACTGTATTACCACATTCACAAAATAATTCACCATCAAGCATGATCCCATCAGAATACTACAGACCAACACGTTTTACTACATATAATGAAAGTGGAAATTGCAAGTTAAGGGAACAAATTCCTTCACTTTTAATAAAAGGAAATATACATATATAAACTGCTACGTGTATACTGATATTTAAACTCTGCACAACTTGTAAGTCCCTCAAGCATTTGCAGATATTCTCTCTCTATAAAAAAAGAAATAGGAAAAGTATATAAACTTTGCTGGTAATCTGATATACACTTACAAATTCTTGAGGAACTTAAGTTTCATTTAAGATAGATATATAATAAAAACATGTCGCCATGCAATAAATACAGAGTGTACCTGAATAAATATTTGTGTGGTACACACTCTCAAGGTAAAAGGCAGGTAAAGTATTGAAGTAAAATTGACCCGTAACTGTAAAGAAATTAACTTTGAAACACTAGTAACATATGATTCAAATCCCTGAACAGATACTACATGGAAAAAAGGGAGGCAGTATTGAGTTGATTCAGGAATGAGAAAAAAAAGCTCCAAGAATGAATGTAGCACTAAAACCTGACTTCAGAAGACATTGAAGTTCAACATTTGTTGAGGAGCTCCCCTTTTGGCATCTTACACCTACATGAAATTATGCTCGATGAGTAGTTGAGAACTACCAAAGTCCTCTGCAAATTTTCCCATTTGGAGGCCAGTTCCAGGCTCCCATGTTACAGTTTGATTTAATGATTATATTGAAAGTTGAATAGTACAGTTCATGAATACCGCCATAATACTTTTGAAACATTCTTTTTTTTTCTGTCCGAAAAGATGCATAAGACTTGAATGAAATAAGTCATGAGTACAAAACTCTCTAGCTAGCATGTGTGAAGAACATTCTTCAAAAGCTCATTGTACCAAGAATTCTTGGTACAATGAGCTTATGAAGAGACCATTGTGAATTTTGAAGAGCGACAGTTTCTTTTGATGTGTGCTCACTCATAAACTTGGTCAAATAAAATGTTCTTCACACACGCTCACTAGAGAGTTGAGGGACATTGCAAAATTTTGTTACTGGTCATTTCTCAGTTAAAAATGCTACTTTCATGAGGACAGCAGTTACATTCCTATGAATGGACATGACTATAATCTAAAAAATACACAACTAACACATATCTGAAATATTGTCTCTTGTTTAGAAGAACACAGTTTTCCTCTTGATTACAATTTTGAAAGAATGCACAAGTGGCTAATTGTTAAGTATAACAAGTACAAGTATAACATGTACATTATCAGTCTCCTCTTCTCATGATCAAGGATACTGCAGGGCTCTGAGTAAGAGTAAAGTCTTCAATAGTATTTCTGTTTTTTAAATGTCACCTACATTATTGTTTCAGTTTCATGTTCAAAAGTGAGGATTTCCCAAAGATATTGCCCTATTCTTATGATACATGTATTTTCATAACTATGCAAATTTCATACATTGCCCCAACAGAATACATTTTTAAAATCATTTTTGTAATCTGACTTCCAAGTCCACTTTTTTGAGGAGACAAGTAAAAAGTAAATTAAAAAAGGCTTGTCAAATAGATAAGACATTTACATTATGACTTGACATTATCTCAGAAATTTAAAGTGTCATTATAAAGACTAGCAAATGATAAGTTAATCTTATATGAATGATTCTAAACATGTACGTACGAGTCACACATGCTGCTACATATAAGTACTCCTCTGAGCCCAAGCACGGTACCACGTGCCCACAGATCCACTCTTACTAACGCAGCTAAGACATGCTCGCCGAATTCCTCACGTACCTACTTGTACATGTAGGCAGAACGCTTCGCTCAGGTCCAATCCCTTAGACATAAGCTTGATCCTGCCGAGCCTCAGACTGAACAAAATGCCATCTTTCCTGCCATGCAGATAAAAGAAAATGAACAATTAAAAAAGAAAGTGTCAATTTAATTTACACAATGGCAGAAGAAAAAAGAATGCAAGATCTTCCCATTTCCAAATATCATTATCAAAGTTGTAATAAAATGTTTTTGTTCATATCTACATATTTAAATCATTTTTTATTTAATTTCACAACATTCTTGCAAAAATATTTTCAGAAAATGTCTTCCTGAGCAACTATTGCAAAGTAAATTTTATTAGATCCTCCGGATTCGTCATTAAATTTGATACATCTAACAAAATTTATGCACCGGATGATCAGATGCAACTCCCCCCCCCCCCCCCCCCCCCCCCCTGCAATGCAGCCTCTACATAATGTTTGAATAATTTTGGCTCTTTTCAGGGACACTATAGGTCTATCTACTCATAAAATAACGTAGCATCGCTTATTTGATTTATGAAACATGCATGCAGAAAGTTGATACCCACCATAGGACAAAAACAACGAATACATGTATATGAATAGGTGGAACTACAAGCTTAACTTAAACCTTCATTCATTACTCTCACTCATCAACTGTCGAGTGATGCTCAGTACAAAAATACCCATCAAGAAAGTGAATAATATTAAATGAATTGCTATTACTTCATAAAATACATTGCCATTGCTCACCTTTGAAATGAAGTTTATAATCCAGAAATCTTGTAGGCACATGTTCTGCCTTTCACTTGCAATCACTGGCTGTTGTAGATCATTTGAATCTCTAGCTAGCTGCGCATGCCCGAACTGCATGCATGCAAAGACCGCGTTAATGTAACAGCTGGCATATTGCCAAATATGTCTGCCATAGTGTCTGCCATAGAGTACCAATACATGTGTGTGTCTGTGTGTGTGTGCAGTTGCTTGTGCATAGTCTATTAGATTCAGACCATTTTGCAATGAAATGTAATATGTTGGTAATCAATAGGCCTACGCGTCGCGATGGTATTGATGCTTAATAGCACTTTAATTTGGGGCCCGTAACATAAAGAGATAACTCAATCTTACGATTGATCAATCGTGAGTCTATGGCAAACCATGTACTAAAGAGTTACAATTGATTGTAAGATTTATTGTATCTTTATAAATGTTACAGGCCCCTGATATTAAACATACTAAAGTGTTCAGAATTCACTAACTGATTGAAATAATTCAATGTGTTTCGAGCTATTCATTCTGAGGCATCTTCTGAGGGTATGAAAAATTTCATAGGAAATACCACAAAGAAAAACTATACCACAAATTACCATACAGCGGTGCTGTGTTATTTATATAGTACAGTGGTATGAAAAATACCATAGGAAATACCACAAAGAAAAACTATAGCACAAAATACCATACAGCAGTGCTGTGGTATATATATAGTACAGTGTAATACCACAGGGATGAAAAGGCCCACACAGATTCCTGTGGTACTGCAGATGTGATCGCCTGTGGTAGTCATGTGGTAAAAGAAATACCACAGGAAATACTACAAAGAAAAATGTACCACAGAAATATCATACAACAGTACGTGCTGTGTTATTTATGTGGTACAGTGTACACGGCTGTAAAATATACCACATAAATCATAAATAACACAGGAATCTGTGTGGGCCTTTTCTTCCCTGTGGTATTACACTGTACTATATATATACCATACAGCAGTGCTGTGGTATTTCTTTTACCACATGGCTACCACAGGCGATCATATCTGCAGTATACCACAGGAATCTGTGTGGGCCTTTTCATTTTAGGTCCAAGTATGTACCACAGGCTACTCCTCTGCAGCACCACAGGAATCTGTATGGTATCTCTTTCACACTGTACAACAGTACAGCACTGTTGTATGATATTTCTGTGGTAAATTTTCTTTGTAGTATTTCCTGTGGGTAAATGGGTACCACATGGGTACCACAGGCGACACATACCACAGGAATCTGTGTGGGCCTTTTCATCCCTGTGGTATTTTTATTTCCAAGTATGTACCACAGGCTATACTCCTCTGCAGTACCACATGAACCTGTGTGGGCCTTTTCATCCCTGTGGTATTTTTAGTTCCAAGTATGTACCACAGACTATACTCCTCTGCAGTACCACAGGAATCTGTGTGGGCCTTTTCATCCTGTGGTATTACACTGTACTATATAAATACCACAGCACTGCTGTATGGTATTTTTGTGGCATAGTTTTTCTTTGTGGTATTTCTTATGGTATTTGTCATACCACATGGGTACCACAAGCTACATCTCTGCAGTACCACATGCTTATGTGTGGTACCTCTTCATCCCTGTGGTATTTTTAGTTCCAAGTATGTACCACAGGCTACTCCTCTGCAGTACCACAGGAATCTGTGTGGGCCTTTTTATCCCTGTGGTATTTTCTGTGGTAGTACACTGTACTATATAAATACCACAGCACTGCTGTATGGTATTTTTGTGGTATAGTTTTTCTTTGTGGTATTTCTTATGGTATTTTTCATACCACATGGGTACCACAGGCTACACCTCTGCAGTACCACATGCTTATGTGTGGTACCTCTTCATCCCTGTGGTATTTTATGTGGTATTATAAAGTACCACAGAAATACCACAGGAATACCACAGGATATTTTTGTAAGGGTCAGTTGGCGGAAAAAGTCAAAAACTAGCAAAACTCGTAAGAACTGGCTGGGAACCTGTCTTGGAAGGGGATGGGTTCGTAATAACTCTACTGTACATTCAAAATCCATGCCAGATTCGTAAATTTTTCAAAATTTGTAGAGAATTACATACCTTATTAGGAGAAAGTTTTAAAAAGGGGGGTCCATGCACTCGTTTTTGTGCTAGCAGCGCCCTCATTTGGCGGAAAAATTCAAAAACTCGCAAAACTAGTGAAAGTTGTGCATGGCAGGGTGGGAACCTGTCTAGGAAGGGGATGGGATCGAAATAACCCTACTGTACATTCAAAATCCATGCCAAAATCAGTGAAAAAGTATCAGAGGAAAAGAGGAGTCTAGGAGGCTTATTTTGAATATTCATTTTCACTGTCAGAAATAAAATTGGAATT
The DNA here is from genome assembly GCA_025617745.1 of Heliocidaris erythrogramma. Classification (NCBI taxonomy): domain Eukaryota; kingdom Metazoa; phylum Echinodermata; class Echinoidea; order Camarodonta; family Echinometridae; genus Heliocidaris; species Heliocidaris erythrogramma. The sequence goes on along the minus strand of CM046860.1, from coordinate 47,076,767 downwards.
GGGTAACTGAGTTCACAAACGCAAAACAACCCAGCTGCAGCTGGTCTGAGTTTCGTCACATCTAAGTATTTGCCCAGAGCATTTTTTGTAATTGATGTTGTAAAGATACATGTATCTCAGTTAAGAATGATAACTCTATTGTTATGGCATACATGTATGAGGTCTGTTTTTTTTATGGCATTTGCTGTTTAATTTGTTAATGAAACACACTCTACTGTACATTCAAAATCCATGCCAGATTCGTAAATTTTTCAAAATTTGTAGAGAATTACATACCTTATTAGGAGAAAGTTTTAAAAAGGGGGGTCCATGCACTCGTTTTTGTGCTAGCAGCGCCCTCATTGGCGGAAAAATTCAAAAACTCGCAAAACTAGTGAAAGTTGTGCATGGCAGGGTGGGAACCTGTCTAGGAAGGGGATGGGATCGAAATAACCCTACTGTACATTCAAAATCCATGCCAAAATCAGTGAAAAAGTATCAGAGGAAAAGAGGAGTCTAGGAGGCTTATTTGAATATTCATTTTCACTGTCAGAAATAAAATTGGAATTGGGTAACTGAGTTCACAAACGCAAAACAACCCAGCTGCAGCTGGTCTGAGTTTCGTCACATCTAAGTATTTGCCCAGAGCATTTTTTGTAATTGATGTTGTAAAGATACATGTATCTCAGTTAAGAATGATAACTCTATTGTTAATGGCATACATGTATGAGGTCTGTTTTTTTTATGGCATTTGCTGTTTAATTTGTTAATGAAACACACTTTGGAATCTAATCAGTTTTGTTTGTTTTGTTTTGTTATGTTTTTTTTTTGGGGGGGGGGGGTGGGCATTCTCCTTTATTGAATTTTTGATGTTCAATTCTAAGACAACCATTTCCTGGATACAACATCTATATCTACATTTCTCAAATCAATTGAATATTTTTGTCATCTCTGGAAGAGCTCAAACACATTTACTATGCAAGGCTTGTCGTGAATGAAACTAACAATTGAAAAGAAAGGTGTGAGTGCGTGAATGAGATCAAAACCAACAATTGGCAGAATGGAAAAAGAAAAAAAAGAGAGATAAAAAGTTGAGAGGAGATGTGTGTAATTGGAGAATATTGGGCAAAAAGAAGGAAAATGGGAGACAGAAAGCACAAGAGAAGAAATAGTGAAAAAGAGAGGGAATCACTGGGGGAAAAAGGGAGAGATAAAAAAGTTGAGGGAAGATGTGTGAAAGTGGAGAATTTTGGGCATAAAGAGGGAGAAATGGAGGGAAAGCACAAGGGAAGAAATAGAGAGGGAATCACTGGGGAAAAAAGGGAGAGATAAAAAAGTTGAGGGAAGATGTGTGAAAGTGGAGAATTTTGGGCATAAAGAGGGAGAAATGGAGGGAAAGCACAAGGGAAGAAATAGAGAGGGAATCATTGGGGGAAAAAAGGAGAGTTAAAAAGTTGAGGGAAGATGTGTGTAAGTGGAGAATTTTGGGCATAAAGAGGGAGAAAGCACAAGAGAAGAAATGGTGAGAGAGAGAGAGAGAGGGAATCATTGGAAAATAGATTTTCTGTCCTTTTTCCTGCGGGGGGGGGGGGGGGGGGGGGGTTCAGGGTGGTAACAAAAATCAATATTAAATATACGGTGGAAACTCAGTATAACGAGGTCCTTGGGACTATTATTACCTGGTTAAATCCAGAATCTCGTTATATCAGTTAAAAAAAAAAGAATATAAAGAGTTGAGACCAGAATATTACCTTGTTATATCAGGAATATTGTTGTTTCAGACCTCTTTATTATGAGTTTCCACTCTACCATGATAAACATTTTTATCATGCACACCCTCTTTATGGAGAAAGATCTTTTTCTTCATCAAGAACAAAAAAAATCATTTTTAATAGTGAAGACTAATTGAGAGAGGTGCTTGTGAGGTAAAGCTCAGAGTCACCAAATTTCATATTATTGATGCATGTATGATCAAACTTGTTTCAGGGACGGCCTCTTCTTGATGCCAAACGCCGCATGCAGCCCCGTGCTATCGACGAAGTCCTCCGCACAAAAGTGCTCGGAGCACAGAACACTGCGGTCACTCGGCCCCTTGTTATATCAGGAATATTGTTGTTTCAGACCTCTTTATACTGAGTTTCCACTCTACCATGATAAACATTTTTATCACACCCTCTTTATGGAGAAAGATCTTTTTCTTTATCAAGAACAAAAAAAATCATTTTTAATAGTGAAGACTAATTGAGAGAGGTGCTTGTGAGGTAAAGCTCAGAGTCACCAAATTTCATATTATTGATACATGTATGATCAAACTTGTTTCAGGGACGGCCTTTTCTTGATGCCAAACGCCGCATGCAGCCACGTGCTATCGACGAAGTCCTCCGCACAAAAGTGCTCGGAGCACACAACACTGCGGTCACTCGGCCCCTTCCAATGGGCGCGAGTTAATTTTACTTTTGCGGTCCATTTCCTTCTTATATTTGGGTCTTTAGGGAATAAATGTAGACTGACACCCTCCTTTGTGGTGTTGGTGCAACCTGCAACAACGCAGCGCAGTGGCGGATCTAACCTGGTAAGACACAATACATTCTAGGGGTCCGCTTTGTCTGTGCACAATGGCGGACCCCTAGAATGTATTGTGTCATGGCAGCGTTGCGGCATACTTCGCTATAGAGGTGGTTTTCGAGGTGGTATATACAACAGCAAGTTAGTTTGCACATGTGATACATATGCAATATTGTAAACAAGCATCGGCAATGTCGGTTTGTGACGTCACACGTCAATCATTACGCGGAACGAGAATTCGGGGTTTAAAAGGGGGCGGGGCTTAGCAGACTGTTTTGGACATGAATACCTGGGGAAAATATTATTTTAAAAATATTTTGATACGTATTTATTGCAAACGGATTTCATTTTTCAATTTAGATGAGTATCATGCACAAAATACCAAGAATTAGAATTTCATAAAAGGGGACCTTTAAAGGAGAATGAAACATACATTAGCTGATAATCATGTGGAAAATTGTCAGCCTGTTCAAAATATCTTGAAAATACTCTGATTTGATTACTCAGTAAGGAGAACAGTCCCTCTAAAGTCTGCAGATTTCTTGCTAGATATTATCCCATGGGGGCTGCCATTTTGAAATAACTGTGATGTCATTGCGGTACATGTCCATTTACCTGTACACAATGGACAATGGATAAGATGTTGCATAATGAATAGTTATTGTACAACTAAAGCCACCCATGCAAAATGGCAGCCATCTTGGTACCCCCATTGTCTCGCACAGGTGATATCTAAGAGCAGTTGTTGGTCTTTGTCACTTCTTTGAAGAACTTACAAGTGCATGTCAAATCCTGCTTAACAAAAGAAACAGCTAAACCAAATATCTTGACACAAATAGGTTATATGACAGGATAAAAGTATCTTAATTTGAATGTACATGACTACAAAAATGGTTTATTATGCCATGCATTCCACAGCTGATCAGGAGTGTCATGGTAGCTAGTGTATAGGTCAGTGGGTATCTCACAAATAGAACTGCTCTGACATTACTTTGTAAAGAAAATGGCAGCCCCCATGGGATAATGTCAAGCAAGGAAACTGCAACTTTTGGAGACACTGTTCTCCTTCTTAAATAATCAAATAGGAGTAATTTCAAGATATTTGTAATAGGCTGACATTTATCTATATGATTATAGGCTAATGTTTGTTGCCTTTTATTCCCCTTTAAACCTGCTATCAGAATACCGCCCATTGTGTATTAATTTTCTGGTTTTTCAATTCAGTTAGCGAGTAAAGCGAGCAAGACAAAGAAATTGACACATTAGAACCGTGAAATGTAATTTCGTCATCAAAATGTGCTAATTCAGAAAAGATATACGAAAGTGCAACGAGATCATTCCACTGCCCGTAAATGAGGAGGCGGGTGCCCGAATGCCATGTAATTTTGATATTCTCGGGAGGGGGCTGCAACCCCCATCCCCGGTCTCATACGCCTCCACATACACCCGAATGGCCTAAGGACCGAGGAAGAATTTCAGAATACACATCCCTGTTTCATAAATAATAATATTATTTTTATACCCCCGCCAAAGAAGTTTGAAGGGGGTGTATAGGAATCAGTCAACGGTTGGGCGGTCGGTCGGTCCGTTGCAAATCTTGCGGATCGAACTACTTTCTCAGTTTTCGACCAAAGCTCATGAAATTTGGTACACACATTGGTCTTGGTGGGAAGATGTGCAAGACATATTTTTCGGATGAGTCGGAATCTGCGTTGCCATGGGAACGGCATATATATGGCAGAAAATCAAGGAAACACCTTGCGGATCGAACTACTTCCTCAGTTTTTGACCGAAAGTCATGAAATTTAGTACACACATTGGTCTTACTGGGAAGATGTGTACAACATATTTTTTTGATGTGTCGGAAGCTGCGTTGCCATGGAAACGGCATATCTATGGTAGTAAATCAGGGAAAAATCTTGCGGATCGAACTACTTCCTCATTTTTCGACCAAAAGTCAAGAAAGGCTGTTGTCACGGGGCGGGGGTATTAATTATCATCTTCAGTGATATTTCTAGTTTATCCTTATTTTTCTTTGCTTGATGATAACTCTTTGGTTTGGCTATTTTTCAAACTATGCGTGGTCGGACATGCTATGATAACTCCTTGGTAGGACAGGGAACAGATAATTATGATATGGTAATTGCGATCGAGCGAAGCGAGTGAGAAAAAAAAATGACACCTGTAATCATACTGATTAGTTAGGATATTACTTAAAACAAGATTTTTTTTTTTCAAATTAGATATTTTGGCGGGCCACATGAAATCGTCTCGCGGGCCGCAAGTGGCCCATGGGCGGCACTAATTAAGAACAGGGGGTCTATGCCATTATGTCTAATGATCATTATCCCTACAGTCAAAGACATGAGCAAATAGAATTATGAGTAAAATGTCATGTAAAACGACTTACAATTTCCTTCTTTTTTATACACTTGTTCAAAAGTGTGCGTTTGACTGTCACATGAACTGTTAATTCACTCTTCGTACGTAGAATATAGACAATTGCAGGTTATGTCGTTACCGTGACAATTATGTTTGTCTCACGCGCCAGAAGGTTTTTTTTTTTTTTGTGTTTTTTTTTTTTTGGTTGGTTTTTTTTTTTTTTTTGGGGGGGGGGGGGGGGGGGCTAACACTTCGAGGGGCCCAACCTCACACGCTTGCTACCTGCTTACAGCCTCACAATATTTGAAGCACTGTAATCATCCATTGTTTTTCAATATCCCTCCTTACACCTGAAATGGGGTTATTTTGTTTCTACATTTTGTGTACAAAACTTTGAACACTTTTTGCTATACCGGCACCTTGCTGCCCGAATATGAGGATATTAAGGCAACTCGCTACCAAAATATGAGTATATTCGGGCACCTTGCAAAATTATTTATTATAAAAATGCGGGGGCGCTGCAGCCCCGCCTCTTACGCCTATGGGGCTATCATGCTAACAAACTTTAGGAGAATATTGGAACACAGCCACCTAGAGAATATTTTAAAGCATATTAGAGAATCAGTAAACATTTTTTTTCTTATATATATATATATATATAACTATATAAATTAGATAACAATCATGTTATAGCGTGGGGAAAAAAAACGAGGAAAGCCCCTGCCCCACACATACCGTGTTAATAAACACTGCATTTATTGAAATGCGAGAGATCGTAAGTATCGATTCTGAGGGGACAGAACAGATTATTGCAAACAGGAAAATTAAGATTATTGCGTGTTGAAACCTTGCATTTCGCATCACTAGAAAATTATTCGTTATACCCCTATCCGCCCCCTCCTTTATTAGTAAGAAAAATCTGCCACTTTGCTTTTGTCGCCACTGGTGGTAGACATTTTTAATACGAAGTGACCATGTGATGGTGATACCTCGCCTTTTGGAGCACTAGAAAGGTGATCGCAATACTGCAAGTTTTATTGTCTTGTGGGGTAGAGGGGAAAATATACAATAGACAGGGTTTCTAAAATGTTAAGAAACATTGCGTCTATCAATATAGTAGGGGTCGTGGTGACAGAGTGCAATTTGTTAAAATTTTAAATACTGAAAGTTTGCATTATTATATCACTGACAAGGCAGCTTATTATACAAGTCATCCTTGTCATGGTTGTAATGCGAAATCAATTAAGATGTAATTTTTTCTTCCGAGGGGATCCGGGGGAGGGGGTCCCCTTGTTGAATGATGGGGAAAATGCCCCTCTGCCCACCCCCCTTCCGCGGTTCCGGTGCCTATGGTCGTGAATGTATATTAAAAAAATGTCAGTTACATGGTGACAATCATGTCTGATAACAGGCAACGAGAATTTGTAAGTTTAAGACTCTCCGACAAACGGGGGCGCTGCTAGTACATGGACCCCCTTTTTCAAACTCTCTCCTCCTTTAGTATACTGTTCTCTACAAATCTGGAAACTTTGGTGAAAATGACATGGATTTTTAATGTACAGTAGAGTTATTTTGCACCCATCACATTCCTAGATAGGTTCCCAGCAAGCCTTGCGCGGTTTTGCGAGTTTTGCGTGTGTGTGTGTGTAATTGGGTTTTTACAGTCGTGTATCAATCAGATATGATTATTTACGTCTGGGACCGACCTTTAACGTCACCATCCGAAAGACGTGACTCAGTCTCGAACCTGGGTCCGCTGAATCAGTTTATAACTTCCACTGGTAGCTGGATTACAGGCGCACGCCACAACGCCCAGTTGTGCGAGTTTTGACTTTTTCCGCCACCTGAGGGTGCTGCTAGCCCCAAAAGAGTACATGGACCCCCATTTTTAAACTTTCTTCTTCTGCGGTATATAATTCTCTACAAATATGGACAAATTTACGAACCTGACATGGATTTTGAATGTACAGTAGAGTTATTTCGAACCCATCAGTATATAATTCCCAGACAGGTTCCCGGCCAGCCATGTGCAGTTTTTGCGAGTTTTGGACTTTTTCTGCCACATGATGGCGCTGCTAGCCCCAAAACGAGTGCATGGACACCCCTTTTTAAAACTTTCTCCTTCTGGAGTATATAATTCTCTACAAATCTTGAAAAGATTACGAATCTGACATGGATTTTAAATGTACAGTAGAGTTATTTCGAACCCATCCCATTCCCAGACAGGTTCCCAGCCAGGCACGCACAGTTTTTGCGAGTTTTGCTAGTTTTTGACTTTTTCCGCCAACTGAGGGCGCTGCTAGCACAAAAACGAGGTGTTATCCAATTCACAGAGACAGGGAGTCATTACACTTATTGAGAAAGAGGGAAAAGATCCTTTGTATATGAAAAACTATAGGCCAATAACTCTTCTAAATCTAGACTATAAAATTCTGTCAAAGGTGTTGGCTAAAAGGGTAAAAGAGGTTTTAGGAGATATCATTCATTACGACCAGGTGGGCTATGTTAAAGAGAGAAATATTGGAGAGGCAGTGCGTTTAATAGATGATGTGTTTTTTCAGTCATTGTATCAACCTGTAGGTTTTCTTATCGCTGTAGATTTTGAAAAAGCATTTGACTGTATTTCACATAGACTACTGTTCAAAGCATTGGAATCTTTTGGGTTCGGTAATGTATTGTGCTCTTGGGTTAAAATTCTTTATAATGATGTTAGTAGCTGCGTGATGAACGGGGGACACTCAACTGGATACTTTAAAGTTAAAAGAGGGGTAAGACAAGGGGACCCTTTGTCCCCTATTTATTTATATTAGCTATTGAGCTGCTTGCTCATTATATCCGAAAGGACCCTTGTATTGAAGGAATTCGGTTTGATACTGGAAAAATAAAGCAGGTACTTTACGCCGATGATATAACATTGTTTCTTAAAGATATGAAGTCAATTGATAGAGTGAAAAAAGTCTTCGAAGACTTTGAGAAATTAAGTGGATTAAAAATAAATATGGATAAGACAAATTTTATCTGGTTGGGGGAAGCGATTGATATGCCCGGTTTACCTTTTTTGGGACATAGAGTACAAGACATAAAAATCCTAGGAGTTTATTTTTCACGTAATTCGAAAATAAAAGATGATTTAAACTACAAAGAGATATTAAGTAAAATAAAAAGATTAATAGGTTGGTGGAGCCAACGAGATCTTACGACGTACGGCAAAATCAAATTATTGAAAATGTATGTATATTCAAAATTAAATTACGTTTCTTCTCTTATATCTGTTCCACATAGTATCCTTGAAGAAATTGAAAAAATTTCCTTTAATTTCATTTGGGGTGGGAAAGATAGAATAAAAAGGAAAATATTATATCAAGATTATTCTGCAGGGGGGCTTCGGGTAACTGACTACAAAACTTTTATTAAGACTCAAAGAATAATGTGGATCAAACGGCTGTTGTACGGTGAAAAATATTTAGGGTGGAAACTAACATTTGATTACTTTTTTAGATCGATTGGAGGTCGAAATATATTTCTTTGTAATTATGATATGAAGAAAATGAATTTAAATGGTATTCCCATGTTTTATTTAGATATGTTAAAAGCATGGCAAGATATAGATGAATGTAGACACTTCGAAAAGAACAAGGTCAATCCGATAATTTTTAACAATAGAAGTATTTGTTTTCGAAATAAAATGATCTTTGATGCTGATCTTTTTATAAAGGAATATTTAAAGCATCAGATATAACCGTTGGAGGTAATTTTAACCAATCTCTTATTTTTATAACTTAGGTTTTACCACCGACAGCCTAATCAGGATTCAAAAAATATTTTCAGTCATTGAACAGGAATGGATACAGAGTGATTTTATACATGTGGATACTGAACATTTTCAAATAGATCTGAAGATCTTTGGTCATATACAAAAATTTAGCGATTTAAAGTCTGTACGGTTATATAATCACTTTATTGAACAATTTCAAAGAGAGTATACATTAAAGGTTACGGATGGAAATGTTCAACATGATTTTGGAACTGGATGTTAAAAGAAATATTTACAAGACTGAAAATGCATTTGTTATTAATAAACAAAGGGAGTTTCAATACAAATTATTGCATGGGGCTATATATACGAAACAAAGACTCTTTCAATTTGGTTTCGAGTTGGATAATCTATGTTCCTTTTGTAAAATTCAAGTTGAAACATACCAACGTTTGTTTTTAGAATGTCCTAAAGTTAAACAATTATGGCAGGACATTAGTAAAAAGCTGCATCTAAGAGAAATTAATATAAATGATTGGAAATCCATTTTTATGGGACTATCGGGTAAAACGGTACGAATATATTTAATAAATTGTGTAATTTTTCTTGTCAAATACATAATTTTTTTCTTCAAGAAAACAAGGCGAGCTGCCATCTCTACGGAAAACAGTTACTTGGATAAAAGATCACAGAGACGAAGAATATAAGATAGCCAACAAAAAGGGGAAATTGGGGGTGCACTTAAGGAAATGGGAACAGATTGATGCGTTTCTTTGATTTTGTTTTCGTTTGCTTTTGTGTTGTTGTTTTTTTTTTGTTTGTTTGTTATGTTTTGTTTTGTTTGTTTGCTTTTCTTATGTACTCATTACGGACAGGCAAACCGGAACTGGATGCATGCATGGGTGTTCGTATGTTGGGGAGGGAGAAGGGGGGGGGGGGGTGCGAGAAGTGGGAGTGGGAGTGAGAATGAGTGTGTGTGTGATTGGTAGGAGAATGGTGAGGGGGAAGGGTTGGGTGGATGAGATGAGTGTGTAAGGGTGAGTTTGGGTGGGCCATGTATATCTTCCTTTAAGATTTTTAAATGATCGTTTCAAGAAATCATGTATAATTGATATTTTTTTTTTCTAAATGCATGTTCAATGATCGATATATTGTATTTGTTTTCTTTCTAAAAAAAAAGGAGCCTTTGTTCTGTTATTCCGATTTTAAGAAGACCTTATATTGTTTAAAAGTATAATTGGTCTATGTAAACTCTGTTCTTTAGTTCCTTTTTGTCTGAATATTATATACACTGTATTATGATTTAATGTGATATTAATGTATCTTTCAAGACGAAGGAATAATATATTACTTGAAAGAAAAAGCTCTTTATTATTACTATAATATATTATATGAAAGAAAATAGTTATATATCTATGTCCAACGATTGATGCATTGTATTTTCTTTTCATCGAAAAATAATTATGGATAATTTCAGAGAATTTTATAATTTTTACTGGTATTAATGTATTTCATTAAGTTTCTTTTGTATATGCAAATTATTTTATATGTGACTTATCATGATTGTTTCTTGAAATGTAATATTGTTCTTGAGAGGAAGCAATAAAATATTATTATTCAAAAAAAAAAAAAAAAAATGGACTCCCATTTTTTAAACTTTCTCCTTCTGCAGTATACAATTCTCTACAAATGTGGAAAAATTTTACGAATCTGGCATGGATTTTAAATATACAGCAGAGTTACTACGAACCCATCCCCTTCCAACACAGGTTCTCAGCCAGTTTTCACTAGTTTTGCTAGTTTTTGACTTTTTCCGCCACTTGAGGGCACTGCTAGCATAAAAACGAGTGCATGGATCTGAAATTCTGCCCTCTATCACACCTGACCAGGTCATAGACAAATGATTCTTCGGCATATAATTATTTGAATTTCTTTCTCCAGCTATCTTTTAGTGTTAATTTAGTGTACAAAAAAGTGGGAGGTAGATGACCATGACTATGAATTCCAAAGGACATCCATCTTTACTTTGCTATAGAAAAATCATAAGGGACATCGAATGTTATCTTTCAGCTCAAGCTATTTAATATTTGGTATAGATTTCGCAGGTACAGAATTATTGATTTCATCTATATTTACCGGGTTCTTCTTACTGCGCACACTCGCGTACCCATTATTAAGCATTGTGTTCAATGTGCGTATACAATGTCTTAACTGCGCGCAATACTCTCCCGGTGTTGTGATGACGTAACACAACCAGCCAGGATGCGCAGCTGAGGTGCGCACAAACATAACTGAGGAACGTCCTTAAGAGAAGTATATTATACAAATATACCAAGCTGTGAGAAAGTGTAGTGGAAATTATTTATCCGAGGAAGGACTGGCATAGATTATTTTTTCCGAGGGGCAAATCCCGAGGAAAAAATAGTTACTAATGCCAGTCCCTCCGAAGATATATAATTTCCACTATAATTTCGAACTAAATGCTTGGTATATTTGTTTTATATCCCTTCTTTACAACTAATTAAAAAAACAAGAAAAACATAAAACAATATTTTGACTAACCTTATCCATAGTACTGTACAACTACATGTATGTAACTTGTATTGACTCGAGTCTATAAAGTTACATGACTTAGCTGTTTGATCGAAGACCTTCCAATGCTCGATAGACGAAAACATGCAAGGTGAACGGTGAAAGTCTACAAATTATTGCTACATGCAGTGGCGGATCTAGCCGGATTAGACACAATACATTCTATAGGCCCGCTTTGTTTGTGCACAATGGCGGGCCCCTAGAATGTATTGTGTCTTACCAGGCTAGATCCGCCACTGGACATGTACGGTACATGTAGTACGATAATCTAGATCATGGTCGATGGCTATGCACGACGAATAGCTCACATTTCACTTTCTTCGTATTTGAACTGTCAGTGGAAGCAATAAAATCGTCGATATATTTGCCCCTTGTACTAAGAGGTCAAAGGCAAAAGCGAACTTCCTCGGAGGCCGTCATGTGTGTTTACTTATCCGATCCGAACCGATTTATAGCCATACGCCAGTAGCTGATTCGGATCCAGGCGCGGGGCTAAAGTACCGGTGACTTGCACCGATACTGCAGGCGGCAAGGTTAAGAGCAGTCTGTACAAGGTCAAGGACCCGCTTAGCGGGTCGTCTGAGCGTTCGAATTTGACACAATTTTCTTTCAATGAACAGTGACTAAGTGAGCATGCGCAGTAGCGCCTTGGAAGAAAATATTAAATAGAGCATGCGCAGTTCTGCCCAGGAAAAAATAGTTAAAGATATTCGGAGCTCTGACAGAGATTTGTGTTTCCTAGTTAAATTATATTTTATCACGTGATCACCAATTGACCAGTCATGTATTTAGAATACTCATGAATATTCATAGAAGGGATATAATCCAGAATAACCATTGTATTGTTCTGGATTTTTTTGATATCTAAATTATCTTTATTTTGGAAAGGAGAACAAAAACTTAGATGTTCTATAACTGAAAGTTGTGGAAAAACTGTTTTTCCGAATATAAGAGATTACCTATACTTCATGTGTGTTTAACACGGTTACAGCCCTATAGCTAGAAGGTCCGATAGTTAGCGGGTCCGATAGACCGACACCCAATAGATAGAAGGTTCGATAGACGGAACGTACGAGAGGTCCAATAGACAGACGGTTCTATAGACCGAATCGGCGGAGGGTCCGATAGTCCGAAGGTTCTATAGATCGAATGTCCAACGGGGTCCGATAGTCAGAAGGTCCGATAGACAGAAGGTTCTATAGACCGAATAGGCAAAAGGGTCCGATAGTCCGAAGGTTCAGTAGGGGTCCGATAGTTAGAAGGTCCGATAGACCGACAATAACGTAAAAAAGGTAAAATAAGTGAATACAATAAGTTTTTAATAGATTTATCTCATAAAAAGAAAGGGTAATGCCTTATCTTTTTCTATGTGTATTGTAATAAACTAATGCACTAGGTCTGTAGGCCCCCCCCCCCCCCAAAAAAAAAAAAATGAGGAACTTATTTTAAAGTTTTGTTTTATACATTTTCAACATGTTAAAAGTATTTTTATCAGAGCATCATCATCATCACCGTGGGGTGGGGGTGGTCCACCCATGCACCTCAGCCCCCCCCCCCCCCTGGTTAATTTTTCCAATTGGCAATGGGGAACGCTGACTATTGTTTGAAACATGGAAATCTAATTATATGGTGCACACTAAAGCCCCGAGGCCCATCATGCCCGAAGCATTTTTTGTAGTGGAGCAAGCTGAGGAAAGGGCGTCCCCTTCTAACACAAGTGTTATCTTTTAAACAAAGAAGTCTTATGGGGTGCACACTTTATAGTTGAATTTTCATTAAATGCAACAAAAGATAAGATTCTGACAACAAAAGATTCTGCCCGATAACAAGGCATTAGCAAGATTGTGTCTCGCCCACTTGCGAAAACTGGAAATATCGTGATCTCCGTTGCCACGCAGAAGAATTGTATCTCTGGGTATCTGCCACAGAATGTAATATCCCATTAATGAGAAGGACTATTCACAAAATACTACTTCCCTCCATCGACTGCCCCACCCCCCCCCCCCTTTTAGAGATGGAATAAAAAGTTACCATCAAGTCCTATTAGATTACACAAATACAAAATAGGATGATAATCAGTTGTACAATAGAGGCGAAGTAGAGTTTGTCTCCGGGTGGCATACAAATGCAAAAAGGTTAAAAATAGTGCTAAGGTTGAAAAGTGGAAATGAAATAAGGCTTTTAAAATCAATACGTTCATATGAGAAAGTTCGTCAACGAATATGAATAATGGTGAACATTATAATTGTAATAAGGCATGCATGTAAATTGAACAAAGTAGAATCATATTTTTGGGGACTTGATAACCTGTCAGGGGTAAAGTGAATGATTAGAGAGAGTTTAAAAGCTATAATGATGAACATATACGAGTAATAGTAATGCATTGATATTGTATATGTGTGAATTTTAAATGTGTTTGTGATTGCAGTCCGGCTGAGGGTTTAAAGGCAACATAACGTGAAGGTACCCTCAGTGCAAATATGACCATGTTAGGTTGTAATCCAAGCAACTGATGTGAATTTATTTGTCAAAAGAGAGTCTTGCAGGTAAACTTTAATGTATGACCTCAAATGACCTTTGACCCTATTATGTGACCTCCAACAGCAACATAACGTAAAGGTACCCTCAGTGCAAATATGACCCAAGTTAGGTTGTAATCCAAGCAACTGATGTGAAGTTATTTGACAAAAGAGAGTCTTGCAGGTAAACTTTAACATATGAAAAGAGGAAAGAGAGTCATTTGAGGTCAATAAACTTAAAATATGTCTTCAAAAACTTAACTGCAAGGTTAAGTTTTAAAATTTCAACTTCATTTCAAAAGTATTTCTTCTGATTCCATGATACTTGTTTTAGGATCAACGTACTGTATTCTCTACATTCTGGTCATTTTAATACCCACCCTTTGATACATATACATGTAGTTTAGAATGCTGCCATTAAAATTTGCGCAATGCAGGCGAGACCACCAGGGGCATTCCACTTGTTGGTCAAAATATTATTCTGAACATATTGGTGGTAAGATAGTAAACTTTTTTCGTGCAACTTGAGTTGTCAATTTCCAGACTTTCATTCATATCTATATGTCACTAGGTACGTTCACACGTAGAGCGATAGCATCGATGCTCGATGCTCGATCGAGGGGTCGATGTTATTTTGGTGAAGACCAGATAGTGTCGAGACCAAACGCTGTCTGAACGCAGATAGTCACGAGATAGAAGCGAGTTTCCAAACTATTCTTGCAGCGAGTTTAGCAGGAGTAAATCTCAGGATCCAGCGACAAGGCATCGACGCTTTGCGGTAGACCACCCACCGCGCTTATGACTATTTGTCATGTGAGCGCAATCGCTGCTATCTTCACTCGCTGCTATTGTAATTCTGTCTGTTTCATGTAGTGCTATAATAAAATGCAATGTATGTATTCATGTGATGTACCCTCTTCCCTACTTTTTTCTATTATCATTCTGTCTGTTTCATCTGGTACTGTAATCCTGCTCAGTATGCAAATGAGGGAACCAGTGACGTCACCCACTCACTATTTCTTTTGTATTTTATTATGTGAAATATAGAATATTTTAATTTCTGCAGATTTCACAATTAGGAAGCTCTCATTGAATTGCGTATAGGTTGCAACAATGGCAATTACACATGTTTAGCGAGGAATCAGACCTTGTTTCACATTATAACAAGGAAAAATTAAAATATTTCGTATTTCATGTAATAAAATACAAAAGAAATAGTGAGTGGGTGACGTCACTGGTTCCCTCATTTGCATACTGAGCAGGATGTGCATACAACTGTTTTGCGAAATTAAGCGAAATTTTAAAATACCATAACTTTCTTATTTTACATCCTATTTTGATGAAATTTTCAGTGTTATGCTTGTTGGATTTTTCTCTATTTATTCAAATCAACTATTTGTTAGGGTGGACTTGGCCTTTAAGAAGTAACATTATGAGGGACTGTGCATTCTCCTCTTTGTACATTGAGTTATGAACATCCAATGAATTATATATCATTTTAAAGCTGAGAATCTGCTCTTTCAGAATCAGACCTTAACTAAAGTATGGTGTGGTCTTTAGATATTGATTAACATGTGCTTACCAGAGAATATAGTGTGCATGCATGTGTTTTATTTTGGCATAAGATTGGAGTTCAGTCAATTTTGACATGTACAAGGTTTATTTAAAATTAAGTATTACAACACATGTATTTGCTACTTGATTGTATTATCGATATTACAAATGAATTGTTATTGTGTTATTATGTTGATTTATGAAGACAAATAAAATATTATTCAAAACAAAAGCTTCGCATCATATGACCCCTGTACACAAACTTCCGCGCGTTTGACCATGCATACCAATTATACTCGGGTCACTCTGTGTGGCGCAGTAATTATTGTTTTGGCAGCGGGTGAGCGATGAATAGTCACGAGTGGGTGATAGAAGCAAGTCGATCACGGCCTGTCTGAACGTACTGGAAATATTTTTGAAACTTACATAGCCGACTACACCGACTGTTCACCGACTACACCTTGTGGCAAATTTTAGTCTGTGGACTCTGTCGGGTAAATTATACCATTTTTTTTTTTGGGGGGGGGGGGGTGGGGGAATTCGAGAATAGTCGGATACCTCACTGCCCGAATATTATGATATTCAGGCTTCTTGTTGCTGCAGAGGTGCTTGCTGCAAGAAACAATCTAGGCCTAGTTTCTTGATTGTATGAGCGAGCAAAGTGAGCGAACGAGAGAGAGAGAAAAAAAGAAGAATTTTGTATCCTGAGAATAGGTTCTAGCGTATTGTTATTCCGTTCTCATAATCTGTGTAACATGTTATCGGCATCTTCCGTTCTCATATTGGGAAGACCCTATTGGTCACAGGCCATTATTTCTGAAAATTCATCTCTTTAGCCCCTTTAGGTCAACTCTTTTCAGTTATGTTGCTCACATTCTTTGAGTAGAAAAATAGCATAACATTAGCTAGAGATTCAAGATGCAAACCAAATAACCTCCATAAGAATATGACTTATTAATATAATTGGCATTGGTTTATATACATAAATATGGCGATTATATTAATAACTAATTAATATCAATAATGAAAATAAAATGGGCATTGGTAAATAACCCTTAAAATGCTAGTGAGCGAAGTTTTTGAATTTTTGTTTTCTGCTCTTTCCTTTCTGATTTCTTCTTTTCTTTTTCTCTTCCTTTAATTTCTTTTCTTTTCTTCTTTCCTTTTCAACCTTTTCCATTTTTGCTTTTTCTTTGGTTGGAATGCCCCCACTTATATTAACCACCTTTTTACGTATTTATTGTCGGTCTGTCGGACCTTCTAACTATCGGACCCCTACTGAACATTCGGACTATCGGACCCTTTTGCCGATTCGGTCTATAGAACCTTCTGTCTATTGGACCCTCTCGTACATTCGGTCTATCGAACCTTCTGACTATCGGACCCGTTGGTCATTCGATCTATAGAACCTTTGGACTATCGGACTCTCCTGCCTATTCGGTCTATAGAACCTTCTGTCTACTGGACCCTCTCGCACATTCGGTCTATCGAACCTTCTATCTATTGGGTGTCGGTCTATTGGACCCGCTAACTATCGGACCTTCTAGCTATAGGGATGACCCCGTTTAACACAACCCATGAGCATCATACCATCCCTGTTATAAAAGGGACTTTTTTATGTTTTGGGGATAATCTATTTCTCATTATCATAATTTTATATAATTGTCCCAATAATTGGGCCGAAGTAAAAAAATAAATGGTAGTTGCTAACATGGCTAAAAAAAAAAGGATAACAAGGGTAGCTTGTTTTGGGGATTGAATTACGCAGAAAGCCCTTATATCAGTAATTAATCATAACCTCCATCTTGAGGTCATGACAACCCTTGTAAAAAAGTACCATGGTACCATGGTAATATGACGGTAATTCAACCAAATTACCATCAAATCATGGTAATTTGGTTGAATTACCGTCATATTACCATGGGAAGTCCTACGAATGAATGTTAATCAGAAAGGCGAGTTTTGGTGATACATTCTTTAGTATAGTGTGGAAGGCTCAGTTTTGTTAAAGGCCAAGTCCACCCTAAAAGAAAGTTGATTTGAAAGCATAACACTGAAAATTTCATTTACATCCTACTCAGTATGCAAATGAGGGAACCAGTGACGTCACCCACTCACTATTTCTTTTGTATTTTATTACATGAAATACGAAATATTTTAATTTTACCTTGTTATAATGTGAAACAAGGTTTGATTCCTCGCTGAACATGTGTAATTGCCATTGTTGCAACCTATACACAATTCAATGAGAGCTTCCTAATTGTGAAATCTGCAGAAATTAAAATATTCTATATTTCACATAATAAAATACAAAAAGAAATAGTGAGTGGGTGACGTCACTGGTTCCCTCATTTCCATACTGAGTAGGATGTGCATATCACTGTTTTGCGAAATTAAGCGAAACTTTAAAATACCATAACTTTCTTATTTTACATCCGGTTTTGATGAAGTTTTCAGTGTTATGCTTGTTGGATTTTTCTCTATTTATTCAAATCAACTTTTTGTTAGGGTGGACTTGGCCTTTAAGGAACAAGATCATAGAAGTTTTGTCCTGGTTTGCCTTGATTTGCCTTGATGATTTTCCTTCACAGAGGAATCATTAGAGTTATTGAACTAATAATGTATGCATACTAGCATTACTCAAATTTGCAACAAAAGGGGCATATTGGTCTTATTCCCAGGATATGAGCGGATGGGAATATAATGGGAGAAGGAATGTACAGATATGAGAGTTTATTTTCCATTTGATTTGTATTATTTTGAAATTAAATAACTGTAGATTGTTGGGTCATTATGCAAACGTTCTTGTATTTCTGTATTATAAGGCAATGGACGTTGTTAGACTTTTTTTTCTCTTGCAGTATTATAATGGATTTGCATAATATCTTGGCATGTAACATTCCTTCGAACTACTGATAGTTACGGCAATCAAGAAGTGCATTAATTTTAACGGTAATTTTTCCAAGCCCGGACCAAGGCTGGTTTTTTGATATAGAGAGCATTGTATCAAAATATTTCTAAGCTTTTGATATGCAAATAATATATATTTTGTTATATTTGCTCAGTTTTGTAAGGGAACAAGACAAAAGGGTACGTGTTTTGTTTTAATTTGTGTAATAATACAGGGGAGGCACCGGAGAAAGGTGCATAACATCAAATAATTCTGAGCTAACTATACAAGCATATCAGATCAGTCAAATTGGCAGACAAAACTCCTCTATTGGGAGGAAACTTTAGGAATCTAAGCGTATATTGGTCTTGTTCCCATGATATGAGCGGATGAGAGAACGGGAGGAGGAATGTGCATTGAGTTAGGCTAGTAACTTGATTGGCATAAAGTATATTGAAACACTTAGATTGATGGTCATTATGCAAACATTCATCTCATACCTCTTGTTCCCAATGGACAACGACCCTTGGGCAGCAAACAGTTAATTGGAAGAATTTGGATTATCTGCCAATGACTGATACCCTGAATTTTTCACTTGAATTATGCAAGTAATGCTTTAAGAATATTTGGTACTTAGCCGATATAATTAGGCTGTAGTCATTGTCCCTGTGTTTAATAGATGTATCATGTATGACGATGGAAGTGGTTAGACTTTTCTTGCAGTTTTATCAAGGTTTTGCATAATGATCATGGCATGTAACATTCCTTCGAACTACTGATATTTACGATATTCAAGAAGTGCATTGCATGACTTTTTTTCTTTAATTATAACTTTCTGAGCCACTACACTCTCAGAAATATCTTAACCAACCTATCAGGATTGGTTGGCGTATGGGCCTGCCAGCGGTTGGTGTAAGAAAGTCCTATTTTGTTTTACATGTAATTTTCTTTTGGCCAACGGTGGGTTCATGTGTTAACCAGCCTTGTATTTTTCTGAGAGGGTTTCACCCACTGAGATAAATGGAATTGTTGGCTTGACAAGAGAGCACTGTATCAAATATAATGTCAGATGATATCTTTTGTTACAAATGCTCAGTTTGTAAAGGAACAAGACAAAAGGGTATGTGTTTCGTCTTAATTTGGGAAATAATATAGGGGAGGCACCGGGGAAAGGTGCATTGCATTCAATAAATACTGAGATCAGTCAAATTGTCAGACAAAACTCCTATATTGCGTGGAAACTTCAGGCATCTACGCGTATATTGGTCTTGTTCCCATAATATGAGCGGATAAAAGGACAGGAGGAGGAATGTGCAGTGATTTGGGCTTGTAAATTGATTTGCATTAAGTATTTTGAAAAATTTAGATGGTCATTATGCAACATTCATCTCATACCTCTTGTTCCCAATGGACAATGACCCTTGGGCAGCAAACAGTTTGACTTAAATTCATTTTGAAGAATTTGGAATTATATCTGCCAATTCCGGATACCCGAAATTCTTTCACTTGAATTGGCTATACTATTAATGCTTTAAGAATATTTGGTACTTAACCGATATAATCAGGCTGTAGTCATTGTTTCTGTGTTTAGTAGAGGTATGACATGGATCCGAAGTGGTTAGACATTTTTCGTAGTTTATCAAGGTTTTGCATGGTGATCATGGCATGTAACATTCCTTCGAACTACTGGTATATTCCTTTAATTGTAATTATTCCGAGCCCACTATCACCCACTGAGATAAATGGAATTGGTGGCTCAATATAGAAAGCACTGTATTGAAATATTTCTAAGCTTTGATATGCAATTAATATTATGTCAGATTATATCTTTTGTTTCAATATGCTCAGTTTTGTAAGGGAACAAGACAAAAGGGTACGTGTTTTGTCTTAATTTGGGTAATAATACAGGGGAGGCACCGGAGTATTAAAGGACCTATGAAATGCAAGTACATGTTGATCTTTGATGATGTGTATTGTTCTGTACATCACAAAATTTATAACCATTTGATCTGAATATGTGTCATATATTTTTAAATATTTTTTGTAATTATTTTATTTTACCTGCTAAACCCCGCCCCTAAAAAATCCTTTGGAGTCTGATTCTTCACATGACATCATCAGTCAATCATCAGTCTACTAAAACAAGCCAAACAAAAGACACTGGTATGTAAAGTATCTCTCTGTTTTGTACTTGCTCACAATAGCATCGTGTGTTTTCATACAACAGATTTTAAGTACCTTTCTTTTCCTGTGATGCTGGAGCATTTCTGACATAGCATCTGCTATTGTGAATGAGAGTTTATGAGTTGGTATTGTATTAAAACATGCGATGCTATTGTGAGCAGGTGCTAAACTGAGGGATAGGTACATACCAGTGTCTATTGTTTGGCTTGTTTTAGGTGACTGATGATTGACTGATGATGTCATGTGAAGAATCAGACTCCAAAGGATTTTTTAGGGGCGGGGCTTAGCAGGTAAAATAAAATAATTACAATTTTTTTTTATAAATATATGACACATATTCAGATCAAATGGTTGTTAATTTTGTGATGTACAGAACAATACACATCATCAAAGATCAACATGTACTTTGGGCAGTGATTTACCGACTGCTAATTCCATTGGAGGTAAGCCTGTCTTCATAAAGCACAAAGACATACCGTCAGTTGATGAGAAATTGCTAACAAATCAGGATTTATACAAATGCCTATTAGGTAGTGTACAAGGTCGAGAAATAAAAGGTGTGCAAAAAATTGGTGGTCTATGGAGACTGTATATAGAAAGCCAAAACACAAGAATTAAGCTAATTACGAATGGCTTGAATGTGAGGAATGCAAACGTTGCGGTCCATGACACAAACCCGTTTCTGTCCGATGGGAAAGAAAACAGCCTCCGTCTTCTAATTAAAGACATACCACTCTCTGCACACAATTCTTTGATAACTGATGAACTTGACAAATTGAAATACAAAGTCGTTGGGTCTGTTATTTATCAGAGACTTAGAGTAGAGGGACAACTAACAGATTGTCTTACGGGTGACAGATTTGTTTACATACAACAAACCCTCAAACCCCTACCCCGGAACATGAACTTTGGCCCCTTCAAAGCTAAAGTCTTTCACTACGGCCAGATTCCGTCAACCACTAGATTGACAGTGGTGTGCTCGAGATGTCTGAGCGAAGGTCATCATCGTTCGCAATGTAGCAGCCCTGTCGTCTGTCGTCGATGTAAACAATCGGGTCATCTTCAACTTCAGTGCTCTTTCGAGACCCCGCCCACCTCGCCAAGCAAAGTTCGTACCAACGATTTTTCATCTGAAGCCACTGCCGACTCCGCAGCGCAAGCTATTGATCAGCTCATTTCTTCGGGACGCCAAGCCGTAGCTTCTTCGCCCCATGACAACCAGACGCCAACTCAGGCTAAGATTACGCAATACATGTCAGAGGATCGCAATACTCCGAGAACCTCAACATACGCAAGCGCAGTTGTTCATTCAACCGATACTTCTGGCTTACACGAGTCTCGTTCACACTCGGATGATACATCGAGTGAGGATCCTTTGAGCGAAGATGATGATGTAGATGAAATATCAGAACTATCGGTTGAATCACCTGAGCTACCTAAAAAACCTGTGAAAGAGAGCAAAGTCAAACAACAGAAACGAAAATAAAAACCTCTGCAAAAACCTCCAAAGAAAAGATAAAGTAAAGGACAAATGACTTCTGTTGAACTTATCTATCATTTATTTATAATTTGTGTAAATGGCTAATTGTCATATTCTCAGTTTAAATGCTCGAGGATTAAGAAATAAAGAGAAAAGAAATCAAATATTTCGGTGGGCCAGACACCAAAAGGCTGATATACTGTTTTTTCAAGAAACATACTGGTCAACTGAACTTGAAAACATTATTAGGAGTGAATGGCGTGGTCCATGTGTCTTTGAGCATGGAAGCAATCACTCACGAGGTGTTTCTATTTTCTTTAATGATAAACTAGATGTACAGGATATTGTAGTTAAACGTAGAATTAATGGTCATTTATTGATGTTGAAAGCAAAAGTACATGACACTGATGTAATGTTAGTAAATGTATATGCTCCGACACAAAAACAACATAGAGAACTTTTTTTTCGTAATTTAAATGATGAGTTGACTAGACATTATGACACCTCAAATGATGGTGAATTAATTCTTGGAGGTGATTGGAATTATGTACTGGATATGAGTAAAGATGTACAAGGAACCAAAACCATGTACTATAAGAAATCTATAAATCTTAAAAAGTTAATTAAAAGACACTCTCTACTTGATATCTGGAGGGTAACACATCCAAACAGCAAACAATTTACATGGAGAAATATTTCCCTCAAAAGGGCTTCGAGGTTGGACTTTTGGCTAGTGAATAAGAATGTTAAAAGCAAAACATCATTTACTGATATTCGACCTGCAATTCGAGCCGATCATAATGCTATATCAATTAAAGTATGTACCAAACAAAGTAAGAAAGGTCCGGGATATTGGAAAATCAACACTGATATTCTAAATGATAATGAATATAAGGATAAAATCTCTGAAATAATTCAATCTTTCACTAAAAAGTGTTTAACACCACTTACAAAATGGGAATTGTTTAAAGTTAACATTAGAGAATTTACACAAAAATACTGTCGCAAAAAGGCGTCTGAAAGGAAAAATCATAAGTTGTTATTGGAAACAAAATTATGTGAACTAGAAAAACAAATTGATGTTAATGTTCATGATGAACAAGTATATAAGGCATATATTGATGTAAAGGAGAAGTTAGAGAAGATGTATAAACATGAATCTAAAGGTGCAGGAATTAGAGCTCGTATAAGATGGATGGAAGAAGGAGAAAGAAGTACAAAATATTTTTTAGGTTTAGAAAAAAATAATGCAAAGAAAAAAGAAATTACACAATTGAAATGTGGAAATGATAGTAGAGTCATTCACAGAAATGAGGACATATTGGAAGAAGTAGTAAAGTATTATTCAAAACTTTATAGAAAAGATAAGAATGATTGTAATGATATTAAAAGTATGAGTGACTACGTGTGTTCACAAAAAATTAATCAATTAACAAACGAAAGTAGGCAAACATGTGAAGGTTTAATTCCACAAGATGAATGTAAACGTGCTGTATTTGCAATGCAGAAAAATAAGGCACCGGGGTCAGATGGAATTTCGATTGAATTTTATCAGGTGTTTTGGCCATTGATAAAAGATTTTCTTGTAGAAAGTCTAAATGAATGTTATGTGAGTGGAATGATGTCAAACACCCAGCGAAAAGGTCTTATTACTCTGTTGTTTAAAAAAGGCGATTGCAAAGAACTGAAAAATTGGAGGCCGATTACGTTGCTTAACTGCGACTACAAAATAATTGCAGCGGTATTAGCCGCAAGAGTTCAGAATGTTATTGGTGATATTGTTCATGAAAACCAGACTGGTTATATAAAAGGTCGTCTTTCAGCTTGTAATGTAAGACTAACGAAAGATGTCATTGAGTATTTCATGAAACACGGTAAAACAGGTGCAATTATGTTGGTAGATTTTACCAAAGCATTTGATGTTTTGGATATACAGTTCCTAAACTTGTGTTTGGAAAAGTTTAATTTTGGTGAATCATTCCGTAAATGGATCGCGGTTCTTTATACAGATATTCTAAGCTCTGTCCTGGTCAATGGTTGGATTTCAAAAGACTTTAATATTGAAAGAGGCATACGGCAAGGATGCCCATTGTCATCTCTGTTGTTTATTATAGCGGCCGAATTTTTAGCAAACAGTGTTCGGAAGAACAAAAATGTCACAACAGTCGATATATTGGGGTATGACATTCAACTTAAGCTCTTACAATATGCTGACGATACTCTTTTTTTTTATTCAAGACGAAAACTCTTTAAAAGAAGTTTTGCATGAACTACAGTTATTTGGTAACATAGCAGGCCCGAAGATTAATAAAGAAAAAACAAGCTTGATATGGTTAGGAGACACTAGTAAACGCAACAATATAGTAAAATATGATTTAATGTGGGCTGATAAACCAGTAAAATATTTAGGTCATTACATTTATTCTAATAATGATGAAGCTCTAAGGCTAGATTGGGAGCAAAAATTGGTAAAACTACAAAAAATTCTTAACAGTTGGGCGAAAAGAAACCTAACCATTTTCGGTAGAGTGACTATTCTAAAGTGTCTTGCACTTAGTCAAATTATCCACTTGAGTATTGTTGATTCAATTCCACCCATATTTATGAAAATGTTAAATAATATAGTGTTTAAATTCATTTGGAATAGGAAAGTAGAAAAAATAAAAAGATGTACACTGACAGAAGACTACAAAAAAGGTGGAGTTCGAATGGTCGATATACAGAATCAAATGTTAAGCTTTCGTTTGAAATGGCTAGGCAGATTCCTAAACGAAAACAGAGAAACATGGAAAAAAATGTGCTCTTACTGGTTTGACCTGCTAGGAGGTATCACTTTGTTATTAAAGAGCAATTATAGCATGACTACGCTCAACGTTATAAATGAAAAGAAAATTCCCATCTTTTACAAAGAGATCTTACAAGCATGGGAATTTACTAGAACTTTTACCACTGTGAAAGATGTTAACATGTTCATCTGTGATTCAAGTGATATACTAGATCAAATTATTTGGCACAATAAACATATATTGTTCAATAATCAGTCGTTATTTTATAAAGACTGGTACGACAATGGTGTAATTCATCTTAGAGACATAGTTGGGAGAAATGGTTTTCGGTCATTGGAAAATATCGTGTCAACGATTAATGTCAAAAGATTTAAATGTACTTTGATGTTTGACTATGCGAAACTGAAAAAAGCAATACCAGCAGTATGGATATGTAAGTTAAATGATATCAATCTCCCTATCACTAGACAGCAACAAGGATTTAATGTTCCGAGATTGCTTATTGGAAACAGATTAAAATGCATCAGTGAATTGAATAGCAATGTTTTATATAAATTGATTTCCTCACGAAACTTTCTAACCAGCAAATGTTGTTCATATTGGGAAAATAAACTTAACATTGATATAAACTGGTCACATGTATTTAAGTGTAACCTTGTGCAAATTAGAGAATATAAGTTACGGGAATTTAACCTAAAATTATTGTATAATTTATTACCAGTAAGAAGCAATCTTTTTAAATGGGGTCTAATTAGAGAAGATTTATGTTCAGAGTGTAAAGTAAAAGAAGATATTATCCATGCTTTCACTGAATGTTTTGTAATTAAACCTTTTCTCACTTATGTTGAAAATATATTGCAAGAAGTATACAATGTCCAAAATACTAAGATTAGCATCTTGCACTTTCTGAAAATAGAAGGTAATTGCCAGTCTAATTTATTTCTGACCATAGCTTTCTGGAGCGTATATAAAGTTATTTTGGAACGCAACAAAAGTGGAAAAGATAGGAGAGATCTTGTACTGAAATATG
Organism: Heliocidaris erythrogramma; assembly: GCA_025617745.1. NCBI lineage: Eukaryota > Metazoa > Echinodermata > Echinoidea > Camarodonta > Echinometridae > Heliocidaris > Heliocidaris erythrogramma. The sequence goes on along the minus strand of CM046860.1, from coordinate 47,051,052 downwards.
TGTTTGAAAGAGAAATCAGAAAAAGAATAGAGATACAATATAGTAGAAAGGAAAAAATACAAACAAAGAAAAACGATGACTTACCAAAGGAATTGTTGAAGTTCATTTGAATGTGTCATTTGTGTAGGTTTGAAAGAGAAATAAAAAAAAAAAAAATAGAAATATAAAGAGTAGAAGGAAAGAATGCAAACAAAAAGAAAAGATGATTTTCCAATAGGATTTGTTGAAGTTTATTGGAAAATGTAACATTGATATATGTAAGTCGATTTCAATTTTGTTACGTTGATGTATTAGTGTTATATTGAGTTGTAAACTTTGAATGTAAAATAAATCCTCTAACGAGGCAAAGAAAAAAACAAAAAAAACATGTACTTTGCATTTCATAGGTCCTTTAAAGGTGCATTGCATCATATAATTTGGAGCTAACTATGCAAGCATATCAGATCTTTTGTGCGGAAATAGAAAGGGCTTTAATACAAAATGTAATACGCATATTGTATTGGTCTTGTTCCCATGAAATGAGCGGATGTGAGTAAATGGGAAGGAGGAATGTTCAGCGATTCAGGTTTTGTAACTTGATTTGCATTAGGGTATAGTGAAACACTTAGATTGATGGCATTATGTAAACATTCATCTCTACTCCTCTTTAAAGGGAGTGGCAAGTCGTAATCCATGGGCCTGACCAGTTGGCCTGACTCGGGGAAATTCGGATACAATCAGGTCCAATCGTGCGCTACCGAAGGAATGTTATTGCCGGATTCCTCGCGCGATCGTTAACTCGAATCCCTCCATACGCAACCGACCAATGAGATTCAAATACTGGAATAAAGAACGCGCGATCTTGTTTACTAAAATTTGGGTCAATGTGCGAACTTTTATTAGCTGCGCACGATAAATTGAAGTCGCTTTGAACTTAGATCCAGAGAAAGGAGCAGCCAACTGTAAAAGCGCCCATAGATTGCGACTTGTCGCTCCCTTTAATATGGTAATATAAGTGTTTTCAATGAACAACGACCCTTGGGCAGTTGCACTTAAATTCATGTTGAAGAATTTGGAATTAAATCTGCCCAACTGCAGATACCTGGGATTTTTCTCCTGAATTGACTTGGTGGATACTTGGTTGGTTTATGCTGTACTCATTGTCCCTGTGTTTAGAACAATAATGTATTTCTCACAGTAGCTTAATTTTAATTCGAGGTATGACAATGAATGTTGTTCAGTGATTTTCTATAATGATCTAGGCTTGGGATAGTTTCTTCTGAACTATTGGTATAGCGCAGGTGGTTGATGTACAAATTTGTTAACTTGCATCTGTTAATTATATAATGTCTGTTACTGATTTAATTCATCATGCAATTCTCTCGACGGCACAACATCAAGATTGTTGCTTTTAGAATATTGCTCAGACATATTGTGTTTTATTTTCCCTTTTGATTGTAGAAATATTTCTGAGCGTGTTATCAACTAGATAATTGGACCTAGGTTTGCGGTTTCCAATAGAAGCATAGTATTATATAGATTGCTAAGCTTATGATGTGAGAATTATTTTATAACCATAATATATTCGAAGCTTTCAAACACAAGTACACTTTTTGATAGGGTAATTATTGGTGGAGGATTATATGCCAACTGATTTTAAAATTCATGAATAACGTGTTTTGAAATCTCCCACACAGTGAGTTTGTTGTGTGGGTTGTGTACACGCTAAATTACAGTATTTGGAATGGGTCCTGGGCGGCTGTGGTTGGTGACCGGCCGGTCTTTGGATTTGGGTTTTGGGGTTTTGAATTTTAATCATTTGCGAACTGAAAATAAATCCTTAGGATTGGGTCTGGGTCCGGATATTGGCTAGTCGCTGCCCGCAGGAAACTTTCAGTACAGAAGACATTGAAGGCTGTTGGAAAAGGGATTGGGAAGGGGCAATGGTTTTTAGTAATGGTAGTAATCACAGTAGGGGAGTTATTGTGATGTTGAAACCAAACACGGGCTTTGTGATGGAAAAAATCATAAAAGATAAGGAAGGAAGATACATTATAATACAAGGTAAATGCCAAAGCGAAAAACTGATATTAAGAAGTGTATATTTTCCTACAAAAGATAAAGAAAAGGCCCAAGTTGATTTTCTGTGTAATCTGGATAGGATGGTATCTTCTGTATTCAGTCAAGAGTATTCCCTTATAATTGGGGGAGATTTCAATATAACTATGAATTATAATTTAGATTATATGGGGGCGAGTAATATTTCAAATAGCAAATATAGAGACTTGTTGGGAGAGTTTCTTGATAAGTTTGATTTAATTGATGTTTGGCGCAAGCATCATCCTAATAAAAGAGAATTTACCTTTAGACAGAAGCAGCCCATTGGTGCAGAGCAGATTAGATTATATTTTTATATCATCAAAATTAGAAAAAGTCGTAAGGGAATCCGAAATTCTGCCCTCTATCACACCTGACCACGCTGGTGTTAGAGTAGAAGTTACAAATTTGGTCGATAATTTCATTTTTGGTAAATCATATTGGAAGTTTAATAGTAGTCTATGTTATGACATGGATTTTGTCGATGGGGTAAAAAATAAGATTATTGAAATAGAGGAATAGAGGAAAATAGTAAAATCAAATTTTGGGATGTTATGAAAATGAAACAACAGGAATATATTATGAAGCTTTCCCGTGAAAAAGCAAAACTCAGGAAAGCAAAAGTTGAAATATTGGAAAAAGAAATTAAAGAATTAGAATATCGATTAACGTTTAATTTGCAAAATAACATTCGGGAATAAGTTTCAAATGTCGCAGAGTTTCGGAACATATTATTACATAAATATGAAAATGATATCTACAATATTTATATTTACAGAAAACATGTCATAACTCTGACAAAATAAGCATCAGTGAATTTAGAATTTTGCGGAGCTCAAGATACAACCCACTGCGCATGTATTGAGAGCAACAAACTCTACTGCTCATGGGTGAACCGATTGTGAGTGGGGAAATACATTTTTCAGTGAATGTGAACCGAGGTTGAGAGTCGGCATTGAACCCGTTCTTCAAAGAGTGAGGGAGCTGTCCAGATCGAGCGATAAGAGCGGAGCGGTACTTTCATTTCGGGTCTTATCTCTTGCGTTGCGTAACACTTTCAGTCGTAGAAAAATTCTGTTGTGACTCCAGTTCTGTGATAACTCCTTGGTAGGTCCATGGTTTAGCAATGCATTCTCTCCAGTGACTCTGTCTACCTTGTAAATGTGTTGAGTTCAACATAATAAACTTGTTAACTTTAATCTCTGTCTGATGTGTGCTCCTTCTCCCCGAGTCTCGGTCATCCTAGACAACAAACTGCAAATATAACGGGGCTTTATTTTTGGGACTTCCACCAGAATAAGGAGAATATTCTGCCCATTTTAGAAGTACAAATCTTGTTACAATATGTATACATTGACCCCCCCCCCCCCCCAAAAAAAAAAAAAAAAAAAAAAAAAAAAAGTTTTTATTAAAAACTTACTTGGAGGTTTGAACCCTACAAGATAAATTGTTACATGTGTGACTTCCTAATTCTATATTTTTGGTAGTCTTGGGTGATACATTAAAGTGCTGCCGTTGAGGGCAGTTTGAGGTGTGGTACAAGGTGGGTTTAACACTTACATGTACAACAGTCTGGTGCTCATAGGCCCCTAAATTTGAACTCGGGGGGATGCCCCAAAGTCCAACATTTTAATGGTCCTACATATGTAGTTCACACAAACCTTGACAATTTTAGTCTGGACCTGTTGTTAAAAATGTTGCAAGCCCTGGGTACATGTGTTTGGTATACAAGTTTGGTGTTATTACACAATATGCAACAAGTAACGTTTCACTGGCCCCAATTGGCTGTTAATGATACATGTTGGAAATTTATGATGGACTGTACCTTGTGCACAATAACTCTGTGCAAATATTTGATGTTAACATAATTATTTATCATACACAAGATGGTCTTTTCCTAGGTTATAAGTATCACACATGTGTACATGTATTTTGAAGAAGTCCCCCTTCAATGAGGCTGTACAATCATTACTTTGAAATGTAATCGGTAGTAAGCAGTCAAACCTCAATTGAACAACTTGATATTCACTTGAACAAATCTAGTTTTTTAAAATTATTATCATAAAATTCAAACTTGCAATAGGGAAGCAGTGAATGTTAGGCAAGAGCTATTCTATACTATTGACAATAAACACATAACCACAAATCATAGCAAAAGAACAACTGACATAAATGCAGATTGGAAAGTGTTCATTTTATTTTTATCTTTTTATACACAAGTGCACATTTGCTTTTTTATTTTTGGATACTATTTTTGTGTAGAACTTGGGGAAACAAGAGAAAGACAAAGAAACTATATCGATACACCAAACCTATGATTAATAGTAGCCAATGTTGTATTCCCTAGCACCAGTAACACCTTTTTAACTTTAACTTTTTATTTTCAACCATCAACAATATTAGAGTAAAAGGATGTGCTCTAAAAATTTGAAAACCATGGTTTGTCCATGTGTTTTATCACAAAGAATCATGATTAGAAATCCTTGTACAAAAATTCTGGCTAACTGTCACACTTATCAGTGGGGTCATAAAACCTTTGATTTTCAGGAAAGGCTTTCATGTTTTAACATAAGAGCATACTAGATGGCTGTCATTATACAGATTTTTTGTGTTTATATTTGCAGATTTATGATCATATAAGTTATTGCCCCATATTCCAATTTCCCAGTCTGTATTGAACATGTGTGTAATCGCAGCAAGGCCTTCACATACATGTAGAATCTTTAAGCATTTTGTACTTTTTCCTTTACCATAACCTTCTTCTAAATTGGCATATACATGTAATATCTCATAGTCTGCAACCACTATCTGATTTGCAAGTGAATTTCATTTGCTATTTGAATTTTTAATTTGTATTTCATGCAGAGCAGTAAATAATTAATGAGTAATTAATCTGCAGTGTCCAGCTTGACTACAAAAAGAAAAAGACCCCAAAACGAGGAATGCGACTGCGTCTCCTATTTACCCCCACCTTCGGTGGGCCGAGGCATAAAAATATAATCAACATAGACACAATACATACTTTTTAAAGCTTTACATCTGACTTTTACAGTGTATTTCATATCTACAATGCATGTACATATTATCTTGCCCTTTTATCAAACAACAATATATATATATATATATATATACACACACACACATTTCAGCTCATTCCTTTCATCAAAGAATTCGAACAAATACTTGATTATCTTAAAGCAAATACCAATTGCGGACTGCTCTTGAAATAATGCAAAAAAACACAACTGCCGATATTCATAAAACCTTACTCGGCCTAGTTGTATAGTACATGTATGTACTATAGCCGATGTCATTAGTTGACAACTACATGTACTAGAAGGTAGAGGTTTGCATGGTGGTACTGATAACGTGGAGAAGGCTTACGGTTCACCATGTGGTTAGTCCTGAAAAGGACTATTGAGTAAGAGGAAGAAAGTGAAAAGGACTATTGAGTAAGAAGAAGAAAGTGGAAAAAGTTGAGAGGAGAAGAAAAGGCAAGGCGAGATAGAAATTCAGAGAGTGTAGAAGTAATCTTTCTTGAAAGTGTGAAGTCCTGAAAAGGACTGTAAACCAGATGAGAAGGCTGACTCAACTTTTTTCCACTTTCTTCTTCTTACTCAATAGTCCTTTTCAGGACTAACCACATGGTGAACCGTAAGCCTTCTCCACGTTACATGTACTAGGTTTAATAAATACTGGCCCAGCTGCCTACTAACTCTGCAGAAAAACAATGAATTGCTAACAAATAATTTCAAAAGCATAAATACGCACAATTACCATTTTCATTTCTACAATAATAGTAAGGCAAAACAGTAAAATCAGAAGTGATTTTATTATTTGCTAGATAAATCTATGTACCTACCTATTTGCTAGACTTCCGACTACGCAAGCCATTCGAGTAATTAAAGTCACGACAGTGCATATACCCCCCTAGGATCACGCCTTCCTCTGTGCACGTACGCATGACGCGCGCACACAATCCTCCTCTTTACGAGCAGCCTCAGACAAACTTTGACATGTTGCTAGGCAAGGAGTGGGGTAGGAGGGTGGGACATAGGTAGGTACATAGATTTATCTAGCAAATAATAAAATCACTTCTGATTTTACTGATTTACTACAATAAATCAATGTACCTACCTATTTGCTAGACCAGCACAGATTCAAATGGGGGGCATGTCCCAAGAGGAAGGTCAACAGGAACCCAAGGATGACGTTGCAGCTTGCAACGTCTTGTTAGAAAAAGACTCAGACAGAACATCTTTTACATAAAAAGATGTGAAGGACGTGGAGGAGCGCCAGAAGGCTGCCCTCATAATGTCCACTAGGGGCACCCCTTGGAAAAGAGCCCAAGAAGCACTGATGCCCCTGGTATCGTGAGCACGGGGCTTCCCATCACTCAATAGGGCCTCCGGCCCAGCTGCTTGGATCGCTTCGACTATCCATCTAGAAATGGATTCTCTGGAAGCGGGGGAAAAGGGCTCTCGAGTGATGACAAAAAGCTGATCACTCTTACGAAGAGTCTTAGTCCTATCTAAATACCATTTCAAGGCCCTCACCGGACACCAGACCTTATCCTCCTGCACCGAGGAATGGTCCGACAGCGGTCTAAGAAAAACTGGTCCAGAGGAAGCAGTCTGATTTTTGACAATAAAGGAGGGCTTGGGTATAAGTCGCACACCATGGTTCTCCCAACGGATGTGACCCGGTGTGATACACAGAGCATGAAGAGTACTCCTCCTCTGTGCAGAAGAAATAGCGACTAAAAACAGCGTCTTGACCGTTAAATGGTGAAGGGACGCTTTACCCAAAGGTTCAAAAGGTGGCTTCGCAAGCACGTCAAGGACCTTGGGTAGACTCCAAGAAGGAGTCAGGCTACGAGTTGATGGACGCTGCAAGAAGAAGGAGCGAGTCAACCTAGCCAAAAGAGGGGAGTTGGAGATTCCCGAACCATCAGCAAAACCAACGTGGACGGCGGCAATAGCCGAACGATAGCCACGTATGCTTGAAATCGATCTACCCTTATCGAAAAGGGAGATCAAAAAATCGGCAACAACACCAATAGGGGCTTCACGTGGCGAGACACCCTGATTCTTGCACCAAGAAGAGAAGGCCCCTAGGCGAGAGTTGTAGAGATCTCTAGTGGAGTCTCTACGGCTTCTCATCACAAACTGGGAGGCCCTCTCGGAGAGCCCCGAGTTTCTGGCGTCTTCCCCAATAACGGCCAGGCAGTCAAGTGGAGGACCGCTGGGCGTTCATGAACAATCCCCGAGAGGGGTTGAATTATCAAATCCTCCCTGAGAGGAAGGGGAAACGGCTGGCCGGCCAGGAGACTCAGCAGGTCTGAAAACCAATGTCTCGCTGGCCAATGTGGGGCTATCAACAAGGGCCAAGCCCTGTCCTCCTTGACCTTCCTCAAGACCTGAGGGATCAGAGGAATGGGGGGAAAAGCGTACCCCCGGATAGCTCCCCAATGGAGGGAAAAGGCATCCATCGCCCACGCCTCCTGACCCCGAACCCGCGAACAATACCTCGGGAGTCGGTGATTGAGGGTGGAGGCGAACAGATCGATCTCCAGAGGACCCCACACCTCTTGGAGAAGAGCAAACGCCTCCGTATGAAGAGTCCACTCTGACGGGAGGCATCCCAAGTCGAAATGAAATAGGGTAAAAATAGGAAAAAAATACAAAAAAATTACCAACGGAAATATATTTTTTCCCTATTTTTATTTCAAGAAAATAGGGTAAAACTAGGAAAAAAATAGTTTGTCAAAAATATTTTTTCCCTATTTTTTTCCTATTTTGTATAGCGTAGAGATAGCTACTTGTAATAGGATAAAAATAGGATTGAAACACATTTTTCCTATTTTTTTCCCTATTTTTATTCCAAGAAAATAGGATAAAACCAGAAAGAAAATAGTCCTTCGAAATTATTCCGGAAATAGGAAAAAAACAAAAATAGGATGGAAATAGGATTAAATTAGGTGAAAACTAGGTAGAAAATAGGGGAAAACACGTTGAAGAAAATAGTGGGAGATGGAAAACAGGAAAAATATAGAAATAAAATAGTGGAAAACTAGGCAGAAAATAGGATAAAATTTGATTGAGAAATAGGATAAAATAGGACAAAAACAGGAATAAAATAGTGGAAAACTAGGCAGAAAATAGAATAAAAATAGGGAAAAACTAGAATGAAAATAGGGTGAAAATTGGGATTGAATAATGGGAAACTAGAGAGAAAATGGGGCAAAAACAGGAATAAAATAGTGTAAAACTAGGCAGAAAATACAAATACAAAGAGGAAGACCTCCTCACAACCCAGGTCGAAAATCCTATAGACAGAATTTCTATAGGTCTACAGGAACAATCACATGACATTATTATTATTATTATTTTTTTAATCCTATCTTGTAATCATATCCTATCCTATCCTCTCCTACTCCTATAAATCCTATAGCCTACATCCTATGTCCTATACCTAGGCTACTAAGCAATTGTATCACATTCATTATATATAGGGACATAGTTCCTATGTCCTATACCTAGCTACTAAGCAATTGTATCACATTCATTATATATAGGGACATAGTTGTAGTGCTATAAAAAAATGGTTACTGACTAGATTACACTTTTATTATTAAAATTGATTTACACTTTTATTAATGAAATATGAAAATGACTTTTGAAATTGTGTACAACATTACAATAGTTTAATGTAAGTAAAATTTCTATCAAAGTTCAAATCTAAATGTATTTATCTATTTCCACTAGTTTTCATATTTTAGATTGTTATTCATGAATATTCATGATTGATTAGGACCTATAGAAACCAATAGTTGGGAAACTAGAATAAAACTAGTGCTGGAAAAGATAAAGTTTGGAAAATATGATAAAACTAGTGTTAGCAAAAGTACAGAAGTCAGGAAACTAGAATAAAACTATAGTGCTGGAAAAAATAAAGTTTGGAAAATAGGATAAAAATAGTGCTGGATCATGGGGAGAAAGATAAAAGTTTGGAAAATAGTACAAAACTAGTTTTAGAATAATGAGAAAACTAGGATGAAACTAGAGCTAGCCTGAAAAATAGGATAAAGCTATTTTTTGACAAAAATGAAAAGTGCAAAAACTAGGGAAAAAATAGTCCGGAGAGAAATGAGGTCTAAAAAATAGGAAAAAATCAGAAAATAACCTCAAAATAGGCCTATTTCTATTATATTTTCCATGGGAAATAGGATAAAAATAGGTCTATTTTCCTGAAATAGGAATAAAATAGGTGAAAAATAAAAAAATAGCCTAAAATTACTTCTATTTTCTTCCTATTTCCGAGGGAAATACAATAAAAATAGGCCTATTTTCCTGAAATAGGAAGAAAATAGGTGAGAAATAAAAAAAATAGCCTAAAATTACTTCCATTTTCTTCCTATTTCCGAGGGAAATACAATAAAAATAGGCCTATTTTCCTGAAATAGGAATAAAATAGGTGAAAAATAAAAACATAGCCTAAAATTACTTCTATTTTCTTCCTATTTCCGAGGGAAATACAATAAAAATAGGCCTATTTTCCTGAAATAGGAAGAAAATAGGTGAAAAATAAAAAAAATAGCCTAAAATTACTTCTATTTTCTTCCTATTTCCGAGGGAAATACAATAAAAATAGGCCTATTTTCCTGAAATAGGAATAAAATAGGTGAAAAATAAAAAAATAGCCTAAAATTACTTCTATTTTCTTCCTATTTCCAAAGAAAATAGGAAAAAAATAGGCCTATTTTCGTTTAAATAGGAATAAAATAGGGAAAAAATAGGGAAAAAATATATTTTCACACTTCCGAAAACTACTGGGGATTTGCCCCGAGACAGAAAATCCGCGATCAGATTGTCCTGACCGGGAATGTAGGAGGCTACCGGAATAATGTTCATAGACCGGCACCACCTCCACCAACTGGGCAGCTAAGGTGTTCAGAGAGGAAGACCGAGTGCCGCCTTGGCGATTGATGTAGGCAGCTACTGTGACATTGTCCGTAAGAACGAGTACAGTGCGACCAACAAGACCGGGCCTGAAATGATGAAGAGACAGGCTGACCGCCATCATTTCCAAGACGTCGACTAGACTGGCCAGATAGCCCAGGAATTGAAGCCATTGTCTGGCTCTGACCCTGCGGGCCACTCGCAGTGACCGTGCGGTCATGGTGATATTCCGAATTATGTCCCGACTGGGGCGGGCAAGCTGATTCGGGATATCTATCTCCGCACCTAAGTACACCGGGGTACGTGTGGGAGATAATTCCGATTTTTCCTAAGCCTAAGTCTTGCGTTAGCCGCAGTAAAAGGCATAACTGATCCAACAGGAGGGACTCTGAGTTTGCAACTAGGAGCCAATCGTCTAGATAGACGAATAATCGGAGGCCGCGATTCCGTAGAAACGCGGCCAGGGCCGACACTATTCGGGTAAAGACTCGAGGGGCCGGCCTCAGCCCGAAGGGCAGGGCACGAAATCGAAACGTTTCGCCCTGGAACACGAATCCCAGCAAATTTCTCGACAGAGAGTGAATGGGAATGTGAAAGTACGCGTCTTTGAGATCGAGGGAGATCGCAAGGTCGTCCTGCTTGATCAAGGGCAGAATAGATGCCAAGGTCTCCATGCGAAAATGCACTGGAGGTATAAACCTGTTGATTCTTTTCATGTCTAGAATCATACGTAAACTTCCCGAATGCTTGGGAATGACAAATATTGGGGAGAGACAGAGATGAGGATGATCTCTCACCCTTTCTACAGCGCCCTTTCCCAGCAGCGTGGCGATCTCTGAGGAGATGTGCTGCTGGAAAAGGGCGGACATTGGAGGCGGGCGGATTCTGATGGCGCCGTTTGGAATCGGCTTTATCAGATCTATATAAAAGCCGTCGCGCACGACGGATAGCACAAAGGCGTCGCCGGAGATTGCCTCCCAAACTGGGAGGAATCTCCGGAGCCGCCCGCCTACACTGTCCACAAGCACTCGGGGTAAGGTATCAAAAGGCCGACTTGGGCCTGACCGGGCCCTTGGCGGCGGTCTTACGCCCCCCTCTTCCTCTCGCCGAGCTTCTACCACGGTTGTCCAGGGTAGGGGTCTCAATCCGAGGGATAGTCACTATCACTCGACGATTTGAGCGGTTAGCGCCTGTCGAGACCGACTTAGACTTCGGAAAGGACCGAGCAGGCTGAGTGGGCAAGAATTGTCTGGCCATCTCCTTTGCCTGTTTGCGACCCTCTATCTCTTTGAGGAAGACCTCGTTAAACTGGCCCCCAAAGAGTTTGGGATGAGAGGAAGGGATACCCCGCAAGAGAGGCGGGATGTCTTTCTCTAGCACTCCCAGTGTGGAGAGCGCCAACTTGCGGCGTTGATGCGTAATGTCAATCGCCGCTGATGAGAGCTGAGACCACTGAAGTCCAGCTAACAAAAGCAGGAGTTCATCCAACAAATTGGAGTCCCCCTCGGTCACATTTAGTTCAACTGATCTGGCCCGAAGGCGCAACAGTGAACCCAGGTACGCCGAAAGCCTTAAGCCCGACCTGACTTTGGTTTCAAAGTTCACTAGGGGCTTCTCGGCGGATCTATAGGACTGAGACTTGAAATTGATATTCAAACGTTGTCCCATACCCATAATTTCCTGGGATAAACCCTTGGCTGAAAAGAAGCCCTGGGTATCATCCCGATAGAAAGAGAAGGCACTACCAAAGGGACGTCGGGTAGCCCGACCAGCATCGGCAAGTGCCTCCCTATCCCCATACACCTGTTTGAAGTCCTCTGTAAGAGGAATACCAGGAGACGGGCCATGCTGTCTGAATAACAGCGATGGCTGATCACTGTCCGACTGGACTTGGGGAAAAATTTCTGGCATATACTTCTCTAACAGGGCCTTGGCATCTGCCGCCATAGCCTGACAAGGCTGGGGGTCGTAGCCGGCCCGAGATTCTGAAACAGACGGGGTAGAAACCTGCGAGACAGAATCAAATTCGGGAGAAGTAGTCCGGTGGGGAAAATCCCATAGGGGTGGATATGCCCACGGACCAGTGACAGACTCCTCCCCCGGCGGGGCTCCGAGAGCCGCAGGCACGGGAGGAGTAGGTCGAGATACCTCATTCGGACAAAATTGTCCCAGGTTCTCATGAATATCGGAGACCGGGAACACACCGGGGTCCGACTCGGGAACATCCTCCATCACAGTGACAACTGACTGGGGAGAACCCGTCTCAGTAGCCGGCAGCGTCGGGGGATTAGTATCCAAACCATGCTGCTCAGCAAAGAGTCTCATTAATCTGAGCAACTCAGATTGAGAGTCGGGGGGAAGAGAGGGCTGAGCCTTCTTACCCGACTTGGGTTTATCCTTGGATTTACCCTTCTTGGCTTTAAGCTTCTTAGCGGGGGTGTGAGCCACCGTAATAGAAGGCCGTTTAGAAGCACGGGAAGTGTTAGGCTGCAGTATAGAAGCCTCACTACCCAAATTGTCCGGGCCGGGCTCCCCAGTGGGGAGAAGCAATTCGGCCGCAACTCTAGGGACTGTGCTTCCCCGACCACAGCCCCGATTCGCATTGACTGCCGGGGGGTGGACGGACTGCTGCATTGCAGCACTGCTGGAAATAGCACCCGGAGCACTGACGTTGGTCAGTGGCTGGCGGGAACCAGCAGTCTTCCGCTGCGAGAACCTGCTCGAGGAGGAGGTCTTCTTAGCGGGATGCGGATTTGCGTTACCGGCTGTAATTCCCCCAGACACACCGACGGTGGTCGGATGTCGGGGGAAGCCAGTAACACTGGGTGAAATCTCGCTAGGCACCCCGACGGTGGTCGGGGGTCGGCAAGACCCAGTAACATCATTAGCTGACCGCTTAGCGGTCTTACCAGTTAATGCCCCCTCCAGGCTCCCGACGGTGGTCGGGGGTCGAGAGGACCCGGTAATACTAGCTACCGCCCCGCCAACTGCAGACGCGGTGGTCGTGAGTTGGAGGGAGCTAGAATTGCTAATGACGGGTGTTCGGTCCGAAGACTTATGAACACCTAACTTACCTATAAAGCCTGTCTTGCTCGACGCTCCCGGTACAAAAATACCAGAGCGAGCCGACAGACTGACGCCCTTACCTCCCCTGACCATCGTGTTTGACTCGCTGGTAGGCGAGCGAAACACAGAGGTCTCCAACACACTCACTGGGCTGACGCCCTTATAAGTGAGAGTAGTGGAAGGGAGGGAAGAAGAATTGGAAGAGCACGGAGGCAACCAAGACCTCGATTGCTCTTCCTCCGAAGAACTCATTATCACCTGTAAGGAGATATAAAAGAGTCAAACAATAAACAATTGTAAAGAAAAGGGCGTACAAAGCGAGAGTGAAACGGAATGGAATTTTCCAGCGCAGTGTGTGGAAAATTCCATTCACGCACTACGAACAAAAGAACACTCTCGTAAGGGTATATGCACACAACAGCCACACGCACGAAACACCAACGAAACGTTACAGGGCTGAGCGCCCGGCAAAACGCCAAAGCGAATGCCCTGGGCTACTATACGAAAGAGGTGAAAAGTGAGGTATGAATTTAAGCTCAAATATCACCAAAATAAATACGTGACAGACATAAACCGACACTAAACAGATATTAAAACAAGTCTAGGACGGAAATATTGGCAAAAGTCACCAGAAAACGCGCTAAAAGAGTAGCAAACTCTGAATTTTTGCGCAAGATAGTGACTTAGCTGCAACTCTTTAGGCTGCGAGAAGGAAAGAGGAGGATTGTGTGCGCGCGTCATGCGTACGTGCACAGAGGAAGGCGTGATCCTAGGGGGGTATATGCACTGTCGTGACTTTAATTACTCGAATGGCTTGCGTAGTCGGAAGACTAGCAAATAGGTAGGTACATTGATTTATTGTAGTAAATTAGATGATAACTATTCATACAAATGTGCATCAACTTACGCAGGAGTGATAAAAATTGATCATCTACTTTAACATGTATAACATGAATACAATAGCCTTCATTACATGCTAATGCATCAACTTTTATTCCCTCCCTTCTTATGTCTCACACACAAACACGATATAAACTTTACATTTGGAATCAGCTTTAGAGGGCATGGCATTATTTCAATAGCAATCTAATTACTGTAGAGTTAAATTTCATATTTGCAGGGCTGTCAACTTTGGGGAACTGCTTGGAGGGAGTCGCTTAGTTGGGGGGGGGGGGGGGATATATTTTCCTCCAAAATTCTCTGACAAGCAAAAAAAAAAAAGGTCATCAGCATTTTCGGCTGTCTTTTTACTCCCAAATTCTCTGAAAAGTAAAAAAAAAAGGGTCATCAGCATTTTTGGGTGGGAGTCTCCCGACATGAAGCTGGTGGGACGGCGGGAGAATGACCGTGGTGGCGGGAGAGTTGACAGCCTTGTATTTGTATGCAAGTTGGTCATATTAACTTGGACTTTCATTGATTTAAACAAAATTAAAGATTAACATCTGACCAAGTTTATTGCATGATGAAACACACAGAAGAACCCAGACAATATTTTCTCTAAACCTTTCTATTTTTGCGAAAAATCCACCCTTTAACTTGCAGTAATTAGGACAATTTGTTCACAAAAATGACAAATTTTAAACTACTGTATAAACCTTTCATAACTATGACACATGTACATGTATTTGTTAAAATGTACAGGCATGCCTTGCCACTGGTTCTTAAGAAAGGTTTACATGTACATGTACATGGTATATTTATTTTAAACCTCATGACTATCACAAATAACTGGGCCGATTTCAACCCATTCTAAGTTTATAAACAAATATTATGAACAGACTTTCAAACGACAGAGAATTTTTCATCTCAGCATATTATTTCTTCATTGTAAAATTAAGTATACAACTTCTCCCGAATGAATAAACTTCACCAAGCGTGTATCTGTTGCTGATTCACAAAGAACTAGAGCACTCGGAGGGGGGCCAGTCCGAGTACCCGTCACCCATCCCCCATTTGAATCAATGTTGTGACTGAAATGGATGATCCGACAAGAACTGCAGCCGGTAGAGCGCTCACAAGAAAATCTTTACCATTTCTTTAAAAAATATGGTTACCATGGCAACCATGACTCCGCCCACACCAAGAACAATAGGCGTCTTCATCTTACCATAATGCACCTCCATGCGAAATTTGAAGGTGATCCGACAAAAAGTGCAGCCGGTAGGGCGCTCACAAGAAAATCTTTACCATGTCTTTAAAAAATATGGTTACCATGGCAACAATGACTCCGCCCACACCAAAAACAATAGGCGTCTTCATCTTACCATAATGCACCTCCATGCGAAATTTGAAGGTGATCCGACAAAAACTGCAGCCAGTAGAGCACTCACAAGAAAATCTCTGCGGCGGAAGCGGCGCGACGATGCCAAATCCATAGTATCCCCGAACACTAGTTCGGGGGATACAATAAACATGTCACCTTATACAACATCCAAATTCTTGGGTGGGAATTGCAGCTCATGGCAAGGAAGGAGTTAATGACAATACATAAGGAAAATAATTCATACAAATGGAAATTTCATGTTCACGATTAATAGTTTAAAAGTGCAAGTTAATTATTAAACATTCTAGATGTATAAAATTTATAATTCCTTTTGCAATGAACATAACTTAGACATCCTCATTACAATCTGACAATTAACAACTCTCCAAGTCATGGTAGATATCCAGTTTGTAAGATTATTCATTCTACCCCTTGTAAAAAAGTACCATAGTACCCATGGTAATATGGTCAAATTACTGTCATATTACCATGGGTACTATGGTACTTTTTTACAATGGACATGTTTTTGTGTGTTTTTTTTTTAAGTTGAGACATTTGCAAGTCATATGCAATTACCAAAATGATCAAAATATTATTCTCTTCCCATTTTTAAATCAAATAATATATTATTGTTCTCTCTCCATTCTCTATATACATGTATGTATACACAGACAAGAAAGATGCACCAAACTGCATTCTTTTCTCCTGAATCCATTCTCACCGCTCAATATTGCACACTCTGACTAAACCCATCACACTTAGGCTTGTTCACACAAGACAAGGTAAACTGCCCCCAAAAATGGAGGTACTCTTTTTCCTGGAGGATCATTTTTTCCAAAGGTTCCTAATTCAGAAGGTTCATAATTCCAGAACACAAAATTCCCATACCAGGGCTTCATTATTCCAAATGAAACAGGTTTCATAATTCCAAACATCTACTGCATTACTCTAAGTTTCATAATTCCGAAAAAATACAACAGGGTTCATAATTCTGAAACATGTAGGGTTGCATTAAATTTTTGGAATTATGAACCCTACTTCACTTTTTGGAATTACGAACCCTATTTCATTTCCGGAATAATGAACCCTAATTCATTTTCAGAACGAATGAACCCTAGTTCATCTTCAGAATTACAAACCTTCAGAATTATGAACCTTCGGAGTAAATGAACCCTCAGAAAAACAACATGTAACCTAAATAAAAAACATATTGCAGGCAAAATAAAACCATTTGAAGTGTAAATGAATAAAAAGAGTAGCTGCATGAAACAAAGGCCCCTAGCTACATCTATATTTACTTATCTGTATGAAACAAAGGCCCCTAACTACATGTATATTTACGTATCTGTATGATATAAGAAACAGAAATGTGAAGCGCACTGAGCTTATGTCATTTCATTTCCCAGTGGCTGTTTTTTGAGGCAGTTTGCCATGCAATGTTTGAACGAGGTCTTACCAGTTCAAAAAGGGATCACATTCATTGTAGACGCTTTGGCCTGAATTCACGAGGTTTATATTAAGCCATGGTTTAAATCTCCATATACCTAGTACGCGCATGTCCTCTTGTCTAATCGGCGGACAGTAATGCATTTGTATATGCTTAGTTACGTTTAGTCCACAGTGGAGGTTTAAAACATTGTTTTATACATAGTACATTTCTTTCCAAACTACCCGGTTCATGTATATGGATAATAGTTTTACTTTAATATCGGTATACATATCGGTATACATAATGTAATTTTCATGTCCAGGGCACTTTATTGGTATCTTACCCAAAGAAATAGAAACAAAAATAAATGAAATGATCTTAAATCATTTCATATGATAAAGCTCTCTTGGATCTAATTTTTTTTTCTCACAGTGACCACAAAGGGCTTCTAGATACTGTTAACAACGAATTATCGAAAATAACCCGATAGATCAGAGCTAACAAACACTCAATCTAAAAAAAAACAAATTATATGTTCTTCAGTAATTCATTAGATTCCTTACCCTCTGATGTAATTTTTGATGACACTCATTTACAATGTGTTTCCCAACCAAGTTTTTGGGTGTTATAGTAGACAGTAAGCTCTCATGGAAATATCACATTGATAATATATGTACAACAATTTCACGCAATATTGGCGTGATCTATAGACTTAAATCACTTCTTCCTCGTTCGTCATTATTAATGCTTTACTCTTCCTTGATCCAACCATATTTGACTTATGGCCTTTTGGTTTGGGGTAATACTCACCAGACTTTCCTAAACAAGGTCTCTTTATTACAAAAGAAAGCAATTCATATTATATGTAATTCTCCAATACGATCTCATACTAATCCTTTATTTCTGGATAACAAAATATTAAAAATAAGGGATTTGTACTATTTTCAATTAGGTCAATTTATGTATAAATATATTAACATATTACCAAATGCATTTCTTGATATGTTCGTTAAAAATGATTTAATTCACGAATATCCTACAAGGCAATCGGATAGGTTTCATTTACCCCTACTTAGATCATGTTTCGCTCAAAATACATTTATTTTTGAAGGCCCTAAATATTGGAATGCACTACCCAATGAACTGAACTTTAACTGAACTTAACGTTTTGAAAAAAAAAAGATTAAAAGAGTTCTTGCTTGCTTCATACAACACCTAACTATAGTGCATTGTCCTCTTTATGTCTTCCATCCCATTCAATTCCTTTCTCACTCCATTTTAATCTTTTATTTGGCTTGCCTTAAACCCTTCAATCAGACAGACAGATGCTTAGAATACTAGTAGTATTTATTTGGTCATGGAATTTGTGCGCTATCTCCTTGGTCTCTCACTCCATTCAACATGCAGCTTGTCCCTTCTTGTGAATGTCTGGTACCGTGTGTTGCTCTTTAAAGGTTCCCTTTTATGGAATTACAAAGGAACTTCATTTAATAGACTTTTCGACTGTGAATCCAGATCTGTCAACCATATTACCTGAATTCCATTCATTAATCTGTAAACTTGAAAATAAAAAAATAACTGGGAACGCCCCTAAAAATTTTGGAAAATCGGTCCAGCGATCGATGACGTCATGTGACGTCACACGCAGAACGCTCGACTCACACAAGCTGGATCAGTATCGATGTGTGTGTGTTATAGGCTATTGAACTTCGTGTAGATCCCTTCGACTTCGTGCCATTTCAGCCCTTCATTTTAGCTTTTTAAAGACAAAATCCTACATCAACGATGGCATCTTCTTCGGACAGCGAGGACACTTATTCAGGATCAGATATATCTGATTTGGAGCATCAAGTCCCAGAAGAAATTGAAGAGGAATTAGGGGCCCGGCCGTATATGTTTGAGCCAGACTACTCACTACTCTCACTACTCTGCATCTGGTATACATACGGTGCATGACCTGAGTCGCGTCGCAGCGCTGTTTTTAACGCTGTACATGCCACGCCACTGCACTAACTCGATGTCGCATGCAGATTGATCTCGCTGAGCCGCCGCAAGCACTAAGTTAGGGGGCACTAGGCCACCCAGCTCCCCCGCTGCGCTGGCCTGGGAGGCTAGGGAGCGAATTTTTTGTCACTATCGTCCTTGACGCATGCGCAACTTTGAAATAGCCCTACAATGCTTGGAGTTGGATGGGGTTTCAAAGTTTCATCCTACTTTTAGTAAAAATAAAAACACAAGACGTTATTTTTGTAATGTCCAAACTGAGAGTCGAACCCACATACCTCAGGTTAAATGTCCGAGGGCTAACGCAACTCGCCACAGCAAGACGCTGGGAACAACCGTCATTATATCGCTTACGGAATAAACCCTCTGATTGCGAAATTGATTTAGATCGGAAAGGATCAGGTGCGCATGCGCCAGGGAGGACACGGACAAAAAGTTCGTGGGAAAAAAAATTTAACTTCCCGGACAATGGGCTGTGCGCATTGTTTTCACATATTCGAGGGAGCGAGTCGGAAGCCAATCTAGGTGCGGTTAGTGCAAATCACATATCATGGGAGCGACCCGAGAAGGTTGAAAATGGGGGACGTCACAGCGGCACATACATTATACATATGTGAGTCTTGAGACTATGACAATTCCACATTTCCCCGCTGATATCGCTGAAACTAGTGAAAGCATGACTGGAAAAATGAGGTAAGTACCTCCGTTTTATTCATATTATATGACGATGTCAATATATTTTAATAAATCATGACAATAATTATGTAAAATTCTAATGTAAGTAGCATTCTATGACAATGAATTGTGCATATATAAAGATGAAAGCTGATATTTTACCGGAATTAAGACGCCTTTTTATCCTATCGCGCAAACCTGTTTCAGTGGCAAGAAGCACACTCTGACGGAACAACCAAGGGTCCTTCGCCCGTGATCTCCGGCAGACCTCGCGTTGCTTGCCCGGTGGGTTGTGTACGGCAGAATTTTGTTCTGACTTGGACGTAGCCCCGGGACGCTGCCACGAAGTGGCAGCGTCCTGAGTGAAACCAGTACGATTCGGTGGGTCTCACAATTTACCAATGTTCAAATGACCATTGAAAATATGGCCATATAAGTTATTTTTTGAAATTGAAGTATCATAAATACGATGCCACTTACCTAAACAGACCTTCCGCAAATCAGCTTTTCCTAAAAAATGTGTAGAATCCAGTGGCGTATCCAGGATTTCCCAATAGGGGGGGGGGGGGGCGCCAGGAATTATTGATCGCCGTCATGAGGGAGGGGTCTTTGGAAAATTGTTGCTTCTCAAGAAGGGCTGAGATGCAAAATAGTGCTATATGTGACCAATTTTGAAGCCTATTTAATGAACAATATTTTCAATTGGTATGAGGATTTTTTTTTTTTGCTAGTTTTTTTTTTTAAACGACGGCCAATAGGGGGGGGGGGCGCCTGTTGCGCCCCCCCCTGGATACGCCCCTGGAATCGATGAATGTCACTTTTTACTCTCAATTTTCGAAACCAGTCCCATTCGCCATGTTGTTGAAGCAGAAGCGAAAATAGGCACTTGCGCATGCGCCTATGAATATTTATTACAACGACGGCATAGTTTTTGTCACAGGAATAATGAATATTCATGTATCCACTGTGATCCGGCGATCCCTATTCGCTCGAGCTCCTGCCTGCCACTCGTCTTAATGAATATTCATAATGCTCCCTTCTTGTCTGACGCATGCGCATTGCAAGCAAAACACCGACCTACGGAAGTTTTTAGTACAGGCTTTTGGAGATAAATAGGCCTTTTTTGTATCATCCTCATTGAAAAGAAAAACGACAGTCAATCGTAAAGTATTGTAAGTACCTAAAGTAGCCTAAAATCAAATAATGTCATGTTTCATGGCTATCATTTTGACAAACGACCTTGTAATTAAGAGACATCCAAGCAATCAAAGGACTGCTGATCGCAGCCCGAACACTACGTGTTCGGGCTGCCGCAGTAAACTTGGACGATGCAAATTTCATTGTGCTTGTAAAACTAATTGTGTATTTGTTGTGATGGTATTATTATGACCCATGTCTCTTATTTCTTAACACACTTGGGCAAACCAAAATAGGGGCCGGATTTTTTTCCAAGCTATTATAAGGCCAACCAATAACATGCTTGCAACAGGCAGGCCCAAATGTTTGGCCTGCCTGTTGCATGTTGTTATTAATATTATTACTGTTGTTAAACATAGTGGGCCTGCCTGTTGAATGTTGTTATTGGTTGGCCTAATAGCTTGGAAAAAATCCGGCCCCTATTTTGTGGTTTTGCACAAGTGTGTTAAGAAATAGTAGGAGACATGGGTCATAATAATACCATCATAACAAATACACAATTAGTTTTACAAGCACAATGAAATTTGCATCGTCCAAGTCAGAAAAAAATTCTGCCGTACACAACCCACCGGGCAAGCAACGCGAGGTCTGCCGGAGATCACGGGCGAAGGACCCTTGGTTGTTCCGTCAGCGTGTGCTTCTTGCCACTGAAACAGGGTTGCGCGATAGGATAAAAGGTGTCTTAATTCCGGTAAAATATCAGCTTTCATCTTTATATATGCACAAATCATTGTCATAGAATGCTACTTACATTAGAATTTTACATAATTATTGTTATGATTTATTAAAAAATATTGACATCGTCATATAATATGAATAAAACGGAGGTACTTACCTCATTTTTCCAGTCATGCTTTCAGCGATATCAGCTAAACACTCTTTATGTTACGGGGCCCAGGTCACGCCAAACAAAAATAATAATAAATAAATAAATACAAAAATCCTAGCTACGCCACTTGCCCTTTCGTCCCCGTGTGTTTTAATGCATAATTATTCAATTCTCCTATTTTTTTTGCACAAATAATGATTTCCTTGTCAAAAGCTTTTTTTAGATACTGTTTTATTATATTTTCTACATCTTAGACAAAAGAAAAACGAAAAAAAAACCCAGCAAGGGTACATTTTTCAAAAATTTCTAAAGCGTCTGTTACAAAAGTCTACTCAACACACCCATTCGAGGAAAGCCCCCCCCCCCCCCCGGTTGTCTCGAAGTGGCGCGTTCATTGAACTTCTCGCTGGGAACGCGTCCATTCGAGATAACCGGGGGGGGGGGGGGGGGCTTGTCTCGAAAGGGTGTGCCCGTTCCCGCTCCCATCCCGCTCCCGCAACCCACCCATTCGAGACAAGCCCTTGCAAATTGCCCGAGATGCTGAGCTGATACTTCGCTGATCGAGGCAGTGAGCTTGATGTGCGCAGGGGTACACGTCGCGCCGTTTTTTTTTTTTTTGTCGTTCGCCTGATGACCCTGCCTGGGCTTGCGCTTGGGCAGTTTTACTGGTGCATGGGGTGGGGGTTTGATTTTAGTAAATTCTAGCATTGATATCCAGAAAACTCTTAGCTCTCCTGTAATCTTGCTTGTTTTCTTTGTGCTGCTACACTAAGTAAGTGTAGGTACCGTTATAGTTGACAATAGATAGATAGACGGCCTCTTCTCATGGGCGCCAATCCTCACAGGAATTCTATTCAAGGGGGGGGGGGGGGGAACACACCTGGATGCAACAATGGGGTGTCCCCCCCCCCCCCCACTTGAATAGAATTCCTGTGAGGATTGGCGCCCATGCAGGCTCTTCTTGATGCCAAACGCTGCATGCAGCCCCGTGCTATCGACGAAGTCCTCCGCCCAAATGTGCTCGGAGCACACAACACTGCGGTCGATCACTCGGCCCCTTCCAATGGGCGCGAGTTAATTTTACTTTTGCGGTCCATTTCCTTCTTATATTTGGGTCTTTAGGGAATAAATGTAGACTGACACCCTCCTTTGTGGTGTTACTGCAACCTGCAACAACGCAGCGTTGCGGCATACTTCGCTTTAGAGGTGGTTTTCGAGGTGGTATATACAACAGCAAGTTAGTTTGCACATGTGATATATATGCAATATTGTAAACAAGCATCGGCAATGTAGTTTGTGACGTCACACGTCAATCATGCTCGCGGAACGAGAATTCGGGGTTTAAAAGGGGTGGAGCTTAGCAGACTGTTTTGGACATGAATACCTGGGGGAAATATTAGTTTAAAAATATTTTGATACGTATTTATTGCAAACGGATGTCATTTTTCAATTTAGATGAGTATCACGTACAAAATACCAAGAATTAGAATTTCATAAAAGGGGACCTTTAATGTTCTATGTTGGCTTTTCTTGTGTATTGCAATTACCAATTATGTTTTACTCTCTTGAGAATTTACTCTTTCGGGGTTTTTTTTCTCGCTTCATGAAAATTCTCAACAAAGATTATTTTTTTCCCCTTGTTTTTCTTACATATGCATTACAATAACGTTCAATTTCGGGGGTCCACAGTTTACAAGCTTTGCTTTTCAAGTGGACTCCTCCATTTCAAATGCTTTTTTCGTGTTATTTATTTGTGTATACTTTGTTCAATGAAAATGTACTTTCAATGCCTTATTTAATGTCATTGATTTTATAGTCACACAAGATTTTATTCTTTTGAATTGTAAATGGATATTATAATTGCATTATTTACTGAATATTGATTGTATTGATTTGTATTGGTGTTGGAAATGGAAATAAACTAAACTGAAACTGAAACTGAACTCATCTAATGTACATGTATGTCGGAAAACTGAATACTGAATGTATTTATTGTAACAGGAATATATGTGGGAAACAAAACAATTATAGCCTGTATATGAAGTGCTTTGTCAATTACTGATCAAAGCATTTTCCAGTGTAACATTACTACATACATTCCCTTGTAAAAAAGTAATGCAAAGTAATGCAGTAGTACTGCAGTAATCCTGCAGTAGTACTGCAGTACTCGCAATATTTTTGCAGTACTCATAGTACTTTTGCAGTACTTGTGGTACTTTTGCAGTACTTTCTGAGGTAGTACTGCAGTAGTGTAGAAACTTTGGGGTACTTGCATAGTACTCGTGATACTTCTGAAGTACTTTTTGAGGTAGTACAACTGCAGTACCTGTAGTACAGGTACTGCAGTACTTGGGTCCAATTTACTACAGTACTACTGCAGTACTTTTTCACAAGGGTTGTTTGTATATACATGTAGTCACATATGGAGTATAGGGTGATGGACCCTTCTTTAGACAGACCAATTTGTAAAATCAGCACAGATTTTCTTATTTACTAGATAAATCTATATACCTACCTATTCTGCTAGTCTCCTGACTACGCTGGCCGATCGAGAACTTTAACACAAAAGAGTCACAATATTGTGCGCACCCCCGTATCCCCTCCGTCACTCACCCACAAGAATACGCATCTTCCTCTATTGCGAGCAACCCCAAGAGTAAAACATGTTGCTTGCAAGGCGAGGGGTAGGAGGGAGGGTCATAGGTAGGTATATAGATTTATCGAGTAAATAAGAAAATCAGTGCTGATTTTTCAAATTTACTGCTATAAATCATATATATCTACCTATTCTGTTAGACTAACACAGATTCAAAAAGGGTGGCATGTTTTAAGTGAGGAAGGAAATAGGGTTACAGAGAAGACACTGCCGCCTTCAAGGTGGCTGACGCAAATAATTCTTCTCCTGCAGGAACATCCTTAAGGTAGCATGAGATGAAGGAATTGGGCGAACGCCAATAGGCAGCCCTCAAAATATCATCCAGCGTCACACCTTGAAAAAGGGCCCAGGAAGTGCTAACACTACGAGTGTCATGAGCATAGGGCTATACTATCTGATAAGAGAACCTCTGGGCCGGCGGCGTCTTTTTTTTTTGTAACCAAGCCTAGGCAGAAACCCCTTTTTGAAGACTTTGAAACAGACTACAAGTATCGGACTTGTATTTTCTAAACCCTAACCCTAACCCTAACCCTAACCCTAATAAGCAAAAGAAAATTTCGTAATATAATCTTCTGCCGAGGTTCGAACTCGTGGTTCCTTCACCAAGAGAGGACTGGATTATCCGATTGCGCCACACAGAACAGCTGCTCGATGCCCTTGCTCGTTTTATTATATAGCTAAAATTCGTTTTCATGAATATTCATGCCGATTAGTCTTGACGGAATAAACCGTATTAGTATGAAAAAATGCGAAATCTGCCTAGGCTTGGTTACCAAAAAATAACATGCGGGCCGGCGGCCCGAATAGCTTCGACAATCCATCTAGAAATGGAATCAAGAGAAGCTGGAGAAAAGGGCTCTCGAGTGATCAGAAAAAGCTGATCATCTTTGCGACAAAGATTGTCAATATGTCATTTGAGGGCTCTAAGAGGGCACCAAACTACGTAGTTCTACCTCCAGCAGGCCCCAGAGATTGTAAACGAGGGAAAAAAATCTCTGGATGGAGCTTCCATTCTGATGGAAGACACCTGCCTCGGGATAGGAAGTCCGCAATGGGGTTTTCCTGACGGGGATGAAGGACGCAACGAGCGAGATCGCCATGTGACGACACCACCTCCACAATTGTGCGGCTAGGGCATCTAGGGTGGCAGAACGAGTGCCTCCCTGCCAATTGATAAGCCGCAACCTTGACATTGTCCGTGAGAATCAGAATTGAACGACTGAAGTCGTCATCTGAAATGAAGCAGGGTTAGGACAACCGCCATAAATTCTATGACATTGATTTAATTAAAGCAGATCAGAAAGCGCAAAAAAGAGATAAATGGGTCAATCCACGTCAAATCAACCAATTTTTTGACAATTTGTCACCCGACCCCCTTCAATTTTTTTTAAACTGGCACCAAATATTCCTATGATTGTCTGACGGAAAACCCCAAAATATTTTGCCCCAAGGTCAAGTGGTTGCTAAGATACGGCCTCGCATAGCAACCAATGCACGTTCCAAGAAATGAGTTTTATGAAAATTATGTTTTTTTAATTAACCATTGAAGCCAGAATTTTTATCCAGTACAGCTCATTATCTGTAAATTGGAAGACCTTGAACTTGGAACATTTTTCATTTTTTGCAACTTTGAGGGCACCCTTCACAAAAGCGGCTGGCCCAATTCCGCTGATTTTTTGTTGGATTATTGCCCAAGTCAAAGTCTTTAACTGTACAAAATTCCAGTTCCTGATCTCATACAGTATTAAAGATATGAGGCTCTAAACATGCATCCAAAATTTCACAAATAAAATTCGACACCATGTTCGGTGACCTCGTACACAGAAACGAAAGGTCAGTTTTGCGTCACAATTAATTTTTCTTTTAAAGAGCGTAAAGTTCTTCCAATTTGCAGATAATGGGCTGTACTGGATAAAAATTCTGGCTTCAATGGTCAATTAAAAAACCATAATTTTCATAAAATCCATTTCTTGGAACGCGCATTGGTTGCTATGCGAGGCTGTATCTTAGCAACCACTTGACCTCGGGGCAAAATATTTTGGGATTTTCCGTCAGACACTCCAAGGAACATTTGGTGCGAGTTTAAAGAAAATCGAAGGGGGTCGGGTGACAAGCATTGGTTGATTTGACGTGGATTGACCCAAATCTCAATTTTGGGCGCAGTGACTTATCTGTGTTCACTCATGGGCAGCGAGAATGAAAAGAGGAAGATGGCGGGCGTGCGCTCGCACAGGTGACTATGGGAAGGCGTCATAGCGGGGTGGGGCGTGCGCGAATGTGACTTTTTAGTTTCTCGGTGGTGGCGTAGTTTGGGTCAACTAGCATAATAGGTATAGATACATAGGTAGATCATACCTGTCATGTCATTCTCAAGCTGTCATGATAAACGGTTGCCTTTCAGATTTTTTACCTCTTACATGCGGAGTTCCGCAAGGCTCTGTGGGCGGGCCCACCATGTTTTCGTTGCATTTAACCGGCTTGAAGAACATTTTTCATCACCACTCTCTTTCTTATCATGTTTATGCTGATGATATTCAAATATATACTTCTTTCAAACCCAATCAGAGCAATGCAGCCAGCGCTATCCATAATCTTGAGACATGTGTACAAGATGTTCATAATTGGTTGAACTCACATTCACTAAAATTAAATCTTGCTAAATGTGAATTTGTAATGTACGGTTCTAAGACTCAGAGAAGATTTCCATCACTCCAATTACTCTTGCTGGACATGAAATTACCTTATCCAATGTATGTCGTAACCTTGGTGTGTTTCTCGACTCAAATATGACAATGTCTACACAAATTCAATATGTCTCAAAATCAGTTCGTTATCAGTTACGCAATTAGGTTTTATTCGGAAATACCTTAACCGTAGTGCCACTGAGAAAATTACTCATGCTTTAATCTCATCTCGCTTGGATTTTGGTAATGGCCTCTTGTTTCGTTTGCCTCAGAACCTACTTGCAAAATTACAAAAATTACAGAATACCGCTGCTCGTGTCGTGACCCTCTCCAACAAGCACAGTCACATTACACCAGTTCTCAAATCACTTCATTGGTTGCCTGTAGAAGAACGTATTGTTTTCAAGATTCTTCTGTTATTATTTCACTGTATACATGGCTCTGCTCCGCAGTACAACATTGGTTTGATCAAGCATTACATTCCCTCTAGACTGCTACGTTCTCAAAACTCTGGTTTACTTGTTATTCCTAGGCTTAACACAAAGTGGGAATACTCTTCCTCAAGGGATTAGAAATAGCAGTTCTGTTGAAGTGTTCAAAAATAATCTTAAAAAGTATCTGTTTAATTTGGCCTATAATTGATTACCATGACCTTTCATGTCCGTACCTCTCCTATTGCGCTTTTGCTTATTTGTGATGTATTTCATCTTTTGCACCTTGAGCATTTGATCATCAAGTG
Organism: Heliocidaris erythrogramma; assembly: GCA_025617745.1. Lineage (NCBI taxonomy): Eukaryota > Metazoa > Echinodermata > Echinoidea > Camarodonta > Echinometridae > Heliocidaris > Heliocidaris erythrogramma. The sequence continues at coordinate 47,023,473 of CM046860.1, read as the reverse complement.
GATTCGGCGCCTTATAAATCTTATATATTATTTATTATTATACATCAATTTATTGTAGTAAATATTTCAAAGTCATTTACTCAATGTAAATTTGTCAATTTAAACGCTTTTTGTGTGATATTGTCATGTCACACCCAGAAAAGAAATTATCCGATAAGATGATAGGTAACTCATTTTATGTTATCCAACGTGGAATGATGTATTTTTACTGGATGCGCATTTTGAATGAAAAACACTTTTTAATGGTACATTTAGAGTGTTCATGTGAGGCCATTATCAGGGGCGGCTACAGGATTTTCAGAAAGGGGGGGGGGGGCGCACTGAGGAACCCTCCATTTGACGAAGCCAAACGGCCATCTAGGGGGCATACTTTGTCAGACTGGATCTGCGCCTGATTATACCATGTATTATCAGTATAGTCTATGGGCCAAAAATATGCTTCCCCAGTAAATCTCAAAATATGCTTCTTTGCCCTAAATTGAGAGGTGGGCATGACCACAAGGGCTATTACCATGGCAACGGATCAACAACAATAGAATTTCAGAAAATGTCATGTATTCGTGATTAAGAAAGTACAAAAACACATTGTAACATTTTAGAATAATCTATCAAAAGTTTCTCACTTGATAAAAACTCAAATAAGAGTTATAAAAAAAGTGTCCATCATGTTTGAAAATGGCTGTTGCTGTGGAAACACTAAGAAAAAAACTGATATTTCAGAAAAAAAAAAAAAAAACCATGATGCTACCGAAAAAAATTAATACATTTGTATTGTACATGATTATCTTCTATTTGACAGGACACTCACTTTTCATAATTTGTTTAAAGGAGTACTCCGGCCTGAAAATAATATTAATTGAATGAATAGAGTAAAATTAAACAAGCAAAATACTGAAAATTTGATCGAAATCCTATAAAAAATAACGAAGTTATTGAACTTTTAAGTTTTGCATTATTTTGGGAAACAGTTCTATGCATGTCATCATGAATATGTAATGAGTGAGCTGATGATGTCACGTCCCCACTTTCCTTTTTTAACTATATTATATGAAATCTTCATTATTTCATTTTTTCATACATGTGTATAAAAAATATCTCCCTTGTAACAAAATAAGTTACAGCAATGACAAACTTACACATTAAATAAGGAGTCAGTCCTTTTAGTTACAGGCTTGGAGCAGAAAATTTGAATAATTGCACTTTCATATAATAAAATACAAAAGAAAAAGTGGGGATATGACATCATCAGCTCACTCACTGCATATTCATGATGACGTGCATATCACTGTTTTAGCAAAATAATGCAAAACTTAACAAGAGCCCCAGGGGGCACGACGCTCACCTGAGGTGGATCAATTCACATCTGGTGCATGTTCTCTCCAGCACCACCAGGAGATATGTTAGAAATTGAAACAACTAGGAGGATGTACATGAGATGATGTTAGAAATTAACATAATTCCCCCCCCCCCACCCCCCAGTCTGAGCTTCCTACCAAGTTCGGTTAAATTCCAATCATGGGTTTTGGAGAAGAAGCTGAAAATGTAAAAGGTTTATGGATGGCGGACAACTTGCCCCACCCCCCCCCCCTCCAGTACGTTACCCCCACAGACCCCCTATAGGGCCACCCAGAAAAAATTCATGAACAACTTTCATTTTTCGTCTATAGAGGTATCTCCATACACAATACCAAGTCTGAGCTATTCCTGGTTCTGGAGAAGAAGATGTTTGAAATTTACATAGCTTTTACACTTGGGGGCCCTCCCCCTGGGCCCCCTGGGGCCACATGTACCATTTTAGCAACTTTGGGCCCCCTACCCCTAAGGATGATTCCTACCAAGTTTTGTTGAATTCCGATCATGTGTTTTGGAGAAGAAGATCAGAATGTACATTTTGCCTGGCAGCGCCCCCCCCCCCCCTCCAGTATGTTACCCCCACAGGGCCCCTATAGGGCCACTCAGAGAAATTTCATGAACAACATTCATTCATCTATAGAGGTATCTCCATACACAATACCAAGTCTGAACTATGCCTGGTTCTGGAGAAGATGTTTGAAATTTACATAGCTTTTACAATTGGGGGCCATTTTAGCAACTTTGGGTCCCCTACCCCTAAGGATGATTCCTACCAAGTTTGGTTGAATTCCGATCATGGGTTTTGGAGAAGAAGATGAAAATGTAAAAAGTTAACGGACGACGCACGACGCACAACGGACGACGGACAAATTTCCATCGCAATAGCTCACTCGAGCCTTAGGCTCAGGTGAGCTAAAAATTCCATAACTTCATTATTTTTCATCCGATTTCGATGAAATTTTCAGTGATTTGTTTGTTTAATTTTACTCTATTTATTCAATTCATATTAATTTCAGGCCAGAGTACCCCTTTAAGTAAAGGGATGATGAAGGAGACCACTACTTGTGTAGGCCGTTACCATGGTAACAAATATATTTGTTGCATTTCTAATAAAATACAGAACTATATTTGTTTTCAACATGAAATAATGGTAAAAATCTATTACTTTTTGCCGCCTGTTTGATTATATTCAAAACTTTAGTTTGGAATAGAGCTAAATTTGATTTATTAAAAAAAAAATCTGTTGCCATGGAAACAGAATTAATGAAGATGATATCTTAACTAACCAATATAAAATATATAACAATTAGATTAACAAACACCGTCAGCGATTAGAATCTGCTCGTTGACTGTGAATGTGAGAACGTGGTAGCTAATACAAAAAGTGGTGTTGTCTTTCTACCAGAATTTATGTTTACTTGATTCAAATCTAGATCCAGAAGATTTGTGTCCCCAATAGAATGGGTGATAAAATTTTCGTATTGAACATGACAAGACCTGCTACTTGATTCATTCAAAATTTTATTTGTATACAGTGCGTATCAAAAAAGTATACCCACCTGTGGTAGCTTCTGATTAAGTTATAACCTCTATGAGCTTGAAATTTATTTCATAGTAAAGAGCAACTTATATTCTGTGCAATGTAGCTATTTATAACTTTGCTGCCACAAATGACTGAGCAGCAGGCTTTTCAAAAAGTATTGTCAAAATCTTATTGTACCAAGTTTGGGCTGAAGTAGCGAGTGTGGGTCAAAAAAAAACTATGCATTAGTTACTTCTGTTGGAAAAAATTGCTGAGTTATTTTCAATTGATTTTGTGCATTTGAATAGATAAGGTGTTAACTCTTTCAGTGCCGATGGCACGTATATGTGACAGATAGACTTGTCATTATCATTTGCCAATTGATCGACCACAGGAAAGGTATTATGGTGGTCAATGTATATCAAAATTTTGAGCATAAATCAAGCATTCTAAATATATGATTATAATTATATGCTGCCATAGACATTTTCAGAGAAATTGCAGATTTTTAAAAAGATATTACCTTATTTCAACATTAAACAATAGTAAACAAATGAGAAACCAAAAAATAATGGACAAAAAAGAAACTCAAATGTAATTTTCAATAATTCTTATGCATAAAGTTGGGTAAAGTAATAATGTTTGGTATCATAAGGAATGGTAATAAATTCCTACAAGTTATATACACAATATGTTGTGAAATAATAGACAGTTAATGAAGTGTAGATATTTAAAAACTATCACATTTTGGTAAAATTTTGAAGAGAGCTAAAACCCTTGGCACAATAAGAGTGAAAGTAAACTCAAACTCAAGAAAGGGCTTATTACAAACCAAATTTATGATTTATTTTATTTTGGCATGATAACACAATGTTGGCTTCATCTGCATCCCTTTTTTAAGGAAAGCCTTTTTACCGAGTCATTAAAAATGGACATTTATTTGGGAAGCTAATATCTTCTTTCTTGAAAGTCTACTATCAATTACATGTACCTTGATAATTCTCGACACATATCCTCCCTTTTCTTCTTTTTAGTCTTTAAGGTCAGTAAACCTTTCAGTCCATGTGTTATTCGCAAAAAAACCCCACTGTGTGCATCGTATGCAGGTGAAATGGTGCTATTGACGAATGAGCAGACAGTTTTTAGTTATCACAGGACAAGAAAGCTTTTGAAATAAATTAAAGATTGTCATGTGGATTGAAACATGGTCGTATGAAAGCTTAGATAAACTGGATCACTTTAAACAATGAAGCATTGAAGCACGAAGGAGAATTTAACTTTTTAAATGATTTTAGACTAAAGTAGCACATTCATATGGCTTGATCACATTCATTGCATCAGCCCACACTTGGAACAAAGATTTTGACCTTTTGACTCTTTTTAAAAACCCTGGTGCTCAGTCATCCATGGCAGATGTGTCATAAATGAGGTACCATTAGACAGACAATAAGCTATTCTTCACCATGAAATAAATTTCAAAGTCACATCGATTACGACATTTTAATAAGAAGCTATCAAAGTTGGGTATACTTTTTTTTGATACGCACTGTATTTATGTATCCATTTATTTATTTATTTGAACTTATTCATACAGGATAAAAGCATGATCAGTATAAACCTGTTTTGCATCATGGTCCTGATGTAACAGGAATAAACAATAAGGTATAGCATAAATTGGTAACAATCTTATAAGAAAATACAAGTAATATAGGCACTTAATACCAACAATAATAAACGCCTATGAATATTTCAAATATAACCAGTTGAGTATATTATGTAATGCTAAGCCTCATGTGGAATGTGGATAACATCCATGTACTAATGAGACTACAGGATTCCAAAAGAATAAAAATAAAAATGACCCATATTAAATAAATATCCCATATATAGTTCCTGTAACTTTGTGGATTGTCATCTAAAATAAGAACCGTAAAAAGTCACAGTACTTATTTTTGAAAGTCACACAAAGATCATATACATCTATATATCTATATATCAATGATATTCATTAAGGTTAGCTGGCAACTAAATACGGTATAATTAAAATCACGAATTGGCAACTAATCAATATTGGTCACAGACCAGGGCGGCAAAGCGTCTCGTGATGTGGGGGGGGGGGGGGGGGGGTTAAAGTAGACACCAGCAGAAAACACTTCTGGGGGAAAGGGGCATGCACAAGGGGGCATTAACAGAAAAGGTACTTTTAGGGAAAAGGGAAAGGCATAAATTTGTAAAATCAGCACTGATTTTCTTATTTACTAGATAAATCTATATACCTACCTATTATGCTAGTCTCCTGACAACGCTACCCAATCGAGATCTTTTAACACAAATAAGTCACAATATTGTGCACACCCCCCGTAACCCATTGTTATCCCCTTCGTTCCTCACCTGCATGAATACACAACGGCCATCTTCCTCTATTGCGAGCAACCTCAAGAGTAAAACATGTTGCTTGCAAGGTGAGGGGAAGGAGGGAGGGTCATAGGTAGGTATATAGATTTATCTAGTACATAAGAAAATCAGTGCTGATTTTACAAATTTACTGCAATAAATCATATATACCTACCTATTATGCTAGACTAACACCCATTCAAAACCGGGTGGCATGTTTTAATTGAGGAAGGAAAACAGGGTTACAGGGAAGACACTGCCGCCTTCAAAGTGGTTGACGCAAAAATTCTGCTCCTTCAGGAAAATCCTTAAGGTAGCATGAGATGAAGGAATTGGGCAAACGGCAATAGGCATCCCTTAAAATATCATCCAGCGTCACCCTTGAAAAAGGGCCCAGGAAGTGCTAACACCACGAGTGTCATGAGCATGGGGCTTACTATCTGATAAGTGAGCCTCCGGCCCGGCGGCCCGAATAGCTTCGACAATCCATCTAGAAAAGAAATCAAGAGAAGCTGGAGAAAAGGGCTCTCGAGTGATCAGAAACAGCTGATCATTTTAATGACATGTCTTAGTCTTATCAGTATACCATGTAAGAGCTCTGACAAGACACCAAACCTTGTCCTCGCGTACTGACGAGGTGTCAGATAATGGACAAAGAAAAACTTCATCAGGGCCAGAAGAAGCCGTCTCGGTTCTTGGCAATGAAAGAAGCTTTAGGAATCAAACTAACACCTTTTCTCTCCGGGAGTAAGACAGAGGGTGTGAAGGGTGCTGCGCCTCTGACCAGAGGCAAAGGCTACCAAAAGCGCGTCTTCACTGTAAGATGGTGGAGCGATGCTTTACCTAACGGTTCAAAAGGAGGTTTAGCCAGGGCTTCCAGAACCCGAGGCAAACTCCACGACGGGACTGAGAAAGAGGGACGTTTCAGAAAGAACAACCGAATTAATCCACTCGACAGTGGGGAATTGGAAATCCCCAAAGACAGGAATTGTAAATTTCCCTAGTAGAGCCTCTGGACATTACAAAGTCTGCGACCCTTTCAGAAAGACCCGACTGTCTTGCAGATTCCCCGATAGGGGCCAAACAGTCAAATGAAGGGACGCTGGTCTGTTGTGAAGAATCCCCGAAAGGGGCTGCAACAGCAGATCCTTTCTCAACAGAAGAAACGGTTGAGCCACCAGAAGACTCACCAACTCCGGGAACCAATTCCTCCTGAGCCAAAAGGGAGCTATCACAAGAACCCGAGCCCGATCTTCCCTGATCTTCTGCAAGACTCGCGGAATCAGCGGGAAGGGAGGAAAAGCAAACCCTCACAGGTTCTCCCAACTGAGGGAGAAGGCATCCAGGGCCCAGGCTGGCCCCAGCGATTGTAAATGACGGAAAAGACCTCTGGATGGAGCTTCCATTCTGATGGAAGACACCTGCCCCGGGATAGGAAGTCCGCAATGAGGTTTTCCTGACCGGGGATGAAAGAGGCAACAGGCGCCATGTGTCGACACCATTTCCACAGTTGTGCCTCCCTGTCGATTGATATAAGCCGCAACCGTGACACTGTCCGTGAGAATCAGAACTGAACGACAGAAAAGTCGATGTCTGAAGTGAAGCAGAGTTAAGAAAACTGCCATGAATTCTTGGACATTCATATGGGGTAGAGTCCCGAGATGAGACCAGTCCCCCGAAAACGTGCTGCCGCTGCAATGTCCGCCCCACCCTAGCCAAGAGGCATTTGTCAAGACTGAGATCGACGGAAGGACTTGCCTCGCGCGAGAAACGCCGCATTTGTCCAGCGGGAGAGAAGGGATTTGATTTCTACGGGGACTGGAATCCAGACCAAGAGAGAATCCCTGCACGGTTTGTAAAACCTGAGGAGATGCCTCTGAAAGGGTCTTATAAGGAGCCGGCAATCCTCTAGAACATCGACCAGACTGGCTAGATAACCCAAGAACTGAAGCCACTGCCTGGCCCTGACCCTTCTGGCCAAAAGTAGCTTGCGAGCCGCTGAGACAATTAGAGAGTATCCTGTCTCGACTGGGCCGAGCTAATTGGTTCTGAATATCTATCACTGCCCCCAGAAAAACTGGTCGGCGTGTAGGAATCAATTCTGACTTTTCCCAAAATATTAGGAAACCTAAGTCTTGGGTGACCTTGACTCCGCTAGGAGGAGCCAATCGTCCAGATAGCAAAACAGCCGAAGGCCGCGGCTCCTCAGCGAAGCTGCCAAGGCAGCCACTACCCGCGTGAAGACCCAAGGGGCTGGGCGCAGCCCGAAGGGAAGAGCATGAAAACGAAAAGTCTCTGAAAGGAAGGAAAATCCCAGAAGGCCGCGTGAAGAGGGATATGGAAATAGGCATCTTTGAGATCTATCGAGATTGCGTAATCCTTCCTCTTGATCAGCGGGAGAATTGAGGCGAGAGTTTCCATCCGAAAATGCACTGGAGAAATGAATTTGTTTATCCTTTTCAAATTCAAAATCAATTGGAGTTTACCCAAGCGGTTGAGAATAACGAAAATCGGAGAAAGAGAAAGACGCGGCTGGTCTTTCACCTTTCCTATAGCTCTTTTGTTCAACAGAGATCTGATCTCCGTTGAAGCATGACAGCGAGCCTGGGCAGACATGGGAGGTAAACGAGATCTTATAGCCTTGTGCGAACCAGTCGCCTTGCCCCGCAGAGAGCCACGACTACCTCTCGAAGAGGCCCTGCCACGTCCGCCTCTCCCGCGAGGGGGGTATGACGGAGTATCAGCAGGTAAAGACACAGTGACCCTACGGTGTTGTCCCGAAGTGGGAGCAACAACCCTCTGTCGGGAAGGGGCTCGCGTCGGCTGGTAAGGAGCACGGAACTGCTTGGTCATCTCAGTGATCTGCTTCCGTGCATCAATCTACCTTTGAAAAACTGTAGCAAAATTGTCCGCCAAAGAGCGAGGGGCAGCGAGAGGCCCCGAGAAGGGACGTCTCAGAGAATAATAATAATAATAATAATAGACATTTATAACGCGCCATCTATCTAGGTAACCTATTCCGAAGTGACGATATGTCAGTCTCCTTAACCCCGAGGGCGGAGAGGGCCAACACCCTACGGCGGTTCGTAACAGAAGCAGCCGCACTAGAGAGTTGTGACCACTGCAGACCCGATAGAGTAAGCAGCAGGTCATCAATAACAAGTTTATCGCCTTCGGTGACATTCAACTCGGCCGCCCTGGATCTGAGGCCGCCTGGATCTGAGGTCGGAAAGAAAGCCTTGAAATCAGCCCAGCGCATACCGGCTCTGATTTGACCGCCGACATTGCCCCAATGTCTATGCTCAGCCTTAAAAGAGGAGGAAGTAAGCGGGTTGGGCATACGCAGACGTCGACCCACCGCCAAAATCTATGGAGAGAGACTTAGCTTTGAAAAAGCTATTCTGATCTTGGGATTTAAAGGCAAAAGCCTTACCCTTAATCAGACCAGAGCGCCTAGAGAGAAGCCCGGTCTCAATGCAGTCATACTCCGCCATGAAATCCTCCATGAGGGAAAAACCCTCAGAGGAAACCTGTTGTCGAACCCTGCGCGCGGGTTGATTGAAAATCAGGGAGATATTTGGCCAACAAGGCAGCAGCCTCCGCCCCGCAAAGGGGCCAGCCCTGCCGCTGAGCGAAAACCTGCATCATGCTGAGTAGCTCAGATTGAGAAGGATCAGAAGGATCAGACGGGGCAGCAGCGGGCAACGCCTTGCTTCTCTTAGTCCCTTTAGATGAGTCCTTCTTAGGCTTCTTTTTAGCTGGCTCAACAAGAGCCGAAGCCGTGAGCGCCCATAATTGTTGGCTCGAGTCTTCCCATCAGCTGGCAAATGCAAACAAACACCGTACTTCAGCAAACACCGAAACTATAACAGGATCGGGGCAAACGGAATCACCAGCAAGACACACAGAAATAACTACGTGGGGCTAGTCACTAAATAAAAAGGAAAATAACTGCCTGAAAAGGAACATAAAATATCCCTTGCAATAGACAAAAAGTGACATAAAAACACAAGCGTACTATAATCTAGAACAAAATACAGAAAAGTGCTTTTAAAGGCGTAAAAGCGCGCTGAAAAGATACAAATTGACCTGAATTCAGGAGTGCCGTAACTTGCCAACCTAACTCGATCAGGAGCGAGCAAGAAAGAGGAAGATGGCCGTTGTGTATTCATGCGGGTGAGGAATGAAGGGGATAACAATGGGTTACGGGGGGTGTGCACAATATTGTGACTTCTTTGTGTTAAAAGTTCTCGATTGGGTAGGGTAGTCAGGAGACTAGCATAATAGGTAGGTATATATGATTTATTGCAGTAAATGGAAACGTTAAAGTGAATACATAAGTGAGGGTCTGTATATTCCTTTAATTTCCAAGCGAGCATAATATAGCGGGCTGTGACACCCAGTGGTGGATCTGGGGGAGGGGACTTTTGGCGGAGCTTTTTTTTAATTATCCCTGATTGACATCTCGGACTTCGCCCCCTATTTTGGTGGCAGAAGCCTTTCTGTTTTTTCTTTCGCTTTTTCGCTTATCTCTCTTTCACATCTAGACTTACCACCCCCCCCCCCCACCCCACCCCTCACCCCTTTGAAAAATCCTGAATACGGCGGTGACATCAGATTCTTATGAAGAGGAAATGGTCATCCTAGTATTACAAAAGTAGGGTTCAAATACAATGTCATCATGAAAGACTGGATAGACCCGTGGGCGAGTTGGAGGTGGGCGAGTTGGAGGTGGAGGTGGGGGGGGGGGGGGGGGTGTCGAGACCACTAATTTACCGCTGAACCGGAGTCTGTGTGCCACCAATAACCGATAAAACTTTGTGAACAACATTATTTTTTTTGGGGGGGGGGGGGGGAGGTGCAGAAGCAAGTAATAGAATAATTTGTTCTCAACCTGTATCAACCGTGAGTCTATTTTCATTCATAATAAATAATAATACTGTAACGAACCTGTGCTAAATATTTTAGCACTATTCTGTAGTAGGGGATGGGTATAAGTAACAGCACATCCGCTATAACGTGTAGACCCATGGGGATTGCAACGTATCGGTATAGGTACTGCTTAATGAAGGAAAATTAGCATAATTCGCATATTCAAATTATATGGGGGGTTTGTCATGATTCATTTTGATAGATTATTTGTTGGACAAGTTATCTGGACGGGAATCAGTGGTTACATTTGATAATTCAGTCGGGGTTATATTGTTTTAAGCGAAAGTGTTGTTTTTACTAACTGTTTTCACAATGATTTGTCATATGGGTAAATTGTAAAATCAGCACTGATTTTCTTATTTACTATATAAATCTATATACCTACCTATTATGCCTGTAGTCTTGACTACGGGACCCCTTCGAGAATTTAACACACATGAGTCACAATATTGTGCGCACCCCCGTAATCCTATTGTCCCCTTCGCCACTCACGCGCGTCAACACGCTACGGCCATCTTCCTCTTTTGCGAGCAATCCCAAGTAGAAACATGTTGCTTGCAAGGTGAGGGGAAGGAGGGAGGGTCATAGGTAGGTATATAGATTTATATAGTAAATAAGAAAATCAGTGCTGATTTTACAAATTTACTGCAATAAATCATATATACCTACCTATTATGCCAGACCAGCGCCAACTCAAAGACCGGGAGGCATGTTTCGAGCAGAAGGGAATAGGATTACACCAAAGACTACAAAGAAGACACAGCGGCCTTCAAGGTGGCTGACGCAAACAAAGCTTCACCTGCGGGAACATCCCTAAAGTAGCAAGAAATGAAGGAATTGGGCGAACGCCAATAAGCAGCCTTCAAAATATCAACAAGCGCCACACCTTGAAACAGAGCCCAAGAAGTGCTGACACTACGAGTGTCATGAGCACGAGGCTTACTGTCGGATAAAAGAGCCTCTGTGCCAGCGGCCCTAATAGCTTCAACGATCCATCTAGAGATGGAATCAAGAGAGGCAGGAGAAAAAGGCTCTCTAGTGATCAGGAACAACTGATCATCCTTACGATAAGACTTAGTCTTATCAATATACCATTTGAGAGCCCTTACAGGACACCAAACTTTGTCCACACGCACCGAAGAAAAGTTAGAAAGCGGACAAAGAAAAATCTCAAACGAAGACAGCCACCAACCAATACTCTGCGACGGTACATGACCGAGGCAGCTGCAGTGGAAAACTATGACCACTGCAAACCAAACATGACGCTCAAAAGAAGCACCGCTTCAATGCGTCCAAAATCCAGCTAGAAATCCTCCGCAAGAGAAAAACGCTCGGAGGAATCCCGCTGCCTGAACCCAAGCAAAGCCGAACCCTGCGCGCGGGTTGACTAAAAGTCAGGGAAAGTTTAGAACAAAGCAATCACTTCTACCCCACAAAGGGAGAGCAACTAAGGCTCTGCCTGCCCCAGCGATTCGGAAACCGAAGCTTGAGAGGCCGCTTCCAAAACTGGATCCGCCTGAAATAATCGTGACAAAGAATCACGAACAAAGGCCGAAACGGTCGGATTCACGCATGAACCGCCATAAGCCTCCTCACCCGACGGAGCCCCGAAGCTGCGAGACTAGGAGGCGCATGTGATCCCATCACAGACAAAGAAGAATAAACCATAAAAGGCTAATTAGTCTCGATGTCCGACCCAAAAACGGGACAAGAGCAGGGGATGTGAATCCTGGTACAAGGGACCAACCCTGAGTCTGGGCAAAGCCCATCTCACACTGAACATCTCAGCTTGAGAGACCGGAGGGTTAGCTAAACCCGATGGGCAAGAGGCAGGCAAAGCCTTGCCTCTTTTAGCCCCTTCCCTAGGCTTCTGATTGGCCCAAAAAGAGCCTAAGTCGAAACCCGCTTTTCAGAGCGTTTATTCGGTTTCGTTCGGATCCCCGAAGCCCTTCGGGAACACGAACCGAACCCTCCGCTGAGGGACGCTCACCTCCCTTTATGGGAGAAGTGCGCTGAGGGTATTGAACCCAAAGACGCGCACCAATTACCCATATCGGCCGAGCAAGGAGATGCAACAGCCATGGGCCGGACGCCAAGGCGCCCAGAGCAAGGGCGGACCGGGATGACCCGGCAAAGGAACGCCAACAAAGGACTCAGCAGGAATCCCGCTGCTTAAACCAACGCGAAGTCGAACCCTGCGCGCGGGTTGACTAAAATTCAGAGAGATATCTGGATAACAAAGCAATCGCTTCCACCCCACAGAGGGCGAGCGATTGAGACTCCGCCTGCCCAAGCGATTAAAAAAAGAAGCTTGAGAGGCCACCTCCAAATCTGGTTCCACCTGAGTGGAAAGAGACAAAGGAACGCTAACAAAGGCCTCAGCAGGCAGAGCCCCGCATGGTTCAACGAAAGTCTCCTCACCCAGCGGCGCCCCAAGGGCCGCGGGAATAGGAGGCACATGCGAAACCGACTCAGACAAAGACGAATTCAACACAAAAGGCTGATTAGTCTCAAAGTCAGACCCCTGAGTAGGGACAGAAGTCAGGGTTGAAGTAGCCGGTACAAGGACCAACCCTGATTCTGAGCAAAAGCCCGCATCATGCTGAACATGTCAGCTTGAGAGGAGCTAGCTGGGTTAGCCAGGCCAGACGGGCAAGAGGCCGGCAAAGCCTTGCCACTTTTTGCCCTCTTCTTGGCCTTTTTCTTGGCTGGCTCGACAAGAGTCGTAGCCGAAACCCTTTTGTTAGAACGCTTAATCGGATTCGTTCGGATCTCCGAAGCCACTTCGGAAACACGAACCGATCCCTCCGCGGAGGGACGTTCACTTCCCCAAAAAGGGATTGGAGCGCTCATGGCGTAAGCCTAGAGAATCGCCCAAATCACCCATATTGGCTAAGCAAGAAGATGCAGCAGCCATGGGTTGGGAGCTAAAAGCTCCCAGTGCGTGGGCAGACCGAGATGACTCGGTATGTGCCCGATGACTACTAAAGGCGTGTGAACCCGCTATTGGACCGCTCGAAAGCAGCAATAGGGGAGCACTAGTAGTCACGCACTCAGGTGAAAACACCTGTTGCTCCGAAGAGCGTCCATAATTGTTAGCTCGAGCATTCCCATTAGCTGGCAATGTAGACAGCCCAGGAAGTACTCGTTCCCCCATATGGCGTTTGCCGGGGGCTAGGGTTTGAGAACCCAGACCAACATGGACTAAGCCCGTGGGTTGCCCTGCAGTAGTGGGGCGCGTCTCCCCTAACGGATCAGAGCGAGTGAACGCTACCGTACGGGAAACAACCGCCTCCCCCCTCTGGTCTCAGCGACCGGGGGATTGGAATCGTTAGATATCCAAACCACTAGAATCTGACGCCACCCACCCCGAAACCACGGGCTTCGGAGTTGACAATCCCGACTCAGTTAACGCCACCCGTCCCGAAGCCGCAAGCTACGAGACTGGCAAACTCTGCAAGGAAACACCACTAGGCAACTTACCCTTAGCCCTCCTCCCTCCCCCATGTACCGAAGTACTCGGGAGAGTTCTGGAAGGCCGAGTCGTCTTGCTAGACGACTCTTCGGAAGAAGCAGGTCTCCTTGACCTAGCTGCTTCTTCTTCCGAATCCATACCACTGCAATAAAACAGACAATAAAGTATACTTTTCAAATTAAGAAATACTTCAACTGAATGCAGTAAAATAAGGGTAAAATTATTTGGGAGATACGCACTAAAGAAATTTTCACAGCCTAAAAACCGTAAGAATAAACGCCGAACCCGAAGGCTCGGTGACAAACGGAAACACCCGCAAACACGGAAATATCTACGTGGGGCTGACCGTGAAAGAGAAAAATAAATGCCAAGAAAGGGAATCAAAAAATCCCTTGCAATCGGCAAGAGTGACTACTAAAACACAAAGTACTATAATCTAAACGAATATAGGTACCTAAAAGTGCTTTAACTATGTGAAAAAGCGCACCAAAAAGATACTATACGACCTGATTTCAGGAGCGCTGTGACTATACGTCCTAACTCGTCGGGGGCGAGCAAGAAAGAGGAAGATGGCCGTAGCGTGTTGACGCGCGTGAGTGGCGAAAGGGACAATAGGATTACGGGGGGTGCGCACAATATTGTGACTCATGTGTGTTAAATTCTCGAAGGGGTCCCGTAGTCAAGACTACAGGCATAATAGGTAGGTATATATGATTTATTGCAGTAAATTATTGGAATACAAATTGTGTGGAGGAGGATTATGTGCTTAGGACTAGCCATCACATTGTATCCGCCCCCTGAGTAGCCCGATCAATCTCACCGAGATTTGGCTTCCACCCTGTAACCTGTACTCTTGTGTTGCCTAAAGGTAATGATTAAACTTGCTTTTCAACTGAAAATGATGGTTCCAGACTAATTCCTTTGCATATTTAGTTCAATTGATTAATTAACATTAGGGCTTCGAAAGACGATGAATGCTAATGAATGATCTTCAATTGAGTGACTGATTGTTCGAAGGATGATCAATTGTCTGCTGCTGTGCCGAGGCGAGAAGGGTGATCAATTGAAATCGACGGATGGGTGATTGCTGGTAGATCTGGTGGTGAGCAGTACCTGACGGTTGGTGATGGTTGTATGCCGGTAACTCCAGCCATCAGCAGCGGTCATATATTTTGACCAAACGGACGGGGAGCTCGGCAAGGCACGGGGCATCCTGACAAGATTGCCGTGTCAGCCGGCGTGGCGAACCGTGGCCGTTACACGTGGTGTCAGGAGTGGGATTGCTGACGGTCTGGAGTAAGGCAGAGCTGGTGGGCGACGGGCAGCAGAACTGACGGCGTCACAGCTAAGGCAGAGCTGGTGGGCGACGGGCAGCAGAACTGACGGCGTCACAGCTAAGGCAGAGCTGGTGGGCGACGGGCAGCAGAACTGACGGCGTCACAGCTAAGGCAGAGCTGGTGGGCGACGGGCAGCAGAACTGACGGCGTCACAGCTAAGGCAGAGCTGGTGGGCGACGGGCAGCAGAACTGACGGCGTCACAGCTAAGGCAGAGCTGGTGGGCGACGGGCAGCAGAACTGACGGCGTCACAGCTAAGGCAGAGCTGGTGGGCGACGGGCAGCAGAACTGACGGCGTCACAGCTAAGGCAGAGCTGGTGGGCGACGGGCAGCAGAACTGACGGCGTCACAGCTAAGGCAGAACTGGTGGGCGACGGGCAGCAGAACTGACGGCGTCACAGCTAAGGCAGAGCTGGTGGGCGACGGGCAGCAGAACTGACGGCGTCACAGCTAAGGCAGAGCTAGTGGGCGACGGGCAGCAGAACTGACGGCGTCACAGCTAAGGCAGAGCTGGTGGGCGGCGGGCAGCAGAACTGACGGTGATTGAATACTCGACGGCAGTTGATAATGGAATCTTTACAGACCAAATATGGTTGTCATCTGTCACCAGCAGAATTGATACAGCAAGTGGAGAGTAACATAACAGCAGTGGATGAGATGCTTGCCGAGTTACAGCGATCGTCAGAAGCACCAACATCACAACCTCGTCCAGGGCAGAGCACTCCGCTTTTTCCACATTCTGCTGGCACAGGGTTTGTCAGCATGCCGTCATCAGGCATCAAACGGTCAGTAATCAGTGATGGGGATAGAGTAGCATTGCCAGAACCGTCACTTGGACAGGGGAGTGTCGGGGCCAATGCAGCAGTACGGGCGAGAATGATGCAATCTGCTGATGGCGGTTTAACCACTACTGGTGGTTGTACTCAGACGACAGGTATGTCACAAGAGAAAAGACATGCTGAGAGAAGGGTTCCAGTTATAGGAAGCTTTGACGGTGTCTATACTGAGATGCCCCAGACAGGAGCAGGCAACTGGCAGAGTCCACGGGTCAGTCCACCCTTTCCCAGACCAACTTATTCTGAGTTTCCTAGCTTTAATATGCACCAGCAGTTACCACGGGAGTTCCCCGTGACGAACGAGGCAGCCCAGGCCCAATATCAGCCACAGCCGCGGCCAGGCAGTCTTCAGGGAGGGATGTTTCGGCGATCTTTCACTGGACCATTGGATGACAGCCATACAAAACCCTACATGCTGCCGGATCGGTTCGATGGGAAAACTCCAATACTGGATTACTTGGAGCATTTCGAGGCATGCGCAGTTATCAATAACTGGACGGATAGAAAGGCGACACACTATCTAGCAGCCAGTCTACGTGGGCCAGCGCTGAAACTACTGGGGAAGAATGGTGAGACAGAACTGACGTACCGTGACTTGGTCAGTCGGCTCAAACATCGCTTCGGACCTTCAGGAAAAGCTGATGTGTTTTTGGCTGAACTACGTTCCCGACGAAGAAAGCCACATGAGACTCTTCAAGAACTGGGTCAAAGCATCAGAGACCTGGCGGGGATGGCTTACCAGGAATTCGATCCTGATGGACAGGATAAGCTGGCTCGGGGTCATTTTCTGGATGCAATAGTGAATCCGGCGATCCGAGAGGGTTTGTTTCGAGCCCAACCACATACTTTGGACGAAGCCATCGAAGCAGCTCTAAACACCGAGGCATTCCTTAAAGACCTGGTCCGAAGCGATAAATCAAATAGGTGTATTATATATCAATCTGAAGCTTAGGGGACACAGAAGAGGAAAATCACCACTATTTATCCAGAAATTGCCATGCGTATGAGAAATAGTGGTTTGAAATCTGGAATTCCGGTGGAATTCAAGTGCTTCAAAACCCTGAAGTTACATCGCGAATAAGAGCCTTCGAGCGGATGACGTCATGTTATGTAGCGATCGAGAGCGAGCCTGTGATCTTTCTGCACACAGTAGGCGATGTCAATACGGAATGGTACGTAACTCGATGAGACTTTGTGTCTTAATTTACTAATTAAAATGATTATTTTAATTAAAACTGAATAGAATAGATATGAATGGGGATTAATCGTCGTTCCATTTAATTTTGGGGCTGTTATGAGTCGATTATGCTCTTCACGTTTGTAGGCATGTCTCGCACAATAATGAGTGCATTGCTTGTGTTAGGTTTTAACTTTGTCATGTTTGTTAAACTTTAGATTTGGTTTAGTCTAGATTTAGCAAAATTATAGCCATCAAAATGCGAAAGGAATCATTCTTACCATATATTTAGACGAGATTCTTCGATTCTTTGTAAAATATTTATTGCAGGAATCTTGAAATTGCATTTTCGGATGCATGGACTGCATACGTGGCTGGCCTGCATCAGGGCTATCACAGCATGTCTATGCCGCCCGCGCTGCGGGTAACCTACCTACCGGGAGCTGCCGCGACGCTAGGTTAGTAGGTATACTATAGCTATGGCCGCACAGTTGTCGAAGTTGACAGTCGACGATGTCCTCGCGTTAAACTTACAGCCAAGCTCAAAATATTGGTTCATTTTGAAGAAATTAATACTTTATAT
This sequence comes from Heliocidaris erythrogramma, assembly GCA_025617745.1. NCBI lineage: Eukaryota > Metazoa > Echinodermata > Echinoidea > Camarodonta > Echinometridae > Heliocidaris > Heliocidaris erythrogramma. Next base: position 47,005,865 of record CM046860.1, on the reverse strand, counting down.
ATAAATCACAAATGGCCAAATTCGCTAAGCCCAGTCGCCATTTATACCCGCCAGATCAAGTTTAGTAAAGTTTCTTGCTTTATTTTGTGATAGTAGGCCTAGTAGTACTGAACGTCGATCAAATTTAGTCTTGCTCTAGGTGAACATGGTGAGAGAGTTTGCTGATTCTAAACATTCTGCTATAGTTTCAGATCATTATTGAAATCATCAATAATAAATCACAAAACTTACCAATCTTCTACATTTCCATGCATTCTGTTGTCACGGTTTTGCAAATCTCTATCTCAGTCCTACATTTTCTCCCGGTCCTCCTCTTGTCTTGGCAGTGGCTCATACTCCCACGCTAATACCCCTAACCTTGCCCCTTCACATGCGGCAGCATCCCCGTCTTTATCACCGGCCAGATCACTATTGTCCTCGTCACTGTCACTACTGCCGCTGCCAGAACTCATCTCCTCATCTTCTCCTCACCATCCTCTACCTCCTCGTATTCACAGTCCATCAGCAAATCATCCTTATCTTCTTCGATCACAACTGACGCCATGACAACTCAAAACTTTTGTAAAAAAACTTTATTATTCAGCGTTCAATGAACTTCTCCCCGCTCAACTTGTGTTGTTTATGTACAAATACTAAGTTCAAGTTCTAGCGGGTCTTCATAACATGACGTCATAGGTTTGCGATTTATTTCGGACCGGCTCACCCGTAAATGGCGGGGAGGCTGAAAATTATTTTTTGTTTTGCTTATTGTGCAATTACGAAATGTCTCATTGGTCTTAATCATATATTTTTGTATTCTACGTCCAATAAGCTTTCCATTGATGTATAGTTGTTCAGTCACCGGACCAGGTCTTTAAGATGGAAACAGAGAGGGGCGAGTTGAAATACTCTCACCGTCACAGCCACAGCCGAGCTTTGACAGACAGTGGTTGGCCTCAGCCTCCTGATAGCGATACATCAGAACTTGTGAGAAAGATGGAGAAAGCGCTAGGTGATCTTACAGCTAGATTGGAATCACTGACAAGCCAAGTGGGAGGTACGTCACAGGGTGGTAACAAAGGACCACACTCCCAGAGGAGACGCCAAGTCGGGGCTTGTTACAATTGTGGTCAACTAGGACATTTCTCCCGAAATTGTCCTCACCCTAAGATGCAGTACACACCTGATGGTTCGGAAATTATGGAAGTTGAGAGCAAACGCTGTCACCAATGTCATGAGGCTGGACACTTCAAGAGGAATTGCCCTCATAACCAAGCTGGAAGGGGAGACTGGGCAGCTAAACACCCTGGTAGGGATACAGGTGATTTGATGTCAAGCCATGATCGAACGGCTGAGAACAACAGACAACCAGAAGCTGGGCAAGTGAGAGTAGGCACGACAGAAAGAGTGAAACGCCAAGGACTGTTCATCAAATCCAAGATAAATGGGCAGCCTGTGACATTCCTCATCGATACTGGGTCAACGCAGTCGTTCATTAGCGACGCCGTTTTCAACAAAATTGAGGAAGCCAGAAAACCAGTCTTGCAGAGAGTGCCCAATACAATTCATCAGGCTGATGGATCGCCTTTGGACACCATGGGGAGAGCCTCCATGGAGTTGCAGGTTGGAGGTTTACTCTTCATCGTTGAGATGACAGTTGCCGCTCTTAAGAACGAAGGAATCCTTGGCCTAGATCTCTTGATGCAGATGCATGCCGAATTAGACTGCCACAAAATGGAACTACGGACGCCATGGCAGTCCATCGCCTGTCAGGACCAAGAAGGCCGAGATTTCTGTTCTCGAGTCGTGGCGAGTGAGACAAGCATTGTCCCTACTGGTCATGAGGTAGTACTGAGGGGAGAAGTAACCGGCCGTAACCCTAGCGTCGTTAACCAAGTTGGTTTGTTAGAGCCTCCTCCTAACCCGACGGAGCTAAGCAGAAAGGGCCTACGGGTAGCAAGAGCCGTGGTTACTGCAGATTCCGGAATTCTGCCAGTGAGAATGTTCAACCCAACCGGGAGAGAGACCACTGTCAAGAAGGGCACAATGGTGGCCAGTCTCAGCTCAGTCCAGGACCCATCAGATGACACCTTAGCAGATGATGAGGTAGCTGGGGATCCGCCGGACAATAGTCTAGCAGGTGACGAGGCAGCCAAAGACTTGCCACATGGCAGCCTAGCAGATGACGAGGTAGCTGGGGATCTGCCGGACAACAGCCTAGCAGGTGACGAGGCAGCTGAAGACTTGCCACAAGACAGCCTAGCAGGTGACGAGGTAGCTGGAGATCCGCCAGACAACAGCCTAGCGGATGACGAGGCAGCTGAAGACTTGCCACATGACAGCCTAACAGATGACGAGGAAGCTGGAGATCCGCCAGACAACAGCCTGGTGGGTGACGAGGCAGCTGAAGACTTGCCACATGACAGCCTAGCAGGTGACGAGGCAGCTGAAGACTTGCCACATGACAGCCTAGCAGATGACGAGGAAGCTGGAGATCCGCCAGACAACAGCCTGGTGGGTGACGAGGCAGCTGAAGACTTGCCACATGACAGCCTAGCAGATGACGAGGTAGCTGGAGATCCGCCAGACAACAGCCTAGCGGGTGACGAGGCAGCTGAAGACTTGCCACATGACAGCCTAGCAGATGACGAGGTAGCTGGAGATCCGCCAGACGACAGCTTTCCAGTAACTGGTGACAACCCAAGGGGAGATGATCGAGACACTACACAAAAACCTTGCTAGGGCCATTTGAGCCGAACAGTTGAACACTTAACACAAGGAGAACTTGAATTGTCGAAAAAACGACTTGGTTGTGAACTGTAGTTTTTAGCATGTTGTTGATTTTCATATGTTGTATATAAGCTTGAGTTGTGCTGTTGACCAGCCGTCATAAGAAAGTGTGACGACGATACAGATGTTTTCATAAGTCGTAAAGGGAAGAATATGTCATAAAAGGTGAATAGTTGATAGTTCTGTTTGTTTATAAGCCTAGTGATATTTGGAGATGGGTAATGGCAGAAAGCGGGAGATAGAATTGTACGTCGAGAGGTGTTGATCATAATGTTCTACATAAGAAAGTGCATGCTGATTTTTGTTTTAAGCTGTCAATAATTGTGGATTTGTTAGCTTGGGGACCAAGCTTGGGAGAGAAGGGGGTCGTGTAACGAACCTGTGCTAAATATTTTAGCACTATTCTGTAGTAGGGGATGGATATAAGTAACAGCACATCCGCTATAACGTGTAGACCCATGGGGATTGCAACGTATCGGTATAGGTACTGCTTAATGAAGGAAAATTAGCATAATTCGCATATTCAAATTATATGGGGGGTTTGTCATGACTCATTTTGATAGATTATTTGTTGGACAAGTTATCTGGACGGGAATCAGTGGTTACATTTGATAATTCAGTCGGGGTTATATTGTTTTAAGCGAAAGTGTTGTTTTTACTAACTGTTTTCACAATGATTTGTCATATGGGTAAATATTGGAATACAAATTGTGTGGAGGAGGATTATGTGCTTAGGACTAGCCATCACATTGTATCTGCCCCCTGAGTAGCCCGATCAATCTCACCGAGATTTGGCTTCCACCCTGTAACCTGTACTCTTGTGTTGCCTAAAGGTAATGATTAAACTTGCTTTTCAACTGAAAATGATGGTTCCAGACTAATTCCTTTGCATATTTAGTTCAATTGATTAATTAACATTAGGGCTTCGAAAGACGATGAATGCTAATGAATGATCTTCAAATGAGTGACTGATTGTTCGAAGGATGATCAATTGTCTGCTGCTGTGCCGAGGCGAGAAGGGTGATCAATTGAAATCGACGGATGGGTGATTGCTGGTAGATCTGGTGGTGAGCAGTACCTGACGGTTGGTGATGGTTGTATGCCGGTAACTCCAGCCATCAGCAGCGGTCATATATTTTGACCAAACGGACGGGGAGCTCGGCAAGGCACGGGGCATCCTGACAAGATTGCCGTGTCAGCCGGCGTGGCGAACCGTGGCCGTTACAATACATAACATTTATATTGCGCTTAATACAATGTTTCTAAGCGCGAAGTAGTATTATTACCCTAGCTTTAGCCAGCTGCCTATAAGGCACTGAAAGCATTCAAGGAATAAATTCCTTCCATGTACCCATTTACTACACCTGGGTGGAGAGTGGCAAATGTAGATTAATGTCTTGCCAAAGGACATTAGTGCCGCGGCGGGACTCAAACCGCGAACCATGAGATTCACCATGAAAGCCACAGTCCAGTGACATATCCACTAGACCACGACACCTCTATCTATTTAATAAATCTAATTCAAATACTTTTTTCCTTGCCAATTTCTTATTTAAGCACCACCTACAATCACTTGTTCCACATCAAATGAGTGTTAATTTCATATTCGCAAGCGAGCCCCTTTTTAATGTTCGATTTTAATAATGATCATATTTAAGGGAATGTTAATTTTTGACTGGGCGAGCGAGTGTAGAGAGCGAGCAAAAAAAAAATAGTAATACTTCTCATTGAAAGAAATTGGGAGCAGAAACGGAATCTTCTTGGCAAGGGGCGGGGCAGGCACATTCGTATTTAAGGGAATGTTAATATTGATTAGGCAAAGGAGCGTAGCGAGCGATCAAAATTTGTTGCCACTTCTCTTTTGATAGTAATGTATAGCACAAACTATACATTTCTACGAAGCGGGGGGGGGGGGGGGGGCACAATCGTATTTAAGAGAATGTAAATTTTATTTAAATTTTTTTCAAAATAATAATTGGTAGGATAAACGGGATCTTCTTTCTATTTAAGCGGGGGAGGGGGTGCACCTATTAGAGGGAAAGGATCACTTTATTGAAAACAAGAGCCCCAGGGGGCACGACGCTCACCAGAGGTGGATCAATTCACATATGGTGCATGTTCTCTCTAGCACCACCAGGAGATATGTTAGAAATTGAAACAACTAGGAGGATGTACATGAGATGATAGAAATTAACATAATTCCCCCCCCCCCCCCATGGTCTACAATGTCATGTATTATTTGTATCTCCTACATTTAAGGATGATTCCCACCAAGTGTGGTTGAATCATACAACAAATCATGCAAAGAATGTACATTTCCCCTCCTGCATATTAACCTCGCCCTCGCAGGACCCCTATGGGGCCACCCTGAGAATGTCATGAACAACTTTTTTTTATTCATCTTCAAGATGTATATAGCACACAAAATATCTAGATAAACTTCTGGATCTGGAGAATAAGAATGTTTGAAATTTTGAATCTGGAAAAGAAACAGAAGATTGAAATTTTTATTTTTGACACTTGGTGTCTCTCTCCCTGGGCTCCTTATGACTCTAAGACCCCGTTTACAGTGCAGGGCCCGGCCTAAACTGCAGTACTCGGCATCCCAATTTCGTGCGTTTACAGTGGTGGGCTCGGCCCGGCCTAAAGCTTAAAACCTTTCAATATCTTATCGTAGTGGCGCTCTGCATGTAAACAAACAATTATTTTGGGGCGTGCCGGGGTCACAGTGCAGAGGTGCTGGCGCAGGGTTTTTGCAATGAATTGTTTTCTCAATTCCAATCCCTAGTACAAATTTAAAGGGTGCTACAGTCTGTATACCCTGCGAACTTTCGAACTTCACAGCCGTCTGTTCGTAACTAATCAAACACAAAATTGGAAATCAATGCAGACACACAAAAACAAACGAAGTAACGAAGAAGATTTGGCAAACCCAGGATGACGTCATATCCTATATATGATGTCACAATCACCGCACTTCCGAGGTCACAATTTGGTACTGCATTTGGACCAGCTTGCATTTACAGTGAAAAAAGGTCGGGCCGAGACTACCTCTAGAGCTTGGCCAATGCGCGGCCGTTTTTGGCCTCGCATTTGGCCTTTTGAGGGTTTATAGTGAGAAAAGCCGGGCCGAGCCGCGGATCAGCCCGGCCTCATTCTTCACTGTAAACGGGGTATAAGATCTTATATATGGTTTGTCAACTTTGGATCTCATACCTCATAATGTTATTGCCATTTATCAATGCAAGGTGGCTAAACGATCAAAATGTTGTTTCGTTTTATGCAAGATGCTACCTAAGCAAAAAAGTAGAAAATCAAATTTTAAAACAAATGTTACTCCAGCGTGTTATCCCCACAGGGGCCCCTATAAGGCCACCCAGAAAAATTTCATGAACAACTTTCATTCTTCATCTATAGAGGTATCTCTATACACAATACCAAGTCTGAGCTTCCTACCAAGTACGGTTAAATTACAATCATGGGTTTTGGAGAAGAAGCTGAAAATGTAAAAAGTTTATGGATGGCGGACAACTTGCCCCCCCCCCCTCCAGTATGTTACCCCCACAGACCCCCTATAGGGCCACCCAGAAAAAATTCATGAACAACTTTCATTTTTCGTCTATAGAGGTATCTCCATACACAATACCAAGTCTCAGCTATTCCTGGTTCTGGAGAAGATGTTTGAAATTTACATAGCTTTTACACTTGGGGGCCCCCCTGGGGGCCACATGTACCATTTTAGCAACTTTGGATCCCCTACCCCTAAGGATGATTCCTACCAAGTTTGGTTGAATTCCGATCATGTGTTTTGGAGAAGATCAGAATGTACATTTTGCCTGGCAGCGCCCCCCCCCCCCCTCCAGTATGTTACCCCCACAGACCCCCTATAGGGCCACCCAGAAAAAATTCATGAACAACTTTCATTTTACGTCTATAGAGGTATCTCCATACACAATACCAAGTCTGAGCTATGCCTGGTTCTGGAGAAGATGTTTGAAATTTGCATAGCTTTTACAATTGGGGGCCCTCCCCCTGGGCCCCCTGGGGGCCACATGTACCATTTTAGCAACTTTGGGTCCCCTACCCCTAAGGATGATTCCTACCCAGTTTGGTTGAATTCCGATCATGGGTTTTGGAGAAGAAGATGAAAATGTAAAAAGTTAACGCACGACGGACGCCGGGCAAATTTCCATCGCAATAGCTCACTCGAGCCTTAGACTCAGCTGAGCTAAAAAGGAATAGGGGTACTTGTCCAAGTAAAACAGGCAACTTTCAGAATTAATAGGGGAATAATAGATGAAGGGGTACTTATCAGCTTATGAGAATGAAAAAAAAAATGTTGCAAGGAAAAGGAGCACTTATCGAAGGAAAAGGGGCACGTATCAGATTTGAATAGGGGTTTTATTAAAAAGGAACGTATATTAACAAAAGGGACATTTTCAGAGGTGAAAAGGGAACATTAATAATTAGATATATTTATTTAGTGTGCATGTTAGCTACTATATTAGTTATTCCACTGTGCTGGGATATAATGTTACAGAACTCTCAACAATTCTACTAAATAAACACACATTACAACTAGAAATATCACTGAAGATGATGATTAATACCCCCGCCCCGTGAGAACAGCCTTTCTTGACTTTTGGTCGAAAACTGAGGAAGTAGTTCGATCCGCAAGATTTTTCCCTGATTTACTGCCATAGATATGCCGTTTCCATGGCAACGCAGCTTCCGACACATCAAAAAAATATGTTGTACACATCTTCCCAGTAAGACCAATGTGTGTACCAAATTTCATGACTTTCGGTCAAAAACTGAGGAAGTAGTTCGATCCGCAAGGTGTTTCCTTGATTTTCTGCCATAAATATGCCGTTACCATGGCAACGCAGATTCCGACTCATCCAAAAAATATGTCTTGCACATCTTCCCATCAAGACCAATGTGTGTACCAAATTTCATGACTTTCGGTCAAAAACTGAGGAAGTAGTTTGATCCGCAATGTGTTTCCTTGATTTTCTGCCATAAATTTGTAAAATCAGCACTGATTTTCTTATTTACTATATAAATCTATATACCTACCTATTATGCCAGTAGTCTTGACTACGGGACCCCTTCGAGAATTTAACACAAATGAGTCACAATATTGTGCGCACCCCCCGTAATCCTATTGTCCCCTTCGCCACTCACGCGCGTCAACACGCCACGGCCATCTTCCTCTTTTGCGAGCAACCCCAAGTAGAAACATGTTGCTTGCAAGGTGAGGGGAAGGAGGGAGGGTCATAGGTAGGTATATAGATTTATATAGTAAATAAGAAAATCAGTGCTGATTTTACAAATTTACTGCAATAAATCATATATACCTACCTATTATGCCAGACCAGCACCAACTCAAAGACCGGGAGGCATGTTTCAAGCAGAAGGGAATAGGATTACACCGAAGATTACAAAGAAGACACAGCGGCCTTCAAGGTGGCTGACGCAAACATAGCCTCACCTGCGGGAACATCCCTAAGGTAGCAAGAAATGAAGGAATTGGGCGAACGCCAATAAGCAGCCTTCAAAATATCATCAAGCGCCACACCTTGAAACAGAGCCCAAGAAGTGCTGACACTACGAGTGTCATGAGCACGAGGCTTACTGTCGGATAAAAGAGCCTCTGTGCCAGCAGCCCTAATAGCCTTGACGATCCATCTAGAAATGGAATCAAGAGAAGCAGGAGAAAAAGGCTCTCTAGTGATCAGGAACAACTGATCATCCTTACGATAAGACTTAGTCTTATCAATATACCATTTGAGAGCCCTAACAGGACACCAAACTTTGTCCTGGCGCACTGACGAAAACCCAGAAAGCGGACAAAGAAAAATCTCAACAGGGCCAGAGGCAGCTGTCTGATTCTTGGCAATAAAAGAAGCCTTAGGAATCAATCTAATGCCTTTTCTCTCCCAGCGAACATGACCAGGAGTAAGGCAGAGAGCATGAAGAGTACTGCGCCTCTGCCCAGAGGCAATAGCTACCAAAAAGAGCATCTTAACCGTAAGATGATGAAGTGAAGCTTCACCTAACGGTTCGAAAGGAGGTTTTGCCAATGCCTCCAGGACCTTAGGCAGACTCCAAGACGGCACTAACCTAGAACAAGGAGGTCGTTTCAGAAAGAACGACCGAATCAAACCACTTAACAGCGGGGAATTGGAAATCCCCGAACCATCTGAGAAACCTGAATGAATGGCCCCGATCGCCGAACGGTAGCCTCGGATAGTAGAGATAGATCTCCCTTTGTCAAATAACGAGATTAAGAAATCCGCAATTGAAGCAATAGGAGCCTTAAAAGGGGTTTGATTTCTCTCTTTACACCAAAGGAAAAAGACCGAGAGACGGGAATTATAAATTTCCCTAGTCGAAACCCTACGACTGGACATTAAAAAGTCCGCGGCTCTATCAGAGAGACCCGACTGTCTTGCAGATTCCCTGACAGGGGCCAAGCAGTCAAATGAAGGGACTCCGGACTGTGGTGAAGAATCCCCGAGAGGGGCCGCAACACCAGATCCGCTCTTAGCGGGAGAAGGAACGGTTGAGCCCTTAGGAGGCTCAATAGCTCCGGAAACCAATTCCTCCTGGGCCAAAAGGGAGCTATCACAATCACCCGAGCCCGATCTTCCCTGATTTTCCGCAAGACTCGCGGAATCAGTTGGAAGGGAGGAAAGGCGAATCCTTGAAGGTTCTCCCAGCTGAGGGAGAAAGCATCGAGAGCCCATGCTCCCTGATCGCGAACACGGGAGCAATACTTCGGCAGCTGGTGGTTTAGCACCGATGCAAATAGATCCACTTCCAGTGGACCTAGGCAACTGCGAATGCGGCAAAAGACCTCCGGATGGAGCATCCATTCTGATGGAAGACACCTGCCCCGAGACAGAAAATCCGCAATGAGGTTTTCCCGACCGGGGATGAAAGAGGCCACGGGTGTGATCGCCATGCGACGACACCACCTCCACAGCTGAGCTGCTAGGGCATTCAGGGCAGCCGAACGAGTGCCTCCCTGCCGATTGATATATGCCGCCACAGTGACATTGTCCGTGAGGATCAGAACCGAACGACTGAGAAGTCGACTTCTGAAATGGAGCAGGGTCAACAGAACTGCCATAAACTCCAGGACATTGATATGGGGAAGAGTCCCAAGATGAGACCAATCCCCCGCAACCGTGCTGCCGTTGCAGTGTCCTCCCCACCCCAACCGAGAGGCGTCCGTCGAAACCGAGATCGACGGGAGAGGGGTACTGAAGGACCTGCCTCGCGCGAGAAACTCCTCGCTCGTCCAACAAGAGAGAAGAGACTTGATCCTTACTGGTACTGGAATCCAGACCAAAAGAGAGTCTTTTCCCGGCTTGAAAAACCTGAGGAGATGTCTCTGAAAAGGTCTCATGAGGAGCCGGCAGTCCTCTAGAACATCGACTAGACTGGCTAGATAACCTAGAAACTGAAGCCACTGTCTGGCCTTGACCCTTCCGGCCAGCAAGAGCTTGCGAGCCACAGAGACAATGGTGAGAATCCTGTCTCGACTGGGCCGAGCCAACTGATTCCGTATGTCTAACACCGCCCCCAGAAAAACTGGGCTGCGAGTAGGAACTAACTCTGACTTTTCCCAATTTATTAGGAAACCTAAGTCTTGAGTAAGAGTGACGAGCAAACGAGTCTCGTCTAGCAAACGATCGCGCGACTCCGCAAGAAGAAGCCAATCGTCCAGGTAACAAAATAGCTGAAGGCCGCGTCGCCTCAGAGAGGCCGCCAGCACAGCTACAACTTGAGTAAAAACCCGAGGGGCCGGGCGCAGCCCGAAGGGAAGAGCGCGAAAACGATAATGAGAGGAAGGAGAACCCCAGAAGATCGCGCGAAACGCGATGAATGGGAATGTGAAAATACGCGTCCTTGAGATCTATCGAGACCGCGTAGTCCTTCCTCTTGATCAACGGAAGAATGGAGGCGAGAGTCTCCATCCGAAAATGTACTGGAGGAATGAATTTGTTTATTCTTTTCAGGTTCAGTATCAAACGAAGTTTTCCCGAGCGCTTGGGAATAACAAAAACTATAGCCCTCTTTTCCAACAGAGACTCGATCTCCTTTCAAGCATCAGATCGAGCCAGGGCAGACATGGGAGGTGACCGAATTCTTATAGCCCCTCCGGGGAGCGAAGCGGAAAGATCTATGAAGAATCCGTCTCGCACGACGGAGAGAACAAACGCGTCCCCGGAGATGGCCTCCCAAGCGGGGAGAAAGGAATGAAGTCGGCCACCTACCATGACTGGAAGAACAAACGCTCGGGGAAGAACATCAAAACCTAGGCTTGGCCTTATGCGAAGCCGTCGCCTTACCACGAGAACCTCTCGAATAGCCCCTGCCACGACCCCCTCTCCCGCGAGAAGGAGCTGGCTGCGGCTCAGAAGGCGGGACCCCAGACACACGACTGTGTTGACCCGATGCGGGACCAGCAGGCCTCAGCCGGACAGGGGCCCGCGTCGACTTAGAGTAAGTGTGAAACTGCATAGTCATATCCGAGATCTGCTTTCGCGCATCGATCTCTCTCTGAAAAACCGTAGCGAATTTACCACCGAAAAGCGAAGGACCCCGAGACGGGACATCTCGGAGAAGTTGAGCAATGCCCGACTCTCTAACACCCAGTGCCGAAAGAGCCAGGGTCCTGCGACGGAACGTAACCGAAGCAGCTGCAGTGGAAAGCTGCGACCACTGCAAACAAAAAAGAGTATGCAGTAAGTCATCAATAACCAGCTTGTCACCATCAGTAACGTTCAACTCCTCCGCCCTTACCTGGTTTTCAACATTAAACCAAAGCTTATTAGCGGATTAGTCGCCCGCAAGCGACGACCAACCTCTAAAATCTCCGGAGAAAGAGTCTTAGCTTTGAAAAAGCTGTCTTGATCCTGAGAACCGAAGGCAAAGGCCTTACCCTTAACCGAAACAGGGCGCTTAACCAACAGCGCAGCCTCAATGCGGTCATACTCCAGCTTGAAATCCTCCTCGAGAGAAATACCCTCGGAGGAATCCTGCTGCCTGAACCAACGCGAAGTCGAACCCTGCGCGCGGGCTGACTGAAATTCAGGGAGATATTTAGACAACAAAGCAATCGCTTCCACCCCACACAGGGCGAGCGATTGAGGCTCCGCCTGCCCAAGCGATTCAGAAACCGAAGCTTGAGAGGCCGCCTCTAAGTCTGGTTCCACCCGAGTGGAATGAGACAAAGGACCGCTAACAAAGGACGCAGCAGGCGGAGCCTCCCATGGTTCAGCAAAAGTCTCCTCAACCCTGATTCTGAGCGAAAGCCCGCATCATGCTGAACATATCAGCTTGAGAGGAGCTAGCCGGGTTAGCCAGGCCAGACGGGCAAGAGGCCGGCAAAGCCTTGCCCCTTTTTGCCTTTTTCTTGGCCTTCTTCTTGGCTGGCTCGACAAGAGTCGTAGCCGAAACCCTTTTCTTAGAGCGCTTATTCGGATTCGTTCGGATCCCCGAAGCCGCTTCGGAAACACGAACCGAACCCTCCGCGGAGGGACGCTCACCTCCCTCAAAGGGAGTAGTGCGCTGAGGGTATGAACCCAAAGTCTCGCACAAATTACCCATATTGGCTGAGCAAGAAGATGCGATAGCTATGGGTTGGGAGCTAAAAGCACCCTGTGCGGGGGCAGACCGAGATGACTCGGTATGTGCCCGTTGACTACTAAAGGCGTGTGAACCCGCTATTGAACCGCTAGGGAGCGGCAATAGGAGAGCACTAGTAGTCACGCACTCAGGTGAAAACACCTGTTGCTCTGAAGAGCGTCCATAATTGTTAGCTCGAGCATTCCCATCAGCTGGCAACAGCCCGGGAGTACTCGTTCCCCCATATGGCATCGGCCGGGGGCTGGGGTTTGTGAACCCAGACCAACATGGACTAAGCCCGTGGGCTGCCCTGCAGTAGTGGGACGCGTCTCCCCTAACGGATTTAAGCGAGTGAACGCTACCGTGCAGGAAACAACCGCCCCCCCCTTCTGGTCTTGACGACCGGGGGATTGGATTCGAGATATCCAAACCACTAGAATCTGACGCCACCCACCCCGAAGCCACGGGCCTCGGAGTTGACAATCCAGAATCAGTTAACGCCACCCGCCCCGAAGCCGCAAGCTCCGAGACTGGCAAACTCTGCAAGGAAACACCACTAGGCAACTTACCCGTAGCCCTCCTCCCTCCCCCATGTACCGAAGTACTCGGGAGAGTTCTGGAAGACCGAGTTGTCTTGCTAGACGACTCTTCGGAAGAAGCAGGTCTCCGTGACCTAACTGCTTCTTCTTCCGAATTCATAACACTGCAATAAAACAGACAATAAAGTATACTTTTCAAAAAATGAAATACTTTAACTGAATGCAGTAAAAAAACTCAAGTTTATTTGGGAGATACGCACAAAAAATTTCCACAGCAAAAAACTGTAAGAACAAACACCGAACCCAAAGGCTCGGTGACAAACGGAAACACCCGCAAACACACAGAAATGTATGTTCAGTAGTGAATATTTTATCTACAAGTGAGCTTCACTTACCTATCCAATAACAAGTGCCATTATTCTTTGCCAGAAGAATTCCCTCGGCTATTAAAAAATTGACCTTTTGACCCTGGCAGCCCTGCTAGCCACCTGGGAAACCCCGCACACTCGCGCTATAAGAATCCCCACATGTTATAAAACATCCTCTTTCGGAGCCGGCATAACAGAGAAAATGCCGCAGAGTGGGGAAGGAGGGAGGGGTCCCATAGGTAAGTGAAGCTCACTCGTAGATAAAATGTTCACTACTGAACATACATATCTACTTCCTTTCGCTTCACTTACCTATCCAATAACAAGTGCCAGATTCCAACAGACAATATGGCGGAGGGACTGCGGCACAACATACGTACTCAACTTCAGGACGTAAGACAGACCCATGAACCACAAGAAGGTCTCTACCGAACCAACAAAACGTACGAAAAAGGGGCTACCAGGGCAGCGGAGAAGCCAAAGCACCAGTCACTTTCTATTAGGGCAGGAAAGGACAGCTGATGCAAAGGCAGCTTCCTTAGACATAACATCAGATAAGTAAAAAGAAGTGAAAGTATTTGGGTTATGCCAATAGGCCGCTTTCAAAATATCCTCGAGGGGAACCCCCTGGAACAGGGCCCAAGAGGAAGCCACCCCTCTCGTATCATGGGCACGAACCCGAGAGAGAAGGGTGGAATCTCCCCCAGACCTAATCGCTTGAACAATCCAGCGAGAAATGGTGTCTGGTGAAACAGCTCCATGAGGAGCAGGAATGCTGACAAAGAGTTGCTCCGAACTACAAATTGCCTGGGTTCTATGAATATACCACTTCAACGCCCTTACTGGGCACCACAACTTGTCTTGCTCAATCGATGAGAAAGACTTGAGCGAAGGAATGAACACTTCACCAGGGGACGAAGTCATAGTTTGATTTTTAGCCACAAACTTAGCGTGAGGGATAAGTCTAACACCATGTTTTTCCCAACGGATATGGCCAGGACTCACTGTCAATGCATGGAGGAAACTACGCCTCCTTCCAGAAGCTACTGCCAACAGAAATACAGTCTTCACTGTTAGGTTCATCAGAGAACTAGCGTCCATCGGTTCAAAGGGAGCTTTAGCTAAAGCACGCAACACCCGTGACAAACCCCAAGACGGGCTCAATCTAGCCTGAGGGGGTTTAGAAAGGAACAAAGATTTTACGAGCCTAGAGAGGTATTTGGAAGAGCTCAGAGTTTCTCCATCCTGAAATTTACCTTCATGGATGGCTGAAATAGCGGACCTGTAGCCTCGATTCGTAGATATGGCTAGGTTCTTATCAAACAGATGAATCAAAAAGTCTGCTATCTCCCCTAGAGGAGCAGAGGTCGGATCAACTTGGTGGTCGTTGCACCATCTGAGGTAGTATTGTAGTCTAGAGTCATAAGTATTCCTCGTTGATTGTCTGAGGAATTTCGCTGAGAGATCGGCAGCTCTGCTAGAAAGGCCTGCCTGAGTCGCCATTGACCTGAAATGATCCATAACGTCAATTTTAGGCTGGGAAGATTTGGATGATAGATCGTCGTCCCCGGTTGCCGCAGAAGATCTGCTTCGTCCGGGAGAACCACCGGGGGATGAATCAGGAGACTCGTCAGAGTCGGGAACCAAGGGCGTTTGGGCCACTAAGGGGCCACCAGCAAGAGGTTCGCTTCGTCCCTCACCACTTTCTGAAGCACCTTGGGAATCATTACAAAAGGGGGGAAAGCATAGCCCAGGATGTTTCTCCATGATATCGAGAGAGCATCCATGGCCAGGGCTGCCGGATCTTTGTGGTTCGTGCAATAAACCGGTAGTTGTGTATTCAGGGCCGACGCAAACAAGTCGACCTGTGGGGGACCGTACCTGCTGAATATGAGGTTCGCGACCACTGGGTCCAGTTGCCATTCCGATGGTAGGCAACTCCCCCTGGAGAGGAAATCCGCAATGTAGTTGTCCTTCCCGGGGATGTGAGACGCAATTAATCTGGTTTGGATGGAATCGCACCACTCCAGGATCTCTAAGGTCAAAATGCACAAACTTGTTCCCCCTTGTCTGTTTAGATAAGAGACCACCGTAAGATTGTCCGATCTTATCGACACCACCTGACCCTGAATCTTGTCCTTGAACCCGAGCAGGGCATAACGAACTGCCAGCATTTCCAGAATATTGATGTGGAAGGACTTTTCCTCTCCCTTCCAACAACCTTGAATCATCTCTGTACCCAACACTGCACCCCAACCCTGGTTCGATGCGTCTGTGTAAATAACCAGAGAAGGAGTTGGATTGACAAACTGTTTTCCTACCTGAAAATGATGGGGGTTGAGCCAAACTCGGAGAGCTTCCGCCATCGAATCTGTCAGAAAGATGAGTTTGTGTACAGGATCCCTGTGGGGACGATATTGACTGAGGAGCCCCAATTGTATCATTCTCATCTTCCGTCGGCAATTGGGAACTGTGTCTAAAAGACTCGCTAGATACCCTAGGAACTGAAGCCAAATAAGGGCTGTCGACCTTGGTCTGTCGAGAATGGACAGTCCCACCTGCTTTATCCTGTCCACCCTGTGGGGGAGGGGACGAGCAAGCTGGTACCGGAGATCCAGCTTTGCGCCTAGAAATTCTGGATGTTGGGTAGGGGTTAGATGCGACTTCTCGAAATTTATTATAAACCCCAACCTTGTGACCAGTTCTATTGTCATGTCTATGTGACGACGTAGGTTGTGTTCGGAGTCCGCCACTAATAGCCAGTCGTCCAGATAAACAAATATTTTGATGCCTCTTTCTCGTAAGTGTGAGGCGATGACCTGCACGATACGCGTGAAAATGCGTGGGGCTGAGTTTAGTCCGAATGGTAGAGCCCGGTATTGATACACTTCGTTTCCTACGGCAAACCCGAACAGGTGTTGAGCCGAGTGAGCAATAGGGACGTGCAAGTAAGCGTCCTTTAAGTCCAATGTAGCAGCCCATTCGTTTGGTTTGAGGAGGGGAAGAATGGTGGCTAGGTTTTCCATTTTGAAGGTAGAGTTTGCTATGTACTGGTTTAGTCTTTTGAGATTTAGAACCATGCGGAAACCTCCAGTCCTTTTGGGGGTTAGGAACACTGGCGAGAGAATCACATTTCTCCCTTCGGGAACTCGTACTATGGCCTTCTTGCGTAGTAGTGCATTTATTTCCTCTAGCAAAGCCTTTCTCTTTTGAGGATGAAGAGGTAATTTTGTTCTGTTGTGCAATTTTGGTAGAAATTTTAACCTTACGAGTGGGACACAGCCTTTCTGAATTATTGATAGAATCATTTTGTCTGATGTGACTTGTGTCCATTGGTGGGCAAATTTTTGCAGTCTGCCCCCTACTGGGGGATGCCCTGTTTTGGGGTATTGATAGTCAGGAATGATAGGGGTAGTCCCGCGGGACCTGGTTCTTGTTGGTGGGGCCCAAGTTTTGGCCCCGGGATTTATCGGTCTGCCTTCTGGCAAATCCCCTTTTTCCCCCTCTGGGGGCCTCGTAAGAGCGACCAAACACTTGATCGGGTGGGGGAGGTCTCGAGAAGTCCCTAGACTTTCTGTCATCTCGAAAGGGACCCGACTGAAATTGTTTGTCCCGAGGCGACTGGCGGGAATGACGGTCATTTTTGGTGAGTTTATACACCGTTTTGGCAGCTGTGCTCGAGGCCGAAATGTTTTCGTCCAGGACGGCCTGGAGTCTGCCCGAGAAAATATCCGGTCCAGAAAGGGGAAGCTCTCTTAGAGCCTTATCCGCTTCTTTCTCAAGCTTAAGATGTTCTAACACTCTATCTCGGCGATGGTTAGTGCAAAGTAGGGCCGTACGAGAAGCCTGTTCAAACTGCATATCAGAAGTGCGAAGCAGCAAATCTGAGATCTTCTTTCGGTCTTCTGCCGAAATAGCTAGGCGGTCTGATTCGCGCAGAGCTGTAATCAAATAACTCTGGTACGCAGCCAGACGCATAGAAGAGCGAGCTGCCCTATCAATGAATGTCAGACGATCTTCTGACTTTTTGAACGAGCGATTCCTCATTGGATTGAATTTGCTCTTCCGAGAGCGGGCGTCTACCACGCGAAAAAGCGGACTCGGGTATACGCGGAGTGCTAAAAATTTTTTCATAATCTCCGCTGTCGAATCTATAGCCCGCTTGCACCTCCTTGCGGTACGGACGGAGATGGTAAGAACGGCCAGCTAAGTTATTATAACATGATGAGAAGGGGGCATCCAGTTTCACCGCACTTCCCTTCTGAGCAGGAGACTTCAACTCTGAGTCTATGCAAAATATAGGCTGTGTTTCGTTATCCTCACCAAGAGAGGTCGACTGAGACTTTAGTTGAGGGCAGTATTTTATTACCAAGTCGGCCGCTGATAAAATCTCTTTGTTGGGAGTCCGCTGCTCGTATTCGGTTGGGGTGGATTCTTGTGACTGAGAACTTCTAACACTCCCAAAATTCTCCGATCTAGCGGACACAGAATACAGGGAAAAGCTTTCCCCCTCATCGCCCCATTTATTCGCACGCGACGCCAATTGGGGCTGATGATAACCAAGCTCCTCATCAGACACTTCGGTTAAATGAATAGAAGCGGGAGCGGGATGTGACCGACCCCAAGATCAGCCGATTCACGGTAGCGGGGCTTATCGGTACGACGAGAGCAATCCCGAGATTTCCTGGCGGGGAGGGAGTCTTCCCTACCACCAGCGGGAACCGTCCCCTGCCGAGCGGGGAGGTCCTCCCGTTCCGGCGAGTCTGGCGGGGGGCGCGAAACCGTATGCGGTGCTGAAGAGCTACGGGGACCTGTCGAATCACCCGCGATTGCGGGTAGGGTCTGCGTAGCTGAAAAAACATGAGAAGAGTTCCCCGAACCTGTCGTATCCCCTGCCCGAGCAGGGAGGGTTCCGGAGAATTGTTGTGCGAAAGCTGACATGGCCTGAAAAAAGAAGTTGCAGGCCGCCGCGGAATCAGGAAGAGACGAACTCGGGGCCCCAAGAGCGGGACCCACGCCCGGTACTACACGTTGCGGGCTCCCGATGCGATTTCCGCGGAGGGGAGCTCGGGTTCTAACGATTGACGTCCCGTAATTCGGGACTGAGCCTCAGAGCCGGAGCCGGTGTTGTTATCACCCACGACCTCGGACTGCTGAACACTAGCCTTAGCTATGGAGGTGGTTAATTTTTTAGAACCATCAACCTCGAGCAGGCTATCGGACTTATGTTTGGAGGTGGTAGAGAGTTTACCATCGACCTCGCTTTTGTTTTTGGGTTTAGCCCCCGTTTTAGTCTTTTTCGGAGGGGAACCTTCGGAGGGTTAGCGCCGGGCTGGGACGGCTGCATTCTCCCTCCACTGCTGCTGTTCGACCGCGGCGCCGAACGGGAAGAAGAGGAGGCTTGATCGAGCGCCTCCGCTAAAGTTAAGTTTTCTTTCGTCATAATTACGACTAAGAAGAAACCTAGAAACAAGAAAGGTCTACTTAGCTGAAAATACGAAGGATTTCTGCAAAGGTAGTGAAATAATCCTTGTAACAGTCCAATAAATTCCAGAAGAAACTCGCGAGGGAATCACTGTAATGAACGTGAAGGCACGTCGGCAAAGAAAGAGGATGTTTTATAACATGTGGGGATTCTTATAGCGCGAGTGTGCGGGGTTTCCCAGGTGGCTAGCAGGGCTGCCAGGGTCAAAAGGTCAATTTTTTAATAGCCGAGGGAATTCTTCTGGCAAAGAATAATGGCACTTGTTATTGGATAGGTAAGTGAAGCGAAAGGAAGTAGATATATCTACGTGGGGCTGACCGTGAAAGCGAAAAATAAATGCCAAGAAAAGGAATAAAAAATCCCTTGCAATCGACAAGAGTGACTACTAAAACACAAAGTACTATAATCTAAGAGAATATAGGTACCTAAAAGTGCTTTAAAGATGCGAAGAAGCACGCCTAAAAGATTCTAAAAAGACCTGATTTCAGGAGAGCTGTGACTAGACATCCTAACTCGTCGGGGGCGAGCAAGAAAGAGGAAGATGGCCGTGGCGTGTTGACGCGCGTGAGTGGCGAAGGGGACAATAGGATTACGGGGGGTGCGCACAATATTGTGACTCATTTGTGTTAAGACTACTGGCATAATAGGTAGGTATATATGATTTATTGCAGTAAATATGCCGTTACCATATCAACGCAGATTCCGACTCATCCAAAAAATATGTCTTGCACATCTTCCCACCAAGACCAATGTGTGTACCAAATTTCATGACTTTCGGTCAAAAACTGAGGAAGTAGTTCGATCCCAGTGTTTCCTTGATTTTCTGCCATAAATATGCCGTTACCATGGCAACGCAGATTCCGACTCATCCGAAAAATATGTCTTGCAAATCTTCCCATCAAGACCAATGTGTGTACCAAATTTCTTGACTTTCGGTCAAAAACTGAGGAAGTAGTTCGATCCGCAAGGTGTTTCCTTGATTTTCTGCCATAAATATGCCGTTACCATGGCAACGCAGATTCCGACTCATCTGAAAAATATGTCTTGCACATCTTCCCATCAAGACCAATGTGTGTACCAAATTTCTTGACTTTCGGTCAAAAACTGAGGAAGTAGTTCGATCCGCAAGGTGTTTCCTTGATTTTCTGCCATAAATATGCCGTTACCATGGCAACGCAGATTCCGACTCATCTGAAAAATATGTCTTGCACATCTTCCCACCAAGACCAATGTGTTCACCAAATTTCATGACTTTCGGTCAAAAACTGAGGAAGTAGTTCGATCCGCAATGTGTTTCCTTGATTTTCTGCCATAAATATGCCGTTACCATGGCAACGCATATTCCGACTCATCCGAAAAATATGTCTTGCACATCTTCCCATCAAGACCAATTTGTGTACCAAATTTCATGACTTTCGGTCAAAAACTGAGGAAGTAGTTCGATCGCAGTGTGTTTCCTTGATTTTCTGCCATAAATATGCCGTTACCATGGCAACGCAGATTCCGACTCATCCGAAAAATATGTCTTGCACATCTTCCCACCTAGACCAATGTGTGTACCAAATTTCATGACTTTCGGTCAAAAACTGAGGAAGTAGTTCGATCCGCAATGTGTTTCCTTGATTTTCTGCCATAAATATGCCGTTACCATGGCAACGCATATTCCGACTCATCCGAAAAATATGTCTTGCACATCTTCCCATCAAGACCAATGTGTGTACCAAATTTCATGACTTTCGGTCAAAAACTGAGGAAGTAGTTCGATCCGCAAGATTTGCAACGGACCGACCGACCGCCCAACCATCGACCGCCCAACCATCGACTGATTCCAGTATACCCCCTTCAAACTTCGTTTGGCGGGGGTATAAAAACACTATTGGGAGGGGAAGGGATACTTGCAAGAGTAAATGTAGCACCTGTTTGATTTGAATAGGGATAGTAATCCCAGTTAAGGGTGGCTTTTATCATGGGTGGTAAGGGAGACTTTGATAAGAATGTGGAACCGGCACTGGTTGGAAAGAAAAGGAGACTCTTTTCTGAAGTAAAAGGGTGAGAAACTGTTCACCTCCAGAACGTACCACTTTTGCATGTCTCCGACTGTCAGATGGACAACATTGGTTAGAACATGGAACAGTTATCAGAGAGTTTTCATGCAAAGGGACTCTTCCCTCTCTTAGCTACATGTAAGTGGTATCGAGATTCCCAAACATGGGTGTCGATCCCCCCCCCCCCCCCCCCCCCGAAATCTGAGGTGGGGGATGGCCTGTATTATCACATCCCCCCCCCCCCCAAAAATATTTTTGGATATAATAAGTTATAATTATGATACATTAACTTAAAACTACTAATTATCTAAATTCATTATTTAACAACATTTAATCACACAGAAAACCATTTCCAGATGCTCTAAAATGCAAGTTTTATAGACAGATTTTTGTCCCTGGCCGGTCATCCCCCAATCATGAACACAGATCGAAACCCGTTCCCAAGGAAAGTTATAATAAATGACCTTAAATTAAATTTCGATGTATACAACAAAGCATTTATTTTGTAATAGATACAATCCTAAATCATCTCTGAAAACATAAAATCATAAAATCATACCCCAACAAAGATTCAAAATTTTTGCACAGATGATTTGCACATTCATTGACTTGCTATTAGGAAAAATGTACATTACTCCACTAGAGTCCTGGTGGTGTTATTGTGTTTACATAATACAATACACAATATCATACAGAGTATTGTCTTCACATAACCCTCTTCCCAAGAGTATAATTCCATTATTTCTATATGGATACATGACACATCATCACTGAATATTGTTGTTTATTTCTCTCACTTCCTGATATGATGTTCCACTTCCTGGAGATTGACCCATTGCATTCACATGACTTTGTATTTTTTTTTTTTGTGGACCGCACAGTGAATTTATAATGAACTATAATGATATAATAAATGTTATAATGTTCATATAACACATATAATTTTTTCCAGTTATAGTTAATGTTAACTTATATTATAAAAATGAAATAAAGTTTGGCTTTTGCACGACAAATTAAAAGAAAAACCCAGATATCAAAGAATTTTTCAACTATTGATTTAGTATGCAATATCGTAAATTGTAACTTACAACTTTTGGGTAAATCTGATTCAGCATTACCGGTATTTAAAAAAACGCAATTACATGTATAATATTAAAAACTGATGATTTGAATCATTCTTGAATAATTTTGCAGAATGAGTATAATCATTTCATTTGTGTAGACTTTAATTTATTATTTCTTCATTTATTAGTGTACCTCAGTGATTTTGTTGCTGTGATAATAAGCTCCACATTAGCATCAACCTGCATACATATAAAAAGAAAGGGGTTTTAGTCATCCATAAGTTCTGTGTCTATGAATTTGATACATTATCAATATACCTTGACGAGACTGACGGCCGAGTTGTCTACCAAATGATGAGAGCCATGCAGACTTAATTTTGATGGGGTGGGCGCTAATATCTGTATAGCTCAAAATCAGCTTTACAGTTTTTAAAGTTTGTGAGCGAGCAACAATTTTGACACTGTTTCGTCAAAACACTTCTTTATAATATCTAGAAATATTTGAATTGAAAGCTCAGATTACAGTATATATATTAAGAATCTGACATTTGCTTGCATGCATGTTGTTCAATTAGGAATGTGTGGTAATTTTCAAATTCCCATAGTTTTGTGATGTTTAAGTCATTAACTATGACAACGTCCATGAGGAACACATCCGCAACCAACTTTAAAGGCCAAGTTCACCCCCAAAATTGAGTTAAATCAATAAAGTAAAATCAAACAAAACAAGGTTATAAAATCATCAAAATCGGATAAAAAACAAGACATTTATGGCATTTTAATGTTTTGCGTTGTTTCATGAAACAGTGATATGCATAACATGGGCTGTATGCAAATTATTGGTAAGATGATGTCATAAGCTCACTTTTCCTTTTGTATTTTATTATATGAAATTTCAAATATTTCAATTTTCTTCTCCAAGAATGTAAAACAAAGTTTGACTCCTTATAGAATCATTATTATAACTCATTGTCATAAAATGAAGCGAATCTTTATAAACATCTATGAAGAAATTTCATATAATAAAATACAAAAGGAAAAGTGAGCTTATGACATCATCGGATCACTAATTTGCATACAGCCCGTGTTAAGCATATCATTGTTTTATGAAACAATGCAAAACTTCAAAATGCCGTAAATTTCTTATTTTTATCCGATTTTGATATTTTTTTACTGTTTTGTTTATTTAATTTTACTCTATTGATTCAACTCAACTCATTATTTGGGTGGACTCGGCCTTGAAGGCAAACAAGCTGATTCTGATAGCTACGGGAAAAACAATGATTCATTTGATATTATTCAAATTCAGTTTGTTTAACATTTATTTTGTATTCATTTTGGTAGGTCACATTTCTTTCTTTGGTTGAAAGATTTCATCTTCATTAACATTCTGTTTCCATGGCAACAGTTTTTTTATAAATCAGATTTAGCTCTACTCCAATTAACTAAAATTTTTAATACAATCAAACAGAGAGCAAAAATTATTAGATGTTTACCATTATTTCATGTTGAAACACCATAGTATTTTGTTAGAAATACAACACAATAAATAGATTTGTCACCATGGTAACGGCCTACACATGTAGTAGTCACATCCATGACCCTTTACTAAGTTTACTAATAAGTTATGATAAGTTAGTGTCCTGTAAAAGAGAAAATAATTAATAGTCCATACAAATATTTACTTCTTTTTTAGGTAGCATTAAGGGATTTTTGCTCAAATATCAGTTTTGTTCTTACTGTTTCCCTGAAAACAGCAATTTTCAGCATGATGGACACTTTTTATAACTCTCATTTGGGTTTTAATCAAGTGAGAAACTTTTGATACATTATTCTAACATGTTACAATCATGTGTTTTTGTACTTTCTTAATCACGAATACATGACAATTTCTGAAATGCCATGGTAATAGCCTTTGTGGTCACGCCCACCTCTCAATTTAGGGCAAAGAAGCATATTTTGAGAGTTAATGGTCCCATCTAACAGTTTTTGGCCCATAGACTATACTGATTATACATTTGATAATTGCCTTTAGATGTACATGTACCTTCAAATAGTGTTTTTTCATTCAAAATTCGCATCAGTAAAAATACAGCATCCCATTTGGGATAACATAAAATGAGTTATCTATCACCTTACCAATAAATTCGTTTCTGGGTGTGACATGACAATATACATGATATGTTTAATCAAGAAAAAGTGTTTAAATTGACAAATTTACGTTGGGTATAAACTTTGAAATATTGGTAGTTTTCACAACCTACTATTTTGAGTAAATCACAGTTTTATGTTTCATTACGCCATAACATGTGTGTGTGTAATATCCAACTTTCAATTGTATATTGATCAGGTTTATAAATTGAAACTCAAAATAAATCTGATATCATTTGAAAAGTCTTAATCAGGTATTACATATTAGGTCAAAAAATCAAAAATTGTGATTTTTGACATTCTTTCAAATTTTGAGCCAAAATGGCTCTTTTATGCAAATATGCATGTGCCATCCGCCCGTACCTTATTCCTCAGTAATTTTGCAAGAGTTTAAGCATGGATGCCGAGCATTACCCAAAAATGCCATCCAAAGTAAAAAAAAAAAATCTTCTTGGCTGGTCTACTATTATATAATAGCGGTGTTCCAACTTACATGTAATTTCTTAACCTTCACATTCTCCTTAAGGAGAATGTGAAGAGAAGAAAACAGTTGGCTCTAAAAAAGAGAAGTTCAACGAATGCCCCAAAACCCGGAAAATTGATCTAATGTTAAAAAGGGTGAAAACAATGAAAACTGTGGCTATTTTAGCGTGAAGAAATTAAGTATGATGATAAAACGAAAGACCGATTTATTGTAGCGCTGTTGATATTCATTCCACTTTTAATATTCCACGTAGTAGAAAGAGAACTGGAATAACCCCAAAAAATTTGATATTAAAAGGAGGTAAAAAAGAAGAGAAGCATGATGCCAAGTTCAGTGTTTACCAATGCATGATTTTGGGGAATAAAAAGCAGTAATTGTATTCTTCCGTGTCGTTTTGTAGAAGGTGCATAATTCCTAACTAAAGGTTAATAATATTGAAAGGTTCGATATTCCGAAGGTTCGTATAATTACGAAATTGGAATACCTTTTCATTTTCGAAACTGTAATGAACCTATTTCATTTTCGGTATTACAAACCTTCGGAATAATCAACCCTACTTCTTTTTTTCGAATCATGAAAGGAACCTTTCAAGTAATACAAGAAATGTTTGGAAATATTTAACTTTCTGAATTATATGAACCCCCTTGTACTGCACATTTTTCTTTCGGAATTATGAATCTTCGCAATTACGAACCTCGTAAAAAAAGAACTTTCAGAAAATATGTGCCCTCAACAATTGTAAAGGGCCTTTGTTACCCTTTTAAGCACATCAAGAAAATAGCAAACTGGAGAGCTTTTTATAATGTAGATGTTATCTAGAGTGCAAAAGAAAGACCATCAAACAAAAGATTATTAATTTGTAAACAAATCTTTCGGCATATTACTCCCAGTGTTAAAGATCGTATGCTCGATCTGTAATGAAAAACACAAGTC
Source organism: Heliocidaris erythrogramma (assembly GCA_025617745.1). NCBI lineage: Eukaryota > Metazoa > Echinodermata > Echinoidea > Camarodonta > Echinometridae > Heliocidaris > Heliocidaris erythrogramma. The sequence continues at coordinate 46,980,385 of CM046860.1, read as the reverse complement.
AGAAAAAATTGGAACCAGCGGGATTCGAACCTGTCATCTACTGCTTGCCGGGCAGCGACTTAACCACCAGGCTATTCTGGTTCACGGCCAAGTCACGACGAACTAGAATCAAATACCCAAGATCCTCTTCTTTCTGACTCATTAATATTCAAACGGTCCGCCGTGGAACAATGGTTAGTAAGCGAAGAAGCTTGACTGGGGAGGAATTTTTAATTTGTAAACAAATCTTTCGGCATATTACTCCCAGTGTTAAAGGACAATTAACCCCACGTGATATTCTAGATGCACCTATTGTCTGCTACGTCTTTCCATGGAGGCTGCCATTTTGTGCATGACACGGATCATTAGGTACCATATGCATTGATAATAGCCTACCTTTACAACAGATACGTCGCTTTGTTCTGATTGTATTACGATTGTTATTGGCCATGGGCCTAGATAATTGACGACCCATGAGTTCTAATAGCCATCCTGTAAAGCAGATTCCTCGCTTTGTTTTGGTATTGTTACGATTGTCTCCGTCCTTGACGTCAATTCTCCGTCCTTGACGTATATTTTTTATGAAGTATATTTTTTATGAACAAATTAAGACCTTTTAAAAAATATATAAAACTAAACTTACATTTCAGAATATGTGACTTTATCTAATATATATTTGTCCTCTAAAAATCAATTACAAGTTAACGATGAAGGAAATTTTACTTGGGATGAAAAATATGTTCGTGTACACATAAAGTAATGGCAGCCCCCTTATTATTGCTAGCAGACGATAACTTGGCTGGAAAATAGTGATTTATATCTATATCCTGTGTTTTTACATGAAATTGCATGTATCAAATAAGAGGCATATACTACACCATTCAAAATAAGCTAATTCATACGCTGAGGTTAATTTCCCTTTAAAGATCGTATGCTCGATCTGTAATGAAAAACACAAGTCAGAAAAAAAGATTATTATCATTGCACCGTTTAAATTGTATCCTGCTCTTTGTACTCCATCATTTATTAGAAAGCACATAGAAAAGAAAAAAAGAGAGCAAAAAGGCAGGGAATCATTTCTCAAGTTTAATGTGTACAAAAATCAACTATGCATTAGGGCCAGAGTTGCTTTTTGAACCACACCGTTGGGAAAGCTCACAGGTCTTCAAAATGCCAGGATTAACGAGTGCAAAGAATATGAAATACCATCAAACAAAAGATCATTATTATAGTGCCGTTTTAAGTGCATCCTGCTCTTTATACTGTATCATTAGAAAGCAAAGAGAAAAGAAACGAGAGAGCAACAGGCAGGAAAGCATTGTGTCAACAGCTGCCTCCAGACCGCGACTGACATCATTGTTGGTCTTACAAAGTAAAACCGAAAAGTCAACGATAGTACGAATTCATTACAGAAAAGGACGAATTGACTTAATAAAGAATATAATTTGATCAAGGAGTTATCGCAGAACTCCTTGATCCGATGATTTCAAGTTGAATTGTGTGTGCCCACCGGATCATGCATATTCAGTAGGTGTACCACGAACGACCAATCACAACGCGAGAAACCATCATGTTGAGGATTACGTCATCCGGCGTGCGAGGCCACGCCGCCTTAGCAACAAAAGAGAGGTGCGCAAAGTTCGCTCGAGCGAGTACTATGTAAATTTTCGAAAACCAATATCCTGACCGAGCATCTTGGAAAGGGTAAAGACAAACACATTTTGCAGGTACTTATACTTTGTATTTTGAATTCAAATTTCGGGAAGTGATAATGGATCATTAAAGAATCCAAATATGTTTTTAAAAATAATTGGGGGAAAGTTACAATTCACTAAAACACCCTATTTGTAGACAAGTACCACTTGAGACTTCCGCCTGGTTTCGTCGCAAGCGGTCACATATGTTACATTTTGAATTCTCTTACATGAAATATGCAAAGGAGGAAAAAAGACCAAGAAATAGGGAACAATGCTTCCAAGGGTAAGGCCATGGTTATTCCAAACAGGCTCATTAAATTGTACCCTAACAATAAACCTTGGGTGACTAAGAGCTTCGCAATTTGTTATAAGAAAAGGGCGCAGCACTTGCTGCCGGAGATTTCGCTTCAGTAAAGGAAATTCAAAGAAAGATCTAGCGACAGACGGATAAATCTAAAAGTTCATATAAAGACAAGATCGAACAGAACTTTCACGAAAACAACTCTAAAAAGGCCTGGAGAACTATGCAAGACTTAACTGGTTACAATAAAGATAAGACAAAATCAACGGTAATTGATCATAACAGTTACTTTGTTGACGAACTTAATGATTTCTATTGTAGGTAACATTACATTGTACATTTAGAAGACTTCTCTCGTGAAAACGAGGAATCCACCAGTAGGGCAATAGATGAGTGAACCCATCCTTATTACAGAGCATGAAGTAAGAAGAATTTTTGCGAGCTTACAAACACACAAAGCTCCCTGACCAGATGGGATTGGCAATAAAGTTTTGAAACTATGTAGGGATCAATTGACTCCAGTGTTTACTTGGCTTTTCCAAAGTCCATTTAACATCGGTACAATCCCACAGTTATGGAAACGATTATGATTCCTATTCCAAAGGGAAAACAATTAAGAAATGAACGATTATAGACCAATTTCTCTTACATGTAGTGTAATGAAGTATTCAGAAAAGATAGTATTAAAGCACCTCATGACTCAAGTGGGAGACCAAATAGACCCAATACAGTTCGCATATCGACAGAAAAGAGGAGTAGATGATGCAATTTTGACATTCTTACACAATATCTATAACTTGGATCATGTTGGTAACTTTGTAAGATGTATTTCTCGAGTGCATTTAGCACAATCATCCCTCCCATTCTCACTAATAAATTAATTGAAATGCGTGCAAACTCTGCCCTTACGCAATGGATTCAAAACTTCATGTTAGAAAGGCAGCAGTCAGTAAAATCTTACCTGATTTTATTATTTGCTATTGATGTATCTACCTATTATGCTAGTTGACCCAATCTACGCCACCACCGGGTAACTTAAAAGTCACATTCGCGCACGCCCCACCCCGCTATGCCGCCTTCCCATAGTCAATCAATTTCGCGGCAAACTGACCCCAAACAGTTGCCCCTCCGACTGAGGAATTCCCCCAACAGGGAGGGAATATCCCTAACCAGAATCCGTAAGAACGAGAGGGCCAGCTCTCTCCTAGGGTTTGTGGCCTTGACAGCCGCAAGGGTCAGCTGTGACCATAGAGATCTCATTAAGGTAAGCAGGATCTCTCAAAAATCAGCCCGTCATAAGCCGTGAGCCGCAGACCAGATCTGGTGTGGGTCTCAACGTCCCGAAACCGCCTATCCTTGGTTGAGTAATCTCTACTATTGAAACTCATGCCAAGTCTCACCCCCACATGTTTCATGTCCGGCGAGAAAGTCTTCCGTTGGAAGAACCCAGCTGAATCTTGGGGACAGAAAGCAAAACCCTGAGGAAGGGGTTGCTTACCAACAGAAGTCCCAGGCTGCGACGCTTGTTCAGCTAAGGTTGCGTAGGCAGCCTTGAAATCATCAGAAAGAGGTATCCCCGAAGAGGAAACCCCTTGCCTGAAGAGAAAAGCCTGAGCCGGTGGGAAAGTCTCAGGTTAAGTATTTCTCCAAAAGAGCCTGCACTTCGACAGCCAACCCACAAGAGTGTTGGGGGACCGCACTGGCTTGAGACTCAGCATCAGGGCTAGCTGTGTGAGAAACCTGGCCCCAGGGGACTGGTGTATCCATGAGCCAAAGGTCTCCTCACCGGGTGGGGCACCAAGTGCCGCCGGGGTAGGAGCAGCTCTTGCCGGGAGGCTCTGGGCCTGCCGGGATTGAGCATGACCCTCAAGGGTCCAATCACGACCGGATAGCATAGAGCCGGCAAGAGTATGAGGCTGTAGAGAGCTAGGCACCTGCAAACTAGGGCTGGATATCGGCAGTCCGGGGCCGTAAAAAAGCAAACCGGGGCAAGAACTCGACAAATCGGAGCCGGATACCGGTAGACCGGGGCCGGAAATCGGCAACCCGGGACCGGAAATCGGCGAACCGGAACCCGACAACCTGAGACCGGAAACCGGTACGGGGTCGGGAATAGTTCAACCGAAACCGAATAAAAAAATTTGGTGCATGGTTATGTCATGACTAGGGCTGAGCTGGGGCTCGCCGAGTCACTAAGAGTGGTGTAAAGTCAAATTTCTAGGTTTTGCTTGAGGCAACCTTGGATATTGACTTTGAAAGAGACTTGGTCAATTGGAGCCTTTAGACTTCACGCAGGGAGGGCTTTTGCCGTCCGGCACAGAAGTCGGCGCCATGACCGTATCAGATAGGCCATGCTTTGGCAGGGCGCTCGGATAATGTCTCACGGCTACCTACAGTTTAGAACGGGGGGGGGGTAGCCGTCTCTGTAGTGACTAGGGCTGAGCGACGGCTCGCCGAGTCACTGAAAGTGGTGTAAACTAGGCAAACTAGGGTTTTGACTTTGAAAGAGACTTGGTCGATTGGTGCCTTTAGACTTCACGCACGGAGGGATTTTGCCGTCCAGCACAGAAGTCGGCCGTGCTTTGGCAGGGCGCTCGGATAATGTCTCACGGCTACCCACCCGTTTGGAACGGGGGTAGCCGTCTCTGTAGTGACTAGGACTGAGCGGCGGCTTGCCGAGTCACGAAGAGTGTATAGATCACTAGATGCTCCAGTGTCTATATTCAGGCGGGAGCTTGTTGTCGGGAAACCGACAGCTACCCCTGCGAGGACGGGAGTTTCAGAGGTCGGAAAACCGGCGAAACTTACGCCGTGTTCGGGGGCCTGCGGTCGTTATACCACCGACCCCCAGTTCGAGACCCACTGCTCGCAGGGGTCCCTAACATACCTCCCGTCGCAGAGTCTGGGAAGAACGTCCCTGAAATAGTCGACGGCCTCACGCCCGTCCCGGTAGTTAGTGTACTGCGTCTCAAAGAAGAAGAAGCCGAAACACTGGCTCCCACCATGTCAGCCTGCGCACTGGCGGGGGCCGTATGGGAAACAGGGCTCGCGGAAAAACTCATACCGAAGCTATAGAGTCGATGTGAGAAAAAAACAATCCTGAAACATAAAACAAAAATTAAGAAAATTAAACAAGCACGTGGGGGTGAAAAATAAATAAATAGCTCACAGTATTTCTATAAGGGAAATACAAGCACAACTAAGTATGAGAAGGGAGCCAACTATTAAACACCCCAAGGGCTGTGCACGAAAGAAGCTAACGAAGAAATCCCCAACGACCCAAACAAGGCCAAGCGCCAAGCCTGGGTCGCCCGCCCAGCTAACGAGCGAAAAGCTATGTCACTTGGAGGAACGAAGGGGAAGAAAAGCGAGACAGAAAAAGTAACTAATTTCCTGTCTTTAAACAATGTGACTAGAAAATCCGTACCACAAAATTAATAAACATTAAATGTGGACGGAAAAATTTAATTAAAACAGATCAGAAAGCGCAAAAAAAAAGAGATAAATCTCAGTTTTGGGCGCAGTGACTTATCTGACTGTGTTCACTCTCCGGCAGGGAGAATGCAAAGAGGAAGATGGTGGGTGCGCGCTCGCGCAGGTGACTATGGGAAGGCGGCATAGCGGGGTGGGGCGTGCGCGAATGTGACTTTTAAGTTTCTCGGTGGTGGCGTAGTTTGGGTCAACTAGCATAATAGGTAGATACATCAATTTATTGTAGTAAATATGTAAACCCAACTTTTTTCCATCTATACCAGTGACTGTGTCAGCTCGTCTACGAATTGCAGCATAATCAAGTATGCAGATGAGTGGTATCTGGCTATATAACTGACAATACAAGTGAAATTAACTGTGTCTCCACTGTATATAAGTTTGTCGACTGGTGCGACCGTCATCACCTGAAAATAAATGTCAAGAATACAAAGGAAATGATCACAAATTTTTAGAGAAATTTGAACACTAGACCTTCGATAACTATTCATGAGTTTCATAGAAAGAGTTGACAAATACAACTAGAAATATCACTGAAGATGATGATTAATACCCCCGCCCCGTGACAAAAGCCTTTCTTGACTTTTGGTCGAAAACTGAGGAAGTAGTTCGATCCACAAGATTTTTCCCTGATTTACTGTACTGCCATAGATATGCCATTTCCATGGCAACGCAGCTTCCGACACATCCAAAAAATATGTCTTGCACATCTTCCCACCAAGACCAATGTGTGTACCAAATTTCTTGACTTTTGGTCGAAAACTGAGGAAGTAGTACGATCCGCAAGATTTGCAACGGACCGACCGACCGCCCGCCCAACCGTCGACCGATTCCTATATACCCCCTTCAAACTTCGTTTGGCGGGGGTATAAATATCTCGGGACAATCGTGTGTAATTCACTTGACTGGTCTTGTAATGTGACTATGTTGAGAATAAAGTGCAATTAACGAATGTACTTCCTACGGATGATGAAGAAAATGCATATTGACAACACAATCCTTACTCTGTTCTATAGAGCCCTCATCAAAAGTATCTCAACTTATATTATTTGTTATTTTGGGAATGTAAACCAAGCTGATAGGAAAAAACTAGGAAAACTGCGCAATGAGTAATTGCCAGAAGCCTGCATGTAATATCTGGCTTGTATGAACAGAGGTTCTTAGCAAAAGTCCAATGTATCATGAATGACCCCACCCACCCATTACATCCTCATTACCAGTACATGTAGATCAGGTTTTTCGTTCGCGTGTGTCTCCCTCTGCGAGAGCACGAACGAGTGCACAACTCCATTCATTTTAATAATACAATGTCTTGCAGACCTCATATGCTGTAATATATAACATGATAATAATAACTGGGTATCAATTTGGGTTTTAATTTGTTCTTATCAGATTTATTACTAGTTAAACTACCCCTATGTATAGGTACTCTAAGAAGTGAATGCATGTACTTTCTTATCTTCACCTCCTCCATTTCCTTTCGTTTTCCTTTTCCTTTCCCTCCTTTTCTTTTCTGCTATACTAATCTCCTCCATATACCTAACTTTTTTATTTTTACACTGTAACCTTCTGTGACCAAATGTGTACTCTGGAACTTATTTATTTGTATTCTGTACCAGTGAAAAAACAAATTTCCGAATGGACAATGAATATTCAATTCAATACTGATGCACAGTGCACAGAGTGATCTTGTTATCATAATACAAAGAACTTGAGAATTAGCTTGATTTTTCTCATAATGAAAAGGTGTTAACATATCAAAAACAGAAATACAAAACATGATAGCATTCTTTCTAAATCATAAAATGATAGTCCACCATATTGTCTTGAAATTTATTTTTATTCAGATTAAATTCATTGTAATAGGTCACAAGAGACAATTTGAAAATAATAATCCTTTAAAAGGATTAATTCACTACTAAAATGTACTCCTTAAATCAGCAGCATGACACAAGATGCAAGGTTCATTTCATACACAATGCATATGAAATTTCTCAAATCATATTTTATTGGATGAAAATGCATTCTACCTCTGCTTTCACACTTAAAGTCTAAGTGTACTGTATGCTCTAATATTTCAAACACATTCATTTGTTTAATCTGTCCGGTTTTTTATGAAAGAAACGTGTTATGAATAAAACAATAAAATGCTAGAATATGTCATGAGGTTGCCAATTTGTTATATGGCATTAATAAATTTTTATTTACACAAGATCACAAGTGATCCACGATGTGATCATCGTTCAACACTGTATAAATTAGACATTCAAGGGTGGACTACCTTAAGTGAAATTATCCAGACACTACTCTTTGCCTGTAGTATTATTTGCAATAGGCTGAATGGGCTCAATGTCTCATACAAACACTATACTCCAGTTTTTAATGTGGAAAATGATACATTGTACTATGAAAATGAATTCTACAAAGGTCATGAACTATGATGACCTACATTCTCATGGAGCAGAAACTGACCCTAACTAATGGAGGCATTTAGACTGGACCTAGAGAGCTACAGTATGGAAAGCGAGTGATCGATCATCGGCTGTTAAGTATGAGACTCTGTCAAAGTGTCCTCCAATCAGCCATAGCAGATAGGATATCCTTGGTGTACTTGTCCTGCGTTGTGTCGACACCTTGATCACCAACCTTGCCATCCTCATACCTGTGGGAGCAAAGGATGGATGAAGAAAATTGGCAACATTCTTGGTACAACAACATTATGAGTACGTTCTTTATAGACATGTGGTCTGTTTAGATACATGTAGGTTACTTTAGTAAGGAAAACAAAATATATGGCATTTATGGAGAGGTGGTCTTTCTTTCAAGGTGTTTGCAGCTATCCTACATGTACATGTACATGTAGCTACACAGCAGGTTGTCCAAAATTTGAAGCTAATATATAACGCTGAAAGAAAATTAAGGTTTCTTTAACACAATTATCCCCTCTTTCATTTGCTGTTGCTGATTTCACTATTGTCCTGAATATTGAACAATAAAAAGACAGAAAGTACACATCTGTCTACATTTCATTGTGTCAATGAAACATTAAATAATGTTGTACAAATTTATCATCCATGTACAGGAAAAAATTGAAATTGGTGTGTCTACATCCATATACATGCTTTATTTGTCTTACCTAATCTACAACAAGCAAGCTACAAATTTGGTATGAAATTCATCACAATTCTTAGCTCTACTATTTTTTAAGTGCATAGAGACATAATGTGATATGCGCCACACAAGAATGGTTTATTAGGTGGTCTGTCATAGACAGATCACCTCTTAATTTTGTCAGAATTTTCTTTATTTTGTTATTTATTTATTATTCATTTTTATTTTTCTCCCACTTTTTTGTGAGCATGATTACTCAAAATCGGCTCATTCAATTGTCATTAAATTTCAGTCAGTCATTAGACTTATCAGGGTCAAGTGCCAGAAATTTTTTCAGGGTCATCAGGTCATCCTAACGTCATCCAGGCGCCATTTTGTGAAAATGAAATTATGGGTGAAGGAGAAATGCATTGCGTCAATGGTCCGTCATCTTAGCGTCAAAATGTAGTTCCGACCGTATGTCTATATCTTCAAAACGGCACAGTCAATCAAGTTGAAATTCAGAACGGTTTTAGTAAATGACAGTCACAAGTTTCTCCGAGGTTATTTCCAAAACTAGAGAGTTAAGCAACTTGAAAATTGGTACAATCATTGTTCTTAATATTAGAAATCACTCGTATATAAATAAATTACGTCACATCAATATTGCGTCAATAGTGCGTCAAAGCAATGTTCCAAAATTATTTATGAGTATATATGGAAGACGGTACGGTCAATCATGTTGAAACTTGTTACAGTTTTAGTCCTTAATAGTTACAATCGTTTCTATGAGTATGAATGATGTCACATTAACACTGTGTCAGCAATGCGGCGAAATCACCAATCCGTCGATTGTATTATATCTCTGTAATGGGATGCAAATTTCAGCTCTTTTCCCAATTCATTATAAATTTTTTTTTTTAATCATACAACAAAAACAAGGGCCAAACTTTTTATTGTATTGACTATTTGAAGATGATTATTCCTAGATGTCTTTGCTTTTATGTCATTAAGAATTTTAATAAGAGGAAGAGAATCTGACGAAGCATAGTGCTCGCAAACACGTACATCTTTGTAGACTAGTACTACGGTACGTGCAGTCTCCCTACTATAAAAGTTTGACTACAAACGGGACTATCAACCGTGAATGCAACTTGCAAATTGAGGCACAATCACAAAGGAAATGTTTCCACCACTCTAAAAAATCGTGAAGAGATATTTTACATGGGTGCATATTCCATCAAAAGTTCCCTAAGTGATTTCCAAAGACAGAAAAATACATATACAGCATGATGGTTTCGAAGAGGAAAATGAAAACGTTATTACAACAATTTCATGCAGAAGCATGTCTTAGCCATGACCTACATGTACAACAATGTAGGACGGACATGACCTAAGAGGTCAATCTAACGCGCAAGCCACGTGCGCTATGAAAATTCACTGCGATGACTGTCCGTTCTCCATACAAAATACACACATCTCCGCGAAGGATCCTGCAAGGATACAACCGCGCTGAAATAGCGCGGAGGTGGAGGGGTGCCATCGATCTCTAAACATAAGAAATGTAAAGAGAGAAAAGAAGATAGTATGATAAAAAAAAAAGAAAACAGGGAAAAATAGAAAGAGAAAATGAAGTGATAGAACGATAAAACAAGGTATAACATAAGGAAAAAGTAAAAAAAGAGAAGATGATAGAATGATGAAAACAAAGGAAAACACAAGGAAAGGTGAAAAAAGACAAGATGATAGTATGATACATTTATACACAAAGAGAAAAAAGTAAAGTGGAAAAAAAAGAAGCCTTGGAAAGATACATGTATAAAGATAAATGCATCAGGCAGGCAGTATACGGTTTGAATTCCACGCGAAAACACTGACCTGCTGACCTGAGCTGCCATAGTAACAAGACCACTTTGACTAGTTGAGCGATTTGAGACATATAAAATATGCTGAATGTGTACGCAATCAAACCGTTCTTCAAGAACCGTTCCTCTAGAGCAGTCTAACTAAGAGTGGCTAACAGGGAGTGTGAATGGGGTCATTGTTTGTTGAGCAGTATCTCAAATTTCTTCCAAATTTTAGTATGTTATATCTGAGACTACGGGCTATCATTATGAGGATTATGTTCTTGCACAAATATTATCACATCTTATAAAGCAATTTCCCACAATGACAGACAGGCCACCTAATTCATCTTGAGTGACAAACTAAAATTATAGTTATTATTATCTAAAAATCTACAAAATGCATAAAAATATCAAGGCTTAGGTGCTTGAATACTGGTAACCGAACATTTTCTCCTGAGACCTTTTACTCTAGGCTTTATTTTGTTAAAGACATAAGGTTAGGGTTTGAGGGGCAAATTGGGTTTCAGATTAGACTTGGGGTTAGGATTAGGAATTGTGTTTGGTCCAGGGTTGAAGTTAGGAATTTGATTAGAAGTTGACTGCAGAGCAATTGTTATATGCTGTACAACTGGAATACTTACACAAAGAAGAATCTGGTACACACGTGATCAGGATTACAGCATACCCATACATGGCCATGTCTATTCAACTCCTTAGAATTTATCACTGCAATAAAACAGAAAAATCATACCTGATTTTATTATTTGCTAAATAAATTGATGTATCTACCTATTATTGCTAGTTTGTCCAAACTACGCCATCATCGAGAAACTAAAAGTCACATTTCGCGCACGCCCCACCCCCGTATGGCGCCTTCCCATAGTCCCATGCGCGAGTGCACGCCCACCATCTTCTGATTTACTACAATAAATTAATGTATCTACCTATTATTGCTAGACTAGCACGGCATGGCATGTCCCAAGGGAAGGTGACTAACAAGGGTCAACGGCCGAAGATGCCGCCCTCAAGACGAAGTCGCAAACCGCACTTCTCCAGACGGAATGTCCTTCAGATAGAAGGAAGTGAAGGAATTGGGAGACCGCCAAAAGGCGGCCCTCAAGATGTCCTCTAGGGCAATGCCCTGAAAAAGCGCCCAAAAAGTGCTAATGCTTCTGGTATCATGCGCTCTAGGTTTGCTGTCCGCGAGAAGGGCCTCAGGGCCAGCGGCCTGAATGGCCCTGACAATCCATCTAGAAATGGATTCTCTAGAAGCAGGGGAGAATGGTTCGCGAGTAATGAGGAATAGTTGCTCGTCCGAGCGGCAATTTTTGGTTACGTCTAAGTACCATTTTAGCGCCCTCACCGGACACCAGACTTTGTCCTCCCTTGACTGAGGAGAAGTCTTACAGAGGGCTGAGAAACACCTCAACCGGTCCGGAGGTAGCCCTCTGGTTTTTGGCTACAAAGGAGGGCTTGGAGGGATAAGGTGAACACCTTGCCTTTCCCAATGGATATGACAAGGAGAGGTGCAAAGAGCATGAAGAGAACTTCTTCTCTGCCCTGAAGCTATAGCAAGAAATATGGCCCTGACAGTCACATGATGGAGAGAAGCCTTGCTCATCGGTTCAAAGGGAGGTGTGCCTGAGGCAACCTTGTACTTCGACTTAGAAAGAGACTTGGCCGAATGGTGCCTTTTGGGCTTCATGCAAGGGGGGACAGCCCTCCGGCAAAGAAGTCGGCACCTTGGCCGTACCCGAGAGGCCGTGCTTGGCAGGGTGCTCCACTGATCTCAAAAAGGAAAAGAGACAAGTACGGAAGGGTGTAAATAAATACAGAGCTCACAGTATTTTATAAAGTAATCACAAAGCACATAAATGCAAGGGAAGAGCTACGAAAGAAAGAAAACACCCGAAGAGCTATGCACGAGAATCTATAACAAGGGAAATCCTTAACGATTACAGACAAGGGCTAGGCGGCGGACTGTCTAGCCCAGGAACGTGCGTAAAAGCCACGCCGCTAGGAGGAATGAAAGTGAAGAAATGCAAGACAGAATTTTGATTTAATTTCTGCCTGGCAAGGAAGTGACTGAAAAGTCCTTTCCATCAAATTAATAAGAATTAAATAGAGAACGGAATTAATTTATCAAAGCAGATCAGAAAGGCGCAAAACAGAGATAAATCTCAAATTTAGGCGCGACTTATCTGACTGTGTAATTCTCTCGGCAGCGAGAATGAAAAGAGGAAGATGGCGGGCGTTCACTCGCGCATGTAAGGCGCCATACGGGGTTGGGGCGTGCGCGAACTGTGACTTTTAGTTTCTCGATGATGGCGTAGTTTGGACAAACTAGCAATAATAGGTAGATACATTCATTTATTGTAGTAAATCACAAATTGGGATTTTCATAAAATGCTAATTATATTATATAACTATAAAGTCAAAGCTTTATCATACAATTAGGATTTGTTCATGATATTAATGAATGTATAATATGTATATACATGTACATGAAGTTTGTTGATATGTGAGAGAACCTCTGTTATTTGGAACATAAATGTTATAAATTTAAAAAAACATAAATATAGTATCTATCAGAAAATAATTAATTTCTTGACCAGGCCTGCACTTGAAGTAAAGAATACTGATAAACTAAGTCAATCAATATCAAATTTAAAATGAACTAGAAATGTCCCTTGCCACGCAATGCTTAATGTATCCCCCGGCACTGGCAGCGAAACGAAGGAGGGACAAAGAACCTCCCCCTCCCCTCCCTCAAACAAAAGGATGGCGTAGAGATTGCCGCCAATGGCCCGGACTATTGTCAACTAGGAGCAGCATCACCAAAACAATGTGTGTAGATTAGAGTATAACGCATCTCTATAGAAAATTTGAAAGAAATCTGTCAAGAAATGTGACATCAGAGCGCACACAAGATATCCACTAGGACCTTTCACCCTATGACAGGCATCACCAAAAACTGTAGAGATCTAGAGTAATCTATCATGGACCTCCATACAAAATCTGAAAGAAATCAGTCGACAAATGTGACCTACATAATGCATGCTACCAAAATATGACATTTGACCCTATCAAAAGTGGAACACTGGAGGCAGCACAGGCAAACACTATAGATGTGTAGAATTCACTAAGACACACCTCTATATAAAATTTAAAAGAAATCTGTCAAGAAATGTGGCAGTTAAAGCGCACAAAAGACATGTGACCTTTGACCCTAAAGAGGATAGAACAATGAGGGCAGCATTATCAAAAGTACTAATTTGTAGATTGTACCAAGATACATCTCCATACAAAATTTGAAAGAAATCCATTACGAAATGTGGCCTGCAGAGTGCACTCACGCCATCCTCCAAGGTAGGACCTTTGACCCTATAAAAGACAGGACACTGGAGGCAGCATCACCAAAATCTATAGACATCTAGATTATACCAAGAGACACCTTCGTGCAAAATTTGAACATAATCCGTTGAGAAATGTGACCGCTAGAGCGCACAAAACTATCCCAAAAATATGGCCTTTTACCCTATAAAAGACAGAACACTGGGGGCAGCATCACCAGAAATTATAGGTGTCTACATTTTACCAAGATACATCTCCATACAAAGTTTAAAAGAAATCCGTTGAGAAATGTAACAGCTAGAGCGTACACAAGAATGTGACGCGGTGGCGGAACGCTGCTGAATCCAAAGTACATGTATCCTCCGGCATTCTGCCAGGGGATACAATTAAACAGCCTAATCAGTTAATAAAAATAAGTAAAGGTTTGCCACACATCTATAAAAAGAAGTTGGTCTCTTATACAGTGAAAACTCACTATAACGAGGACCTTGAGATGGGAAAATGACCTTGTTATATCAGGAATCTCATTATATTGGTGCTCTTGATAATGAGTTTCCACTGCACTTCACTTCTCTAGACCACATAAAGAAGTCACCTCATTGTGACACTAGTTTACCAAGACAACTATTAATAGATAACTTACCCTCACATAGAGCAATACATCTCAGGTTTTTACTTTGTAGAAATCTGCAAGCAGTCTTCTTTGGTTCCAGCTTTGAAGGGATGAGGATTAGATGATTTACAAGATTAAAAAATTATACTTTCTACAGATCACACTGTATATTGTAACATTGTATAGCGTTGTTTGTTTTAAATAAAACGGGCCCAACAGTTTCAAATCAGTAAAATCAGAATTGATTTTATTATTTGCTAGATAAATCTATGTACCTACCTATTTGCTAGTCTTCCGACTACGCAAGCCATTCGAGTAATTAAAGTCACGACAGTGCATATACCCCCCCTAGGATCACGCCTTCCTCTGTGCACGTACGCATGACGCGCGCACACAATCCTCCTCTTTACGAGCAGCCTCAGACAAACTTTGACATGTTGCTAGGCAAGGAGTGGGGTAGGAGGGTGGGACATAGGTAGGTACATAGATTTATCTAGCAAATAATAAAATCAATAATTCTGATTTTACTGATTTACTACAATAAATCAATGTACCTACCTATTTGCTAGACCAGCACAGATTCAAATGGGGGCATGTCCCAAGAGGAAGGTCAACAGGAACCCAAGGATGACGTTGCAGCTTGCAACGTCTTGTTAGAAAAAGACTCTTCAGACAGAACATCTTTTAAATAAAAAGATGTGAAGGACGTGGAGGAGCGCCAGTAGGCTGCCCTCATAATGTCCACTAGGGGCACCCCTTGGAAAAGAGCCCAAGAGGCACTGATGCCCCTGGTATCGTGAGCACGGGGCTTCCCATCACTCAATAGGGGCTTCCCATCACTCAATAGGGCCTCCGGCCCAGCTGCCTGGATCGCTTCGACTATCCATCTAGAAATGGATTCTCTGGAAGCGGGGGAAAAGGGCTCTCGAGTGATGACAAAAAGCTGATCACTCTTACGAAGAGTCTTAGTCCTATCTAAATACCATTTCAAGGCCCTCACCGGACACCAGACCTTATCCTCCTGCACTGAGGAATGGTCCGACAGCGGTCTAAGAAAAATCTCAACTGGTCCAGAGGAAGCAGTCTGATTTTTGGCAATAAAGGAGGGCTTGGGTATAAGTCGCACACCATGGTTTTCCCAACGGATGTGACCCGGTGTTATACACAGAGCATGAAGAGTACTCCTCCTCTGTGCCGAAGCAATAGCGACTAAAAATAGTGTCTTGACCGTTAAATGGTGAAAGGACGCTTTACCCAAAGGTTCAAAAGGTGGCTTCGCAAGCACGTCAAGGACCTTGGGTAGACTCCAAGAAGGAGTCAGGCTACGAGTTGATGGACGCTGCAAGAAGAAGGAGCGAGTCAACCTAGCCAAAAGAGGGGAGTTGGAGACTCCCGAACCATCAGCAAAACCAACGTGGACGGCGGCAATAGCCGAATGATAGCCACGTATGGTTGAAATCGATCTACCCTTATCGAAAAGGGAGATCAAAAAATCGGCAATAACACCGATAGGGGCTTCACGTGGCGAGACACCCTGATTCTCGCACCAAGAAAAGAAGGCCCCTAGACGAGAGTTGTAGAGATCTCTAGTGGAGTCTCTACGGCTTCTCATTACAAACTGGGAGTTTCTGGCGTCTTCCCCAACAACGGCCAGGCAGTCAAGTGGAGGACCGCTGGGCGTTGATGAACAATCCCCGAGAGGGGTTGAATTATCAAATCCTCCCTGAGAGGAAGGGGAAACGGCTGGCCGGCCAGGAGACTCAGCAGGTCTGGAAACCAATGTCTCGCTGGCCAATGTGGGGCTATCAACAAGAGCCAAGCCCTGTCCTCCTTGACCTTCCTCAAGACCTGAGGGATCAGAGGAATGGGGGGAAAAGCGTACCCCCGGATAGCTCCCCAATGGAGGGAAAAGGCATCCATCGCCCACGCCTCCTGATCCCGAACCCGCGAGCAATACCTCGGGAGTCGGTGATTGAGGGTGGAGGCGAACAGATCGATCTCCAGAGGACCCCACACCTCTTGGAGAAGAGCAAACACCTCCGGATGAAGAGTCCACTCTGACGGGAGGCATTTGCCCCGCGACAGAAAATCCGCGATCAGATTTTCCTGACCGGGAATGTAGGAGGCTACCGGAATAATGTTCATAGACTGGCACCACCTCCACAACTGGGCAGCTAAGGTGTTCAGAGAGGAAGACCGAGTGCCGCCTTGGCGATTGATATAGGCAGCTACTGTGACATTGTCCGTAAGAACGAGTACAGTGCGACCAACAAGACCGGGCCTGAAATGATGAAGAGACAGGCTGACCGCCATCATTTCCAAAACATTGATATGGGGCATAACTCTCAAGTGAGACCAGTCCCCTGAAATCATCTCGCCCCGGCAATGACCGCCCCAACCGAGAAGGGAGGCGTCTGTCGCCAGAGAAACTGACGGAAGAGGTGTACAGAGAGGCTTGCCTTGGGCAAGAAACGAACTGTTCGACCAGGGGGCGAGAAGGAGCTTGATATCTCTTGGGAGTGGAATCCACCCCAAAGGAGAATCTTTGCCCGGTCTGTAAAACTTGAGGAGGTGCCTCTGAAAGGGCCTCATCAACAGCCTGCAGTCTGGTAAGACGTCAATTAGACTGGCCAGATAGCCCAGGAATTGAAGCCATTGTCTGGCTCTGACCCTGCGGGCTACTCGCAATGACCGTGCGGTCATGGTGATAGTCCGAATTCTGTCCCGACTGGGGCGGGCAAGCTGATTCGGGATATCTATCTCCGCACCCAAGTACACCGGGGTACGTGTGGGAGATAATTCCGATTTTTCCCAGTTTATCAGAAAGCCTAAGTCTTGCGTTAGTCGCAGTAAAAGGCATAACTGATCCAACAGGAGGGACTCTGAGTTTGCAACTAGGAGCCAATCGTCTAGATAGACGAATAATCGGAGGCCGCGATTCCGTAGAAACGCGGCCAGGGCCGACACTATTCGGGTAAAGACTCGAGGGGCCGGCCTCAGCCCAAAGGGCAGGGCACGAAATCGAAACGTTTCGCCCTGGAACGCGAATCCCAGCAAATTTCTCGACAGAGAGTGAATGGGAATGTGAAAGTACGCGTCTTTGAGATCGAGGGAGATCGCAAGGTCGTCCCGCTTGATCAAGGGCAGAATAGATGCCAAGGTCTCCATGCGAAAATGCACTGGAGGTATAAACCTGTTGATTCTTTTCATGTTTAGAATCATACGTAAACTTCCCGAGCGCTTGGGAATGACAAAAATTGGGGAGAGACAGAGATGAGGATGATCTCTCGCCCTTTCTACAGCGCCCTTTCCCAGCAGCGTGGCGATCTCTGAGGAGATGTGCTGCTGGAAAAGGGCTGACATTGGAGGCGGGCGGATTCTGATGGCTTTATCAGATCTATGTAAAAGCCGTCGCGCACGACGGATAGTACGAAGGCGTCGCCGGAGATTGCCTCCCAAACTGGGAGGAATCTCTGGAGCCGCCCGCCTACACTGTCCACAAGCACTCGGGGTAAGGTATCAAAAGGCCGACTTGGGCCTGACCGGGCCCTTGGCGGCGGTCTTACGCCCCCCTCTTCCTCTCGCCGAGCCTCTACCACGGTTGCCCAGGGTAGGGGTCTCAACCCGAGGGATAGTCACAGTCACTCGACGATTTGAGCGGTTAGCGCCTGTCGAGACCGACTTAGACTTCGGAAAGGACCGAGCAGGCTGAGTGGGCAAGAATTGTCTGGCCATCTCTTTTGCCTGTTTGCGACCCTCTATCTCTTTGAGGAAGACCTCGTTAAACTGGCCCCCAAAGAGTTTGGGATGAGAGGAAGGGATACCCCGCAAGAGAGGCGGGATGTCTTTCTCTAGCACTCCCAGTGTGGAGAGCGCCAGCTTGCGGCGTTGATGCGTAATGTCAATCGCCGCTGATGAGAGCTGAGACCACTGAAGTCCAGCTAACAAAAGCAGGAGTTCATCCAACAAATTGGAGTCCCCCTCGGTCACATTCAGTTCAACTGATCTGGCCCGAAGGCGTAACAGTGAACCCAGGTACGCCGAAAGCCTTAAGCCCGACCTGACTTTGGTTTCAAAGTTCACTAGGGGCTTCTCGGCGGATCTATAGGACTGAGACTTGAAATTGATATTCAAACGTTGTCCCATACCCATAATTTCCTGGGATAAACCCTTGGCTGAAAAGAAGCCCTGGGTATCATCCCGATAGAAAGAGAAGGCACTACCAAAGGGGCGTCGGGTAGCCCGACCCGCATCGGCGAGTGCCTCCCTATCCCCATACTCCTGTTTGAAGTCCTCTGTAAGAGGAATACCAGGAGACGGGCCATGCTGTCTGAATAACAGCGATGGCTGATCACTGTCCGACTGGACTTGGGGGAAAATTTCTGGCATATACTTCTCTAACAGGGCCTTGGCATCTGCCGCCATAGCCTGACAAGGCTGGGGGTCGTAGCCGGCCTGAGATTCTGAAACAGACGGGGTAGAAACCTGCGAGACAGAATCAATTTCGGGAGAAGTAGTCCGGTGGGGAAAATCCCATGGGGGTGGATATGCCCACGGACCAGTGACAGACTCCTCCCCCGGCGGGGCTCCGAGAGCCACAGGCACGGGAGGAGTAGGTCGAGAAACCGCATTCGGACAAAATTGTCCCAGGTTCTCATGAATATCGGAGACCGGGAAAACACCGGGGTCCGACTCGGGAACATCCTCCATCACAGTGACAACTGACTGGGGAGAACCTGTCTCAGTAGCCGGCAGCGTCGGGGGATTAGTATTCCAACCATGCTGCTCAGCAAAGAGTCTCATTAATCTGAGCAGCTCAGATTGAGAGTCGGGGGGGAAGAGAGGGCTGAGCCTTCTTACCCGACTTGGGTTTATCCTTGGATTTACCCTTCTTGGCTTTAGGCTTCTTAGCGGGGGTGTGAGCCACCGTAATAGAAGGCCGTTTAGAAGCACGGGAAGTGTTAGGCTGCAGTATAAAAGCCTCACTACCGAAATTGTCCGGGCCGGGCTCCCCAGTGGGGAGAAGCAATTCGGCAATTCGACATAAACCGACACTAAACAGATAATAAACAAGTCTAGGACGGAAATATTGGCAAAAGTCACCCAAAAACGCGCTAAAAGAGTAGCAAACTCTGAATTTTTGCGCAAGATAGTGACTTAGCTGCAACTCTTTAGGCTGCGAGAAGGAAAGAGGAGGATTGTGTGCGCGCGTCATGCGTACGTGCACAGAGGAAGGCGTGATCCCAGGGGGGGTGTATGCACTGTCGTGACTTTAATTACTCGAATGGCTTGCGTAGTCGGAAGACTAGCAAATAGGTAGGTACATTGATTTATTGTAGTAAATTAAATAGTATTTGCAAAGTAGTCATGTTATTACTCAAAAGAAAAGAAATTATTGCATGCTATTTCTACTACTGCTATAATCATATCATTGTCTTTTAATGGTTCATACTCTGGAGTTGCAATCAAGTTAATAATCTAGTCCTTTGAATAGGCAGTACAGCTGTAAGTTCTTATTTATCATTACATGTGCAAGCATATATAGAATAGTTGGGTAAAAACAGAATATCAAATCAATCTATCTACCAAATCGAACTAGGACAGAATCCTAACTACACAAGTTGGTATGAGGTGGGATTATGAACTACGATAGAATCCCAACTACCGTAATGTCGCCAGTCGTGACGCACCCTTGTAATACAGCTTCATTGCTGCAACGCCCTACATCAACTGCCCTAGTCTCTCCGGAGCGCAATGAACGGATGCGATTGGCCAGCAGTTATTTTACCAAACTAAACAAGGATCGCGCAAAGAATGACAGCTGGAAAAGCTCATTTCCAAAAAGAATTTATCACTGGGCTATTTTATGTTCTGCTAATTGTTTTGTAAAAAAATAACTTCCTCTTTAGCAGACTGAAACAAAATAAATAATATGTACCATATTTTCTGTTTTCGATGTAACAAAGCTTAAGTTCCATAGATGTTGGCCAGACAATTTTTTTGGATGAAAAATAGTTTGGAAACAAATAATCTTTGTTCAAAGTTGGCTGTCTCGTCGAGATGCTATATGCTCCACCTACAACACACAAATCATGACGTAGGCAGCCCGACAAGCGTATTACACAATGCGTATGCACAATCCCGCAAAGACAATACCATAGCCAGATAGCTTCCTGCGTATGGTTTAGTAGCGCGCCGTGTACTGAGTAAATATTTTTAGAACAGAGTTATTTATCTTAGGTTAATCCTTCCTTCGCAACATCATTAGCTAAGGGTGCAGCACCAATGGTGCACAATGCGGCGACACTGGAGCAGCAGAAGCCCTGCAGAAGAGCCGCAGTGGCGTTCGCGCCGTAGAGGCAAGATGCAATGTTTCAGGTGGATTTTATTCACAAGCATTTTCGGCATCGAATGGTTGGTGCTTACTCAACAAATGTGGTATTTTCTGAAAATTAGGAATTCAAAACTTTCAAAACAGCCCACGACTGGTGACATTATGGTACATCAATTTGTATGATGTAGGATAATTACTTACAACAGGAGGTAGTTTCTTGACTGGTTGATGTATCCCATGGCCCATGCCTGAGTAGCCGAATGACACACTGGAATGGGGACTCAAATAGATACCTTTACCATACGCAGCTCCATGCATCTGTCATTAACAATAATCATCATGAAAATTATTTTAAAACTGCATTCAGCCACAATATTACATCATAATGATAATACAAGAAACCTTCTTGGTGTCCCAAATAGCAGACTAATATACAGTTAATCTCTGTATTCAGCACATGTACATGTACTTGAATGAAGCTCGCCAAAATACAAGATAACAATTCAACGAGAGAAGAAAAAAAATATCAGATTGAAAAAAAAATTCAGTGAGTTCTAAATGAACATTAAGTGAGCTCTTAAGTACATTGTACATGTATCCAACATATTTATATAAAATGAATTCATAATTCAAACAAAAATGATTATCTCACTTACAACTGAAACCACAGTCCCAGATAACTCAGGATTCAACCCATTGGAAATGCAGGCTGAATCATTCAAAATCAAGGTAAGACAACTTATTTGTTGAGCTTACAGAAACACAACTGATTGATGTCATGCTGTTACCAAGACATGTAAGACGCCATGAAATCACAAGTCAAATGCATGCAACCACATATTCAGCTGCTAGAAACAGTGACTTATCAAGCTATTCACAATATTTCACCAGTCTTTTCATTAAAGGCTCCATACCTGATGTTTGGTGCCTGATGCGTTGATGAGTCCGTGTCTAAGGATGGAGTGCCAGTTCTCAATGTTAGAACCACTGTAGAGATGCAGAGAGATGAGAGGAGGAAGAGAGAATGGTCATCAATGCATTATTATCATGTAGTATTTGGCTTCTCCTGTGCCTGGGAGGGGAAAAGCAGACTGATTCACAGTAACCCTCAGGTCTCTCCTTCCCATACATGTAAAACTGATTGGGATGTGCAGGTATACCACTGCACCAGGGTTTCCCCCTACTCTTTTATTAAGGGAACAGTGGTTTCCTAACCTATCCAAGGGATGCAGTGTTTTCCACTGTAACCTAGCCTGTGTCTATGATACTGGATAGGCATGTTAACAAACAATGCAGGCTTCAGTTATTTGATCGGGGTGGATTCGAACCAATGATCACTAGTTCGACAGGCAGATGCTCTATACCCAGCCAATTTGCTCCTTGACACATCAAACCTAAACTCTTTGCTCAATTACTCATATGGTAACATACTCCAAACTTCACATGTTCTTCATCACTTTTTTTTTTATTCAAAGGTGAACATGCAATCACCCAAAAATTTTTGCCCTGAATGTTTGGGTTCCATGCCCATATAGATGTACATGTATACACATTAAAAACATCAGCTTCAAATACGGTGAAACCTGTATATAAAGACCGTTCAAGAAATGTTGTCTTTACAAGCAGATCTGTGGTCTTTCTGTACAGATTAATAGAGTACAGGTTTCAATAAGAAACACTGTTCATGGGAATAAAGAAATGCGGTCTTTAACAATAAATGTAATAATGGTAAATAAAAATAATCATAGTGGGTTTTTGTATAGCGCACATGTCTGCCAGACTTGATGGTTTTTCTATACAAGTGGTCGCTGAAGCAGGTTTCACTGAACTACTTCGGTTACGAGAAATTGCAAGTTTTAAGGGGAAGTCCACTCAGATATCTACTTGGTTTTAGTAGAAGCAGAAAACAGAGGACAGTAATTTTTTTTTAAAGTACAAGCAAATGCGAGAGGACCTCCAAAGACACATCACAGGGTTGCTAATGCATGTGATGTAGCTTCAAAATTCATATTTTCTTATTTTTTGTAGGATTTTGCTCAAACTTTCAGTGAACCTTTTCTTGCATTTTCCTCCTTATATAAAAAATAATAATAACTAAAAATGTCCATTGCCGCGCAAAGCGTAAGTACCGCCCCGCACTGGCAGCGATTCAAAGGAGGGACAAAGGAGGGACAAAGGACCTCCCCCTCCCCTCCCTCAAACAAATGGATGGCGTAGAGATTGCCACCAGTGGCCCGGACTATTGTCAAAACTAGGAGCAGCATCACCAAAACAATGTGTGTAGATTAGAGTATAATGCATCTCTATAGAAAATTCGAAAGAAATCTGTCAAGAAATGTGACCGGCTGAGCGCACACAAGATATCCACTAAAATATGACCTTTGACCCTATAAAAGACGGAACACTGGGGGCAGCATCACCAAAAACTGTAGAGGTCTAGGGTAATCTATGATGGACCTCCATACAACATCTGAAAGAAATCAGTCAACAAATGTGTCCTCCAGAGTGCATGCAAGACAGCAACCAAAACATGACATTTGACCCTATAAAAGACGGAACACTGGGGGCAGCATCACCAAAAACTGTAGAGGTCTAGGGTAATCTATGATGGACCTCCATACAACATCTGAAAGAAATCAGTCAACAAATGTGTCCTCCAGAGTGCATGCAAGACAGCAACCAAAACATGACATTTGACCCTATAAAATTGGAACACTGGGGGCAGCATCAGCAAACACTATAGATGTGTAGATTTCACTAAGACACACCTCCATATAAAATTTGAAAAACATCCTTCAAGAAATGTGGCAGTTAAAGCGCACAAAAGACATACATGTATGACCTTTGACCCTATAAAAGACGGGACACTGGTGGCAGCATCACCAAAAACTATAGGTGTGTAGACTTTACCAAGATACACTTCCAGACAAAATTTGAAAGAAATCTGTCAAGAAATGCAGAAATTAGAGTGCACGAAATGGACAAATGACCTTTGACCCTATAAAGGACATAACAATGAGGGCAGCATTACCAACAAGATGAATGCGACTGCGTCTCCTATATGCCTCCGCCTAAATTCAGTTGATGGCTCAAACTGTTCTTGAAATATTGTGATAACCAGAATAAAAAGCCTCTAATTACATGTTAATTGACCTCTTTGACATTTGACCTTACACCTTATAACCCAAAAGTCTGATCACTTTATCTCCTCCTCGTCATGAATACAAAATAGTTGAGATATGGTGATACAATAGGTAAAATAATTCCATATAATTTCATGTAAATTGACCTCTGTGACCTCTGAACTTTGACCTACTTACCCCAAAATCTAATCAGTTCATCTTTCTATGGGGATACATACTGGTACCAAGTTTGAAGTTCTCACCTCAGATAGTTCTTGAGATATCGCGGTAACGGTGCTAAAAACCAGTAATTCAATGTAATTTCATGTAAATTGACCTCTGTGACCTCTGAACTTTGACCTACCTACCCAAAAATCTAATCAGTTCCTCTTTCTATGGGGATACATACTGGTACCAAGTTTAAAGTTCTTACCTCAAACAGTTCTTCAGAAATCGCGGTAACGGTGCTAAAAACCAGTAATTTCATGTAATTTCATGTAATTTCATGTAAATTGACCTCTGTGACCTCTGACCTTTGACCTACTTACCCCAAAATCTAATCAGTTCATCTTCGTATGGGGATACATACTAGTACCAAGTTTGAGGTTCCTACCTCAAATGATTCTTCAGATATCGCGGTAACGAGAAGTGGGACGGACGGACGGACGGACAACCCGAAAACATAACGCCTCCGGCACCCACCTTCGGTGGGCGGAGGCATAAAAAGTAAAGATGTGTAGATTATACCAAATACCATACAAATTTGAAAGAAATCCATCCAGAAATATGGCCTGCAGAGTGCACTCATGCCATCCTCCAAAGTATGACTTTTGACCCTCCAAAGTATGACTTTTGACCCTATAAAAGACGGGGCACTGGTGGCAGCATCACCAAAAACTAGAGGTGCGTAGACTACACCAAGAGACACTTTCATGCAAAATTTGAACAAAATCTGTCAAGTAATGCAGAAGAGTCCATGAAATGGACAAATGACCTTTTACCCTATAAAGGACGGAACAATGAGGGCAGCATTACCAAAAATTAAAGATGTGTAGATTATACCAAGATACATCTCCATACAAAAACTGAAAGAAATCCATCTAGAAATGTGGCCTGCAGAGTGCACTCACGCCATCCTCCGAAGTATGACTTTTGACCCTATAAAAGACGGGACACTGGTGGCAGCATCACCAAAAACAATAGGTTTTTAGATTACACCAAGAGGCACCATCATGCAAAATTTGAACGAAATCCGTTGAGAAATGTGACCGCCAGAGTGCACCAAAGAGTGCACACAAGACATCTATCAAAATATGACCTGTGACCCTATAAAAGATGGAACACTGGAGGCAGCATCACCAAAATCTATAGGCTTCTATACCAAGACACACCTTCATGCAAAATTTGAACAAAATCAGTTGAGAAATGTGACCGCTAGAGCGCACACAAACTATCCCCCAAAATATGGCCTTTTACCCTATAAAGGACGGAACATCACCAGAATTTATAGGTGTCTAGATTTTACCAAGATACACCTCCATACATTTATGCCATTTCAATCAGCATGCTGCGATCATTATTAGTTTGAGAGAATATGAGTAATCCTGGGAAGCGGAAGGTACTTACTGGAAAGCAAATATACTGCCATGTTCTTGCTTGGCCTTCCTGAAGGCTGTCTCTTTAGATGGAGTACTGCTGAGAAGAAGGAACTGGTGTGGTGTGTGCATGAACCGGATTTGCTGTAAGACATGATCATAATTATAGAGTTGCATTATTAAATTCCTTTCTTTTATATATAATGCATATCATAAAATAATTAAACCTTCCTATGTGCTTCCAAAGAGCTTTGGACATTATCCTGGATTTAGCTCCAGGAACCATTATCAACGCACAGTGCATTTCAAAGAATAATCCTACAAGGCACCATTTACTACACCTGGGTCAAGTGTGGCAAATGCAGACTGATGCTTTGCCACAGGATTTTAGTGAATTGGCAGAGACTTAAATCCCCTATATTGTGATCCCCAGTTTGGCGACTTATCCACTACATTGCAACACCTCTTCATTTACAGATAATGGTCATATGCATGGATACATGGAACGGACTGGACCGGACCGGATTTGCTGTAAAATATATATACAAAAAAGAAACATCAAGAATAACTTTCAAAAGACAGATGTTCCAATTACTACGTACACATATGCGATGCACTATACTCCAGAGCTGCCAACCTCTGGCCAAGCTTTTCTGTACTCAACAAGCTGAAAAATCGTATTTTGCCTATGAAATTTGAAATTTGTAATTTGTTGCAAGTCGCCAAATAACAAATTTTTAAACTGCAACTGCCGCCAAAATTGTTAAAGTTAGATCTAAAAATGTCCTAGAATTACTCTTCCTGACACCCCAATAATTTTTATTGAACATGATCTAGATCAAGAAACAAGCTAAAAACTCACATTCCCTATTCATCCTTTCGATTCCACTACGGTGTGGCTCCACATACTGCCGCCTTCCAAATGGCAGCCGCGCCGCGCCCGGGGCTAGGCTGGCCGGCTTCGCCTAGCTCCTCGGTGTGTAAGAGCAGCCGCCCCGCTTAAGTTAGATGTTTGTGGTGAAAGTAAAGGTGTGTGTACGTTCGCAATCTCTTTTCTGTACGCATTTTAAATACATACACAGTGCAGAGATCCGGGAACAGCGAAAATAATACAATATGCACATGAAAGTTTGAGTGATAACAAAATACAAATACATGAATTTGTACTTTTTGGATGCATTTTCATATTTTCGTATTCCCTTTGTATTTTCGTAACAAATACAAATTTTTTGTAACGGTTAGCAGCTCTGATACTCGCTGTATTGTATACTACCTCCGCAAAATATCAAATAAGGTGACCAATTATTTAAGTAATCAGATGTCCCTCTTGTTCACTTTCAAAATGCTTACATGTAGGTAATCCTTAGAACCAAATCATTAAAGAAGATAGGATGATGGCACTCATTAAAATTAATAGAAATCAATACACATATAGATGTATACTGCACCTTGTTTGTGGGTAGCTTCACTATATGTGATCTGTTGCTGGAAATGATCCTGTGCAAAGAATACAAGAATCAAACATACATGTAATTCATTTAGACAGATATCAACCAGTATTTGTAAATATTGAGGGTTTAGAATTCTTCATAAGATTAAAAAGACTAAAAAGAGGAGGAGAATTTCACACTTTTCACTAATAAAACAAACCCTTATCTCATACACATGATACTGATGAACAGCTATCAATTTTTTGATAGCTTAAGAATGTCTGTAACTTTTTAAATCTAGTCTTCCACTCATGACCATTGCAATATGGCAATATGGCATCATATCAATAATGGTTCATATACATAAGGTTTCATGATAGTGTTCTACTTCCCAAAGCAATAAAAGTTTGCCAAAACATCGATTTCATCCTTCTGGACTTCTATTGTATGATAATAGTTACCATATTTATAAGGTTTCATGCTTACCACTGCAATAAAGGATATGCCATAACATCCATCTTATCCATTTGTCTCTTCATATCTGTCACACTGCCTGCAGCCAACATGTCCGTCATGGAACTAAACTTGTCTAACGTAGACTCCAGCCGATCAAAATTCTTCTTCTGCAAAACAAAATTTGAAAAGCTGCATTACAGAAAACCCATTTCAACTGTATCTTTTGGAAGATTTGTAGTATCAAGGGTTATATCGAGCTCGATATAGCCGCATCATTTGAGAGACATCTTTGCTGAAACTAATAATCTGAAAAAACATTGTGAGCCATTCCTTAATGTACGTCACAGATAGTACCCATGAGTTCCTTATTCAAGAATACTACATGAATATATGCAGGGTGAATAACTTGATGGTGACTGTTAATCGCATTTACATGTTCTTTATAATAATATAGTGTTCTTGGAGTTTCTGAAAGATAATTGATTTTGCTTACAAATAAAACATCCTTGCATACAACTATCTGACGACATGACATGTGTAAAATACTTTTATTAAGAAAAATAACATGTGAATATTGTTATTTTTTTGTAGGGTTTATATAAAAGCCTCATTAGTTAATAAGTGAATAGATAATAACATACAATAATATAAAGAAATATCGTAATTTATTTTTAAAAAAAGAGAGAAAACATAACAACAGCTTTAATATAGGAATAAGTCAAATACAATCCAAGTTTCATTATGTAGCTGGGCGATTCTCAAAAAAAATGTGCAAAAGTGCGATTTTCGTGTGGCCAGCATGTTCATACAATTTAAATCGCTAATTTGTCCCTTGGAAATTAACTTTTTTTGTTTAATTCATCCTAGAGGCTTGACCTCTAATATATATATATATATCATAAGAGCTATCAAGACACCCAGGATAATATTAAAAATACAAGCAGAAGTTTGATATCACCTTAAAAACCCCATGTCGCCAGGAAACAGTAAAATCAGAACTGATTTTATTATTTGCTAGATAAATCTATGTACCTACCTATTTTGCTGGTCTTCTGACTACGCAAGCCATTCGAGTAATTAAAGTCACGACAGTGCATATACCCCCCCCCAGGATCATGCCTTCCTCTGTGCACGTACGCATGACGCGCGCACACAATCCTCCTCTTTACGAGCAGCCTCAGACAGACTTTGACATGTTGCTAGGCAAGGAGTGGGGTAGGAGGGTGGGACATACATGTAGGTAGGTACATAGATTTATCTAGCAAATAATAAAATCAGTTCTGATTTTACTGATTTACTACAATAAATCAATGTACCTACCTATTTTGCTAGACCAGCACAGATTCAAATGGGGGGCATGTCCCAAGAGGAAGGTCAACAGGAACCCACGGATGACGTTGCAGCTTGCAACGTCTTGTTAGAAAAAGACTGTCAGAACATCTTTTAAATAAGAAGATGTGAAGGACATGGAGGAGCGCCAGTAGGCTGCCCTCATAATGTCCACTAGGGGCACCCCTTGGTAAAGAGCCCAAGAGGCAATGATGCCACTGGTATCGTGAGCACGGGGCTTCCCATCACTCAATAGGGCCTCCGGCCCAGCTGCCTGGATCGCTTCGACTATCCATCTAGAAATGGATTCTCTGGAAGCGGGGGAAAAGGGCTCTCGAGTGATGACAAAAAGCTGATCACTCTTACGAAGAGTCTTAGTCCTATCTAAATACCATTTCAAGGCCCTCACCAGACACCAGACCTTATCCTCCTGCACCGACGAATGGTCCGACTGCGGTCTAAGAAAAATCTCAACTGGTCCAGAGGAAGCAGTCTGATTTTTGGCAATAAAGGAGGGCTTGGGTATAAGTCGCACACCATGGTTCTCCCAACGGATGTGACCCGGTGTGATACACAGAGCATGAAGAGTACTCCTCCTCTGTGCAGAAGCAATAGCAACTAAAAACAGCGTCTTGACCGTTAAATGGTGAAGGGACGCTTTACCCAACGGTTCAAAAGGTGGCTTCGCAAGCACGTCAAGAACCTTGGGTAGACTCCAAGAAGGAGTCAGGCTACGAGTTGATGGACGCTGCAAAAAGAAGGAGCGAGTCAACCTAGCCAAAAGAGGGGAGTTGGAGACTCCCGAACCATCAGCAAAACCAACGTGGACGGCGGCAATAGCCGAACGATAGCCACGTATGGTTGAAATCGATCTACCCTTATCGAAAAGGGAGATCAAAAAAATCGGCAATAACACCAATAGGGGCTTCACGTGGCGAGACACCCTGATTCTCGCACCAAGAAAAGAAGGCCCCTAGACGAGAGTTGTAGAGATCTCTAGTGGAGTCTAATGGAGAAAAGCGTACCCCCGGATAGCTCCCCAATGGAGGGAAAAGGCATCCATCGCCCACGCCTCCTGATCCCGAACCCGCGAGCAATACCTCGGGAGTCGGTGATTGAGGGTGGAGGCGAACAGATCGATCTCCAGAGGACCCCACACCTCTTGGAGAAGAGCAAACACCTCCGGATGAAGAGTCCACTCTGACGGGAGGCATTTGCCCCGAGACAGAAAATCCGCGATCAGATTGTCCTGACCGGGAATGTAGGAGGCTACCGGAATAATGTTCATAGACCGGCACCACCTCCACAACTGGGCAGGTAAGGTGTTCAGAGAGGAAGACCGAGTGCCGCCTTGGCGATTGATGTAGGCAGCTACTGTGACATTGTCCGTAAGAACGAGTACAGTGCGACCAACAAGACCGGGCCTGAAATGATGAAGAGACAGGCTGACCGCCATCATTTCCAAAACATTGATATGGGACATAACTCTCAAGTGAGACCAATCCCCTGAAATCATCTCGCCCCGGCAATGACCGCCCCGACCGAGAAGGGAAGCGTCTGTCGTCAGAGAAACTGACGGAAGAGGGGTACAGAGAGGCTTGCCTTCGGCAAGAAACGAACTGTTCGACCAGGGGGCGAGAAGGAGCTTGATATCTCTTGGGAGTGGAATCCACCCCAAAGGAGAATCTTTGCCCCGTCTGAAAAATTTGAGGAGGTGCCTCTGAAAGGGCCTCATCAACAGCCTGCAGTCTGGCAAGACGTCCACTAGACTGGCCAGATAGCCCAGAAATTGAAGCCACTGTCTGGCTCTGACCCTGCGGGCCACTCGCAATGACCGTGCGGTCATGGCGATAGTCCGAATTCTGTCCCGACTGGGGCAGGCAAGCTGATTCGGGATATCTATCTCCGCACCTAAGTACACCGGGGTACGTGTGGGAGATAATTCTGATTTTTCCCAGTTTATCAGAAAGCCTAAGTCTTGCGTTAGCCGCAGTAAAAGGCATAACTGATCCAACAGGAGGGACTCTGAGTTTGCAACTAGGAGCCAATCGTCTAGATAGACGAACAATCGGAGGCCGCGATTCCGTAGAAACGCGGCAAGGGCCGACACTATTCGGGTAAAAAACTCGAGGGGCCGGCCTCAGCCCGAAGGGCAGGGCACGAAATCGAAACGTTTCGCCCTGGAATGCGAATCCCAGCAAATTTCTCGACAGAGAGTGAATGGGATTGTGAAAGTACGCGTCTTTGAGATCGAGGGAGATCGCAAGGTCGTCCCGCTTGATCAAGGGCAGAATAGATGCCAAGGTCTCCATGCGAAAATGCACTGGAGGTATAAACCTGTTGATCCTTTTCATGTTTAGAATCATACGTAAACTTCCCGAGCGATTGGGAATGACAAAAATTGGGGAGAGACAGAGATGAGGATGATCTCTCACCCTTTCTACGGCGCCGTTTCCCAGCAGCGTGGCGATCTCTGAGGAGATGTGCTGCTGGAAACGGGCGGACATTGGAGGCGGGCGGATTCTGATGGCGCCGTTTGGAATCGGCTCTATCAGATCTATGTAAAAGCTGTCGTGCACAACGGATAGCACAAAGGCGTCGCCGGAGATTGCCTCCCAAACTGGGAGGAATCTCCGGAGCCACCCGCCTACACTGTCCACAAGCACTCGGGGTAAGGTATCAAAAGACCGACCTGGGCCTGACCGGGCGCTTGGCGGCGGTCTTACGCCCCCCTCTTCCTCTCGTCGAGCCTCTACCACGATTGCCCAGGGTAAGGGTCTCAACCCGACGGATAGTCACAGTCACTCAACGATTAAAGCGGTTAGCGCCTGTCGAGACCGACTTAGACTTCGGAAAGGGCCGAGCAGGCTGAATGGGCAAGAATTGTCTGGCCATCTCCTTTGCCTGTTTGCGACCCTCTATCTCTTTGTGGAAGACCTCGTTAAACTGGCCCCCAAAGAGTTTGGGATGAGAGGAAGGGATACCCCGCAAGAGAGGCGGGATGTCTTTCCCTAGCACTCCCAGTGTGGAGAGCGCCAACTTGCGGCGTTGATGTGTAATGTCAATTGCCGCTGATGAGAGCTGAGACCACTGAAGTCCAGCTAACAAAAACAGGAGTTCATCCAACAAATTGGAGTCCCCCTCAATCACATTCAGTTCAACTGATCTGGCCCGAAGGCGTAACAGTGAACCCAAGTACGCCGAAAGTCTTAAGCCTGACCTGACTTTGGTTTCAAAGTTCACTATGGGCTTCTCGGCAGATCTATAGGACTGAGACTTGAAATTGATATTCAAACGTTGTCCCATACCAATAATTTCCTGGGATAAACCCTTGGCTGAAAAGAAGCCCTGGGTATCCTCCGGATAGAAAGAGAAGGCACTACCATAGGGACGTCGGGTAGCCCGAACCGCATCGGCGAGTGCCTCCCTATCCCCATACTCCTGTTTGAAGTCCTCTGTAAGAGGAATACCAGGAGACGGGCCATGCTGTCTGAATAACAGCGATGGCTGATCACTGTCCGACTGGACTTGGGGAAAAATTCCTGGCATATACTTCTCTAACAGGGCCTTAATTTGGCATCTGCCGCCATAGCCTGACAAGGCTGGGGGTCGAAGCCGGCCTGAGATTCTGAAGCAGACGGGGTAGAAACCTGCGAGACAGAATCAATTTCGGGAGAAGTAGTCCGGTGGGGAAAATCCCATGGGGGTGGATATGCCCACGGACCAGTGACAGACTCCTCCCCCTCCGAGAGCCGCAGGCACGGGAGGAGTAGGTCGAGATACCGCATTCGGACAAAATTGTCCAAGGTTCTCATCAATATTGGAGACCGGGAGAACACCGGGGTCCGACTCGGGAACATCCTCCATCACAGTGACAACTGACTGGGGAGAATCCGTCTCAGTAGCCGGCAGCGTCGGGGGATTAGTATCCCAACCTTGCTGCTCAGCAAAGAGTCTCATTAATCTGAGCAACTCAGATTGAGAGTCGGGGGGAAGAGAAGGCTAAGCCTTCTTACCCGACTTGGGTTTATCCTTGGATTTACCCTTCTTGGCTTTAAGCTTCTTAGCGGGGGTGTGAGCCACCGTAATAGAAGGCCGTTTAGAAGCACGGGAAGTGTTTGGCTGCAGTATAGAAGCCTCACTACCCAAATTGTCCGGGCCAGGCTCCCCAGTGGGGAGAAGCAATTCGGCCGCAACTCTAGGGACTGTGCTTCCCCGACCAGAGCCCCGATTCGCATTGACTGCCGGGGGTGGACGGGCTGCTGCATTGCAGCACTGCTGGAAATAGCACCCGGAGCACTGACATTGGTCAGTGGCTGGCGGGAACCAGCAGTCTTCCGCTGCGAGAGCCTGCTCGAGGAGGAGGTCTTCTTAGCGGGATGCGGATTTGCGATACCGGCTGTAATTCCCCCAGACACACTGACGGTGGTCGGATGTCGGGGGAAGCCAGTAACACTGGGTGAAATCTCGCTAGGCACCCCGACGGTGGTCAGGGGTCGGCAAGACCCAGTAACATCATTAGCTGACCGCTTAGCGGTCTTACCAGTTAATGCCCCCTCCAGGCTCCCGACGGTGGTCGGGGGTCGAGAGGACCCGGTAATACTAGCTACCGCCCCCCCAACTGCAGACGCGGTGGTCGTGAGTTGGAGGGAGCTAGAATTGCTAATGACGGATGTTCGGTCCGAAACCTTATGAACACCTAACTTACCTATAAAGCCTGTCTTGCTTGACGCTCCCGGTACAAAAATACCAGAGGGAGCCGACAGACTGATGCCCTTACCTCCCCTGACCATCGTGTTTGACTCGCTGGTAGGCGAGCGAAACACAGAGGTCTCCAACACACTCACTGGGCTGACGCCCTTATAAGTGAGAGTAGTGGAAGGGAGGGAAGAAGAATTGGAAGAGCAGGGAGGCAACCAAGACCTCGATTGCTCTTCCTCCGAAGAACTCATTATCACCTGTAAGGAGATATAAAGGAGTCAAACAATAAACAATTGTAAAGAAAAGGGCGTAAAAAGCGAGAGTGAAACAGAATGGAATTTCCCAGCGTAGTGTGTGGAAAATTCCATTCACGCACTACGAACAAAAGAACACTCTCGTAAGGGTATATGCACACAACAGCCACACACACGAAACACCAACGAAACATAACAGGGCTGGGCGCCCGGCAATACGCCAAAGCGAATGTCCGGGGCTACTATACGAAAGAGGTGAAAAGTGAGGTATGAATTTAAGCTCAAATATCACCAAAATAAATACGTGACAGACATAAACCGACCCTAAACAGATATTAAAACAAGTCTAGGACGGAAATATTGGCAAAAGTCACCAGAAAACGCGCTAAAAGAGTAGCAAACTCTGAATTTTTGTGCAAGAAAGTGACTTAGCTGCAACTCTTTAGGCTGCGAGAAGGAAAGAGGAGGATTGTGTGCGCGCGTCATGCGTACGTGCACAGAGGAAGGCGTGATCCTAGGGGGGGGTATATGCACTGTCGTGACTTTAATTACTCGAATGGCTTGCGTTGTCGGAAGACTAGCAAAATAGGTAGGTACATTGATTTATTGTAGTAAATGGAAGTGCTCATATATTAAGTTGTTACTCGTTAACATATCATTCAAATTAAGTCTTTTGTACCTTATTCCATTGACCCTTAAGTGCCTTAATGACAATTAATATTACATAACAATATGAGGTTTTCATATTTCTCTTGGGGCTCATTTAGACCATGTCGCCAAATCGCAGTCAGATACGTTACCCCCTTTTGTGACTCCTCAGAGAAGGTCAAATTAATGCCGCATAGCAGTGTAATTGAACGAGTTAAACAGAGTCAACCTCAAGCATAAATGGCACCATGATATATTCATTGAATCTCTCGTTACAAATGCAGTCATATTTTATGTTCTACAAGTTAAAATGCATTTATTGGTGCTGGGTCTGTTGCTGCATATGCCAATGGAACTTCCGATGCGTCAAATACATTACCATACACCGTTCTTCTTTGCATCCAGAAGTTATTTAATCTGGCATAGATGTTATTTGGTTTTTATCACAAGTGTAATACCTATTCATAACGTTTCATACATAATCAATGAGATTACTGATAAAATTAAACTACAAATATAAACTCAATTTAGGGTTACATATTTCAAGCAGAAATATATAATATATTTTTGCTTTGTATTTAACCTTCACTTTATAAATCACGATCATTTTTATTACAGAAAAGATCAAGGTTGACTCCAAAATGTTTGCATGATGTTTGTACATATTCAAGCTCGTAGTTTTAAATAAGTGTTGACATTTTAAAGCAAGAATTAAGCAGACTATCAGAGTTTTCTAAGATACTCTGGTAACGTATCTGTGATTTTGCTTCAAAATGTGAAAAATGGTCACTGAGTTTGGAAATATTTCTTGAAAAAATGTTTGTAGCCAAAAGTCACTAGTTGACTTTTAAGGGATTAAATTTTCTGAATTCATAAGAATTTAATGAAATCTTTGATGGTGAAATTTTGTCATTTGTACAACTCTAATTGCACACTTTTTCGGAGAATGGCCCAGCTATTCACCACTTACTGGTCATAAGATGTTTTGGCTCATAAAATTTGTATTCAATATGACCTGCATTGAGTCCGGGAAGGGACCATGGGCCTGGTATAAGTATCAAAAATTCTTGTATATGAAACAAAGATTTGTTAAAACAAATCATTCTGGAATCATACCAGATTAAAGACATTCAAGTAATTAATTAAAGGTACCAGATTACCTTAGGAGAGAAAGCCAGCTCTTTGCTATTCTTTGGGTCGACAACGCTAGGGAATGGATCCAGTATAAGTTGTCTCCGCCTAGATTTGACGGCGGCCAGCACCATCGAGACGAGGAGGTCGACGACCTCAGCTCCTGTCGCTATATTCTCTGCCGCATCCTGCATCACTCCCAGCATTTGGAATGAAAATACACACAGCTCTCGCTCACACACAGCAGGCTGGAAACAAAAACAAGAATCAAATTTAACTCCCTTTGCACTATCATTATTACTATTAAGGATCAAGTAATTATCACCATCATCATCATCTTCATCTTCATCATCATCATCATCACCATCGTCATCATCATTATAATACAAACCTCAGGCATCAACCAAATTTTGTAATTTTATGTTCATTCAATTTACATTGGACTATTTTTCTGAACTTGAAAACTCATATTACCATTATAAATAGAAATGAGAATAATGTACATTGTAACAGTAAAGCTTCATACATTTTAAGACAAGTCACCAGTCAAGAAGAGTATAACTATTTCAGTGATTACACATAATATATGCTTCAAATTATCTTGCAACAGACGAAAATTGCGTTATTACACATGGAAATCGACTACTTTCAAGACTTCACTCTTCACTAGGGAAAGATTTTCTTATCGTACCTTGAGCATTGCACCATTTTGAAATATATGTGGTTCGTCACAGACTACACAGAATTCACTGAGAGTTGGTATCCTATTCTTGAGATAGCCATACATCTGCCACAGAAAACCATTCTCTAAGCTTGGAATTTGCTTGGCTTGCTTCTGATCCTGAAGGGTATAAAAGGAATGTTAAAGAAAGAATTAAATATAATTATCCTCATTACTAAACCTTGTTCACACATGACCTTGAAAACCACCTAAAAAGCAGCTGTGGAAAAATGAAAGCCACCATCCAATCCGCATCATATGTGAACGAGCCTTTAAACCTTACCTGAGTTGCTGCCGGAATAAGATGCAGCTCGTCCTTGCCAGGAGACGGAGGTGAGTGACCAGTGGATGAGGACCGTTGCCATGGTTGCCATGGAAACATCTTCTTCCCAAACTTCTTGGAAGAGGAGTCTGGAGAAACAGGTGAGGGAGACCTGAATAGGAACAACAGAAATGAAAGATACATTTGGGTAGTGGTCATGCAATTACATTGTGAAAGAAACTTGAGAAGCAATTGGAAAAGAATGATTATATTATGTAGTACATAAGAATAGGTGGATACTGAGAGGTTTTGGAATCACTAAGATGATATGAAATTTACTCAGTCTTGCTGAAAATCAGATGTGTTGCAAAAAAGGGTATATATGGGACTACACTCCAGTTTGAGATGAAAGTTTGGTCAAAAATTTTCAGCTATTTCTCATATTTTGAATATGGGGGCAATTGAAGAGCAATCCTTTTTAGGGAGTATTTCTTCCTAACTGACATGAACAGATGAAGAAAGCTCACAAATTATTTTTCAGCTTTACCAGAACTCAACCTTCTCTTTAAAGAATCACAATCAAAATGTTCATGTAATCAAACAAACTCTTCACCTACATATACTCTTTCCCTTATAAAATGAAATGTCTAGTATCTAATATATCTTTCACATCCAGACACTTGGCATGTAATTTCAGTAATCTCTAAAAACAAAGGAAGATTGCGCTGTTCTGAGATCTACATGTGTTTATTCTGCACCGTGAGAATTTGACGTTAAATACATAAAAATGAATGCTAGAAAAAGAGCGTTGGACAAAGTATTAGATTCACCTAAAATTTCACAGTATTTTCCTCAGGCTGGATTGATTGATTGATTGATTAAAATTTAACGACACTATCAACACAATATGTCATATAAGTGTCTAAACATTAATGTATAAAGTTTCTTAAAGTACAATATTTGTTTAGTGTGTATGTATGTGATCAGTAGGTTTAATTACGAAATATATTGGGTAAAAGTAAGCTTAACTATACTTTTCCGGGAAAAATTCCCTACTCTTTTCGAACAGAAAAGCAGGTTCTTTAACGTGCAAGTGGTGTGACTCTCCTTTACACGGGACCGACAGCTTAAAGTCTCCTCCGAAAGACTAAAAAATTGAATAAAATTGCCCAAAGGCATAGCTGTGAGAAAAAGTTCCTAATCTAGAATCTAATAAATAGGTTGATTTCTTTAAGAAAATCTATGATGCATAATCGTGGAATTTCGCTAAACAAGGTATTCAGATCAGGGACATTATAAAAATTGTTACGGATGTGAGCAAATTCAATGCATTCAATAAGAATATGTTTAACTGTAAGTGTACAGTCACATGATATACAATGTGGTGGGTCCTCTGCTGCAAGCAAATATGCATGAGTTAAGTGAGAGTGACCAATTCGAATACGGGTCAGCACAATATCTTCCCGCCGTTTGGTTAGCGGGATTGTATTATGATGTCCGACTATTGGTTGATGTTGGTAGAGTTTATTGCCAAGATTTAAATCCCATAATGCTTGCCATTTGGTTCTAATGTAGGTGTTAATCTTTGACTTGAGATCTGTATAAGGTATTTTTATTTCTGTTACATCCATACTGAGGGCTTCTTTTGCTAACAAATCAGCTTTTTCATTTCCCTTAATACCTATATGGCTTGGTATCCAAACGAATACCACCCGTTTACATAGTACACCGAGTTTGTACATAAATTCTAGTAACTGTACAACATAGGGATGTTTAAGGTTTCTACATTGTAAAGCCATTAAACTAGATAGCGAATCCGTAAAAATTACAAAACGTCTTCCATCAGTGTTTTCTATAATGTTTAAGGCCATCTTCAAAGCCAACAGTTCGGCAGTATATATGGAAGAACTGTCCGGTAGTCTCACTTGGTCGTTTATAGTGCCGCTAATGCAGGCTGATCCAACTTTATTTTGATCTTTTGATCCATCTGTATATATAGCATGACAATTCCTATATTTATGTCTTATTTCTCCAAATTTATCAAGGTAGACCAAATCACTTGTAGAGCCCTTTTTGAATGCTGTTAATGTCATGTCAATTACTGGATCACTGATCACCCAAGGTGGAATATTAGGTGTCAGGAATGGGGAAATATTAGTTGTACCAATGATTTGCACTAGAGCTTCTTGAATACGTAAGCCAAAAGATTTCACAGAAGATGGTTTAAGGTTATAAAAACCGACATATCGCGGTCTAAAGGTATTTTCGTACGCCGGGTTTGAGGGGTTATTCTTTAATTTGATTGCATAGTTAAGAGATAGCTTTTCGTATCTCAAATGCAAAGGAGGTTCATTTGCCTCCACATACAAGCTTTCCATAGGCGAAGTACGAAAAGCTCCAGTACAAATCCTTAGTCCTTGATTCTGAATTGGTTTTAATTTTTCAAGATAGGACTTTCGAGCCGAGCTATAAACTGCACAGCCATAATCAAGTTTTGATCTGACTAAAGATCTA
Source organism: Heliocidaris erythrogramma (assembly GCA_025617745.1). Classification (NCBI taxonomy): domain Eukaryota; kingdom Metazoa; phylum Echinodermata; class Echinoidea; order Camarodonta; family Echinometridae; genus Heliocidaris; species Heliocidaris erythrogramma. The sequence goes on along the minus strand of CM046860.1, from coordinate 46,941,518 downwards.
TAAAGTCGTAGCAAGACAATACGATCAGCGCCCCAATCCATTTTAGATACAACCTTTAAAAGATTTAATGCTTTATGGCACTTTTGCCTCACATGATCAATATGTGCCTTAAAATTGAGTTTGTTATCAAATATCAGACCAAGATATTTCGTTTGCTGGGTTACCGGGATGACAGAACCATTTATTTTAACTTCTGGGTCAGGATGTAAAGAACGTTTGTTGCAGAAGTGTACACATACAGTCTTAGTTTTTGAAAAGCGAAAACCGTTCTCATCTGCCCACTTTTCAATTCGATTTAGACAATTTTGTAATATATTTTCTATAATCGGCATACTCTCCGAGGAGCAAGAAATACAAAAATCATCCACAAACAATGACCTGTCAAACCGGGGAGTGACAACATCCACAATGCTGTTAATCTTCAACAAAAACAAAGTAACAGAAAGTATGCTACCTTGAGGGACACCCATTTCTTGATTGTGCAATTCTGAAAAACTTGATCCAAGGTGAACTCGAAATGTACGATTGGAAAGAAAATTCTTGATGAAAATAGGCAGTTTACCTCTCAAACCAATATTGTAAAGATCTCTCATAATACCATATTTCCAAGTGGTATCATATGCCTTCTCCAGGTCAAAAAAGACAGACACCACATGGTGACCCCGAATAATGCCATCACGAATAAAAGTCTCTAGTCGAACGAGTTGATCAACAGTACTTCGATTTTGACGGAAACCACTCTGATATTTAGTAATCAATCCCTTTTTTTCTAAGAACCACACCAATCGAGCATTGATCATTCTCTCCATTGTCTTGCAAAGGCAGCTGGTCAAGGAAATAGGTCTATAATTTGTTGGCTTAGACGTATCTTTTCCAGGTTTTGGAATGGGAATAATGGTAGCTTCCCGCCAAGAATCCGGAAAAACGCCTGTTCTCCAAATTCTATTAAAAATTTCCAATATAACTAATAGAGACACATCAGGTAAATGCTTCAGAAATTGGTAATGAATATCATCTGGACCCGTTGCTGTATCATGGGATTTCTTGATGGAATCTCTTAATTCAGTAATACTAAATGGAATGTTGTAATCCTCCTTGTTGTTTGATAAAAAATTAAGTTCCAGACTCTCGGCTCGATCCTTATAAATTTGAAATGTTGGTGAATAGTGGTTAGTTGATGAATTATTTTCAAACTCCTGTGCCAACAAATTAACAATGTCCGACCTTTCAGTACATTTATTTCCATCTGCTTTTGTCAAATAGGAAACAGAATTACTTGTATATTTTCCACTTATTTTTTTAATCATTTCCCACACTTTATTAGTGGATGTATGAATATTCAATTTAGAAACATAGTTCCTCCAAGACTGCCTTTTTGCTTTCTTAATAATGTTACGAACTTTAGCTCGTGTTTCCCTATACTTTTGTAAATTGTCACTATTTGGGTGTTTTTTAAATTTTCTCAAAGCTTTTTTACGGCATTTAACGGCTTCCTTGCATTCATTACTGAACCAAGGGTTATGTTTATGAAGTGAGGAACTTGATTTTGGTATTGTATTAGCAGCTACATCAATTAATGTGTGGGAAAGAAAAGTAAGAGGATCTTCTGAATCTCTGAATTTCTCATAATTAATATTTTGCGAACATTGTTCAGAGAAAGCATCCCAATTGGCTTTATGAAGACGCCAATTTGGAATTCTTTCGTCAGGTAAACATTTGACTATTTCCATAAAAATAGGAAAGTGGTCACTTCCACACTGATCTGAATGGACATTCCACCGAAAATCCAGAAATATTGCAGGGGAACAAAATCGATAGCCGTCATTAAGCCAGAGGCCGGATGGAGATACGTAGTAGAATTGTCATTTAAAAGGCACAAATCAAAATGTTCAATCATTCGTTCAACCATTGAACCAAATCTGTTTTTATTTCGGCAGCCCCAAAGAGGACTGTGTGCATTAAAGTCACCAACTAATAAAAAAGGTTCCGAAAGTTGATTAACGAGTCTATCTAATTCTGTTTGATTAAGCTCAAATCGAGGTGGTATATATATTGAACAAATAGTAAAGGTTCTATGAAGAGTAACCTTAACTGCAGTAACTTGGATATTACTTTGAATCTCCACAACTTCATGTGGTATTCCTTTTTTAACTAAAAGAGACGAGCCTCCTATGGGCCTTCCATCAATTAAAGAGTTACTGTATGTGTTAAAAATATTATAATTCCGGAATGAAGTATTATCAGACAAACTCAAGAAGGTTTCTTGAAGAGCAATAACATAAGGATTATAATCATACATAAGACGTTTTATTTCCTCATAGTTAGGTCTAAGGCCACGACAATTCCACTGAATGATGGCTATTTCTTTAACAATATCCATATTTACGTATTGTCTTTCTTTTTAACGACTTGAATTTTGGACGTCGGAATCGTAGGGGGAACTACGTCCATTTCTTCTTCCCCCTCGATTGACAATATCTCATACTTGTTCCTGTTTTTTATATCCGACAAATTAGATTTTAATTTTTAATTTGTAAACAAATCTTTCGGCATATTACTTGTTTTATGCTCGATCTATAATGATATAGAATTTTGACTTGTGTTTTTCATTATAGATCGAGCTTACGATCTTTAACACTGGAGTATATGCCGAAAGATTTGTTTACATTATTCCAGTCAAGCTTCTTCGTTTACTAGGACACTTTCTTTCTTTGTTTGCTTTGCTGTGAGCTGACGATTGCCAGAGGTTTCATTACTATGATTAACGGGAGTGCTTTTGTCAGATGGTTCACGTGTTAGACTTCGACTTCTACGGTTGACATTTAGTTTATTCTGTCCCATTTTCTGGTGATCCCTGTTTTTAATTTGGGGAGAAACTTTTGATGTAATTGTAGAAGTACTTTTCGTAACCGTAGAAGTACTTTTCGTAATCATAGAAGTATTATTCTTGATAGAGACCGGAGTATCGCCTGTTATCCATGTAAGCTCTGTCTGTACAGTTGCATCAGACCGGGGCCTGCATGGTACTTTCTGGTTTCCTACTGCAGGGGCCAGCCCTGCTTTAGCCGCATAAGATGTGCCCGGTGTATTATATTGAGCCTGAAAGCGCTTACGAGCTTCAGGGTAAGATACGTGGTTTAAGGTTTTTATTTCTTGTACTTTCTTTTCTTCAACCCACTTTGGGCAACGTCTTGAGTCAGCAGGGTGATTTCCACTGCAGTTGATGCATTTTTGTTGGCCCCTGCAATCGGAACCATCATGACCATCTTCTCCACATTTCACACAACACTGTAGTCTCTTGCAATAGGTCTTAAAGTGACCAAATCTTTGACATTGAAAACACCGGATTGGATTTGGAATGTAAGGATCTACTTTCACTCTCAAATAGCCCACTTTGATAAAAGATGGAGGATCCGGTTTTCCAAATGTCAAGAAGATCGTGTTTGTTGGTTTTCTTACACCATTTAGATTTGTCATGACTCTGTATACATCAGTTACGTTCTGGTCGGAAAGCTCTTCTAAAATTTCATCTGCGTCGCAATCTGTTAGTTCGGAGCAACGAATTACTCCTTTACATGAATTCAAGGTCCTATGCGGACAGACCTTCACTGGAATGCCAACAAATTTAGTTGTTTTTAACAAGTTCTTTGCATGTATCAATTTATCAACTTCCACCATAATGTCGCCGGATCTTAAACGTGAGATCGTTTTGACGGATCTGACCAACCCCTCAATGCCTTTGTGCACCGCAAAAGGCGATAACTTGAGAGGCTGGCTCGGATCGCTAGCCTGAAAGACCAGAAATCTTGGAAAAGATTCCTGGTCATCGTCCGAGTCGCTTATTCTGCTTCTTTTAAGGTTTTTTGTTTTAGATGCCATATTAATTGATTAAAAATTCGGTACCATTGCTCCCCACCTACCACGGAGCCCAAGAAGGGGACGTCATACATATAAGGATAAAAACATCTTATACTGACGACAGAGATACAAACAGTACTATACTCCAGGTGTAAAAAAAAAATACACCCAGATTGACCTGATTAAGCAGCTGCCTTCTAAAATACAAATCTTGACAAAATTAGTGACTCGCAGTTGTTGAGACACAGACCAAAATCAATGTTGGTTATTATAAATTGTATTTGTATTTTAGGGCTGAGCACCACCAGCCGATTGGTTATATCCAGGCCTATATAACCTCCCGTCTAAGTGAATCCAGGGCCAAAGTGATGTGTTGCTTTAGGAGGACCGCAGTCACACCATCCACTCAATCACCAGGATCCCTTTCTCCACAGACACGGGTCGCAGCTCACGGCAAACAAGCCGCCCCTTTTAGTCGCCTTTTACGACATGCAGTAGGATACAGTGGGCCTATTCTAACCCCCGGACCCACAGGGGGATTCCTCAGGCTGGAATGGACTCAGCAGTAATGGAAGTCGAGAATGTCGAGGAAAACGTAACAGAAGACCCCAGAAAAAATGACGTTCAAAGCAGTGGAGACCAACGCTCACTCACCGCGGAAGCTACCGGGGTGGAAACGACAGGGCATACCCCCTGGACACTTCGACAAAAAACGGAGAACAAACGGCAACCAGAAGGCAAGTACTACTGATGAATTGCTTGTTACGCTAATCGACAAAATTGAAGAAATGAACTCAAATCTTTCTGGAAGATTAGACACTGCATTAAGCAAAATAGACAGTAACAAACAAGAAATAGAAACATTGAAAGAGAAACAGGAGGGGTGTCAATTTGACATTGAGTTGTTGAGAAAGCAGATTCAAACCCAAGAGAAAGAGAATGGGAAACTGCGTGAGCAGTTAGTAGACCTGACAGCGAGAGGGATGAGGAACACAGTTGTGTTCCATGGCTTTCCAGAAGGGGCAGAGAAAAAAGACTGTGGACAACTCGTGAAATCTTTCGCTGTGTCACATCTGCAGATTGGGGAAGAAGGCTTGATAATTGAAAGAGCACATCGCTCTGGTGCAGTCCCGTCATCAAAATCAGGAACCCGTCATCCCCGACCAATCATAGTGGCTTTCAATCGATGCAGTAGTAGAAGCCTTATTTTGAGCAATGCCCGTCGCCTTTTGAAGTCGAAACCCTAGCAACACGAAGGAAAGGACCACCCCATCTACGTAGAGGAGATGCTTCCAAGGGAGATACGAGAGCAACGGATAAAGTTACTGCACATCAAGCGAAAGCTAAAAGAGGAAAACAGAAGCAGAATGGTGTACTTCAAATGGTGTACTTCAAATTCCCAGCGCGCATTTTCTACAAGGATCAACAGAATGGCAAGGAGGTTGAATATCAGATCAAGTGAATCCTCCCCATAAAAGAAAGCAGAATAGTTGAGGAAAGGGAACCACAAGATAAAAATAATATAGTGCTGGCTATAAATTGGAAAGGAGAAACAAAGAACAAACAGGATTGAAGTAAAGAGAACAAATAACACAATGAGAAAAAGGACAAACAGAAAGCTACAAATAACCTCATAAAAAGACTGAAAATGTTAAAGGTGTATGATAGAAAAGCATTCACTGAAGTAAGCAAGAAAATTATAACTAATTTTGTTATTTACTAGATAAATCTATGTATCTACCTATTTGCTAGTTTCCCAAACTATGCCGTCATTCGAGAAAAACTAAGTCTTAAACGCGCAGACCCTGCCCGCGCGCGCGTACTCCCCATCCACCAATCCAATCGCGCCACCGCCATACTCTTCCTCTTCCGAGCAGTCAGAGACAGATCTAGGACATGATGTCAGACAAGGAGAGGGGCTGGAGGGAGGGACATAGGTAGATACATAGATTTATCTAGTAAATAACAAAATTAGTTATAATTTTCTTGATTTACAGCAATAAATCGATGTATCTACCTATTTGCTAGAATAGCACGGATAAAAACCCGGGTGGCATGTCCCAGGACGGGAGGAACTAACGCGGGGCAGAAAGAGACAACGAAGCAGCTCTCAACCCAGAGGTTGCAAATCTAACCTCACCCGAAGATAGAAGGATGTGAAGGAAGTAGGGGAACGCCAAAAGGCGGCCCTCAAAATGTCTTCCAAAGGAAGACCCTGAAAAAGCGCCCAGGAGGTAGAAACACTCCTAGTATCATGCGCTCTTGGAGGATTCTCAGACAGGAGAGCCTCCGAACCCGCAGCTTGGATAGCCTCGACAATCCACCGGGAGATAGTCTCCCGTGATGATGGGGAATAAGGGTGACGGGAAATTTATTTATTTATTTATTTATTTATTTAGTATTGTTTACCCAGGGTAACCACATCAGTGAGTAACACACTGTTATACTTGCAGGCCCTGCATAACACAAAAATGAAACACATACAAACAAAATGATATACACATATAATCATGGGTGAAAATTCAATTAATATTGTTTCTAAGTAGTCTCCAGTACAAAATAACAAAAGATTTTTTCGAAGTAGCACAACGAATCCTACTATCGATTTGGTTCCATAATATTGAAGTGCTGTGGGAGAAGGCTTTTTTACCTGCCTGAGTACGGACAAGTGGCACTACAACACCATTGTGAACAGCATTTCTTGTCCGATATGCATGGAGGTTGTCTGCTCTTACAACAAGCTCAGACAGGTAAACAGGTGCTTCCCCATGAAGAATACTGTACATCATTTTACATTTGTGGAATTTCCACCTATCCTCGATAGGGACCCATCTCAATTGATTATACACTAATCCGATAGGAGTTGTATAGTCAACCTTTAAAACAAATCGAGCCATCTTCTTATGCTGTCTAGTTAAACCGTCTCTGAGACCTTGCGTACAAGTTGACCATGCATTACTGCAATAATCAAAGTAAGGTTGTATTAGTGAGTTGGCTAAGATTTTTGAACTTTCAACTGTTAGGAATTTCCTAAGCCTACCAAAAAGTGCAAGTCGGGAAGCAATCTTTTTCATTGTCTCTTCAACATGACTTTGCCAAGATAGTGTTTCGTCCATCCAGACACCAAGATATTTATATGTATCTACCCTTTCCAAACAATGATTATCAACTACAATATTGATAGGCCCACAATTTCCAAGTTTCCTCGGGGACCCGAAAACCATGAATTTAGTTTTAAACAAATTTAACCTTAAATGATTTTGCATAAGCCATTTATTAACCATCTCTAGTTCACTATTAAGTACATATTCAATGTCCTGAATACTGTCACTACTATAAAATAAAATAGTGTCGTCAGCATACATTATTATTTTTGATTTATTGACAACCCGAGGTAAATCATTTACCATCAATGAAAAAAGCATCGGCCCAATTATAGAGCCTTGTGGAACCCCTTGATTGAACCCCTTGATTGACAGTAGTAATGAGAAAGAGCTGATCATCCTTAAGAAAAACCTTAGTCCTATCCAAGTACCATTTGAGAGCCCGAACAGGGCAACAAGATTTATCCTCCTTGACAGAAGAGAATTCTGATAGAGGACTCAAGAACACTTCGATTGAGCCAGAAGAATCCGTCTGATTCTTAGCAATAAACGAAGGTCGAGGGACAAGACGTACACCTTGCCTTTCCCATGTGACATGTCCGGGCGCCGTAGAGAGAGCCTTAATAGTGCTTCTCCTCTGCCCAGAAGCAATAGCGACGAGAAAGGCAGTCTTAATCGAGAGATGGTATAACGACGCTTTGCACAACGGCTCAAAGGGCGGTTTGGCCAAGGCGTCCAAAACCAAGGGAAGGCTCCACGCTGGAGTCAACTGGCGATTTGCTGGCCGTTTCAAAAAGAACGACCTCAGCAAATGAGTCAAGAAGGGAGAGTTTGAAACTCCCGAACCATCAGAAAAACCAAGGTGAACCGCTGCAATAGCGGACCAGTAACCACGAATGGTAGAGAGGGACCTGCCCTTATCGAAAAGGACGGACACAGAGCTCGCCACCAGGAGCCAGTCGTCCAGGTAAGTGAAAAGTCCCAGACCGCGATACCTGAGGAAAGCGGCTAGGGCAGAGACTACTCGAGTAAAAACTCGAGGAGCCGGTTTCAGGCCGAATGGTAAGGCCTTGAACCGGAAGGTTTCGCCTTGAAAGGAGAAACCTAGAAGGTCCCTTGAAGAAGGGTGTATCGGTATGTGAAAGTAAGCATCTTTCAAGTCTACCGAAATGGCCACATCTGACGGTCTGATCGCCGGAAGAATCGAGGCCAAGGTTTCCATGCGGAAACGCTCTCTTGGTATGAAGGTATTTATGACCTTCATATTCAAGATCATTCTGAGCTTCCCCGAGCGTTTGGGAATTATAAAGATAGGGGAGAGACACAGATGGCGGTGGTCTCTTACCCTTTCGATCGCGCCCTTTTCCAGCAGCTCTTGAATCTCGGTGGAGATGTGCTCTAGAAATAGTGTAGGACCGGATCTCCGTGTGGGACTGCGAGTCTTATGCAGAAGCCTCCTCGCACGACGGAGAGCACGAATTTGTCGTCGGTAATTTCTTCCCAGGCGGGAAGACTGAGGACGGCCGCCAACCCTCTCCTCCAACGCTCGGGGCGCACCCTCAAACTCGCCGCGAATCAGGGGCCGAACCACGGCCCCGACTGCGACTTCGATGCCTTCTCCTACCTCGAGGAGAAGGCTCCGCCCTGGCCCCTGTGTGCGTGGGGCACTGGGCTGGACTTGCGGTGCACGAGGGGCTCGAAAGCTGGAAGTGCAACCGCGCCTAGGAGGCGGAACATTAGCCTGGGCCTGCGGCTTAGGAGCCGAGGACTTAAGGCGTTTCAGAAGTTCCGTCGCCTGTTTGCGTGAATCAACCTCAAGTTGAATCACATCAGACACCTTACCTCCAAAGAGGTGTTGGCCGGAGTGCGGAACACTGGCCAGGAGGGCAGGTATGTCCGCCTCTGCAATGCCCAGAGAGGAAAGTGCAAGTTTCCTCCTGGCATTGGTGGCTAATGCTGTCGTCACAGACAGTTCCGATCACAACGAGCCTGTCAAGGACAAGAGGGCTTCGTCTAGCAACAGGATGTCCGAGTCGAACATCTCGAGTTCCTGGCTCCTAGCGCGAAGGCAAAGGAGCGTACCCAAGTAGGCAGTCAGCCTCAGGCCAGTCCTGGAATGAGCTTCCATCAAGGACGGGAACTTCTCCATTTTGGCGTAAGGTGCACTCTTAAAGTTAACACCAAGCCTTCCACCTACATGTAGGAGGTCACTGGAACAAGACTTTCTCGTAAAATAATCGAGAGTGTCCTGTTGAGAGAAGTTGAATTAATTTGATTAAAAAGACCGTGAAGGAGGTTGACTTATGAAAATCTGATACACCAAAATGAGTATTAGAATTTGGTGAACGGGATTTTTATTGCGAATAGCAACCAAAAACGCTTTTGGAGGTAAAAATCTCGCAAATTTGGCTAAGACTTAGCTCATAGATGTCACTTCACTGACGGGCGAGAAAGGAAGAGGAAGAGTATGGCGGTGGCACGATTGGATTGGTGGACGGGGAGTACGCGCGCGCGGGCAGGGGCTGCGCGTTTAAGACTTAGTTTTTCTCGAATGACGGCATAGTTTGGGAAACTAGCAAATAGGTAGATACATCGATTTATTGTTGTAAATAACAAATGAGACTCACGGAGCAGAGCGCCAAATGAACTCCACAATAGAGGCTGGAAGATCAACCTCTGAACTGTTTTGTGTATTGTTGTTTGTATTGTTTTTTGTATTGGTTTGTAATTGCTTGTTTGTACACTGTGATATGGTGGGAATTTTTGAGAAACTAAACTCAGAATATGGACTTGAAATTAATGACACATAATGTTAATGGATTAGGGGATTTCAAAACAAGAAAACGATATTTCAATTTTATGCTAAAGTTAAAAAAAGATATCATATTATTACAAGAGACACACTCAACAGAGAAAGATGAAATATTCTGGAAGAATCAAACAAGATCGTTTTTAGCAATGGAACATCTATGAGTAGAGGAGTATGCATTATTTTGAAAAAAACTCCAGATATTATAGTATTGGACTCAGTGAAGGATACAATGGGCAGGTTTTTGTTAGTTAAAGCGGAAATCTATAAGAAGGTTTATGTTGTATGTAACATACATGTATATGCGCCAAACAATGAAAAAGATCATGTGGAATTCTTTAAGAATGTGGAACTAACCCTGAAAGAGCACCTTGAGGTGGGACAAGTTCTCTTGTTGGGTGGAGATTTTAATTTTATTCAATATTTAGAGCTTGATAGGGAAGGGGGTTCAATGAAAACAATCTGGAAACACTCCTCTTTATTTATTGAAAATTTTAAAAGACAGTTTGGAATGATTGGTATATGGAGGTCTAGAAACTTGAGAACAAAGGGATTTACCTGGAGAAGATACAATCCTTATGTGCAATCAAGATTAGATTTTTGGTTAATCCATGAACCGTTGCAAAGTAAGATAGTGGAAAATGATATCTTTCCAAGTGTGTTATCTGATCATGATTATGTCAGCTTGCATATACAGATTAAGAAACATATTACTGGCCCATCATATTGGAAATTCAATAATAGCTTATTGAATGATAAAGATTATGTTGAAGCCCTCAGTAAGAATTACCCCATATGGGTAAATGGTTATGAAGACATGAGTGATAAAGGGATGTTGTGGGATTGGTTGAAGTTTAAAATAAGAGAATTCACTATTCCATTCTCAAAAAAGAAAAAATGTGACAAAGAAGAGAGACGAAAGGAATTGGAAAAAGAACTGAAGGAAATAAATGAAATCGGTCAAGAAAGGAGAGATGATGTTGTGGACAGAAAAAAGGAAATTGAGCAGGAATTACATAAAATATATGATTATTTTGCCGATGGGGCAATCTTGAGGTCAAGATGTACTTGGTATGAGAAAGGAGAGAAGAGTACAAAATATTTTTTATCACTAGAGAAAGGTCAGGCACAAAGAACCAATATTGAGGTATTAAATACAGACAATGGAAACATTGAGAAGGCAACAGAAATTCAAAATTTTGTAAAAGAATCCTTTCACATGTTATTTGAGAATAAAGATCAGGTGTCTGAAACAGTTTGTAAAGAGTACATTGAGCAAACCAAGGTTGAACAACTCACAGAAGATGAGCAAGCCTCATGTGAAGGCAAGATAACAAGTTCTGAAGTTAGAAATGAACTGTTAAAAATGGCAAAAAACAAAACCCCAGGAAATGATCGACTAACTGTTGAATTTCATGTGAATTTCTGGCCTTTGATCTCGAAACATTTGGTTGAAGCTTTTAATTTTGCACATGAAAAGGAACTCATGTCTGTCTCACAAAGACAAGGTGTGATTAAATTAATCCCCAAACCAAACGAAGACAAGATAATTCTGAGCAATTGGCGTCCAATTACACTTTTAAATGTAGATGCAAAGATAGTTTCAAAGTGCTTGGCCAAAAGAATATCAAGAGCTATAGGAAAATTAGTTGACAGTCAGCAAACTGCTTTTATTAAAGGAAGATACATTGGAGAGGGGATTAGGCTGATATCTGATCTAATGTATTATGCTGAAGAGGAAGATATGCCAGGCATCATTGCAGCATTAGATTTGACTAAAGCGTTTGATTCTATTAGTCATGCATTTCTGGTCAGTTGTTTAGAAGCATATAATTTTGGGCCATCTTTAATAAAATGGGTAAAAACACTACACAATGACATAAGCAGTTGTGTGCTGATAAATGGATTTACTACAGGATATTTCAAAATCTAAAGAGGAGTACATCAAGGTGACCCCCTAGCTCCCCTCCTATTCATATTGGGGTTGGAACCTTTTTTAAGGAGAATAAAAAATAGTGAAAGTTTTAGAGGCTTTGAAGTAGATGGTAAAAGAACAAGAGCCCCAGGGGGCACGACGCTCACCTGAGGTGGATCAATTCACATCTGGTGCATGCTCTCTCTAGCACCACCAGGAGATATGTTAGAAATTGAAACAACTAGGAGGATGTACATGTATATGAGATGATGTTAGAAATTAACATAATTCCCCCCCCCCCCCCACCCCATGGTCTACAATGTCATGTATTATTTGAATCCCCTACCCCTAAGGATGATTCCTACCAAGTTTGGTTGAATTCCGATCATGTGTTTTGGAGAAGATCAGAATGTACATTTTGCCTGGCAGCGCCCCCCCCCCCCCTCCAGTATGTTACCCCCACAGGGGCCCTATAGGGCCACTCAGAGAAATTTCATGAACAACATTCATTCTTCATCTATAGAGGTATCTCCATACACAATACCAAGTCTGAGCTATGCCTGGTTCTGGAGAAGAAGATGTTTGAAATTTACATAGCTTTTACAATTGGGGGCCCTCCCCCTGGGCCCCCTGGGGGCCACATGCACCATTTTAGCAACTTTGGGTCCCCTACCCCTAAGGATGATTCCTACCAAGTTTGGTTGAATTCCGATCATGTGTTTTGGAGAAGAAGATCAGAATGTACATTTTGCCTGGCAGCGCCCCCCCCCCCCCCTCCAGTATGTTACCCCCACAGGGCCCCTATAGGACCACTCAGAGAAATTTCATGAACAACATTCATTCTTCATCTATAGAGGTATCTCCATACACAATACCAAGTCTGAGCTATGCCTGGTTCTGGAGAAGAAGATGTTTGAAATTTACATAGCTTTTACAATTGGGGGCCCTCCCCCTGGTGTCCCCCTGGGGCCACATGTACCATTTTAGCAACTTTGGGTCCCCTACCGCTAAGGATGATTCCTACCAAGTTTGGTTGAATTCCAATCATGTGTTTTGGAGAAGAAGATCAGAATGTACATTTTGCCTGGCAGCGCCCCCCCCCCCCCCCTCCAGTATGTTACCCCCGCAGGGCCCCTATAGGGCCACTCAGAGAAATTTCTTGAACAACATTCATTCTTCATCTATAGAGGTATCTCCATACACAATACCAAGTCTGAGCTATGCCTGGTTCTGGAGAAGATGATGTTTGAAATTTACATAGCTTTTACAATTGGGGGCCCTCCCCCTGGGCCCCCCTGGGGGCCACATGTATCATTTTAGCAACTTTGGGTCCCCTACCCCTAAGGATGATTCCTACCAAGTTTGGTTGAATTCCGATCATGGGTTTTGGAGAAGAAGATGAAAATGTAAAAAGTTAACGGATGACGGACGACGCACGACGCACGACGCACGACGGACGACGGACAAATTTCCATCGCAATAGCTCACTCGAGCCTTAGGCTCAGGTGAGCTAATAAAATATACAGCGTACGCTGATGATATAACATGTTTTTGTCAAGATACAGATTCACTTAAATTATTGTTTCAAATTTTTGATGAATTTTCACTGATATCCGGGCTTTCTATCAATAAAACCAAGACAGAAGGAATGTGAATTGGAAAGGACAGACACCTTGGAGAAAAGGGGAACGACATTAAATGGCCCGAGAAGGGTATTCAAATCTTAGGCATATATTTTTCCTTTGATAAACTAGAAGCTAGGAGAAGAAATTTTGACATCCGTTTGAACGAAATAAAAGGTATATTTTTAAAGTGGAAGAATAGAGGCCTGACATTGATGGGAAAGATTCAAATTTTGAAAACTTTTGTTATGTCAAAAATAATATATCTATTGTCAAATATTGAAATGCCTGGAAAGTTTTTAAAGGAAGTTGAAAGGTTGATGTTTTCTTTTTGTGGGAGGGCCCAGACAAAATATCAAGGGCGAACATGTTTGCAGATTATTCTGAAGGTGGACTTAAATTTCCCAATATACAGTGTATGATAGATACTCAGCTAGTTAAATGGATTCAAAGATATTTCATAAGAAGAAACCACCACTGGATACTTTTGTTTGAATATTTTGTAAAGAGATTTGGTGGAAAAACAATATTTATGAGCAATTTGTAAAATCAGCACTGATTTTCTTATTTACTATATAAATCTATATACCTACCTATGACCCTCCCTCCTTCCCCTCACCTGCAGGGACATCCCTAAGGTAGCAAGAAATGAAGGAATTGGACGAACGCCAATAAGCAGCCTTCAAAACATCATCAAGCGCCACACCTTGAAACAGAGCCCAAGAAGTGCTGACACTACGAGTGTCATGAGCATGAGGCTTACTGTCAGATAAAAGAGCCTTTGTGCCAGCAGCCCTAATAGCCTCGACAATCCATCGAGAAATGAAATCAAGAGAAGCAGGAGAAAAAGGCTCTCGAGTGATCATCCTTACGATAAGACTTAGTCCTATCAATATACCATTTGAGAGCTCTAACAGAACACCAAACCTTGTCCTCGCGCACTGACGAAAATTCAGAAAGCGGACAAAGAAAAATCTCCACAGGGCCAGAGGAAGCCGTTTGATTCTTGGCAATGAAAGAAGCCTTAGGAATCAATCTAACACCTTTTCTCTCCCAGCGAACATGACCAGGAGTAAGACAGAGGGCATGAAGGGTACTGCGCCTCTGCCCAGAGGCAATGGCTACCAAGAAGAGCGTCTTAACCGTAAGATGGTGAAGCGAAGCTTCACCTAACGGCTCAAAAGGAGGCTTTGCCAGTGCTTCTAAGACCTTAGGCAGACTCCAAGACGGGACTAACTTAGAACGAGGAGGACGTTTCAGAAAGAACGACCAAATCAAACCACTCAACAGCGGGGAATTAGAAATCCCCGAACCATCTGAGAACCCCGAATGAATGGCCCCGATCGCCGATCGGTAGCCTCGGATAGTAGAGATGGATCTCCCTTTGTCAAATAGCGAGATTAGAAAATCCGCAATTGAACCAATAGGAGCCTTAGACGGGGTTTGATTTCGCTCTTTACACCAAAGGAAAAAGACCGAAAGACGGGAATTATAAATTTCCCTAGTAGAAACTCTACGACTGAACATTAAAAAGTCCGCGGCTCTATCAGAGAGACCCGACTGTCTTGCAGAATCCCCGACAGGGGCCAAGCAGACAAATGAAGGGACTTCGGACTGTGGTGAAGAATCCCCGAGAGGGGCTGCAGCACTAGATCCGCCCTTAACGGAAGAAGTAATGGTTGAGCCGCCAGAAGGCTCATTAGCTCCGGAAACCAACTCCTCCTGGGCCAAAAAGGAGCTATCACAAGCAGCCGAGCCCGATCTTCCCTGATCTTCGGCAAGACTCGCGGAATCAGCTGGTAGGGAGGGAAGGCGAACCCTCGAAGATTCTCCCAACTGAGAGAGAAAGCATCCAGAGCCCAAGCTCCCTGATCGCGAACACAGGAGCAATATTTCGGAAGTTGGTGGTTCAGGACCGAAGCAAAAAGATCCACTTCCAGTGGACCCAGGCAACTGCGAAATGCGGCAAAAGACCTCTGGATGGAACATCCATTCTGATGGAAGACACCCGCGCCGGGACAGAAAATCCGCAATGAGGTTTTCCTGACCGGGGATGAAAGAGGCCACGGGTGTGATCGCCATGCGACAACACCACCTCCACAGCTGTGCTGCTAGGGCATTCAGGGTAGTAGAACGAGTGCCTCCCTGCCGATTGATATAAGCCGCTACAGTGACATTGTCCGTGAGGATCAGAACTGAACGACTGAGAAGTCGACTTCTGAAAAGGAGCAGGGTTAAAAGAACTGCCATAAACTCCAGGACATTGATATGGGGAAGAGTCCCGAGAGGAGACCAATCCCCCGCGACCGTGCTGCCATTGCAATGTCCGACCCACCCCAACCGAGAAGCGTCCGTCGAAAACCGAGATCGACGGAAGGGGGTACGGAAGGACTTGCCTCGCGCGCGAAATTCCTCCTTTATCCAACGGGAGAAAAGAGACTTGATTCCTACCGGTACTGGAATCCAGACCAAAAGAGAATCCTTGCATGGTTTGTAAAACCTGAGGAGATGCCTCTAAAAAGAACTCATAAGGAGCCGGCAATCCTCTAGAACATCGACTATACTGGCTAGATATCCGAAAAACTTAAGCCACTATCTGGCCGCAGAGACAACAGTGAGAATCCTGTCTCAACTGGGCCGAGCCCACTGATTCCGAATGTCCGAGACAGCCCCCAGAAAAACCGGGCTGTGAGTAGGAACTAACTCTGACTTTTCCCAATTTATTAGGAAACCCAAGTCTTGAGTAAAATTGACGAGCAAACGAGCCTCGTCTAACAACGATCGTGCGACTCCGCTGTGAGGAGCCAGTCCTCCAGGTAGCAAAATAGCCGAAGGCAGCGGCGCCTCAGCGAGGCTGCCGAAACGGCTACAACCTGAGTAAAAACCCAAGGGGCTGGGCACAGCCCTAAGGGAAGAGCGCGAAAGCGAATGTCTCTGAGAGGAAGGAAAAATCCCAGAGGATCGCGCGAAGCGCGATGGATGGGAAAAAGGAAATACGCATCCTTGAGATCTATCAAGATCGCGTAGTCCTTCCTCTTGATCAACGGGAGAATAGAGGCGAAGGTCTCCATTCGAAAAAGCACTGAAGGAATGAATTTGTTTATTCTTTTCAAATTCAGTATCAAACGAAGTCTTCCCGAGCGCTTGGGAAAAACAAAGATCAGAGAAAGGGAAAGAGACGGCCGGTCTCTTACCCTTTCTATCAGACTCTTTTCAATAGAGATTTGATCTTCGTTGAGGCATGAAAACGAGCCAGGGCAGACATGGGAGGTGAACGAGATCTTATAGGCCCTCCTGGGAGCAAGACGGATAGATCTATGAAGAATCCGTCTTGCACGACGGAAAGCACAAATGCGTCCCCGGAGATGGCCTCCCAAGCGGGGAGAAAAGCCATCAAAGCCTAGGCTTAGTCTTGCGCGAAGCCGTCGCCCTGCCACGCAGAGAGCCACGAGTACCTCAGCTGGCTGATGCTCAGCAGGCGGGCCCCCAAAAACACGACTGTGTTGCCCCGAAGTGGGAACAACAGGCCTCCAACAGACCGAGGCCCGCGTCGGTTTAAAGGGAGCGCGGAACTGCTTAGTCAGCTTAGTGACCTGTTTCCGCGCATCAAACTCTCTCTGAAAAACTGTAGCAAATTGACCGCCAAAGAGCGAAGGACCCCGAGACGGAACATCCCAGAGAAGTGGCGATGACAGACTCCTTAACCCCAAGGGCAGAGAGAGCCAAGAGCCTGCGACGGTACGTAACCGAAGCAGCCGCACTGGAAAGTTGTGACCACTGTGAACTAAAAAGAGTGTGCAGCAGGTCATCAATAACCAGAGGCTTTACCCTTAATCAAAACAGGGCGCTTAACAAAAGAGCGCTGATTCAATGCGGTCAAATTACCTAATGCGAAGTCGAACCCTGCACGCGGGCTGACTGAAATTCAGGGAGATATATGGACAACAAAGCAATCGCCTCTACCCCACAAAGGGAGACTTCGGGCGGTCCTCCAAAACAACTTCGGAGACACGAACCAAACCCTCAACAAAGGGATGCCCGCCTCCCTCCAGGTGAGAAGTGCGCTGAGGGTATGTACCCAAAGCCGCGCGCAAACTACCCATACTGGCTGAACAATAAGATACTACAGCCATGGGCCGGACGCCCGAGGCGCCCAGTGCGAGGGCAAACTGGGACAAGGTCTCAGTATTCGCCCACCGACTACTAATAACATGTGAACTCACTATTGTCCCGCCCGTGGGCGACAATAGGAGAGCACTAGCAGTCGCGCACTCAGGTGATTGCACCTGTTGCTCCGTAGAGCGCCCATAAATGTGGGCTCCAGTCTTCCCATCAGCTGGCAAAGCAACAGCCCGGGTAGCACTCGTTCCCCCATACGGCGTCAGCCGGGGGCTATTCAATAACCAGGTGCGAGGGCAAACTGGGACAAAGTCCCAGTATTCGCCCACCGACTACTAATAGCATGTGAACTCATTATTGTTCCGCCCGTGGGCGACAATAGGAGAGCACTAGTAATCGCGCACCCAGGTGACCTCAGGTCAAACCGGAAGTAATCGCGCGCTCCGTAGAGCGCCCATAATTGTTGGCTCGAGCCTTCCCATCAGCTGGCAATATAGACAGCCCGGGAAGTACTCGCTCCCCCACTGGCATCGGCCGGGGGCTAGGGTTGAAGAACCCAGACCAACATGGGCGGTGCCCGTGAGTTGCCCTGCAGTAGTGGCACACGTCTCCCCTAGCGGATTTATGCGAGTCATCGCTACCGTGCGGGAAACAGACGTCCCCCCTTCTGGTCTCAGCGACCGGGGGATTGGATTCGTAATATCCAAACCACTAGAGCTTGACGCCACCCACCCGAAGCCACGGGCTCCGGAGCTGACTTCCCAAACTCAACTAACGCCACCCGCCCCGAAGCCGCATGCTCCGAGGCTGGCAAACCCTGCAGGGAAACACCACTGGGCAACTTACCTGCAGCCCTCCTCCCTCCCCCATGTACGAAAGTACTCGGGAGAGTTCTGGAGGGCCGAGTCGTCTTGCTAGACGACTCTTCGGAAGAAGCTGATCTCCGCGACCTAGCAGCTTCTTCTTCCAAACTCATAATGCTGCAATAAACAGACAATAAAGTATACAAAAATATGAAATACTTTAAAAGAGTGCAGGTAAAAATAAATTTGGGGATACGCACAATTTAGATAAAAACCGTATAAACAAACACCGAACCGAAACGGATCGGGTCAAACGGAAACACCAGCAAAACACACAGAGAAATAACTACGTGGGGCTGGCAGTGAAAATGAAATTAACTTACCTGGAAAGGAATCAAAATATCCCTTGCAATCGGCAAAAGTGACATAAAAACACAAGAGTACTATAATCTTACGAAAAAGAAGTACAGAAAAGTGCTTTAAAGAGCGAGAAAGCGCGCTGAAAAGATACAAAAAGACCTGATTTCAGGAGCGCCCTGACTCGACATCCTAACTCGTCGGGGGCGAGCAAGAAAGAGGAAGATGGCCGTTGCGTGTTGCCGCGCGTGAGTGGCGAAGGGGAACAATAGGATTACGGGGGGTGCGCACAATATTGTGACTCATTTGTGTTAAGTTCTCGAAGGGGTTGCGTAGTCAAGACTACTAGCATAATAGGTAGGTATATATGATTTATTGCAGTAAATTATTCTATAAAATATCTACGAACGCACAGCATTCCTACATTCTATTGTAATATGTTAAAAGCATGGTCGAAACTAGCCTCTTGTCGAGGCCCTGGCGCTGTTGAAATCCTTGGCGATATGGAGGCAAAAACCGAGGCGCTTGCGCCGAGGGCCTCTTGACACCCGACCTGAATTATATATTCATGAGGCACGATTTCCTACTGAATTATGCATGAAAACGTGAATAGTTAGATAACCGCGGTGATCGCCCAGCAAATTGGCCAATGAAATCTCAAGGATTTCTTACTTCAGTTCTGGACTAGTCTATTATTTTTTTGGGGGGGATTACGTAAATCTCTTGCTCAAAATACATTCACAGACAAGCACATTATGAAGAATTCGATCTCTAGCTTACAAACCATGGTAATTTGAAATAAGACAAATGTACATATTTCTTAAGAGATCATCATATATTTACAAATAATGAAGAATGGGCAATAAAAGTCACCGTTCAACAATAGATGCATCTCCATCAATTCTGATGTAACCAAGGAGTTACCAGCAACTTCACTGCCCGGCAAGGCCCCGGGGGATCCGCCTGGCCCTAGCCCTCGCGAAGTATGCAGCAGTCTCACTCTCCATCCCTGGCCCACGAAGGTAATCAGCACAGAGCGGTAGCGCGTGAAAAATACCACTTTTTCCATAGCCAGTAGGCAGATTCACAAAAACATCTTGTCCTTTGAGTGCAGATTTGATTGCATAAACTTGCAAATCTTTGAATCTGTCAATCTTCAACATTCTAGCGGCATATTCTAAGCTCTTAGAAATATCGTCATCACTCGTCGTGGAAGGATTAATTAATATGTAAGAAATAGCGTGCAGTCGAGTCATGAATATTTAACATTACGTCATGGTAGCTCGCGCTTATTGGACGATTTTCACCGACCAAAATTTGGTCGGAATATTCGTCAAAACAATGAAATACAAAAGAAATTCAGATCAGGTGTCAAGAGGCCGCAAGCGGCTCGGTTGGTCATCAGGACACTCCTGATGACGGACAGTCGAGTAACCTCCTACTCAAGCCTCATCTACTCAAACCTTCGCTACTCAATCCATCGCTGCTCATCCATCGATCATCAACCAAGTCTTCTCATCTCATCTCATCTGGTCTACAGTCCTTTTCAGGACTTCACCCATTGTCACGAAGGAATATTTCTTCTTTTCTCTCTTGTCATCCTTTCTCGTCTATCCATTTCTAATTTCCTTTTCCCTTTCCTCCTACCAACACACATGGTGAACCGTAAACCCTCTCCACGTTATAATACATGTATTATTAATCTCAACAGTAGATCTGTGGCATGGTTTTATTACTACATGTACTATGATCCTAACCTCTTGTTCTCTTTTGATTGCAGAGCTATTGGACCGAAGTAGAGAAACACTGGGGGACCAGGACCAGATCATCCAATATCGTGATAGACCCTACCTGGGACCGGGCTGTAGATTATATATTGTCATCCACTCACTGCAGTAAACCCAAGTTGAACTGGAAAGGTAAGAAAATTTGGCCATTGCTTAGTCTTAAACAAGTAGCTCTGTAAGATTAGATCTTATTATTGATTTTCGACTTAGATGTGTATCTGTTTTCTGTAGACCGTACGTAGACGTAGTCTGTACAGTCAAAATCAAATTCTAAAGTCCAGTAAATTATTTTGATTATACCCGCTTACCGATTTAGCCATTTTAAAGTTTACTAGATGCCTTGGTCTAGGATCAAATTTGGAATGGAAGATGAAATATGTACTTCTGTTAAATGATTTAAACTTAGGTAGATTTACATTTCTATAATTATTGAAGGAAGAACAACAAATGCAGTGGTGGATTTTTAGGGGGGGTGCAATTCCGGCCCGTGCCCCCCTTTAGAACGGAAAACTTTTTTTTGTTTTTGTGTTTGTTTAGTTTTCTTGCTTGTCAGATATTTATGGAGGGAAACTGGACCCCATAACCCCCCCCCCCCCCCCACTGAGCGACATTTGGAGGGCTGGCAAGACCAGAAAATATATGGATCTCCCTCCTAGCAGTTTCCTAAAGTTGATAATCCAGCATCTGTGTGTCACCCCCACCCCCACCACCCCCCACCCCCCCCCCCCCCCTTATACAAAATCCTAGATCAGCCCCTGGATAGATGTGCCCTATTTTTGTTCCCTTCTTTAAAATCAAGTACACAGTCTCATGTTTTTGTCCTTTCTTTTTGTTTTTATAATGCAGGTTGTCCAAGGAAGCTCATCAGTTACAGCATGGCTTGTTAAGCTGTTACGTGTCAAGTAACGGAGTCATTAGGGATCGAAGTATATTTTTCTTTATTTTCATTTAATGTTTAATTAATTTTTTTCTAGAGAGATTTATTGCTAATTTACATAATGGCAAATACATTTATTAAAAATGTCAGGAATTCTATTTCTGAGCTGGAAATTTAATGTCAAAGTATGGGTCAAAAGAAAAGAGCTAGCATACTATTCAAAGGTGAAACAAACAGATTTGTAACTTTTATTTATTTATTTTTTGTTTTTTGTTTATTTATTTTTTTATTTTTTTTTATTTATTATTTATTTTTATTTTTTATTTTTTATTTATTTTTATTTTTTTTATTTTTATTATTTTTTTTTTTATTTTTTTTTATTTATTTATTTATTTTTTTTTTTTTTTGGGGGGGGGGGGGGGGGGGGGGGTTCAGGGTTGTATCAAGGCTATTGTATGGCCCTTATTGCAATCACTTGACATTTCACTGTCAGAGCATTTATAGATACACCCAAAAAGTCGTAATTTTGAAATAAAAGCAAAGACTTTGACTACCGCGGATTCACGTTTTGTAGGTCTACATGTCCATGTACACATAATTTAAAAAAATTGCAGTTGGTATGATTGGCCATTAATCTTGAGCCTAATTCTAAATTCTTTTCACACTTCAAAACAATACTTAATAAAAATCTTTTAAGTTAGGCACAGTCAGTTATCATGTCACCTCAGACTAATGCAGTAATTTAAATTCTAAATACATGTATAACCAATGAATTTTCAAAATCAAATAATTTTCCTTTTAATTCCAATATAATTTAGAAAAAGAGTAAGAAAATTGTGGCATGACTATATTATGAAAAATGATTTTAGTTCATCATCTTTAATGCAGCTTGTGTTTATTATTGTATGCATAAGTAATGCATAAGTAGTGCATTAAGAAGTGTATTAAGATTTAATCATATTTATTTGATCTTCAACCTTAAGTGATAATCCCTTTCATCAGCTCTTTGAAGCTATCCTGCGATAGCTATGATTATTTTTCTTGAAACACAAATGGTTTTATAATCTGTAATTTGTTCCTTTTTATCATCTGTGCAATAATCTGGGGCACGTTTCTAGGCAAACGAATCAGGGGCTCGGGAGTTTCAGCCCACGCCAAAATTTTCAAAACTACCAATATTTGGACAAACATCGCCTCTTATCATTTTGGGCAGTAAGGTGGTCTCTTTGTACTTTTGGTCTTGTATATTCTGATGATAATTTGAAGGGATGTACATGGATATACATTGTAATCCACCTATATATCGGATGTCACCTGCCCCATGATTTGTTGTCCATGAACCATAATCTGTATATTGCCTTTCAAGAGAGCATTAACTTTTATGTTGATAAGTGAGTTATTTTAATAAACATCATATCACACACTGAAAAATTTCTATTTGTTATTTATCCCCATAATTTTGTGAAAGATGTGGTGATGATGATGATGATGATGATGATGAAGGCACAATATGGCATGTGTTCTGAAGTGTGATGGTGGATTGGTATTAATACAGCCTTATGCAACCTGGATGATAGACTGAATTGCGTGGGTTTCTCATATTACAAGAAGATGAAGAAGGATAAAGATGACGGAGAAGAAGAAGAAGAAGAAGAAAAAAAATCAGATTTTTGAGGTTTGTTGCCCGTTTTAGTTGTTGGGTTGTTTTGTTCTCTTTTGTTTTTTGTTATTTTTTTCTTCGTGTTTTTTTTTTTTTGGGGGGGGGGAATACATGCAACAGCAGCCAGCGCATGGTGGTACGCATGGGGTCATGGGGAACACATTTTCTCTTTGTACTTCAGTTTTACTTGATCAGCCAATCCGCAGGTCCCCAAAAAGCGCGCTATTTTATTTCCAGTTCTGCCTGACTATGAATACATAATGAGCAAGAACAGCCAGGAACATCTCATTTGCAAACTATTGAATAGACTACTTATCATTCACCAATTGTCATGAGTTATACATCAAATAAAAGAAGAGGGATCAGAGATTTGCGACATGCTTTTATTGTGTTCAAAATAAAAGACGAAATTGGTAAAAAATGGTGTTCTTTTTATGACAAAAAATGGAAATGAAATGAAATATAAATCTGGCCAAAACTACCATAGTTTTATTGTGAGCCAGGGCAAATTTGACATGAGCGTAAAGGGCATTTTCTGTACTTTCCAAAGATTGATATAACATTAATGTGCACTTCATGACAGGGTCAGGATCCAGCAATATGTAACCAATGTACACACTTTGTCTTTAAAAAAGTCAATTCCAGCATTCCGATAGGTTACCACCACGCAAGATGTTTTCTCACAGCCAGGCAACAGCTATGCGCATGTTTGCGCAAGGAGGAAGCAACAGGTTGCGCATTGTTTCATTCAACGCGTACTTGGTTACAGATGGCTCGCTTGCCAATCACAGGGCTAAGATTCTATGGTCTTGACCATGGTCTTGACAACGGATAATCTGCGGCTGCATATTGCTGGATCCTGACTCTGTCATAAATTTATGGATGTTTTGAATGTAACGATGAAAAAGATGAGATTCCAGCGCTTCCATACATATGTGTCTTGATGGCGGCTCATATACTTTTTATATGTCTTTTAACAACTTGAAATCTTATGAAAAAAAGGCTTTTGTATGACTATTTCATCAGTTATTTTAAGCAACTTATTTCTAAAATTCTGACTGAAACAAAATATCCCTGTGTTGGTAAACTATTCATTTATTTTTGCAGAAAGTCTAATGAGCACAGCATTAATATTTATTGAAGAACATAACTTTAAAGATGACCATGCAATACAGCCGACTGGGTGCTGGGAGAGTCCATTTCGGGCACTGGAAATAAAATGCGTGATTTTTGCTCATTTGCATACAACCTGCGGTCTGACTGTGATATGTCAGATCTGCAAGGCACAAGGAAAGCGTTCAATGAAGGGAAATTCAATATTGAAGAAGGGTTTCTTCTTCTTCTTGTTCTTCATTATCTTCTGCTCATTTTTGCTGCAAAAGTACAGTATACGCCTAAGTACAGTTCAATGTTATGTTAATTAGTTACAAGAGCCCCAGGGGGCACGACGCTCACCTGAGGTGGATCAATTCACATCTGGTGCATGTTCTTTCTAGCACATGAACAACTTTCGTTCTTCATCTATAGAGGTATCTCTATACACAATACCAAGTCTGAGCTTCCTACCAAGTTCGGTTAAATTCCAATCATGGGTTTTGGAAAAGAAGCTGAAAATGTAAAAAGTTTATGGATGGCGGACAACTTGCCCCACCCCCCCCCCCCCCCTCCAGTATGTTACCCCCACAGACCCCCTATAGGGCCATCCGGAAAAAAATCTCCATACACAATACAAAGTCTGAGCTATTCCTGATTCTGGAGAAGATGTTTGAAATTTACATAGCTTTTACAATTGGGGGCCCTCCCCCTGGGCCCCCCTGGGGACCACATTACCATTTTAGCAACTTTGGGTCCCCTACCCCTAAGGATGATTCCTACAAAGTTTGGTTGAATTCCGATCATGTGTTTTGGAGAAGATCAGAATGTACATTTTGCCTGGCAGCGCCCCCCCCCCCTCCAGTATTTTACCCCCCACAGGGCCCCTATAGGGCCACTCAGAGAAATTTCATGAACAACATTCATTCTTCATCTATAGAGGTATCTCCATACACAATACCAATGAGCTATGCCTGGTTCTGGAGAAGAAGATGTTTGAAATTTACATAGCTTTTACAATTGGGGGCCCTCCCCCTGGGCCCCCCTGGGGGCCACATGTACCATTGTAGAAACTTTGGGTCCCCTACCCCTAAGGATGATTCCTACCAAGTTTGGTTGAATTCCGATCATGTGTTTTGGAGAAGATCAGAATGTACATTTTGCCTGGCAGCGCCCCCCCCCCTCCAGTATGTTACCCCCACAGGGCCCCTATAGGGCCACTCAGAGAAATTTCACGAACAACATTCATTCTTCATCTATAGAGGTATCTCCATACAAAATACCAAGTCTGAGCTATGCCTGGTTCTGGAGAAGAAGATGTTTGAAATTTACATAGCTTTTACAATTGGGGGCCCTCCCCCTGGGCCCCCCTGGGGGCCACATGTACCATTTTAGCAACTTTGGGTCCCCTACCCCTAAGGATGATTCCTACCAAGTTTGGTTGAAATCCGATCGTGGGTTTTGGAGAAGAAGATGAAAATGTAAAAAGTTAACGGACGACGCACGACGGACGACGGACAAATTTCCATCGCAATAGCTCACTCGAGCCATAGGCTCAGGTGAGCTAATAAAAGCTCATGAATATTCATATTTAGAATTTCAATAACTTTACGCGCTGCGCGCAGGCCAAAATGTGATTTTCGCTGGTATACTGAAAAAATTTCGGCTTCATAGGCTAATATATGAAAAGTGGGAGCAGTGTGCACTTTTGACCCGCCGGAAATGCCCCCATGGAAAGCCGGATGCAGAAGCGGAGTTGAGACCCCCTGAAAACTATAGCTTTTTAGATTACACCAAGAGTCACCTTCATGCAAAATTTGAACGAAATCCGTTGAGAAATGTGACCACCAGAGCGCACACAGTCAAGATATCTATCAAAATATGACCTTTGACCCTATAAAAGACGGAACACTGGAGGCAGCATCACCAAAATCTATAGGTTTCTAGATTATACCAAGAGACACCTTGATGCAAAATTTGAACAAAATCCGTTGAGAAATGTGACTGCTAGAGCGGACACAAACTATAAAAAAAAATATGGCCTTTTACCCTATAAAAGACGGAACACTGGGGGCAGCATCACCAGAAATTATAGGTGTCCAGATTTTACCACGATACATCTCCATATAAAGTTTGAAAGAAATCCGTTGAGAAATGTGACCGCTAGAGCGCACACAAGAATGTGACGTGGCGGTGGAACGCTGCTGAATCCAAAGTATCCTCCGGCATTCTGCCAGGGGATACAATTAAAGATGAATTTTGAAATATCATGACCTTCAAATGTTTATCGATGCAAAATAACAGCTGTTTCTTAAACATGTACATAACTATATACGAAAAATCATGTACCAGTGTGACTTTCTCAGACAATTTTACTTCAGAATATAGGTGAAATTGTCAACTTGTAATTCATATATGTATCTTGTAAAAAAAATGCATCAAAATATTCAATGTGGTAACATGTGCAGGTATCATTTCTAATAGTCCTACATGTGTGTCTTCAACTTACTTGTTTATCTGAACATATGACACCATACAATTAGAACTGGCATAAAAGATTGAACCCCTTCATTTCTAGAGAATTATGTAAACTCACTCAGAACTTGGTGATTGGCTCATGGAACTAGAACTTCTTGAGAAAGATATGGGAATTGTGAGAGTACGACCCCTTGATGTGTTGCTATGGTTACGATGACCATCTCGTTGACATGTCCTGCAGCAAAATTAAGTCGGACAAAGAAACATTAAAAATAAATAAAACATAAGCACATGTACTTGCCTATGTAAAACACTGAGGTTCATATTTTACTAAATGCAATTAAACCCAATGCTGGATTTCTTTTAATGTCTTACACAGGAAAAACTTGGACCTCAGCCGTAATTCCTTTGATATATCTATATCATAAACTTGACTTTAGACCATGCTTAACCCATTGTTGGGGATAAATTTTATGCGAATATAGGCCTATTGCATACTTGCCAACATTTGGGATTCAGGAAACGGAACACACATTGGCAGGGGGTCCAGCGGCCTGCCTCAAGGCCCCTGGCTGACATTGTTCCGCTCATGCTTTCTTTTATTTTGATAAATTTTCTTCCGAAATCGAACCAAATCACAAATGATGTACGTCTATTTACATGATAGGTACTGTGGACTCAAGTTGCAGTGAGCGACTTGCGATAGCGCTAACGTATAATGTACGTAACGGTATACTGTACGTAGTGAATGGATGCATGCTGTGCATATGGATGAGGGATATGCATAGCTCTATACGCACATGCTTGCTCATTATTACACGCTGCACATATAGAGATCAGCATGGCGCACAGCAACACGCCGAACGCACTCGGATGCTATGGAAAGCCAATTGGTATTAATACTTTTTTTTTTTCAATTCAAGTCTTTATTCAATATTTCTCCATAAACAATATACACAAATGCAAACTGTAAATGATACATAAAATTTTATAATATACAAAGAAAATGTAGAATTCAAATGAGTTGGATATGCCTCTCTCCATCAAGATTAAAAATAAAGTTATTTTGTTGCATATTCATGGTTTCTTCTATCTCGTATTGATATTCCAATTTCTTTTGAAATGAAGAAAATGATAAAGAGCCGTTTAAATATTTAGTTGAAAAAATATAACATTTTGCATACAAAATAACAAAATTGATTGCAGAGTAATTACCACCTGGTATGCCGAAGACAAAATCATTAAAAGTTAACTTAATTTCATTTTTAAGGGTATATTTTTCAAAATCATCCAAAAACCTACGAGTTAAGGGACATTCCCAAAATAAGTGAGCAATGGTCTCAGTATTTGCTGAACAGAAAGTACATAAATCAGAGTGGGAAATGGCAGCTTGCTTTAGATACTTGTTAACACCGAGTATGTTGTGGATTAATTTATACTGAAAATACCGGAGCTTTGTGGATAAAGTACATTTAAAAGGAATTATATAAATTTTACGCCAGTTAACTATGGGCTGTGAAACAATAGCTTCCCATTTATTTTGTGAAATTGGAGTTTTAAATATTTTATCAACATATATTTTATGTAATTGTATAAGTTTACAAACTTTTGTCACCTTTTTTATGCTATGAATAATTTCTTCCTGGTAATTTACATCTTTTGTAGCAGGTTCTTTGCAAATATTTTTCCACTTTAATGGAATAGCAGATATAACTGAATAAAAATTAAAAAAAAAGGAAATTACCATCTTGCTTCAGTAAATGATTAATTCGATTAATACCTGTTTATCCAGTCCTTTTTAAAGACTATAGAACCATTTACCTTAATACATGAATTATTCCATATAATTTGATTATGAATATATTCTTTTGGGGGATTTTCATGAAATGATAATTCACACCAAGATTGTAATATTTCTCTCACAAAAGTATTATTCACCCTCAGAGATTTCTCGTTATTTTTAATATTGCAATACCAAAAAAGATCTTCACCAAGACCCTTCTTAAACAATCTGAAAAAGCATTTCCAATTACCTTTGTTGTCATCATTTAAAAATCTTTTAATCCATGTAATTTTTAAACCCATAACAATTGTGACCCGACGCCTCAAAACCTACAATAAGTCGCCAAAATTATTTTTTTTGTTTTATACATTTTCTGAAAGTAGAGATTCTCAGCTTTCCAATGGTATATCACTTGCCTAGTTTACTCAATGATAACACCTTTAGATATGACATTTAGAATCGGTATGTAACAAGCAATCAATAACTCCTATTCAGAGAAAATGGCCATTTAAGTTCGGAACAAAAGAGTGCTAAACCTTCGCTCTCTGTGTGCGCCCAAGTAAAATTGGGTATTCAAATGGCCATAGCAACCAGTATGAAGGGATTATCAGATTAGGCTGAATTTTGGCACGCTGCTCCGGGAGGACCTATTCATTACTCCCTCCAAAAATCAATTTAATACCTTTGGAGGTAAAGTAGTAATTTGGCATTGAATGAAAGTATTACAAAAGCTCTCCAAACATTCATTAACTCGACATTTGAAACAAGAGCCCAAGGGGGCATGACGCTCACCTGAGGTGGATCAATTCACATCTGGTGCATGTTCTCTCTAGCACCACCAGGAGATATGTTAGAAATTGAAACAACTAGGAGGACGTACATGAGATGATGTTAGAAATTAACATAATTCCCCCCACCCCATGGTCTACAATGTCATGTATTATTTGAATCTCCTACATCTAAGGATGATTCCCACCAAGTGTGGTTGAATCATACAACAAATCATGCAAAGAATGTACATTTCCCCTCCTGCATATTAACCTCGCCCTCGCAGGACCCCTATGGGGCCACCCTGAGAATGTCATGAACAACTTTTTTTTATTCATCTTCAAGATGTATATAACACACAAAATATCTAGATAAACTTCTGGTTCTGGAGAAGAAGATGTTTGAAATTTACATAGCTTTTACAATTGGGGGCCTTCCCCCTGGGCCCCCCTGGGGGCCACATGTACCATTTTAGCAACTTTGGGTCCCCTACCCCTAAGGACGATTCCTACCAAGTTTGGTTGAATTCCGATCATGTGTTTTGGAGAAGAAGATCAGAATGTACATTTTGCCTGGCAGTATGTTACCCCCACAGGGCCCCTATAGGGCCACTCAGAGATATTTCATGAACAACATTCATTCTTCATCTATAGAGGGATCTCCATACACAATACCAAGTCTGAGCTATGCCTGGTTCTGGAGAAGAAGATGTTTGAAATTTACATAGCTTTTACAATTGGGGGCCTTCCCCCTGGGCCGCCTGGGGGCCACATGTATATTTTAGCAACTTTGGGTCCCCTACCCCTAAGGATGATTCCTACCAAGTTTGGTTGAATTCCGATCATGTGTTTTGGAGAAGAAGATCAGAATGTACATTTTGCCTGGCAGCACCCCCCCCCCCCCCCCCAGTATGTTACCCCCACAGGGCCCCTATAGGGCCACTCAGAGATATTTCATGAACAACATTCATTCTTCATCTATAGAGGGATCTCCATACACAATACCAAGTCTGAGCTATGCCTGGTTCTGGAGAAGAAGATGTTTGAAATTTACATAGCTTTTACAATTGGGGGCCTTCCCCCTGGGCCCCCTGGGGGCCACATGTACCATTTTAGCAACTTTGGGTCCCCTACCCCTAAGGATGATTCCTACCAAGTTTGGTTGAATTCCGATCATGTGTTTTGGAGAAGAAGATCAGAATGTACATTTTGCCTGGCAGCACCCCCCCCCCCCCCTCCAGTATGTTACCCCCACAGGGCCCCTATAGGGCCACTCAGAGAAATTTCATGAACAAAATTCATTCTTCATCTATAGAGGTATCTCCATACACAATACCAAGTCTGAGCTATGCCTGGTTCTGGAGAAGAAGATGTTTGAAATTTACATAGCTTTTACAATTGGGGGTCTTCCCCCTGGGCCCCCTGGGGGCCACATGTACCATTTTAGCAACTTTGGGTCCCTTACCCCTAAGGATGATTCCTACTAAGTTTGGTTGAATTCCGATCATGGGTTTTGGAGAAGAAGATGAAAATGTAAAAAGTTAACGGACGACGCACGACGGAAAATTTCCATCGCAATAGCTCACTCGAGCCTTAGGCTCAGGTGAGCTAAAAAAGGAGTCATTTTAAAATGCCCCAAAAACATATTTCTAAGTCGAATTATGACTCACAAACTTGAGACATGATAGAATGATAATGAAACTACCCATTTCTATCAAAAACAGAAAATCGACTGATCCAAGCAATTTACTATTTTGGGCTGTTTGCTACAGGTTGTGGTCCGTGCGACTTCTTGTAGGTTTTGGGCGGCGGGTCACAATTGCTCGTATATGTAACATTTTAATACTATTTTTTAAAAAAACGTTCCGTTTTTTATGGTTGTAAAAACTTTAAAAAACGGAATGGTTCCGTTATTAAAACGAACGGTTGGCATGTATGCTATTGAGCTAAATGCAGCAATCTAATGTGAAAACTGCTTCAAACATTCTTGTGAACACCACCACTGAAAACTTTAACAATGCAAAATACTTTGCTTTTCCAATAAGAACCTTTCATTCTCTAAAAAAACCTTCATAAAGGATTGTCATTCATTCAGAAATAATCTTCTTGCAATGTAATATGGTCGCAAGTTGCACAAATGGCTACATATTTCACTTACTATAAGCTTGTTACACACATTACAAGACATGTACATGCTTGATCCAGAGGCTGGATCTGAGTAGTGCTGTAGCTCGGACCGTTTTCCGGTCTTTGGTCCGGCGGACAAAGCATTCCGAGCCGGACTGCTTCCGATCCGGGATGAGGCAAGAGTTGGGTCAGCTCGGTAACAGAGACCGGTTGTAAAAAGGTCATTAATCGTCGCCGTTTATCATCATGCCACGAGCGCATACGCATACGTGTCTTGCTTAAATCAGGGAAGTGCTGCTTAAATCCACAGCTATTTTGACCAAGCAAGGATCGGAGTTATCACAGATACGGTGTGATAACTCCTTGTTTTGACCTGCCGTACCGTTGCATTATGCATGGCATGTGGTAGGGTCCATGCTTGCATTATCCATACACTGCATACACAAACGTACGTAGGCAAGATCGCTGTTCTGCGCTGTGCACACAGCTCACTGTAACAAGCTCAAGTTGTGAAACCTAGTGACCAATCAGGAGTGAGATGTTGAAATTAACATAAATGAAAGTTCGGCAAACTTTGGTGACCGGTGACCCAAGTGCCTGGCAGCTGGCTTGGTCCACTTGCATTGCCGATGATTTTGCGTGCGCGCGCACGCACCCAGTCGAGATGTGGGATGTGATCGGAGCAGGGCTAGGGGGATTGGGAAAGGGTGGAAAGGGCGTTCAGTTGATAAAGTTTGTTGACCTGTAAGAGTAAGGCAACGTGTTTGTATTATGTTGATGATGTTTTGTCAGAAACTCGTAGCGCAATCGAAGGTGCTTCATTTATTGCGATATCGATCATACCGGCATGATAAATATATAATCTCGTTAAGTATTTCCCTTTCTTTGACTGTAAGGATCGGAAGAATTATTTTTGAAGATTATGGTGATGCCATATACTATAGTGAATTTGCTTTATTTATGAATACTGTAAAGCGACGGTCGCCAGATAAAATACAGCGTCGACCGTTCGATGAAAAAAAAAGAATACGATTGCCAGATTGAACGAAGGACTGTCGACGATTATTGAGTTTTGAGCCCCAAATCCGATATTAAGATGCAAAAAATAGCTGATTTTTTTTTTAATGAAATGTATGGATCGCAATAATTATTCGGAGGTTTAACGGTGAAAGAAATTGAAGCTCATCATATGAAATAAAGTAATAATCGTCAGATGAAATTAAATTGCACTCGCTAAATGATACAGATTTACGATCGCCCAAAGAAATAATATTTATATTACTAGAGTATTAGACAGATGAATAAATGACGGCCGATGTATATTTTTGTTGCCTTTAAATAAATTCACTGATGAGAATGATCAATACATGGAAAATGGAATGGTGTCAATGTGATAGATAGAAGAAGAAAATGACAAATTAAAGAGAAACATCGGAGAAGGTGAATGAAAAGCTGACAGAATAAAAAGAGGCACCGGCCATCGACAAATTCCTAAAAAGTAAATGAATTAACTCAACTCATTTTAACGATATTTCTCTCGTTGCTTTTTCATGATCCCCTCTTTCCTAGCTCATTGTTACCCCTTTTCTCGAACCATCAATTCGTCGATACAACACGGACTTCATGTAACTCCCCCCCTCTCTTTCTCTTTCTCTCTCTCTTAGTACTTTTTACAAATTGCATATAGGATTGTTTGATCTACCGCGCGCGCGCGTACTATTTATAAATAACCGCGATATCAACAAGCTGCCAGACAATGGCTCCCAAGAGTCTCTCAATGTCATTGACCCAGTTAATGATTTATGACCTGCTGAGATTTTTTTTTCACGCTAGCCTATACAATATGCGTCGGGCTTTCTGGCAAGTCGGATCTACATGTATACCTACATGAATACTAATCGCGTTACTTAAACCAGGGAAGTGTTAGAGAGACTTTCCCTGCTTTTACTAATCGCGTTATGGAGACGGTACGGACAATGGGCGAGGGCGTTAGCCCAAGCAAGTATCATCACTGGTGAACTCATCATTATTCATATTATGCTTATCGATGTGAGAGGAGTGTATTCCATCATGGACCTACACTCTAGTAAGTCCATGGTACGATCTTTTTTCTGATACTCTCGTTATTCTTATCATTCCTCTTCCAATATTTTCTCCTTTTTTCTCGCTCGCTATCCTGCCGACTTCCGTTTTCATGGAGAATCAAAACAATAGTATTCCTTATCAAAGCTTATGGGAATTATTTGAGCAAAGATTTCAGCTTGCCATCATGTCAGACAGCTGACGCCCAGCTTGGGTGTCATGTTACACCGCGGTCTTTTTACAGAGAGTGCGTGGTTTGAGCGGCAAGCACATTCCACGATGTTATGCAAATAAATTCATGCCGGTTGGCCGCATTACTCCCACCTCCATGGAGTCACGTGCCACACTTTTTTTTAGCCAGGCAAATGGACCAATCGTATTATAACTGGGCACCAGCCTTGTTAAACAGCAAAATCCTGTATGCCATTAGCTTGCAAGGCGGAGCTAGGACTCAGCTTTGGTAAATTGAGACACGCCCACTCATGTGTATGAACTTAAATTTATGCTCAAATTTATGCTCTATATATAGCTCATTACAGGAGTGGCGTGAATATGATCGGGTGACTGACATGTGGGCAGTCGGTTAGAGACAATAACTTTCACAACTGATCCTAAAGTTGTGGCACGTGGCATGTCTGGACCGCAGACCGTGAGATAAGAATGTAACGGTCCACTGTTCTTACTATAAGGTCATGCAAGGTCACTAACAATAACTGACTCGGGAGGTGTAAGCTTTTTTTCTTTCATAAAATCAGCCGTAACTCAATTCCGAGTTCCCGGACCAGACCGGTCCGGTCGAGATTAAAGAAATACTTTGCCGGACCAAAACGATCCGAGTTTTGCGTTCCGAGCTACAGCACTAGATCTGAGCCTGATCATTTAAGAGTGATCATTTAAGAGTGATCATTTAAGAGTGAGCATTGGGGTAAAAATTTCATTTTTAGATATTTATGATTAAATCACTTTCACATTTTTCATTAATATCTAAAATTACTAAATTCATGTTTTTTTAATTGACAAGGTCAGGAAAGTCATTGGATTTGGCCCATTTTTCAACAGGGGGGATGACCACTAATGTCACGGACGGACATTTTCTAGAAAGACTGATTTGGTCCTAGTTTAACACTCTTTAAACTTTCTTACGATTTGTGAGCAAATAATTATAGATCAAACACCATTCCATTGAAAATCAAAAAATATTTGAAAATATTGTAGAGAAATGGTTGTGCTGCATGGTCATTCACATCTTGATGCAAATTTGTCCGTCCGTGACAGAAAAAAATTGTAAAAGTTAGTTTTTCCATTGGTGGGGCAAAAATGAAAACAAAAACCATGCTAGAGACCTATACCATGTATGAATAAAACCTTGATCAATTAAATATACCTATACTAAAAACGAATTTGAAATTTGTCACGGACGGACAATAATTTTGTCACGGACGGAGAATGCAATATACTGAAATGGGAAATGCTGTGAGATTTCAAATCCAATGAATTGTTTTATTGTTTTATTGGTTCATGGAACATATTTCATCCAAAATATCTATAAAGACCGCTCAAGGGAGACAAGAAAAGCGGTCTATATGAGCAGTTGGTCTTTACTTACAGGTTCCTTTAATATGTGTTTCAATGAGAATTATTTTTCAAGAGAAACAGAATTGTAGTCTTTCTATACAGGTGGTCGCTAAAGCAGGTAGGACTGTATATGGTATTGTGATCCCCATATGAATGCAAAAATTATCCCCCACCCCAATTTTTTTTTTCTTCAAGCTAATAAATGTCATAAAAACCTAACAGTCAGTCCGCAGCCCGTGCGAAAAGAGCTTCTTTTGCGGAGCTCGTATTCACGCCATGGCAAGAATTATGAATATTCATGAGTAGAAGGGTACGGTAGAAAGCTGCTAAATACTCCACTGTTTCTGATCGGATTTCTACAATAAATATCACAAATGATAGAGGAATGATAATTCTACCAATTTCAACTTCAAACTTAGCCGTTCGACTTAGAAGACTTTTTAAAATGAACAGATAGATTATATATGAGTGAAAATGAACAAAGTAACCTTGACGAAAAAGGGTGAAAAAATATTGGTCAGATATCTCGCTGCAAGAAATTTCTTAGATCATTAGAATCGTGAAAGAATACTCTTTCAGAACTGACTAAAATCCTGAGGATTTAGCTTTTATACCAGTCAGGAGTTCGGCAAATTCAAACATGATACAGATTATTTCCCATCCAAAATAAAATCGTGCCGAATGACGCAACATGATTGGTTCGCCCACCAGCACATCACACAAAGCATTTGTCTCCTCAATGCGGCTGAACGAATTTAGTGCACATGGATGTACCATGCCCATCCACTCATACACGTACACACACATGTTCGTACGAAACTAGTACACATTTATGTACACAAGTAGTGGGCTGAATTTGATATAACATTGTACTGTACATGTAAAGTACAATACAGTGTACCCTTACCCCTGCATTGCTGTTCCTGTCTGAATTATGGCAATAAGTTTTGTATAATATTAGCGGTGATATTTCTCTGATAGGTCATTCATGAGGAAGGAGAAAATATTTCTTAATACTTCATTTTCATCTTGGAAACCCAAAT
This sequence comes from Heliocidaris erythrogramma, assembly GCA_025617745.1. Taxonomy (NCBI): domain Eukaryota; kingdom Metazoa; phylum Echinodermata; class Echinoidea; order Camarodonta; family Echinometridae; genus Heliocidaris; species Heliocidaris erythrogramma. Next base: position 46,905,660 of record CM046860.1, on the reverse strand, counting down.
TTTGCAGAATAGAACACTTAAATAGTCCTAAAATCACTGGTAAGTTGGTATATGTTGATGAATAATATCCTTTATTGATTTTGGTGTACCTTTTACGCTATTTCAGCAGTGAATGTTCGACGGGACTGAAGTAACTAATACAGCAGCAGCTGGGAGCATGCCACCCCGTGAATGTTCACACCCTCAGTGGCTATCACAGGGTATTGTACTCGGAAGTAAAGCCATATATTTTTGACAAATACATGTTGCATCAAACTTGTTTTTAGTTCATTGTTAGCGCCAACAAGCCAACTCAATGGTCATCGAGATCACTTAGATTTAAAAAATTTATACCAGTCAGGAGTTCGGAGGAAGCAAAATAAAGGGTAAAATTGCTCCAAAAAAAGTCAGAAATTTCATAATTTTTGAACGGGAAAAAAGATATATCCAAATCTGAACGAATATAGTCATGTTATATACCAAAATAAAGAGCGAAATCTCACAAAGAAGTTCCTCTGCCATATCTGAACAATGTCTGCATTATTCTCGTTTGAGAGATACCTTCTTGACCCCTTGCAAATATCTCGCCAAATCTTAAGGTATCTCGATATCCAATGAAGAGGAAATCTCTGCAAGAATCAGCATTTTGGCTCATTAACGCAAGGGCTGCAGACTGACTGCTTTCACACAAATCAACATATTACTAAGGTTGGATTGCCCTTTAAATGCTCATAATTGTATTGGTTGCATCAATCCTAAAACAATAATTAAGGTTTATGGGCTTTATAAACTCAATTGTTGCCATTAGGGACTTTTTCCAGAAAGCCAACATTGTTCTTAAAGTGATAGAGACATTACTGAAAAAGTAAACTACATGTACATGTTGCATGTATGGTATGAGAAAGATTTAGACAATGATCTGCATTAGGCCCGGGACAAATACCATTTTTACTATTTGAACATTCGAGCAAACAGGTATTCAAATAATTCGAATATTTCGAATACCTAGTTTCAAAATCTATCGTATGTGAGCGTGACAGTTACCTGGCCGCAGTGGCCGACGCGTCGGTACCCTTGCGATCAATATGTCACCCCATGTTCAAATTTCGATGCTGCAGATTTTTGTCACGATAATTCTAGACCTTAAGAAATTTTGAAATCAAATAAACATAATGTGGATTTCTTAATTGTTGAGAACGACACTACGGTGAATTTTCATAGCTCTGGAAAATGCCCAAGAAATGTCGGAAAATTGTAAAATCAGCACTGATTTTTTTATTTACTATATAAATCTATATACCTACCTATTATGCCAGTAGTCTTGACTACGGGACCCCTTCGAGAATTAAACACACATGAGTCACAATATTGTGCGCACCCCCCGTAATCCTATTGTCCCCTTCGCCACTCACGCGCGTCAACACGCTACGGCCATCTTCCTCTTTTGCGAGCAACCCCAAGTAGAAACATGTTGCTTGCAAGGTGAGGGGAAGGAGGGAGGGTCATAGGTAGGTATATACATGTAGATTTATATAGTAAATAAGAAAATCAGTGCTGATTTTACAAATTTACTGCAATAAATCATATATACCTACCTATTATGCCAGACCAGCGCCAACTCAAAGACCGGGAGGCATGTTTCAAGCAGAAGGGAATAGGATTACACCGAAGATTACAAAGAAGACACAGCGGCCTTCAAGGTGGCTGACGCAAACATAGCCTCACCTGCGGGAACATCCCTAAGGTAGCCAGAAATGAAGGAATTGGGCGAACGCCAATAAACAGCCTTCAAAATATAATCAAGCGCCACACCTTGAAACAAAACCCAAGAAGTGCTGACACTACGAGTGTCATGAGCACGAGGCTTACTGTCGGATAAAAGAGCCTCTGTGCCAGCAGCCCTAATAGCATCGACGATCCATCTAGAAATGGAATCAAGAGAAGCAGGAGAAAAAGGCTCTCTAGTGATCAGGAACAACTGATCATCCTTACGATAAGACTTAGTCTTATCAAAATACCATTTGAGAGCCCTAACAGGACACCAAACTTTGTCCTCGCGCGCTGACGAAAACCCAGAAAGCGGACAAAGAAAAATCTCAACAGGGCCAGAGGCAGCTGTCTGATTCTTGGCAATAAAAGAAGCCTTAGGAATCAATCTAACGCCTTTTCTCTCCCAGCGAACATGACCAGAAGTAAGGCAGAGAGCATGAAGAGTACTGCGCCTCTGCCCAGAGGCAATAGCTACCAAAAACAGCGTCTTAACCGTAAGATGATGAAGCGAAGCTTCACCTAACGGTTCGAAAGGAGGTTTTCGCCAAGGCCTCCAGGACCTTAGGCAGACTCCAAGAAGGTCGTTTCAGAAAGAACGACCGAATCAAACCACTTAACAGCGGGGAATTGGAAATCGCCGAACCATCTGAGAAACCCGAATGAATTGCCCCGATCGCCGAACGGTAGCCTCGGATAGTAGAGATAGATCTCCCTTTGTCAAATAACGAGATTAAGAAATCCGCAATTGAACCAATAGGAGCCTTAGAAGGGGTTTGATTTCTCTCTTTACACCAAAGGAAAAAGACCGAGAGATGGGAATTGTAAATTTCCCTAGTAGAAACCCTACGACTGGACATTAAAAAGTCCGTGGCTCTATCAGAGAGACCTGACTGTCATGCAGATTCCCTGACAGGGGCCAAGCAGTCAAATGAAGGGACTCCGGACTGTGGTGAAGAATCCTCGAGAGGGGCTGCAACACCAGATCCGCTCTTAGCGGGAGAAGGAACGGTTGAGCCCTTAGGAGGCTCATTAGCTCCGGAAACCAATTCCTCCTGGGCCAAAAGGGAGCTATCACAATCACCCGAGCCCGATCTTCCCTGATTTTCCGCAAGACTCGCGGAATCAGTTGGAAGGGAGGAAAGGCAAATCCTTGAAGGTTCTCCCAGCTGAGGGAGAAAGCATCGAGAGCCCATGCTCCCTGATCGCGAACACGGGAGCAATACTTCGGCAGCTGGTGGTTTAGCACCGACGCAAATAGATCCACTTCCAGTGGACCTAGGCAACTGCGAATGCGGCAAAAGACCTCCGGATGGAGCATCCATTCTGATGGAAGACACCTGCCCCGAGACAGAAAATCCGCAATGAGGTTTTCCCGACCGGGGATGAAAGAGGCCACGGGTGTGATCGCCATGCGACGACACCACCTCCACAGCTGAGCTGCTAGGGCATTAAGGGCAGCCGAACGAGCGCCTCCCTGCCGATTGATATATGCCGCCACAGTGACATTGTCCTTGAGGATCAGAACTGAACGACTGAGAAGTCGACTTCTGAAATGGAGCAGGGTCAACAGAACTGCCATAAACTCCAGGACATTGATATGGGGAAGAGTCCCAAGATGAGACCAATCCCCCGCAACCGTGCTGCCGTTGCAGTGTCCTCCCCACCCCAAACGAGAGGCGTCCGTCGAAACCGAGATCGACGGGAGAGGGGTACTGAAGGACCTGCCTCGCGCGAGAAACTCCTCGCTCGTCCAACAAGAGAGAAGAGACTTGATCCTTACTGGTACTGGAATCCAGACCAAAAGAGAGTCTTTTCCCGGCTTGAAAAACTTGAGGAGATGTCTCTGAAAAGGTCTGATGAGGAGCCGGCAGTCCTCTAGAACATCGACTAGACTGGCTAGATAACCTAGAAACTGAAGCCATTGTCTGGCCTTGACCTTTCTGGCCAGCAAGAGCTTGCGAGCCGCAGAGACAATGGTGAGAATCCTGTCTCGACTGGGCCGAGCCAACTGATTCCGTATGTCTAACACCGCTCCCAGAAAAACTGGGCTGCGAGTAGGAACTAACTCTGACTTTTCCCAATTTATTAGGAAACCTAAGTCCTGAGTAAGAGTGACGAGCAAACGAGTCTCGTCTAGCAAACGATCGCGCAACTCCGCAAGAAGAAGCCAATCGTCCAGGTAACAAAATAGCCGAAGGCCGCGTCGCCTCAGAGAGGCCGCCAGCACAGCTACAACTTGAGTAAAAACCCGAGGGGCCGGGCGCAGCCCGAAGGGAAGAGCGCGAAAACGATAAGTCTCTGAGAGGAAGGAGAACCCCAGTAGTGCGCTGAGGGTATGAACCCAAAGTCTTGCACAAATTACCCATATTGGCTGAGCAAGAAGATGCGATAGCCATGGGTTGGGAGCTAAAAGCACCCAGTGCGGGGGCAGACCGAGATGACTCGGTATGTGCCCGTTGACTACTAAAGGCGTGTGAACCCGTTATTGAACCGCTAGGGGCTAGGTTTTGTGAACCCAGACCAACATGGACTAAGCCCGTGGGCTGCCCTGCAGTAGTGGGACGCGTCTCCCCTAACGGATTTAAGCGAGTGAACGCTACCGTGCGGGAAACAGCTGCCCCCCTTCTGGTCTTGACGACCGGGGGATTGGATTCGAGATATCCAAACCACTAGAATCTGACGCCACCCACCCCGAAGCCAGTGGCTTCGGAGTTGACAATCCAGAATCAGTTAACGCCACCCGCCCCGAAGCCGCAAGCTCCGAGACTGGCAAACTCTGCAGGGAAACACCACTAGGCAACTTACCCGTAGCCCTCCTCCCTCCCCCATGTACCGAAGTACTCGGGAGAGTTCTGGAAGGCCGAGTCGTCTTGCTAGACGACTCTTCGGAAGAAGCAGGTCTCCGTGACCTAACTGCTTCTTCTTCCAAATTCATAACACTGCAATAAAACAGACAATAAAGTATACTTTTCAAAATAAGAAATACTTTAACTGAATGCAGTAAATAAAACTAAAGTTTATTTGGGAGATACGCACAAAAAATTTTCACAGCCAAAAACCGTAAGAACAAACACCGAACCCAAAGGCTCGGTGACAAACGGAAACACCCGCAAACACACAGAAATATCTACGTGGGGCTGACCGTGAAAGCGAAAAATAAATGCCAAGAAAAGGAATCAAAAATCCCTTGCAATCGGCAAGAGTGACTACTAAAACACAAAGTACTATAATCTAAGAGAATATAGGTACCTAAAAGTGCTTTAAAGATGCGAAAAAGCGCGCCTAAAAGATACTAAAAAGACCTAATTTCAGGAGCGCTGTGACTAGACATCCTAACTCGTCGGGGGCGAGCAAGAAAGAGGAAGATGGCCGTGGCGTGTTGACGCGCGTGAGTGGCGAAGGGGACAATAGGATTACGGGGGGTGCGCACAATATTGTGACTCATTTGTGTTAAATTCTCGAAGGGGTCCCGTAGTCAAGACTACTGGCATAATAGGTAGGTATATATGATTTATTGCAGTAAATTCTATGTATTATCGTAGAGGGCGTACAAAATAAAATATTAATAAAAGTCTCTATTTCCCACAATCATATATTTCTCAGTATCATTTTTTTTTCTCGAAAGCAATCTCCAATATTTTCTTCTCTACAAAAATTCGGAATCACGATGGTGGTCAACAGTTTTTTGAAAATAATTGTTAAAAGTTTCGACCTAAAGTAGCATTTTAAACGTAGTGAAAGGCATCGTGAGATCCATATCAAAATTTGGAAAGAACGTTCATAGTTTTAGGCGTACCATTATGTTTCTCAAATGTATGTGTTCAAACAATCGTCTTAAATTCACATTTTGGACCACTTCACAACGGACTCATAAGATCTCGCATAAATTCGAATCAATCACGGAAAGAACTCATTTCAAAGAAATCCTTGCATGTATTTCGACCGTCAAATATCTGACGATATCAGGATCTCGGGTATACTCGTGCAGAAGAAATTATGAAAAGTGAACTTTTTTACGTGCAGGGGCGGATACAGTATTTTGTAAAAGAGTGGGCTCAGAGCCGGAAATTTATTGTGTACTTAAGGTATGCCAGTTGAGTTTCAAAAAAGGGGGCGGCAGACTCGGCCCCCTGGATCCGCCCCTGAAATACATGTATATAACAAAACCAAAAAGAAATAAGAAGCGAATCGTTATATTTCTCTGTAAGAAGAAGAGGTCACTGTATTTTGACCGTCAAAGTAATATCAGGCCATCAAGATTTGGAAAAAACTCGTGCATAAAAAAATCACTAAAAGTTAACCTATATAAGATTGCATGTACATGCAGTGGCGGATCTATGATTTTGTACAAGAGTGGGCACAGAGCCGGAAACGTAAAGAATCAATTAATTAGGCATTTTTTTAAATTGAGTATAGTATGCAAGTTAGGTTTCATAGGGGGGCGGCCGATTCAACCCCCCCCCCCCCCCCACGATCCGCTCCTGACATGTATCCTCAAACCAAATTAAAAGAAGAGAATCGGTTATTTCTCTATAAAAGTAATATCAACCCATATTAAAATCTCAGGTAAATTCGTATCAATTTCGGGAAGAACTCATGCAGAAAAGAATAAAAGTGAACCTTTTTATTAGATACGGACACGAATATGTATTACTCAGCCAAATTGAAAAAAAAAGTAAAGCATGTAAAACTTTTGTCTGTCCAAGTACATGTACATGTCATATCAAGCCATATTAAGATTTCGGGTACATGCGTATCGATCTCTGGAAGAAGTCGTGCAGAAAAAAAAAAGTGAACGTTTTTTTATTGGATGAAGACATAGACATACATTGAACACAATAGAATATAGGAAGAGAATCTGGTATTTTGAACGTCAAGGTATAATGTCAGGCCATATCAAGATCTCAGGTACACTTTTATCATTATCGGGAAGTCAGAACACTTGGGGGAAATAGGTTGCATTCCGACTTAATTTTCCACAAGCCAGGACCGGCCCGGATTTCGCACGTGCTCAACCCCTCAAATGTCAATGCCCCCCCCCTCTCTATCTTTCTCTTTCTTTCTTCCTTTTCCTCCTTATCTTTTTTCCTTATTTTCTTTCCCCTTTTTCTCATTCTTGCCTTCCTCCTTTCTTCTTCTTCTTTTTCTTTTCCCCTCTTTTTTTCTTTTTTTTCGCCGCCAATAGTGCAAATGGCGATAAAGGACACTCAAATTGTTTCTAACGACCACAAAATATGAAATTTAAGAAGGCTCATTCTCCTTTTTTGTAATTTAACAAGTTATGTAAGTGTCATGTCTTTTGTATTTTCATGTGGAATGATTTGTTAAAATACAGGGCACCTTCGGAAAACAGTTTATCATAACTGAACAGACCAACCCTGCACTAAAATAAAGAAGGCAAAATACATAAAGTAAGACGAGTGTTGGCAAAGAAGTAATTTGCGACACCGAGGTTTCTAGACCATGTGATGCGCATTCATGTTTTAAGTATAGTAAGAGGGAAATATACAAAGTTTTAAAAATATTGTGTTATAAATATTAAAACAGCAGAACAATATAAAACCCCCAGGACCAGTACAGGTTGATTTTGAAGTGAATTTGGAAATGTGATCTCATCTCGCATTGCATTTCAGATCATTTTTGGATATAGATTAATAAGAAGCCTATATCTATTGAAAGATTCATTCTCTGTACCAGTTTCGGTCCTTTTGAAAGTTAGGAGACCATTAATTTGCATCCAGGACCTTCTGTAAATTTCACAGAAAATATGAATTTACAGAAAAGCTGTTGCATTCATCAGCTGGGTGATGCAAATTTTTACTGAAACTGCAAACTAATTTCAGCTTTCGGTCTCAACAAAATTGGCTGAACACAACACTTGAACAGTAACTAATAATTCAAAATTTTCAACCAATATCATAATGAATCATGGAGGTTAAATTACCTTGAAGAACACATCAAACTCAAAACGTAAACTCTGCTCAGATGAAAATTTAAGTGCGTAATGTAATCATAGGATGTGTTTTTAAAAAAAAGAACATATCGGTGGCAGAAATGAACTTGAACAAAAAAAAAATGTTTTTGAATGGAACATTGAAGAAGAAAATGATTTAAAACGAAAGGTAGTAAATCAATGAAAAAATAATATGAAATGTAAACAAAAAAACGGTCATTTCGGCCGTAAAGGTACATGTAATCATTTTATCCACTCAAATTTAATCTCGGTATATCGTGTGTCAATTTTGGGAACATCAAACGCAAGTCGGGCAGGGCTTTTGCTAAACAGTCGGGTAACGTCGCGTCGCGTTGGTAGAAATTTTCGAACATTTTTTAGGAAGGTGTCTTCAAGGGGACAAATTGAAAAAGAGTCCATCTCAGTATGATTTTTCCCGTTTTCAGGCTAAAAACGACAAACAAGGGAATAAAGAAAACAATAGAAGGATAATGCAAAGAAAAACATGAACTGTAAAGAGAGAATAGAAGGGTAGGAGGGATGGAAGAAAATATGATGAAAGGAAACAAAGAATACAACAAAAGGTCCGTCCGTCCGTCCGTCCGTGTGTGCTCAAAAAGTTAGAAAATGCTACTTCTCCGTCATTTCTTGGTCGATTTTGATTCTGATTGTTTTATCTGATAGGGCTACGCGGGGGCTTCCAAACTTCTACACACAATCATGACATTCATCAATTATGCAAATTTATGCAAATTTATTCAAAATCGACGAAAAATGCTACTTTTCTATTTCACACCGTATTTTGAATCTGATTGTTTTATCTGATAGGGCTGGGTAGGGGCTTTCAAACCTCTACACAGAATTTTGAAATTCATTAATTATGCAAATTTATTGTAATTTATTCAAAATCAACAGAAAATGCATTTATAATCATAAAACATTAATTTGATAATTCATTTCTCACATTACATAAATTAACAGCCATTTCACAGATCTACACTTCTGGCGGGGACATATATTACGCATCGCGTAATTACTAATTCAGTTGTTTTTAATCCTTTATTAATTTTTTCTTTCCACCTTTCCTTTCATTACGTTATTCTTTTATTGCTTTTATCATTTTGTTTTCCATCTTTCATAATGTTACTGTTTATATTTATTCTTTTTATCCTCTTTTTTTTTATTGCTTTCCATCTTCACTTTGTTATTCTTTGTTCCCTTTTATCATCTTCTCTTCCACCTTTCTTCATGTTTATATTTATTATCTTTTTATCATTTTTCTCTCTATCTCTCGCTTTGTCATTTCTTGCTTTTATCCTTCTATCAATTATCTTTCCATCCTTCCTCTCGTTATGATATTCTTTGTTTCCTGTTATCATTTTCTCCCCCACCTTCCTCACGTTAATCTTTATCCTTCTATCAATTATCTTTCCATCCTTCCTCTCGTTATGATATTCTTTGTTTCCTGTTATCATTTTCTCCCCCACCTTCCTCACGTTAATCTTTATCCTTCTATCATTTCTCTGTCTTTCTTTATATAAGTTAAACTTTTTTAATCCTATCATCTCTCTCTCTATCTTTCATATTATTCTTTTTAAAATCATTCTCTTACTTTCCTTAAAACATTCTTTGCTTTTATCCTATCATTTTGTTTTCCTTTCATCTTTTCTTTCGTTATGTTATTCCTTTATTCAAATTATCATCTGCTCTTCTATCTTTCCTTATGTTACTCTTAATATCTTTATCCTTCTATCATTTATGTCTCTATCTTTCTTCATGTTATTCTTTGTTTTTTATCCACTTATTTTTACTTTCCAACTTTCCTTTTGCTGTATTCTTTGTTTCCTTTCATCATATTTTCTTCCATCCTTCCTACCCTTCTATTCTCTCTGTATAGTTCATATTTTTCTTTGCATTATCCTTATATTGTTTTCTTTATTCCCTTGTTTGTCGTTTTTAGCCTGAAAACGGGAAAAACCATACTGAGATGGACTCTTTTTCAATTTGTCCCCTTGAAGACACCTTCCTGAAAAATGTTCGAAAATTTCTACCAACACGACGCGACGTTACCCGACTGTTTAGCAAAAGCCGTCGGGCAGATACTCAAATGGCGATAAAGGCACTGGAAAGAAGAAAATGATTTAAAACGAAAGGTAGTATATCAATGAAAAAATAATATGAAATGTAAACAAAGAAACGGTCATTTCGGCCGTAAAGGTAATCATTTTATCCACTCAAATTTAACCTCGGTATATCGTGTGTCAATTTCGGGAACATCAAACGCAAGTCGGGCAGATACTCAAATGGCGATAAAGGACGCTGGAATTGTTTCTCTCACTCTCAAATGTTTTTAAATGGAACATTGAAGAACAAAATGATTTAAAACGAAAGGTAGTAAATCAATGAAAAAATAATATGAAATGTAAACAAAGAAACGGTTATTTTGGCCGTAAAGGTAATCATTTTATCCACTCAAATTTAATCTCGGTATTTCTTGTGTCAGTCTCGAAAAATCGTGTGTCAATCTCGGGAACATAAAACGCAAGTCGGGCAGATACTCAAATGGCGATAAAGGACGCTCGAATTGTTTCTAACGACCACAAAATATGAAATTTAAGAAGGCTCACTCTCCTTTTTTGTAATTTAACAAGTTACGTAAGTGTCATGTCTTTCGTATTTTCATGTGGAATGATTTGTTAAAATACAGGGCACCTTTGGAAAACAGTTTTTCGTAACTGAACAGACCAACCCTGTGCACTAAAATAAAGAAGGCAAAATACATAAAGTAAGACGAGTGTTGGCAAAGAAGTAATTTGCGACACCACGGTTTCTAGACCATGTGATGCGCATTCATGTTTTAAGTACAGTAATAAGGAAATATACAAAGATTAAAAAATATCGTGTTATAAGTATTAAAACAACAGCAGAACAATATAAAACCCCCAGGACTAGTACAGGTTGATTTTGAAGTGAATTTGGAAATGTGATCTCGAATTGCATTTCAAATCATTTTTGGATATAGATTAATAAGAAGTCTATATCTCTATATCTATTGAAACATTAATTCTCTATACCAGCTTCGGTCCTTTTGAAAGTTAGGAGACCATTAATTTTCATCCAGGACCTTCAGTAAATTTCACATAAAATGTGAATTTACAGAAAAGCTGTTGCATTCAACAGCTGGGTGATGCAAATTTTTACTGAAACTGCTAACTAATTTCAGCTTACGGTCTCAACGAAATTGGCTGAACTCAAGTGTGAACAGTTACTAACAATTCAAAATTTTCAACCAACAGCATAATGAAACATGAATGTTAAACGTAAACTCTGCTAAAATGAAAAAGAAAATGACTAATCTGATCAAAGAACTAATTCCAATTTGCTGAACTCAACATTTAGTGCGAACAGTTATATTTGTAACACTATTCAAAATTTTCAACCAACAGCATAATGAAATATGGAGGATAAACTGGTAAGAGGAAAAACTCAAACTCAAAACGTAAACTCTGCTAAAATAAATTTAATAATGATTCATCTAATCAAAGGATGTGTTTGAATAATATCGGTAGCAGAAAATTATTTTGAATGAAAAAGACCACAATAATAATGTTTTTTGATCGGAACATTCGAGAAGAAATTGAGTTAAAACGAAAGGTATTAAATGAATGAAAGAGATAATATGAAATGAAAACAAAACAAACTGCAAATTTTGCTGAAAAAAGTCATCATTTTATCAACCCAAATTTAAGCTCGTTGAACTTGTATCGTGCTCGGTAAAATGTGTATCAATCTCGTTAACATCAGACGCAACTGGGGTAGATTATCAAACGGCGATAAAGAACGCTATAATTGTTCTTAAAAACTACAAATATGACATGTAAACAAAAGATACAGCCATTTATTTGGGCTGTATCATTTTAATAACCCGGTCTCAACTTAGGAAGATTCCAAATCGGCGATAAAGAACGCTTCGATTATTATTATGGACTACAATATTAAATGTAAACAAAAGAAACTGCAATTTTGGCTGTAAAAGTCAGCATTTTATCCATCCAAATGTAAGCTCGGCAAGTTTGCATCATTCTCGGGAAATCATGTATCAATCTCGTTAACATCAGACGCAATTAACATGAGTATATCCTCAAACGGCGATAAAAAACGCTTTAATTAATATTATCGAATACAAACGTGAAATGTTAAAAACAAAAGAAACTGCAAATTTGTAAAAGTCAGCGTTTTATCCACCCAAATCTAAGCTCGGCAAGCTTGCGTCATTCTCGGGAAATCATGTATCAGTCTCGTTAACATCAGTCGCAACATGGGTATATCCTCGAACGGCGATAAGGAAGGCTTTAATTAATATTATCGAATACAAACATGAAATGTTAACAAAAGAAATTGCAAATTTGTCTGTTTTTATCCACACAGATCTAAGCTCGGTAAGCTTGAATCATTCTTGGGAAATCATGTATCAATCTCGTTAACATCAGACGCATCTGGGGTAGATTATCAAACGGCGTTTTAATTTTTCTTCACAACTACAAATATGAAATGTAAACAAAAGAAACGGAAACTTTGACTGTAAAAGTCATAATTTTATTAACCAAAATTCAAGCTCGTTGATATAGGCGTAGCCAGGATTTTTCAATAGGGGGGGGGGCAGACGTGAAAGATCCAAACGCATAACCAGGATTTCATTTTAGGGGGTGGTTGTGGGGCACGCAAAGAGTGCGAAATTGGTGATGAGCACGCAAAGTGTGCTCCCCAGGGGTTGGGTGCAGGGAGGGTGAGTTTCCCCCCTTCCCGCGCGTAGCGCGAAAGCTTACGTTTTACAGCTGCAAATCTGAGAGAAAGATAACGGCTCGTAGCACTTTTTTTTTGAAGGCAGAAAGCTTGTTAGACGCCCTGGCTGCTTTTCAGTTATTTGGAAGCAATACTACACTGTATGTTACAGGGGTGGGTGCAGGGCCGGGGGAGTTTCCCCTTTCCCGCGCGAAGCGCGAAAGCTCTGACATTTTAGCACCATTTTTTAGGAGGAATGTTAGTTCGACGCCCTGGCTGCTATTCAGTTATTTTGGACGCAATTATATACTGCACTGTATGTAAAAGTTATTTGGATGCAATACTGCACTGCATGTAACAGGCGTGGATGCAGGGAGGGGGAGTTTCCCTCTGACATTTTAGCAAATTTGAGAGAAAGATAACGGCTTGTAGCAAACATATTTTTAAGGCGGAAAGTTATAGTTCGACGCCCTGCCTGCTTTTCAGTTATTTGGACGCAACATTTCACATGCGAGGGAGAGAAGCCAGTGGCGTATCTAGGGAAATGCAGAACTAACAAAAACCCTATAGGCTTCAGAAAGAGTCGAGAAATTCAGCGAGACGACCTGAAGTTGAGATTTCTTTCAAAAGCTGAGCCTTTGCAAATGCTGTTTTATACAATTTATTCTAAATTGGGAGCGCAATAATTAGCAGGAGTTAATGAAACTTACATAATAGCGAGCAAAGCAATTACATCTTTATTTTTCAAAGTTTTTGAACCCTTTAAGCTATTTAAGACAAATATACTGGGGGAGCGAAATTACAAGATCCTGAAAGATAATAATTATGCGAGGGAGCAAAGCGACCGAGCTTTGGAAAAATTTTCGCATTTCAAACCTTCAAAAACTAGATGTCGAGTGCATGTATACCCTGCGGATTTGGGGCGGTGATCCGTAAAGATTATGATTTGTTATTATTTATTCATTCCCCCTATTTTTCTTTCTCTCCTTTGCGGTTTTTGCGTCCCCTCCAAGTGCTGCACGCGGCACGTGCCCCAGTGCTCGCCAGTGCACGTTGAACTTATATCTTGCTCGGTAAAATATGTATCAATGTCGGGAACAACAGACGCAACTCGGGAAGCATAATTCAACGGCAAATTAAAGAACGTTTTTTTTAAGATTGTCAGGACTGAATGAAAAAGGTCTGAAAAGGGCGTAAAATAATATAGAGATCATAACTTTGAAGTATTTTAGAGACTATGCAAACAATTTCAGACAGCCGACTCTTGGATAAGAAGGACGTAAATTATACAGAAATCCTAATTTTCAATTATTTTCCAGAACCTGCATGCAGGTCGCTTAAGACTGCCGACGCTTGAGTAAGAATGGTCCGATTAGGACGTAAAATATATAGAAATCAAAATTTTAAAATATTTCCAGACCCCGAAAAATTGTTTTCATGTCTGCTTCCGTCGAAGGTGATATCCACGCCGATTATCAGCGCCGATTCATATTATCCAATTCTAAGCTCGATAAGCTATATCCGATTCTCGGGGAAATCGGGTATGAATCTCGGGAACATCAGACGCAATTCGGGCAGATCCTCACGGCGGAAAAGAACGCTGTAATTATTATTAACGACTACAAATATGAACTGTAAACAAAAGATACGGACATTTTGGCTGTAAAAGTCATCATGTTATCCATCCAAATCCTTGCTTGACATGCTTGCATCATTCTCGGGAAATCATTTATCGATCTCGTAAACAGACGCAACTTGGGTAGATCCCCAAACAGCGATAAACAACGCTTTCATTATTATTATCGACGAAAAATATGAAATGTAAAAAAAAGAAAGAAACGGCTACTATGGGTGTGAAAGTCATCATTTTATCCACCCAAATCTAAGACGCAACTCGGGAAGCATAATTCGACGGCAAATTAAAGAACGCTTTTTAATGATTTTTTTCGATATTACATGTATAACTTTCCAGATCATGAAAAAAAATTCAGACTACTTACGCTTGAATAAGAAAATTCAAGAAAGGACGTGAAATATTTAGAAATCATAACTTCGAACTAAGTGCGAGACGATGCTGATCGCTAGTATAAGAAATGTAGAAGTCGGCTTGACTAAGAAAGATCCTTAAAGGATGATCGATATCATAATTTTAAACTATTTTCCAGAAATTGCAAATTGTTTAAGATTGTCAGGACTGAATGAAAAAGGTCTGAAAAAGGTCCGAAAAGGCGTAAAATAATATAGAGATCATAACTTTGAAGTATTTTAGAGACTATGCAAATAATTTCAGACAGCCGATTCTTGGATAAGAAAGGTTCGAAAAGGACATTAAAAATACAGAAATCATAACTTTCAATTATTTTCCAGATCCTGCAGGTCGGTTAAGACTGCCGACGCTTCAGTAAGAATGGTCCGAAAAGCACGTAAAATATATAGAAATCAAAACTCTGAAGTATTTCCAGACCCCGCAAATTGTTTTCATGTCTGCTTCCGTGAAGGTGATACCCACGCCAATCATCGGCGCCGATTCATATTACATGTAGGTCATATTATCCAATTCTAAGCTCGGTAAGCTATATCCGATTCTCCGAAAATCGTGTATGAATCTCGGGGAACATGAAACGCAATTCTGGCAGATCCTGAAACGGCTATAATTATTCTTAAAACAGTACAAATATGAACTGTAAACAAAAGAAACAGACAATTTGGCTGTAAAAGTCATGTTTTCCATCCAAATCCTTGCTTGACATTCTTGCATCATTCTCGGGAAATCATGTAGCAATCTCGTTAACATCAGACGCAACTTGGGTAGATCCCCAAACGGCGATAAAGAACGCTTTCATTATTATTATTGACTACAAATATGAACTGTAAAGAAAAGAAACAGACATTTTGGCAGTAAAAGTCATCATTTTACCAACACCCACCCAAATCTAAGCTTGTTGAACTTCTATCATGCTTGGTAATAATAATGTGTATCAATCTCGGGAACATCAGACGCAACTTGGGAAACATAATACGGTGACAAGTTAAGAACGCTTCAATGACTGTTTCAGATACATGTATAACTTTCTAGACCATGTGGGAAAAATACTTCTTACGCTTGATTTAAAAAATCCGAAAAGGATTTAAAATATTTAGAAATCACAACTTCAAAGTATGTTCAGACGATGCAAATCGTATAAGCCGTATAAGCCGGCTTGACTGAGAAAGATCCTAAAAGATCGATATTTAACTTTTAACTAGTTCCAGACATTACAATTTCAGACAGCCGATTCTTGGATAAGAAAGGTCCGAAAAGGACGTAAAATAATATAGAGATCATAACTTTGAGGTATTTTAGAGACTAAGCAAATAATTTTAGACAGCCGACTCTTGGATAAGAAAGGTCCGCAAAGGACATAAATTATACAGAAATCCTAATTTTCAATTATTTTCCAGAGCCTGCATGCAGGTCGCTTAAGACTGCCAATGCTTGAGTAAGAATGGTCCGATAAGGACGTAAAATATATAGAAATCAAAATTTAAAAATATTTCCAGACCCCGAAAAATTGTTTTCATGTCTGCTTCCGTCGAAGGTGATACCCACGCCGATTATCGGCGCCGAGTCATATTAGTTACAGTAGTATAATGAAATTTATGCATTATGAATCTCGGGAACATCAGACGCAAATCGGGCAGATCCTCACGGCGGAAAAGAACGCTGTAATTATTATTAACGACTAGAAATATGAACTGTAAACAAAAGATACGGACATTTTGGCTGTAAAAGTTATCACGTTATCCATCCAAATCTATGTAAGCTTGGCAAGCTTGCATCATTCTCGGGAAATGTATCAAACTCGTTAACATCAGACGCAACTTGGGTAGGCCCCAAACAGCGATAAACAACGCTTTCATTATTATTATCGACTAAAAATAGGAAACGTAAAAAAAAAAAGAAAGAAACAGCTGCCATGGGTGTAAAAGTCATCATTTTATCCAACCAAATCTAAGCTCGTTGAACTTGCATCTTGCTCAGTAAAATATATATCAATCTCGAGATCATCAGACGCAACTCGGGAAGCATATTTCAACGGCAAATTAAAGAACGCTTTTTAATGATTGTTTTAGCTAATACATGGAGGCATATAACTTTCGAGATCATGAAAAAAAAATTCCGACTACTTACGTTTGAATAAGAAAATTCAAGAAAGGACGTGAAATATTTAGAAATCATAACTTCCAACTAAGTGCGAGACGATGCTGAACGCTATAAGAAATGTAGAAGTCGGCTTGACTAAGAAAGGTCCATAAAGGGTTTATGATCGATATCCTAATTCAAAAATATTTTTCAGACATTGCAAATTGTTTAAGATTGCCAGCCCTGAATAAGAAAGGTCCGAAAAGGCGTAAAATAATATAGAGATCATAACTTTGAAGTATTTTAGAGACAATGCAAATAATGTCAGACAGCCGATTCTTGGATAAAAAAGGTTCGAAAAGGACATAAAAAATACAGAAAACATAACTTTCAAGTATTTAAGAGCCTGCAGGTCGGTTAAGACTGCCGACGCTTAAGTAAGAATGGTCCGAAAAGGATGTAAAACATTTATAAATCAATACTTTAACGTATTTCCAGAACCCCAAAAAATTGTTTTCATGCCTGCTTCCGTCGAAGGTACATGTATAGCCACGCCGTTCATCGGCGCCGATTCATATTACATGTACATGTAGGCCTACAGTGTAGTTAATAATGCCAGCTCCTGCCGCAGATGGCGCTATTCCGATCTGACCCGATCGATCTTAAACCGCAGTGTCAACATTGGCGAGAGCGGCACTGTAGGATCATTGCAGAGATATATTACGCCGGAATTTTACAAAATGGCACCTAGATGATGTCACAATGCACGCGCACGCGCAGAAAATGTTGAAATGTTTAAAAAGGCCTAAGACATGCCTAAAATTGATTATGGACCATTTTTAGCATTTTGCGCGCGCAACTTCACGACGCGCGCGTACGCATACGCACCCCATGTTCAATTAATTTCGTTTTAAATGAACTTGCATATGTAGGATAAATTAAAATGCTAAAACATTCCACGTTAAGTCATTTTCGTGCTGTTTAAGGCCATTGGCGCGCGCGCCTGGGCGGAAAATTTTGAAATGTTGAAAATGGCCTGAAACATGCCCAAAATTAATTTTAGACCATTTTGAGCATTTTCATATTTTGCGCGCACGCACCTCCAGCACGCGTACGTGCGTGCACCCTATGTTCAATTAATTTCATGCCAAATATGGCTATATTATGACTTTCTATTGCAGAGATATAGCAATGTCGAAGTTTTACAAAATGGCGCCTAGATGACGTCACGATGCTATGATTGTGTTGAGTACTTTTGACAAAGCAGTTTTGGAGATATATAACAGACACAAAAAAGTGGGTATAAATAAAAATAAATAACAATAATAATAATAAAAAATAATAAAGAAAATTTCGTACAAAAACAGAACGTGGTCTGTACTTGAAGTACAGCCCACCTAACTAGAGTTGAACAAGTACAACTATACAGGTGGGCTGGGGAGTCTTGAAATGCGACACAGTAATAATATTTTATGTATGAAGTAGGCATGTTCCTACATGACAGCTTTGACGCATGCACAGTGTTGTGTCTTAAAATGTCAAAATGATGTGAAATCAACTTAGAATCAATTATAGACCATATAAAGGTAATTTTACATTTCTGCACGAATGCGCGTACATGCGCTTATGCGCAAATGTTCAACGATGAACTGTTACACATGCAAAGTCTATTCTAGTCAATCTAAGGCATTGTTACCATTTGCGCGCGTGCGCGTATTGACCACCTATTACTGAAATATTATCAAATGAATACAAAATTGTAAAATCAGCACTAATTTTCTTATTTACAAAAAAAACTATATACCTACCTATTATGCTAGTCTCTTGACTACGCAAACCCGTTCGAGAACTTAACACAAATGAGTCACAATATTGTGCGCACCCCCGTAATCCTATTGTTCTCCCCTTCGCCACTCATGCGCGGCAACACGCAACGGCCATCTTCCTCTTTTGCGAGCAACCCCAATAGAAAACATGTTGCTTGCAAGGCGAGGGGAAGGAGGGAGGGTCATAGGTAGGTATATAGATTTATATAGTAAATAAGAAAATCAGTGCTGATTTTACAAATTTACTGCAATAAATCATATATACCTACCTATTATGCTAGACTAGCGCCCATTCAAAGACCAGGTGGCATGTTTTAAGAGAAGAAGGGAACAGGATTACAAAGAAGACACAGCGGCCTTCAAGGTAGCTGACGCAAAAATAGCCTCACCTGCAGGGACATCCCTAAGGTACCAAGAAATGAAGGAATTGGGCGAACGCCAATAGGCAGCCTTCAAAATATCATTAAGCGCCACACCTTGAAACAGAGCCCAAGAGGTGCTGACATTACGAGTGTCATGAGCATGGGGCTTACTATCTGACAAAAGAGCCTCTGTGCCAGCGGCCCTAATAGCCTCGACAATCCATCTAGAAATGGAATTAAGAGAAGCAGGAGAAAAAGGCCCTTGATTTTTTTTTTCTTTACCGTAAGATGGTGAAGCAAAGCTTCACCTAACGGTTCAAAAAGAGGCTTGGCTAGGGCTTCCAGGACCCGAGGCAAACTCCGAAACGGGACCAACTTAGAACGCCTTTTATCTCCCAGCGAACATGGCCAGGAGTAAGACAGAGGGCATGAAGGGTACTGCGCCTCTGACCAGAGGCAATGGCTATCAGGAAGAGCGTCTTTACCGTAAGATGGTGAAGCGAAGGTTCACCTAACAGTTCAAAAAGGGGCTTGGCTAGGGCTTCTAGGACCCGAGGCAAACTCTGAAACGGGCCAACTTAGAACGAGGGGGACGTTTCAGAAAGAAAGACCGAATCAATCCACTCAACAGCGGGGAATTAGAAATCCCCGAACCACCTGAAAACCCCGAATGAATGGCACCGATCGCAGACCGGTAGCCTCGGATAGTAGAGATGGACCTCCCTTTGTCAAATAGCGAGATTAGAAAATCCGCGATTGAACCAATAGGAGCCTTAGACGGGGTTTGATCCCGCGCTTTACACCATTGGAAAAAGACTGAAAGACGGGAATTACAAATTTCCCTAGTAGAGACTCTACGACTGGACATTAAAAAGTCAGCAGCCCTTTCAGAGAGACCCGACTGTCTTGCATATTCCCCGACAGGGGCCAAGCAGTCAAATGAAGGGACGCCGGACTGTGGTGAAGAATCCCCGAGAGGGGTTGCAACACCAGATCCACTCTTAGCGGAAGAAGGAACGGTTGAGCCACGAGAAGGCTCATTACCTCCAGGAACCAAATCCTCCTGGGCCAAAAAGGAGCTATTACAAGCACCCGAGCCCGATCTTCCCTGATCTTCCGCAAGACTCGCGGAATCAGGTGGAAGGGAGGAAAGGCAAACCCTCGAAGATTCTCCCAATTGAGAGAGAAAGCATCCAGACCCCAAGCTCCCCGGTAGCGAACACGGGAGCAGTATTTCGGAAGTTGGTGGTTCAGAGCTGACGCAAACAGGTCCACCTCCAGTGGGCCCAGGCAACTGTGAATGCGGCAAAAGACCTCTGGATGGAGCTTCCATTCTGATGGAAGACACCTGCCCCGGGATAGAAAATCCGCAATGAGGTTTTCCTGACCGGGGATGAAAGAGGCAACGGGCATGATCGCCATGCGACGACACCACCTCCACAGCTGAAAAGAAACTCCACGTTCGTCCAACAGGAGAGAAGGGACTTGATTTCTACTGGTACTGGAATCCAGACCAAGAGAGAATCCTTGCATGGTTTGTAAAACCCGAGGAGATGCCTCTGAAAAGGCCTCATAAGGAGCCGGCAATCCTCTAGAACATCGACTAGACTGGCTAGATATCCTAAGAACTGAAGCCACTGTCTGGCCCTGACCTTT
The DNA here is from genome assembly GCA_025617745.1 of Heliocidaris erythrogramma. Taxonomy (NCBI): domain Eukaryota; kingdom Metazoa; phylum Echinodermata; class Echinoidea; order Camarodonta; family Echinometridae; genus Heliocidaris; species Heliocidaris erythrogramma. The sequence continues at coordinate 46,885,209 of CM046860.1, read as the reverse complement.
CTGGCCAGAATGAGCTTGCGAGCCGCAGAGACAATAGTCAGAATCCTGTCTCGACTGGGCCGAGCCAATTGATTCCGAATGTCTAACACAGCCCCCAGAAAAACCGGGCTGCGAGTAGGAACTAACTCTGACTTTTCCCAATTTATTAGGAAACCCAAGTCTTGAGTAAGGTTGACGAACAAACGATCGTGCGACTACGCTAGGAGGAGCCAGTCGTCCAGTAGCAGTCGTCCAGCGAGGCTGCCAAGATGGCTACAACCTGCGTAAAAACCAGAGGGGCTGGGCGCAGCCCGAAGGGAAGAGCGCGAAAGCAAAAAGTCTCTGAGAGGAAGGAAAACCCCAGAAGATCACGCGAAGCGCGATGAATGGGAATATGGAAATACGCATCTTTGAGATCTATCGAGATCGCGTAGTCCTTCCTCTTGATCAACGGGAGAATGGAGGCAAGAGTCTCCATCCGAAAATGTACTGAAGGAATGAATTTGTTTATTCTTTTCAAATTCGGTATCAAACGAAGTTTTCCCGAGCGCTTGGGAATAACGAAGATCGGAGAAAGGGAAAGAGACGGCCGGTCTCTTACCCTTTCTATAGCCCTTTTTTTTTCAACAGAGATTTGATCTCCGTTGAGGCATGAGAACGAGCCAGGGCAGACATGGGAGGTGAACAAGATCTTATAGCCCCTCCGGGGAGCGAGGCGGATAGATCTATGAAGAATCCGTCTCGCACTACAGAGAGCACGAATGCGTCCCCGGAGATGGCCTCCCAAGCCGGGAGAAAAGAACGAAGTCGGCCACCTACCATGTCGGATTGAACAAGCGCTCGGGGAAGACCATCAAAGACTAGGCTTAGCCTTGTGCGAAGCCGTCGCCTTGCCACGCAGGGAGCCACGAGTACCTCTCGAAGAGCCTCTGCCACGCCCCCCTCTCCCACGAGAAGGAACTGGCTGACGCTCAGCAGGCAGGCCCCCAGAAACACGACTGTGTTGTCCTGAAGTGGGAACAACAGGCCTCCGACGGGGAGAGGCCCGCGTCGGCTTAAAGGGAGCGCAGAACTGCTTAGTCATCTCAGTGACCTGCTTCCGCGCATCAATCGCTCTCTGAAAAAGTGTAGCGAATTGACCGCCAAAGAGCGAAGGACCCCGAGACGGACCATCCCGGAGAAGCGGCGCGATGTCAGACTTCTTAACCCCAAGGGCAGAGAGAGCCAAGACCCTGCGACGGTACGTAACCGAAGCAGCCGCACTGGAAACTTGTGACCACTGCAAACTAAAGAGTGTGCAGCAGGTCATCAATAACCAGCTTATCACCATCAGCGACAATCAACTCCTCCGCCCTGGACCTGAGGTCGGAGAGAAAACCTTGAAAAGCAGCCAAACGCATACCTGCTCTGACTTGGCTTTCAACACTGCTCCAACTCCTATCCTCGGACTTAAAGGAGGCAGAGGTAAGCGGATTGGTCGCACGCATACGTCGACCCACCGCTAAAATCTCCGGAGAGAGAGACTTAGCCCTGAAAAAGCTGTCTTGATCTTGGGAATCAAAGGCAAAGGCCTTACCCCTAACCGCAACAGGGCGCTTAACAAGGAGCGCTGATTCAATGCGGTCATACTCCACCTTGAAATCCTCCGAGAGAGAAATACCCTCGGAGGAATCTTGCTGCCTGAAATTCAGGAAGATATTTGGACAATAAAGCAATCGCCTCTACCCCACAAAGGGAGAGCGATTGAGGCTCTGCCTGCTCTAACAATGCCGATTCAGAAACCGAAGCTTGAGAAGCCGCATCCAAATCTCGTTCCGCCTGAATTGATTGGGACAATGGTCTGCAAACAAAAGACGAAACAGGCGGACACTCCCATGGACCACTATAGGTCTCCTCGCCCGGCAGAGCCCCGAGGGCTGCGGGAATAGGAGGCGCGAGAGATCCCGTCTCAGACAATGTAGAATCAAGCATAAAAGGCTGATTAGTCTCAATGTCCGACCCAAGAAGAGGGACAGAAGCAGGGGTTGTGGTATCTGGTAAGAGGGACCAACCCTGTCGTTGGGCAAAAACCCGCATCATGCTGAGCATCTCAGATTGAGAGGTGGGTCAGACGGGCAAGAGGCAGGCAAAGCCTTGCTTCTTTTAGACCCTTTCTTAGGCTTCTTTTTAGCTCGCTCAACAGGAGCCGAAGCCGAGACCCGCTTCTTAGAGCGTCTGACAGATTTCGGACGGTTCTCCAAAACCGCTTCGGAAACACGAACCAAACCCTCCACAGAGGGATGCCCGTCTCCCTCTACGGGAGAAGTGCGCTGAGGGTATGTACCCAAAGTCGCGCACAAATTACCCATACTGGCTGAACAAGAAGATGCAACAGCCATGGGCCGGGCGCTTGAGGCACCCAGTGCGAGGGCAGACCGGGAGGAGGTCCCAGTATTCGCCCACCGACTACTAATAGTATGTGAACTCGCTATTGTTCCGCCCGTGGGCGGCAATAGGAGAGCACCAGTAGTTGCGCACTCAGGTGACCGCACCTGTTGCTCCGTAGAGCGCCCATAATTGTTGGCTCGAGCCTTCCCATCAGCTGGCAATATAGACAGCCCGGGCAGTACTCGCTCCCCCATTTGGCATCGGCCGGAGGCTAGGGTTTGAGAACCCAGACCAACATGGGCGGTGCCCTTGAGCTGCCCTGGCACGCGTCTCCCCTAGCGGATTTATGCGAGTCATCGCTACCGTGCGGGAAACAGACGTCCCCCCTTCTGGTCTGAGCGACCGGGGGATTGGATTTGTGATATCCAAACCACTAGAGCTTGACGCCACCCACCCCGAAGCCACGGGCTTCGGAGTTGACGTCCCAAGCTCATTTAACGCCACCCGCCCCGAAGCCGCATGCTCCGAGGCTGGCAAACCCTGCAGGGAAACACCACTGGGCAACTTACCTGCAGCCCTCCTTCCTCCCCCATGTACGAAAGTACTCGGGAGAGATCTGGAAGACCGAGTCGTCTTGCTAGACGACTCTTCGGAAGAAGCAGGTCTCCGCGACCTAGCAGCTTCTTCTTCTTCCGAACTCATAACGCTGCAATAAAACAGACAATAAAGTATACAAAAATATGAAATACTTTAAGAGAGTGCATGCAGGTAATAATAAATCCTAAAATTTGGGGATACGCACAAAAATTTTCACAGCAAAAACCGTATAAACAAACACCGAACCAAAACGGATCGGGTCACACGGAAACACCCGCAAGACACACAGATATAACTACGTGGGGCTGACCGTGAAAAGGAAAATCACTGCCTAGAAAGGAATTTTAAAAATCCCTTGCAATCGGCAAGAGTGACATAAAAAACACAAGAGTACTAAAATCTTAGATGAAAATAAGTACAGAAAAGTGCTTTTAAGATGCGAAAAAGCGTGCTGAAAAGATACAAAAAGACCTGATTTCAGGAGCGCAGTGACTCGACATCTTAACTCGACGGGGGCGAGCAAGAAAGATGAAGATGGCCGTTGCGTGTTGCCGCGCATGAGTGGCGAAGGGGAGAACAATAGGATTACGGGGGGTGCGCACAATATTGTGACTCATTTGTGTTAAGTTCTCGAACGGGTTTGCGTAGTCAAGAGACTAGCATAATAGGTAGGTACATGTATATATGATTTATTGCAGTAAATATGATGACGTCAGAACATGCGATCGGCAAAAATTCTACATGAATTCAAATCTACAACTCACAGGCTTTCAGAATATGTAAAGAAATTTGGGGATATCCGCGCATTCTGAGGAGCTATGGTAAATTCTAGATGTTTTTACCACTTTTGACATTAGAATGCCCATTGACGCGCGCACGAATTTCAAAGTTTGACGCGCGTACGACATTATGGAAGGTCGAGAATGACTGTAAATAGTTAGAAATTGTCAAGAATAGTGTCAGGAATCGATACCATGCAAAAAAACCGCATTTCTACCTTCCGTACGTGCTGCGCGCGCGGACGCGTACGCACGGAAAATTTTGAAATGCTTAAAATGACCTGAACCGTACTGTACTCTAATTTGATCAAAAAGTAATTTTTAGGATTTCTAAATTTTGGCGCGCGCGTTTTGATTTTGATGACATTTTTATGTTGACCCTTGATCTGAAGTTTATGTGTACCAAATATGGTTGACTTTGGATGACTTGTAATGAAGATATGAACGTTAATGTCATTTTACAAAATGGTGTCTGGATGACGTCATGATGACCTGATGACCTTGAAAAAGATTTTGGAGCTTGACCTTATATGACCTGATGACTGACGGAAATGTCATGAAAATTTGAGATTTCGTGGAAACAAGAAAGTGGGAGAAAAATAAAAATAAATAAAGAAAGAAAGAAAATTCTGACGAATATAAGACGTGATCTGTCACTATGACAGATCACCTAATAAATAAAGAAAATTTCGTACAAAACAGAACTCAAGGTGGTCTGTACTTGAAGTACAGCTCACTTAATAATTAATGGCATTAAAATTTCTATACAAACTTCTAGAGTTAAAGTGGAGTAAACTAAACTTATCTTTACTACCTCTGGAAAGATTGGGATCTTTATTGAATTCCTCATGCAACCAATATCTAGTAGGATTTGCAAATGTATTATAAAAATTTTCATCTGGGTTTAAATCATCAATTTCTTCACACTCATTGTCTTGACAAGGTTCACTACAAGTAGAATGATTAACATGACAACCACTACTGGATGCATTATTTTGCACATCAGGAAAAGCTTCATTCACATTACCAAGAAGGGAAAAATCGCAAGTTGACATAATCATTCACAGACCGCAAACAGATACACTCACACACAAACACACACATATACACTTAAACAAAAAACAAAAAACATATGCAAAGTATTGAATATAAAATTTACAATGAAAAATAACGTTCCAATCAAAGAAGCAGTAAATGTTCATTGACCTGGGTAACATTTGTAAATATAAGAAAAATTAAAATCATTCGTAGGTGACAGATGATTTGTCAGAAGAAGAGTACATAAATGTAATGATACAAATCTGATGTAAATATGCTATGCTTGCAATATAGGAATATAAGGATACAAATCTGATACAAATATGTATTGCACATAATACATCAAGATCTCTGTGTAAGTCATCAAACCGATAAGAGATCTTCCTTAGAGTGTATCTGTCTTTTCATTGGTCCTTTGTCGGTTTTGACTGATATGATTATTCTTCCGTTGATTGACCATGCCGACAGGATTTTTGCTTGAGGAACCTTGCTAGCCTTGACTGCTTCCCATTGAAGTGACCGGTTTGCATTAGTTAGGTCTTCAAACATACTCATTTTCGTGTTTTTCAATTTCTTCGTATTTTTCAATTTCTTTCTGTTTTGTAGCAATCTTTGACGATACTGATAGGAAGTGAGTTTGATGATTATTGCTCTTGGCTTGATTTCTCCCCCTTCTTTAGGTGCTGGTTCAACGCGACGTGGTACACGATGGCTCCTGTCGATGTCCTGTAGTTGAAGGTCGACGCCGAGTCGTTTTTGCGCTATTTCGCACACTCTCTCACTTGTGTTTTCATTCACTTCTTCAGGCATTCCAAACAGACGAATACAATTTCTCCTTGAATATTGCTCCTAATTATTTAGTTCCTTCTCTAACCATTTGTTTCTCTCCTAAGACATCTGTTGTTTCTTTTGCAGACTTTTAGATCACTTTCAATACTCTTTACTTGGTGATGAAGATCCAGTATTGCTCCATCTTGCTTTTCAAGCCACTCAATAAGTTGCTGGAATTTGGAATCTAAAGCATGGCAAATGTTTTTTTTTTTTTTTACGGTAGAAAGCACTTCTTCATCAAGTAATGCTTCCTTAACGAGGTTCTTTGTCATGTTTGTTAAGCGTGTTGCAGTCATTGTAACCTCCAGCAAAATACAAAGTCATTTAATTGTGCCCGAGAAGAATCAGCTGGAAATCAATTCAGGGATGCCACTTAGAACTGATAAAAAAGTAGGAAATATCACCTAGAATGGGCCCTTATGTACATAAAAAGTGGTTTTCTATGGCTAAAAATATGTTGAAAAAGTAGGAATTCCTACTTTTGTCTGAAAAGTGGCATCCCTGTCAATTCCTCTTGCCCATCTGCCCCATACAAGAGTCTATCTGGATTCAAATGACAGTAAACTGAATGGTGTGCTGTATGCAAAACAATGACAAAAAGTGATGCAGTGGGACCAGGCTGAAATTTTCTTCTTCAGAGATCAGTCCACAGTTAATTAGTTAAAATATCATGTCTGTCACCATTTTTACTCCAGACAATGATAGACGATGTTCTGAGACTTACATATATTGACCTGTCATCAGTAGAACTTGGTTATATATCAAACGGACAATTACTAGACATGATTACCGTACGGTGGTGTACCTTACTTGGTTTAGCAATAACTTTAGGGGAGTAGAAAATTACAATGATATTAAATTTGAAGGTTAATTTCATATCACTCATCGAAACAATTGAGTAACAACACGCATGCGCAAACACGAGGGGAAAAAAGCCGCAAACTTCAAGACAAAATAGGATCACAAGGACTACAAAAAACAAGAGCCCCAGGGGGCACGACGCTCACCTGAGGTGGATCAATTCACATCTGGTGCATGTTCTCTCTAGCACCAATGTAAAAAGTTTATGGATGGCGGAAACTTGCCCCACCCCCCCCCCCCCCCCCCCCCATCCAGTATGTTACCCCCACAGACCCCCTATAGGACCACCCAGAAAAATTCATGAACAACTTTCATTTTTCGTCTATAGAGGTATCTCCATACACAATACCAAGTCTGAGCTATTCCTGGTTCTGGAGAAGAAGATGTTTGAAATTTACATAGCTTTTACACTTGGGGGCCCTCCCCCTGGGCCCCCCTGGGGGCCACATGTACCATTTTAGCAACTTTGGATCCCCTACCCCTAAGGATGATTCCTACCAAGTTTGGTTGAATTCTGATGTGTTTTGGAGAAGATCAGAATGTACATTTTGCCTGGCAGCGCCCCCCCCCCTCCAGTATGTTACCCCCACAGGGCCCCTATAGGGCCACTCAGAGAAATTTCATGAACAACATTCATTCTTCATCTATAGAGGTATCTCCATACACAATACCAAGTCTGAGCTATTCCTGGTTCTGGAGAAGAAGATGTTTGAAATTTACATAGCTTTTACAATTGGGGGCCCTCCCCCTGGGCCCCCACATGTACCATTTTAGCAACTTTGGGTCCCCTACCCCTAAGGATGATTCCTACCAAGTTTGGTTGAATTCCGATCATGTGTTTTGGAGAAGAAGATCAGAATGTACATTTTGCCTGGCAGCGCCCCCCCCCCCCTCCAGCATGTTACCCCCACAGGGCCCCTATAGGGCCACTTAGAGAAATTTCATGAACAACATTCATTCTTCATCTATAGAGGTATCTCCATACACAATACCAAGTCTGAGCTATGCCTGGTTCTGGAGAAGAAGATGTTTGAAATTTACATAGCTTTTACAATTGGGGGCCCTCCCCCTGGGGGCCACATGTACCATTTTAGCAACTTTGGGTCAACTACCCCTAAGGATGATTCCTACCAAGTTTGGTTGAATTCCGATCATGGGTTTTGGAGAAGAAGATGAAAATGTAAAAAGTTAACGGACGACGGACGACGGACAAATTTCCATCGCAATAGCTCACTCGAGCCTTAGGCTCAGGTGAGCTAAAAAAAAAATATCAGATAATAATATAAGACACAGTTACGACGCAAGTTTACCGTAAAGTGATGGTATTTTCTATTAATTCTGTAAGGGTCAATGAAATTGGAGTGAAATGATATTCGAAAGTTAAAAATAATTCTTATTTTATCGTGCACCTCGAAGGAAACATTCAAGCCACAGTGCGCATGTGCCAACACAAGCAAGGAAGCCACAGAATACCAGAGGAAATAGGATTACAATGACTATCAAAACAACAACAAAATATCACATAGATAGTTACGACACAACGTAACGTAAAGTGGTATTTCATATTTTTACACAATTGTGTACGTAAGCGTTAAGAAAATTGCAGTGAAATGATGTTCGTAAGTTAATCATTCCTAAGTTTATCGTACACCTCGAGGAAACATTCAAGCGACATTGCGCATGCGCCAACACAAGCAAAGCAGCTAGCCACACTAGAGACGAAATAGGATCACAAAGACTATCAAAACAAAAAACTAATAATATCACAGAGACATATATAACACAGGATTGTTGTAAAGTGACGATTTTTATTTTGCACCGATCTTTCATATTTGAAGATTTACATTCACCTTACTCCATATCGGAGCTGAACTACTGTAGCTAGCAACAATACACAGGCGCAGAGCTCTGCACAGACAGTAGCAAGCTAGGACGTGATGGTACCGGGAGACTGCATGTATAAACTGATTGTGGCCGACCGGCTTGTGTGTTTCATTGTCAAAGTGACGCCATAACTCTTTTACTTTCGTGTTTTTTAAAACTTTTCAAGGCACATTTTGGACCTCTGTTGTAGTAATTTAGCAAGTAAAGTGACTCTTTATGCCTTTTATGTGCTTATCATCTGTTATGCAGTATTTTCTGATGTTATAAAGATCATTTTCGTCATGATGCTTTAGGTAATCGAATGTCCAAATCACTATTCATCATTGGACGAATATTTGAATAGTCAGAAAAGTGGTATTCGATTAACGATCGAAGGTAAGATATTCGAATAATTCGAATATTTGAATATTATTCCCAGGCCTAATCTGCATGTCATGATTTGGTTTTCACCCTTTTAAACAGAACTATCGAAAAATATGAGATGTTATTAAAGAGTACTGGTATGTGATGTTGTATTAATACCCTTTACTTTTACATTTTACTTCCTGTATATGATAATGATCAATCACACAGTACATGTCCATGTACTCCTATTTCTATATTACAGTACCTCTATGTTTGAAATAAAATATATGACTTTGCGCTGTAAAGTAAATTAAAATACTAAATATTGATGTTTGATTTCGGTCCACCTACATGACTGTAATGTAAACAGTCGCGGCTCTACACTGCAATTAACTGCCCAAAAGCTTTCGCTCCTTCCTGCTTAATTTGCATAAAATAAACAACTTGTTTACGGAAAACCGCTACCGAAGAGTCTCAGCTAAATTGTGAAATCTCGCCCTAGAAACAACCAAATGAAATGAACTAAACGTCAAATTCCAGAACAAGAGTTGCTCTAACCCATAATTAGTATCACTCGTAGTCAAATCATTTTTTAATTTGTGAAAACTTGGAGAAATGAGGAGCCATATTTTTTTTTTTAAGTCTGAAAATGTAGCGTTATTTTTCACATTTGCTCTCATTGCGCAAGATCAAAACTTTCACATATGAAAAATCAAAGTATATTGAGGGTATCCTCGAAATATCTTTTCATAATCATCCGTCGAACGGTTATGTCGGGAAAAAATCGAAGGCAATGCATTCATGAACCCTTTACCGTTCTTCGCGTGTAGTCCCACGTATAGCGGTACATGCAGGATGGTTTCAACTCGAGTGTACGCTAAACAGGGGGCGTGTCTTGTCAGTGATTGTTACCGACAAATTTGTTCTCAGCCAATCAGATTGCAAGGATTTCAGTATTTTTCACGTTAAGTCTTCGATTTTTGATGGCAGTTTTACACAAAACTACTAACTGTGCAAACTTGAAACTGCCCAGGGAGTGAGACTGGAGTTTAAAGTTTAGCAATATGTTATTTGTTTGCATATTCATTTCGTCCCAGACTTGTGTCGGGAAAAAAACAAAACCTCATTTCTCGGCCCTCTGAAACAGAAAAATACTCGTATCTCAAAAAATACTCATCCGTTTTCAGGGAAAATTAATATGAAGCATAATATCCTCATTTCCTATCTACTCTGGAATTTTCATGATATTTAAGGCCCGAATGAGGGAGATACGAGAATGTGAATTTTCGAGGATTTCTGCTCCTCGCTCAGCGGAGGGCTTCGATAGCCGGAATTCAAAAGCTTTGACGACTTTACAAAGACGTTAATTGGGGTGTAGAGCCGCACCTGTAAAGGGGTTATATTTTGAAAGCTTACATCACATTATTCTCAACAAGTTCATTTTGGTCTGTAGCATATGTACAGTACATGCACTAGTACATTGTGTATAATACAGGCATCCACTTTTGACGTAGATTCCAATTAAAAACTAAGTATTTCAAGCTAAGTTTTGGTTAATAGTGAAATAAAATCAATTTCAAACAAAAAGTACAAAGCAAGTAGCATGTATGCATGATTTTAGATAGGAACACATGCAGTTTTTTAAGTTAATGTCCGTCCGTGACGCCCAAATGTCTGTCCTTGACAAAAAAAAATTGGACCTCTAGCAAAAGTTATAGCTTGCTTTAAAATTCTATGTACAGTCAAACCTGTCTTAGTGGCCACCTGTCTATAGCGGTCACCTGTCTATAGTGGTCACTTATATTGCCTCCCTATAGCAAGAAATATGTGCCTTAGAACCTGTCTATAAAGGCCACCTGTCTATAAAGGCCACCTGTCTACAGTGGCCACTTTTTTCCCTTGGGTGGCCTTAATAGACAGGTTTGACTGTATATGACAGGGAAGTCAATTTACTTGACTAACATTTGCAGTCTCGAAAATTTGCCAGTGGCAGTTTGTTTAGATAGAAAAGACAAAGGACTACCGATAATTCAAGAAACCCATTTCTATCTTGTCCGTCCGTGACAGTGAATATTTAATGGATTGTATTTTCAGTAGGTAACCATGGCAACCAAATTTTATCATCATTTAGCGCCTTCAGTGGTATCCTTCACAGTGAAACATAAAATAACTCAAAACATCTCATAATTTATTTTTTACAGGCCTTGAAAAATTGTCAAATGTCTTGACTAACCGATCAGGCTAATCTACATCACTCTAGGTATGTGGGAGCGCTGTTAGTGCAGGCTCTTGACACTCATACAAGAGGTTCTGGTTTCAACATCCTTGTAAAAGATATTTTACCCACACTGGCCCCTCTCCACCCAGGTGTAATAAATGAGTTAAATAAAGAGCAGTATTGATACTGATGAGGTTACCCTGTTTAAATAGGCCATGTTATTATTATTATGATGTGAACATGGTACTCTACTCACTTGCTGGGAGATTTCTCTCTGCTCTTGAGAGAGGCAAGTACTGCTCTGTTGCTCAGAGATTTCCAATGGCCAAGGAGGAAGCTCTCTGTGATTCTGAATACCAGCGAAAACAAGAAAACAAATTATGTTATGCTTTCTTTTCTCTCCAAAAAAGTAGCATAAAATTCATTGCACTAACAAAAAGACATTGTTATACAAACAGGGTCTGCAGATACAGACTGTTTTGACCAACCCAGTCTCACACTTAAATAGACGAATAGAGTCATAGCTAGTACCAATCACGGTTAATATGACCCTCTTGGTCCATTTAAGGGACATTTATAATGGCGTCATCTACGTTTGCAATCGTGGCCGAGTTACCCAAGAAAGCTGAATCGATCATAAATATTTGTGTCCATTTTTGCATTAAAAGTATGTCTTGTTTTTCAAAATTATTTAAAGGAGAATGAAACTCAAGATACATTAGCTGATAATCATGTGGAAAATTGTCAGCCTGTTCAAAATATCTTGAAAATACTCTGATTTGATTACTCAGTAAGGAAAACAGTCTCTCTAAAGTTTCCAGATTTCTTGCCAGATATTATCCCATGGGGGCTGCCATTTTGAAAAAACTGTGATGTCATTGCGGTACATGTCCATTTACCTGTACACAATGGATAAGATGTTGCATAATGAATAGCTATTGTACAACTAAAGCCACCCATGCAATATGGCAGCCATCTTGGTACCCCCATTGTCTCGCACAGGTGATGCAGTTGTAGGTCTTTGTCACTTCTTTGAAGAATTGACAAACCTTTGTCAGACCAAGCAACTTACAAGTGCATGCCAAATGCTACTTAACAAAAGAAACAGCTGAACCAAATATCTTGACACAAATAGGGTACATATAGGATAAAAGTATCTTCATTTGAATGTACATGACTACAAAAATGGTTTATTATGAGAAAATCCAGTGTCATGCATTCCACAGCTGATCATGAGTGTCACTGTAGCTAGTGTATAGGTCAGTGGGTATCTCACAAATAGAACTGCTCTGACATTACTTTGTAAAGAAAATGGCAGCCCCCATGGTATAATGTCAAGCAAAGAAACTGCAACTTTTGGAGACACCGTTCTCCTTCTTAAATAATCAAATAGGAGTAATTTCAAGATATTTGTAATAGGCTGACAATTATCTACGTGATTATAGGCTAATGTTTGTTGCCTTTTATTCCCTTTAATGGAAATGGGTAAAACGTTATCGTGAAATAAATCGCCCCTCATTCACTCCTCAGAGTTTCGGTTTATTCCGTACAACGCTTTAGTGACTTCATTCCACCTCACCTCTGCCGAAACCAATATGATTGCAAACGTAGATGGCGCCAATATCAATGTCCCTTAAATTGACCAAGAGCGTCATATTAACGGTGATTGGTACTATGACCCTATTCGTCTATTTAAGTGTGAGACTGGGTTGGTTTTGACTGTTAAATGAATTTGTGTTGATCCTATATCAGCTTGAGTCACATTTTGTCAGGGACAAGGCCTATGAAAGAGTAGTTTACATGTACTTCTACAGCCTGGACACATGTATTTTGACAAGCATTGGGGGGGGGGGGGGGCGGGTAGTACCTAACAAAGTGCCCAGTACTTTACTTTTTCATTAACAAGTCTACCTGGATTAATAGTTTTCTATTCAAGTATCACACTATTGTCTCGGCCTCTAGACTACCCCAAAAATGTAGGTATGTCATATCATTTCTGATACATGTACCTCTTGAAGCAATACAAGTGGACTCTCAGAATGATTCTTTTCATGCTCATGGAAAATTTAATGCATATGATGCACCACGCATTAACACGGGGTAACATGTGGTGCATCATACAAGTTGTGTAGCGCCATCTCACGTCCACTCGAGTACAACCCCCGAGTTATGCATGCAGTGCGTGTACGTAGTCATTCCCACTGCATGTTAACAGTGCAGTGTTACTATGCATGGTGTGCCTGCACTGCTGCTCGCGCTAGCTAGCGCTAGCTCCCGCGGCCTTATAGAACTTGATTTTATTGCACTTCTTCCTAAAAAACATCACATCATCGTTACTGTATTTTAGCTGTCAAACTTTCAAACTTAGACAATGGTGGAAGGTGATGGTGGATACGGAGATTTAATGAAAGGGAAAGGAAAGGACGTAAAAGACGGAAGATTTCAAGGACAGAGAAAGTTGAAAGAGCATGATGTCTTGCAATACAGAAGTTCGGGGACGAGCAGGCCGCTGATGTGGTAGCGGTTTTTAGGAAGGAGAGTGATGGGGGAGACATAGGGGGATGGGGGACACACAGGGGAGATAGCATCATTACACAAAATAACACTTTCATTTAGAATCAATATTAAGTTTACTACAATACTAATACAGGGTGTATCATAACAGAATGAAACAATATCAATAATAGAATAATTACTCACAACAACAATGAATTTGAGAAAAATACATGACTTATAGGATTTTTTACAAGAACAAGAACATTTCCCACCTTTTGGTAACCCAGGGTACACAGCCCTAAAAAAAAAATAATAATTCAACAAAATCGCAGCAACACACGTTATTCGTTCGCACAGCGCACTTGCACATGTACAATGTTTCTTGCATAGAGTTACATACACAGTTTAGTGTGTATGTAACTCTATGGTTTCATGGCGGTCGCGGGGGGGGGGGGGGGAGATATGCCTCATTGACGCCGGTACATCAATTCATGTGAAAACAGATAAAAAGGGTTACCTTTTCAGCAATCAGCGCATAACCCGGGTTACGCGATTCTTAGTTGAACATAATTCTTTCTGTGCTACAATTTTTTTTTGTGGGGGTTGATGTTCGATGAGACAGGGTGAAGGGGAAGAACATGTAAAAGAAAAAAAAAAGGAGCGGGATTTCGGCCACTTCATATGAATACGTATATGATATTAATCCGATCTCCCCTCGCTCTGGGGATGACGGGAGGCTGATTTGGGGGGGGGGGGTAGTAGGGTAAAGTCAATCCATCGGTCCTCCCAAGACCCATACAAGGGGGCCATAATCCCCCTGAAAAGAAAATGACAAATTAATTCATTTTTTCTATTTTTGCATCCTTTACAACGTACCGTTAATTATGCATGTTATGTTTTCATGACAGGAACATGGCAAGATCAAATCGCTCCCTCTAGCTCTATGCATGCATATACTACTCGAACAAAATTATATCCATGCTCTATGTGTGAGAATCCCGCCCGTCTGTCATCCACAGGCCACAGGGCCGACGTAAAATAAATAAACTCATTAAGTCATTCATAAAGTAAAACAATTGTCATTTAGTCTTCTTCAACATGAAATGTATTTTATTCAGAATTCATGTAAGATTTGCATAAATAACACATACTCATATGTTGTTAATACTTCTTGGCAAAAAAATAACACTTTCCCTGACTTTTTTTATTGAATTGATTATTGTAACAAATATACGGTATGGTGATTAATCATTCCCCCCTGTGGATGTCCATGGGCTGCTTCTGCTAGTAGAATTAGTAGAATTTATAAAACGGGTTCAAGAATGTAGCCATCCTGATTGGTCAAATAACACCACGTGACCGTGCAAAAAAAAAAGCACTAACGCACGGCAAAAAGGCTCTAAAGCACGGTTGAGCTGCGAGTACGCATACCTCTGGTGAGTGCAAACTTAAAACGCTCCTGCTTGTTATGTTGTTAATACTTCTTGGCAAAAAAATAACACTTTCCCTGACTTTTTTTATTGAATTGATTATTGTAACAACTAGAAATATCACTGAAGATGATGATTAATACCCCCGCCCCGTGACAACAGCCTTTCTTGACTTTTGGTCGAAAACTGAGGAAGTAGTTCGATCCGCAAGATTTTTCCCTGATTTACTGCCATAGATATGCCGTTTCCATGACAACGCAGCTTCCGATACATCAAAAAAAGATGTTGTACACATCTTCCCAGTAAGACCAATGTGTGTACCAAATTTCATGACTTTTGGTCAAAAACTTAGGAAGTAGTTCGATCCGCAAGATTTTTCCCTGATTTACTGCCATAGATATGCCGTTTCCATGGCAACGCAGCTTCCGATACATCCAAAAAATATGTCTTGCACATCTTCCCACCAAGACCAATGTGTGTACCAAATTTCTTGACTTTTGGTTGAAAACTTAGGAAGTAGTTCGATCCGCAAGATTTTTCCGATTAACTGCCATAGATATGCCGTTTCCATGACAACGCAGCTTCCGATACATCAAAAAAAGATGTTGTACACATCTTCCCAGTAAGACCAATGTGTGTACCAAATTTCTTGACTTTTGGTTGAAAACTTAGGAAGTAGTTCGATCCGCAAGATTTTTCCGATTAACTGCCATAGATATGCCGTTTCCATGACAACGCAGCTTCCGATACATCAAAAAAAGATGTTGTACACATCTTCCCAGTAAGACCAATGTGTGTACCAAATTTCATGACTTTCGGTCAAAAACTGAGGAAGTAGTTCGATCCGCAAGGTGTTTCCGTGATTTTCTGCCATAAATCAAGAAAATTATAACTAATTTTGTTATTTACTAGATAAATCTATGTATCTACCTATTTGCTAGTTTCCCAAACTATGCCGTCATTCGAGAAAAACTAAGTCTAAAACGCGCAGCCCCTGCCTGCGCGCGCGTACTCCCCGTCCACCAATCCAATCGCGCCACCATACTCTTCCTCTTCCGAGCAGTCAGAGACAGAATCTAGGACATGTCAGACAAGGAGAGGGGCTGGAGGGAGGGACATAGGTAGATACATAGATTTATCTAGTAAATAACAAAATTAGTTATAATTTTCTTGATTTACAGCAATAAATCGATGTATCTACCTATTTGCTAGAATAGCACGGATAAAAAAACCCGGGTGGCATGTCCCAGGACGGGAGTAACTAACGCGGGGCAGACAGAGACGACGAAGCAGCTCTCAACCCAGAGGTTGCAAAGCTAACCTCACCCGAAAGAACATCCTTAAGATAGAATGATGTGAAGGAAGTAGGGGAACGCCAAAAGGCGGCCCTCAAAATGTCTTCCAAAGGAAGACCCAGAAAGAGCGCCCAGGAGGTAGAAACACTCCTAGTATCGTGCGCTCTTGGAGGATTCTCAGACAGGAGAGCCTCCGAACCCCCAGCTTGGATAGCCTCGACAATCCAACGGGAGATAGTCTCCCGTGATGCTGGGGAATAAGGGTGACGGGAAATGAGAACGAGCTGATCATCCTTACGAAAAACCTTAGTCCTATCCAAGAACCATTTGAGAGCCCTAACAGGGCACCAAGAATTATCCTCCTTGACAGAAGAGAATTCTGACAGAGAACTCAAGAACACTTCGATTGAGCCAGAAGAATCCGTCTGATTCTTGGCAATAAACGAAGGTCGAGGGACAAGACGTACACCTTGCCTTTCCCATCTGATATGCCCGGGCACCGTAGAGAGAGCCTGAATAGCGCTTCTCCTCTGCCCAGAAGCAATAGCGACGAGGAAGGCGGTCTTAATCGAGAGATGGTGTAAAGACGCTTTGCACAACGGCTCAAAGGGCGGTTTGGCCAAGGCGTCCAAAACCAAAGGAAGGCTCCACGCAGGAGTCAACTGGCGATTTGCTGGTCGTTTCAAAAGACAGACCTCAGCAAATGAGTCAAGAAGGGAGAGTTAGAAACTCCCGAACCATCAGAAAAACCAAGGTGAACCGGAGCAATAGCGGACCGGTAACCACGAATGGTAGAGAGGGACCTGCCCTTATCGAGAAGGGGCGATAATGAAATCTGCAATAGCACCCACCGGGGCAGAACGGGAAGCAAATCCCATTTCCCCACACCAAGCATGGAAGGCTTCTAATTTCGAGTTGTAAACAGCTCGGGTAGAATCTCTTCTGCTCTGGACTATGAACTGGGAGGCTCTCTCTGAGAGTCCTGCCGTCCTCGCATCCTCCCCGATAGAGGCCAGGCGGTCAAATGTAGAGCCGCCGGGCGATGGCGGAGGATCCCCGACAGGGGCTGAGCTATGAGGTCTGCTCTCCGGTGAAGGGAGAGAGGCCGACCGTCCAGCAGAGACAGAAGAAGAGGAAACCAAGGTCTCCTCGGTCAGCAAGGTGCTATGAGCAGAACCCACGCCTGATCCTCCTGAAACTACCCCAGGACCTGAGGGATTAAGGAGACCGGCGGAAAGGCGTAACCCCGGAAGTTCTTCCACTGAAGGGAGAACGCATCGAGGGCCCAAGCTTCCGGATCTCGCACCCGAGAGCAGTATCTCGGGAGGCGATGATTGAGAGCTGTCGCAAACAGGTCTATCTCCAGAGGGGCGCAGACTGAACAGAGGTGTCGAAGACCTCTCGGTTCAGTGGCCACTCGGAGGGGAGACACATGCCCCGGGACAGAAATTCTGTAATCAGATTGTCCCGCCCGGGAACATAGGAGGCGATCGGAATCACTCGGTGAGACCGACACCACTTCCAAAGTTTGGCGGTTAGATCGTTCAGGGTAGTGGAACGAGTCCCGCCTTGTCTGTTGATGTAGGCAGCAACAGTAGTGTTGTCCGTCAAAATCCGGACGGAGTGACCTACAATCATGTTCTTGAAAAAACAGAGAGACATGAAGACTGCCATCAATTCCAACATATTGATGTGGGGTAAGGTGCACAGGTGTGACCAGTCCCCCGAGCCCACCTGGTCCAAAAGAGACTTGCCCTTGAAGAAGGAACGACTCATTCGACCAGGGGATAAGCAGGCGTTTGATTTCCTCGGATAGAGGAATCCACACCTTGAGCGAGTCTACACTGGGCTTGCAAAACTTCGGCAGATGAAGCTGGAAAGGCCTCATATGAAGCCGATAGTCTTTGAGGACATCTACAAGGCTCGATAAGTGGCCCAAGGACTGGAGCCATCGGCCTGCCCGAACTCGACGTAAGCGACGAAGAGATCGAGCCAGTAAGACAATAGTCTGAACTCTCTCCCGAATGGGGCGGGCAAGTTGGTTCACAATGTCTATTTCCGCACCCAGGAAAATGGGTCTGCGGGTAGGAGTCAACTCCGACTTGTCCCAGTTGACTATGAATCATACTTCTTGCGTAGTACGGAGAAGTAGGTCCATGTGTGACTGAAGGACGGACACAGAGCTCGCCACCAGGAGCCAGTCGTCCATGCAAGTGAAAAGTCTCAGACCGCGATACCTGAGGAAGGCGGCTAGGGCAGAGACTACTCGAGTAAAAACTCGAGGAGCCGGTTTCGGGCCGCAAGGTAAGGCCTTGAACCGGAAGGTTTCGCCTTGAAAGGCGAAGCCTAGAAGGGTGTATCGGTATGTGAAAGTAAGCATCTTTCAAGTCTACCGAAATGGCCACATCTGACGGTCTGATCGCCGGAAGAATGGAGGCCAAAGTTTCCATGCGGAAACGCTCTCTTGGAATGAAGGTATTGATGACCCTCATATTCAAGATCATTCTGAGCTTCCCCGAGCGTTTGGGTTTTATAAGATAAGGGAGAGACACAGATGGGGGTGGTCTCTTACCCTTTCGATTGCGCCCTTTTCTAGCAGCTCTTGAATCTCGGAGGAGATGTGCTCTAGAAAGGGGGGCGATATGTAGGCGGGTTGCGGCGGAAGGCTCCGTGTGGGAGGGGCTCTGCGAGTTTTATGCAGAAGCCTCCTCGCACGATGGATAGCACAAATTTGTCGTCGGTAATTTCTTCCCAAGCGGGAAGAAAGTACTGAAGCCGGCCGCCAACCCTCTCCTCCAACGCTCGGGGCGCACCTTCAACTCGCCGCGAATCCCGGGCCGAACCACGACTACGATGCCTTCTCCTACCTCGAGAAGGCTCCGGCCCTGGCCCCCTGTAGTGAGGGGCACTGGGCTGAACTTGCAGTGCACGAGAGGCTGAAAGCTGGAAGTGCCACCGCGTCTAGGAGGCGGAAAACTAGCCTGGGCCTGCGGCTTAGGAGCCGAGGACTTAAGGCGTTTCAGAAGTTCCGTCGCCTGCTTGCGTGAATCAACCTCAAGTTGAATCACATCAGACACCTTACCTCCAAAGAGGTGTTGGCCGGAGTGCGGGACCCTGGCCAGGAGGGCAGGTATGTCCGCATCCGCAATGCCCAGAGAGGAAAGTGCAAGTTCCCTCCTGGCATTAGTGGCTATGCTGTCGACACAGACAGTTTTGACCACAACGAGCCTGTCAAGGACAAGAGGGCTTCGTCTAGGAACATGATGTCCGAGTCGGACATCTCAAGTTCCTGGCTCCTAGCGTAGGGAAAGGAGCGTACCCAAGTAGGCAGTCAGCCTCAGGCCAGTCCTGGAATGAGCTTCCATCAAGGACGGGAACTTCTCCCTTTTGGCGTAAGGTGCACTCTGAAAGTTGACACCAAGCCTACCACCTACATGTAGGAGGTCACTGGAACAAGACTTTCTCGTAAAATAATCGAGAGTGTCTTGTTGAGAGAAAGTGAATTCCCTGGCCGAGGGACGGGCCCTACCAAAGATGAAAGAGGCTGTGAGGCGAAGTCATTGTAGACTCGCTTAAGTCCTCCGTAAGAGGGATGCCTTTGGAGGGACGCTCACCTTGAAAAAGGAGAGACGGATGTCCCGGATCGGCCCGACTCTGAAAAAAGGTGTCGGGAAGATATTTCTCCAGCAGGGCTTGAGTCTCTACCGCCAAGGACCGACTGGTTTGGGGTGTAATCTCAACCTGTGAAGAGGCATCATCCTCCGAAAATCCGGACTGAGAAACCTGATCCCAAGAAGGGCGGTTTAGGTAGTCCCAGGATTCCTCCCCAGGCGGAGCACTTAGTGCCGCTGGAATGGGAGTAGCCCCGACCGGACGATCAAAGATGAACGTGGTCGGGAGACGCCCGAAGTGGGGCGGCAAGACTCTTGAGTGTTGGAGACCAAACACAATGAGCCGGATACCTGAGAAAGGAACCGGATCCCAACCCACTAGGTGCAGTGGTGATAAACAAGGGAAAACCAGTCTTCCTAGCCGGATAACCGGTAAAAACCGGTATCCGAACCGGATATCCGGTATCCGAACCGGACCCGGGTTGGTGGGTACAGGTATCCCCCCTCCCCGGGGGGGGGGGGGGGGGGGGGGGGGGGGGGTTGGAGTCGGGCGTGGTGGGAGGTACGGACACAAAGTCTGACCAACCACTCCACTCCACAATGATCTTCAGATAATTCAGAAGTTCATGGGAGACGCCCGACTCAGAAGAAGTAGTCGCCCCTTGGGGGCTAACCTTCTTCTTCTTGGCCCCCCTGACACATGAGGTGAACACACAGTCGATGTCAAGGGGAGAGAGTCCGCCCCGCCGGCTGGCTGGGCAGTACTCAGGCGCCTACGTTTCTGGGCAGGCGGTCACGTGACCGCTCCCTTTACCCACTTGAAAACGGGCGCCGCTTCCGTAGTAAACCCTTTGTACTGGGTACATTAGGAAGATCACGACTCTCTTTACTCTTTCCCGCCTTGCTTGGATTAGAAGCGTGCGGAGAGAGACAAAGAGAGCCGACCCCTGAGCGAACAACATCTATGGCTAGTGAGCGAGAAGTGCAGCTCGAGCGAGACGAACTGTGGGCTGGGGTACACCCACAGTTTTATCGGTGAGAGGTATTGGACGGGTTAGGCACTCACTCTCACCGTTATACAAGTCTCTTCTTCGAGAGAGGTATTGGCCATGTTTCAGGACTCACTCTCTCGGTATATCCCGCATGAGTTGGTCGTCAGAACAGACGACGAACTCATAACGGGGCGAGCCGTACACAAGGTAGGCCCTAACTTACCTTGGTCGAGGCTCCGGGGAAGTTATAATGTTGGTGCGAGATGAAAATCTCGCAGCCAACCCTTCCAAGGCTGGGCGAGTCCCCTTATAAGTATTTAAATACTGGGGAACGCCAGCCGAAACGGAGACCTCCACATGGCTGAAAATAAAGACAAGCAAACAAATATAGAAACCCATATATGGTAATAAATTTATTATTACAAACACTATAGATCTATATAAAAGGTAACAACCAACTCACATTAGTCGGAGTGGGAATAAACTCCTATTACGGAGACACAACGTTTTGATAAGACCGCTTGTCTAAGTGCGTTGAATCAACCACCTACAGACACGGGGGGCAGCCCGACACAGTGTACTAGTACACCGTCTGTGAATAAAGCCCCGAAAGTGAGGAAAAACGGTAAAGTAATTTCATTAATTTACCGTGAAGGAGGTTGACTCAGGAAAAATCCGATACACCAAAATGAATGTGAAAACATGGTGAACGGGATTTTTTATTGCGAAAGGCAACCAAAAATGCTTTTGGAGGTAAAAATCTCGCAATTTAGGTTAAGACTTAGCTTCATAGATGTCACTTCTCTGACGGGCGAGAACGGAAGAGGAAGAGTATGGCGGTGGCGCGATTGGATTGGTGGACGGGGAGTACGCGCGCGCAGGCAGGGGCTGCGCGTTTTAGACTTAGTTTTTCTTGAATGACGGCATAGTTTGGGAAACTAGCAAATAGGTAGATACATCGATTTATTGCTGTAAATATGCCGTTACCATGGCAATGCAGATTCCGACTCATCCGAAAAATATGTCTTGCACATCTTTATAAAACTATTAATACATGGTTGTGAGTTCGTGCGTTAGTACGATCCCGGCAACACGCAAGTTTTTATTGTGGTGTCCAACACACTCGGCTTGCGCCTCGTGCGTATAGTACACCACGATAAAAACCTTTGTGTTGCCAGATCACACCAACGCAGTCCCAACCATGTATTAATAGTATAATATTACGCTATCCATAGTCTTGGTAACCCAGTTTATAATGAAAATCACATTGTGAAAATACACAGGTAATACTCTTTGTATTTATATTGGGCCAAGGCTACTGCTAATACCAATACTACTGAGATTAAAGCCAAATCAAGAAAATTATAACTAATTTTGTTATTTACTAGATAAATCTATGTATCTACCTATTTGCTAGTTTCCGAAACTATGGCGTCATTCGAGAAAACCTAAGTCTAAAACGCGCAGCCCCTGCCTGCGCGCGCGTACTCCCCGTCCACCAATCCAAACGCGCCACCGCCATACTCTTCCTCTTCCGAGCAGTCAGAGACAAAATCTAGGACATGTCAGACAAGGAGAGGGGCTGGAGGGAGGGACATAGGTAGATACATAGATTTATCTAGTAAATAACAAAATTAGTTATAATTTTCTTGATTTACAGCAATAAATCGATGTATCTACCTATTTGCTAGAATAGCACGGATAAAAAACCCGGGTGGCATGTCCCAGGACGGGAGTAACTAACGCGGGGCAGACAGAGACGACGAAGCAGCTCTCAACCCAGAGGTTTCAAATCCAACCTCACCCGAAGGAGCATCCTTAAGATAGAAGGATGTGAAGAAAGTAGGGGAACGCCAAAAGGCGGCCCTCAAAAGTCTTCCAAAGGGATGAACCTGACAAAGCGCCCAGGAGGTAGAACACTCCTAGTGTCATGCGCTCTGGGAGGCTTCCCAGACAGGAGAGCCTCCAAACCCGCAGCTTGGATAGCCTCGACAATCCAACGGGAGATAGTCTCCCGTGATGCTGGGGAATAAAGGTGATGGAAAAAGAGAAGAGCTGATCATCCTTACGAAAACAACCGTAGTCCTATCCAAGTACCATTTGAGAGCCCTAACAGGGCACCAAGATTTATCCTCCATGACGGAAGAGAATTCCGACAGAGGACTCAAGAACACTTCGATTAAGCCAGAAGAATCCGTCTGATTCTTGGCAATAACGAAGGTCGAGGGACAAGACTTACACCTTGCCTTTCCCATCTGATATGCCCGGGGGCCGTAGAGAGAGAAAGGTGGTCTTAATCGGGAGATGGTGTAACGACGCTTTGCAGAACGGCCCAAAGGGCGGTTTGGCCAAGGCGTCCAAAACCAAGGAAGGCTCCACGCAGGAGTCAACTGGCGATTTGCTGGGCGTGTCAAAGGAAAGACCTCAGCAAATGAGTCAGGAAGGGAGAGATTGAAACTCCCGAACCATCAGAAAAAAACCCAAGGTGAACCGCAGTAATAGCGGACCGGTAACCACTAAAGTTAGAGAGGGCCCTGCCCTTATCGAAAGGAGTAATAAGGAAAAATGCTGTAAAAGCACCCACCGGGGCAGAAACGGGAAAACAAACCCCTTCTCCCCAACAAGCCTGGAAGGTTTCTAAACTCGAGTTGACAACAGCTCGGGTAGAAACTCTTCTGCTCTGGACTATGAACTGGGAGGCTCTCTCTGAGAGTCCTCGCTTCCTCCCCAATAGCGGCCAGGCGGTCAATGTAGAGCCGCCGGACGATGGTGGAGGATCCCCGACAGGGGCTGATCTGAGGACTGCTCTCCATAGAAGGGAGAGAGGCCGACCGTCCAGCAGAGACAGAAGAAGAGGAAACCAAGGTCTCCTCGGCCAGCAAGGTGCTATGAGCAGAAACCCACGCCTGATCCTCCTGAATCTTCCCCAGGAACTGAGGAATTAAGGAGATCGGCGGAAAGGCGTAACCCCAGAAGTTCTTCCCTGAAGGGAGAACGCATCGAGGGCCCAAGCTTCCGGATCTCGCACTCGAGAGCAAACTCGGGAGGCGATGATTCAGAGCTGTCGCAAACAGGTCTATCTCCAGATGGGCGCAGACTGAACTGAGGTAGTCGAAGACCTCTTGATTCAGTGACCACTCGGAGGGGGGACACATGTCCCGGGACAGCAAATCTGCAATCAGATTGTCCCGCCCGGGAACATAGGAGGCGATCGGAATCACTCGGTGAGGCCGACACCACTCTAAAGTTTGGCGGTTAGATCGTTCAGGGTAGCGGGAAGAGTCCCGCCCTGTCTGTTGATGTAAGCAGCAACAGAGGTGCTGACCGTCAAATCAGGACGGAGCGACCTACAAACATGTTCTCGAAAAGGTGGAGAGACATGAGGACTGCCATCAATTCCAACACAATAAGTGGGGCAAGGTGCACAGGTGTGACCAGTCCCCCGATACCACCTGGTCCGAACAGGGCGATAAGTAGGCGTTTGATCTCCTCGGTGAGAGGAATCCACACCTTGAGCGAGTCTACACTGGGCTTGAAAACTTCAGAAGATGAAGTTGGAAAAGGCCTCATATGAAGCCGACAGTCTTTGAGGACATCCCTATGGCTCGATAAGTGGTCCAAGAACTGGTGCCATCGGCCTGCCCGAACTCGACGTAAGAGACGAAGAGATCGAGCTAGAAAGACAATTGCGTGAATTCTCTCCCGACTGGGGCGGGTAAGTTGGTTCACAATGTCTAATTTCCGCACTCTAGGTAAATGGGTCTGCGGGTAGGAGTCAACTCCTACTTGTCCCAGTTGGCTATGAATCGTACTTCTTGCGTAGCACGGAGAAGTAGGGCCATGTGCGACTGAAGGACGGACACAGAGCTCGCCACCAGGAGCCAGTGGTCCAGGTAAGTGAAAAGTCTCAGACCGCGATCCTGAGGGAAGCGGCTAGGGTAGAGACTGCTCGAGTAACACTCGAGGAGCCGGTTTCAGGCCGAAATTTAAGGCCTCGAACCGGAAAGTTTCGCCTTGAAGGAGAAACCTAGAAGGTCCCTTGAAGAAGGGTGTATCGGTATGCGAAAGTATCTTTCAAGTCTACCGAAATAGCCACATCTGACGGTCTGATCGCCGGGAGAATCGAGGCCAAGGTTTCCCTGTGGAAAACCTCTCTTGGTATGAAGGAATTGATGACTTCCATATTCAAGATCATTCTGAGCTTCCCCGAGCATTTGGGAATATAAGATAGGGGAGAGGCACAACTGGGGTGGTCTCTTACCCTTTCGATCGCGCCCTTTACCAGCAGCTCTTGAATCTCGGTGGAGATGTGCTCTAGAAAGGGGGCGATAGTGTAGGAGGGTTGTGGCGGACGGTTCCGTGTGGGAGGGGCTTTGCGAAAAGTATGCCGAAGCCTCCTCGCACGAAGGGGAGCACGAAAACGTCGTCGGTAATTCCTTCCCAGGCGGGAAGGAACTGAAGACGGTCGCCAACCCTCTCCTCCAACGCTCGGGGCGCACCTGTGCACGGGGCAGCTGGAAGCGCCACCGCGTCTAGGAGGCGGAAAGACAGCCTGGGCCTGCGGCTTAGGAGCCGAGGACTTAAGGCATTTCAGAAGTTCCATCGCCTGCTTGCGTGAATCAACCTCAAGTTGAATCACATCAGGCCCCTTACCTCCAAAGATGTGAAGGCCGGAGTGCGGGACCCTGGCCAGGAGGGCAGGTATGTCCGCATCCTCAATGCCCAGAGAGGAAAGCGTAAGCTTCCTCCTAGCACTGGTGGCTATTGCTGTCGACACAGACAGTTCCAACCACAACGAGCCTGTCCAGGACAAGGCTTCGTCTAGCAACAGGATGTCCGAGTCGGACATCTCGAGGTGCTGACTCCTAGCGCGAAAGGAAAGGAGCGTACCCAAGTGGGCAGTCAGCCTCAGGCCAGTCCTGGAATGAGCTTCCATTAAGGACGGGAGCTTCTCTATTTGGCGTAAGGTGTACTCTTAAAGTTGACACCAAGCCTACCACCTACATGTAGGAGGTCACTGGAACAGGACTTTCTCGTAATTAAATCGAGTGTCCTGTCGAGAGAAGGTGAAAACCCAGCCGAGGGACGGTTTACAACGAGCCTGTCCTTGGACAAGGGGCTTCGTCTAGCACAGGATGTCCGAGTCGGACATCTCGAGGTGCTGGCTCCTAGCGCTAAGGGAAAGGAGCGTACCCAAGTAGGTAGTCAGCCTCAGGCCAGTCCTGGAATGAACTTCCAATAAGGACGGGAACCTCTCTATTTGGCGCAAGGTGTACTCTTAAGTAGACACCAAGCCTACCACCTACATGTAGGAGGTCACTGGAACGGGACTTTCTCGTAATATAATTTGAGAGTGTCCTGTTTAGAGAAGGTGAAATCCCCGGCCGAGGGACGGACCCTACTAAGGATGCAAGAGGCTGTGAGGCGAAGTCATTGAAGACTCGCTTACAGTCCTCCGTAAGAGGGATGCCCTTGGAGGGAAGCTCACCTTGAAAAAGGAGAGACGGATGTCCCGGATCAGCCCGACTCTGTAAAAGTGTCGGGAAGAAATTTCTCCAGCAGGGCTTGAGTCTCTACCGCCAAGGACCCAAAGGTCTGGGGTGTAATCTCAGCCTGTGGAGAGGCATCATCCTCCGAAAATCCAGACTGAAACCCGATCCCAAGAAGGGCGGTGTAAGCAGTCCCAGGATTCCTCCCCAGGCGGAGCACCAAGTGCCGCTGGAATGGGAGTAGCCCCGACCGGACGATCAAAGCTGAACGTGGTCGAGAGACGCCCGAAGTGGGGCGGTAAGGCTCTAGTGTGTTGGAAAATAAACACAATGAGCCAGATACCTGAGAAAAGGAACCGGATCCCAACCCACTAGAAGCAGTGGTGGTAAACAAGGGAAAACCAGTGTTCCTAGCCGGATAACCGGTAAAAACCGGTATCCGAACCGGATATCCGGCAAAAACCGGTATCCGAACCGGATATCCGGCAAAAACCGGTATCCGAACCGGATCCGGTATCCGACCCGGTATCCGAACCGGACCTGGGTCGGGTCGGGTACAGGTATCCCCCCTTCCCCCTTGGGGGGAGGGGTTGGAGTCAGGCGTGGTGGGGAGTACAGACACAGAGTCTGACCAACCACTCCGCTCCACAATGATCTTGAGATAATTCAAAAGTTCATGGGAGACGCCTAACTCAGAAGTGGTCGCCCCTTGGGGGCTAACCTTCTTCTTCTTGGCCCCCCCTGACACATGAGGTGAACACACAGTCGGTGTCAGGGGGAGAGAGTCCGCCTCGCCTGTTGGCTGGGCAGTACTCTGGCGCTTACGCTTCTTGGGCAGGTGGGCATGTTTATCGCCCCCTTTACCCTTAGAAACGGGCACCGCCTCCGTAGTAGGCCCTGAAGGGAGTACTTTTGGAGGATCACGACTCTCTTTTTCCCTTACCTGCCTTGCTTGTGTTAGAAGCGTGCGGAGAGACAAAAGGAGCCGATCCCTGAGCAATCACACCTATGGCTGAAGAGCGAGGAATGATGCTCGAGCGAGACGAACTGTGGGCAGGGATAACACCCACAGTTTTATCGGTGAGAGGTATTGGCCGGAGGCACTCACTCCCACCGTTATACAAGTCTCTATCTTCGAGAGAGGTATTGGCCGTTCCCAGCACTCACTCTCTCGGTTTTCCCCGCATGAGTTGGTCGTCAAAAAAGACGGCGAACTCATAACAGGGCGAGCCGTACACGAAGTAGGCCCTAACTTACCTTAGTCGAAGCTCCGTGGAAGTTATAATGTTGGTGCGAGATTAAATTCTCGCAGCCAACCCTTCCAAGGCTGGGCGAGTCCCCTTATAAGTATTAAATACTGGGGAACGCCAGCCGAACGGAGACCTCGACATGGCTGAAAATAAAGACAAGCAACAATATAGAAAACCATATATAGTAATAAATTTATTATTATTACAAAACAGTATAGATCTATATAAAGGTAACAACCAACTCACAAGACGGAGTGGGAATAAACTCCTATTACTGAGCACAATGTATGATAAGACCGCTTGTCCAAGCGCGTTGAATCAACCACCTACAGACACGGGGGCTAGCCCGACGCAGTGTACTAGTACACCGTCTGTGAATAAAGCCCCGAAAGTGAGGAAAAACGGCAAAGTAATTTCATTAATTTACCGTGAAGGAGGTTGACTCAGGGAAAAATCCGATACACCAAAATGAGTGTGAAAACATGGTGAACGGGATTTTTATTGCGAAAGGCAACCAAAAACACTTTTGGAGGTAAAAATCTCGCAATTTAGGTTAAGACTTAGCTTCATAGATGTCACTTCTCTGACGGACGAGAACGGAAGAGGAAGAGTATGGCGGTGGCGCGTTTGGATTGGTGGACGGGGAGTAGGTTTTCTCGAATGACGGCATAGTTTGGGAAACTAGCAAATAGGTAGATACATCGATTTATTGCTGTAAATCCTCTAGCCTGCCATGTGCACGCCAGAATGGGGGGGTCGGAGGGGTTCGACCCCCCCTTCTTGGGCTGAGGTCCGCTTTTTCATGAAGAAAAAAAACACACACGCACCTTTAATCTTTGTTACCACAATTACCCACACGCTGTCAGTTGTATTGATTATGACAAAAAGGTCCACTTTTGCCAAAAACGTATTGATTATGACAAAAAGGACCACTTTTGCCAAAAAACGACCCACCCCTTTAGAAACCCTGGCTACGGGCCTGAGCTATACTTACCTATATCAAATTGCTATTCGTTACCCCATAACTCGAATAGCCACAGGTAAAAACTCCTCGAAAGAGTCTAATTTTAAGACAGCTCTACATCCCTACATCCCGCTTATACTTCCTCTTTTTCGTATCAAAAGAAGGGCGACAGTCTTCAGGGGAGGAAGGGAGGGGAGCTATAGGTAAGTATAGTTTGTTAGTATACTGTTAATACATGGTTGGGAGTGTGTCAGTGCGATCCGGCAACACAAAGGTTTTTATTGTGGTGTACCTAACGCACGAGGCGTAGCCGAGTGTGTTAGACACCACAATAAAAACCTGCGTGTTGCCGGATCACACTAATGCACGACCTCACAACCATGTATTAACAGTTTTATAAAACGGGTGTACAATCTTAGTGCTTTCACTTACCTCAAACTGTCATGGCATGTCCCATGCGTGAATCCTGCTCAGTAAAACATGATGTAGGACTAGTAGACTAGTGTTGCAAACGTACAATGTTTATTTACAATGTTTAGGCCTAGCCTAGTCTAGACCGTTGCGAAGGTATATAGGCCTGCACATGTTTATTTACAATGTTTAGGCCTCGTCTTAGACCTATTTGTTAGTAATGTGTAATGGAAGTGGTATTGAATCTGGTTCACCGATGTATTTTCACTTCCTTGAGCTTGGCTGAGCATGTTCGAATTTGAGCTTATATTGAAGCCTGAAGATGAAGACAAGGTACCACCAATGGCACTAAGAGTAGGACTAGTACCAGTACTAGCACTAGTAGGAACAGGAATAGTACTAGCACTAGTAGGAATAGGACTCGGAGTAGGAATCACTTGGCACAGTTGTGTTCTTTGTGTAGTCCGTTCCATCCGCTTTTCTGATATGCCTGCATAGAAATGGCTCAACATTAACAGCGTATCTTACTCACCTTGCGTGATGGTGGATAGGTCCGTGCGACTGAGTTTAGCGAAACATTCAAGCTTTGAAAATCCAAATTTCACTGCTCTTTTCGTACTGTTGGAATCCTTCCCATTCAGTAGATCGTCGAGTTCTTCCTCCGTGAGAAGTGCAAAACTGAGATTCGAAGATACAGCCATTTTTTACACGCTTCTATCGTCAAAAATTAAACTTAACTTTCAGTACTGAATTACAACGATCCGACCGCGGTAGCGCTACAGCTGTAATTTTGTTGATTTGTTGATTTGTTGACATTAGCGCGACGATCGATAGCGCGATATCGATAGCGTATACGGTATAGCTTGTAAAAACATATAGCAAAATCGAGTCGTATCGTCTGCGCTACATAAATGTTTACATGTTTATGTTTACATGTTTACATGTGCAACAGTTCCATTTTGCTGTATGTTATCACTTTTTTTTTGCACAGTCACGTGGTGTTATTTGACCAATCAGGATGGCTACATTCTTGAACCCGTTTTATAATAAATAATATGCTCACTACTGAGCATTCTGATTTACTACACTGCGCTATACTTACCTATATCATCTCATCAAATTGCTAGATTCCCATGGAAGATCTGGAGGAGGGCAAAGACGGGAAGCCCTTCCCACAGACATAGGCATCGAATATAATACAAAGCTCATCAATAGCAAATCTTATCAATAGCCAATCTACTAGAAGGCGAGCAGATATATACTAATAACTGGCCTAGGAACGATGAGGACACGGCAGGACTGCAGGACTGCAGAAGCGAACCACGTGTCCTGACTAATTACATAATTTATTTAATATTTATTTATTTGAACATATTTAATCAGGATGACAAGATCAGTTAAAACTATTTTACATCATGGTCCTGAGATTTAAAAAAAACATGAATATAAAAGAAAATTACAAAAAATAAATATCAACAGTATATTGAAAGCATCAATAAAAATAATTAAGTTATTATATAATAATGTGTGGAAAAATAACACAATGATAATTCCGAAATATTCTCGCATAAAACTCAGAAAGTAAAAGATGTGGCATAAGATAATAAATTTAAAACAAATGGCGTCAATTGATTCAAGAATTAACATGTATTGGTATAATTATCATCATGAAATAACGAAACTAATACAAAACATTAACTGAAATAAGACCCAACCGATAAACTGGATATGTATAGAATGAGATAATAACAATTTACTTTATAAGAAAGTGCATTAGTAATAAAAGCACACAATGAAAAATTTACTAACTTAGCATGGATATTAGTATGACACAAATGTGTTGGGGCTAGCCCAATATGCCGTCTGAAGGATCTCTACCACTGAAGTGCCCTGAAAGAGAGCCCAAGACGCTGAAATTCCCCTTGTATCATGATCTCTAACAGAACCCGTCGAAAGAGCTTCTGTTCCACCGGACCTTATCCCTTGCACTATCCACCGAAAAATTGTATCTGGGCTCACTGGCCCATGGGGCTCTACAGAACTGACAAACAATTGGTGTGATTTGCGAATGCCCCTAGTCCTATCGATATACCACTTGAGAGCTCATACTGGGCACCATAACCTATCCTTAGAAACTGTTGAGATATTACTAATAGACGGTAAGACAATCTCGCAAGGCTTAGAGGATTCTTTTCTAATTTTTGGCTAGAAACCCGCGTTTTGGAATCATGCGGACCCTGTCCCTCTCCCAGTAGATATGACCCGACTTTACAGATAAGGCATGAATCATACTACGTCTTTGGCCTGATGCTACAAGAGGAAAATGGAATTAGAAATAGTCTCTCCATTAGAGAAACCTGAATGCATAGCTGCTATACCTGACCTGTAACCCCTTATTGAGAAGATAGATAAGCCCTCATCGAAAAGGATCAGTAAGAAATCAGCGATCTTACCTAAAGAGGCAGAGGCCGGATCCATCTGCAGACTGTTGCACCATCTGAAGTATCCCTGGAGTCTTGAATCATAAGTACTCCTGGTGGAGGAACGGAGAAATCTAGAGGCCATATCTGCTGCTTTCTCCGAAAGGCCCGCGTCAGTTGCAGATTTCCTGAAATGGGCCAAAGTGTCAGGCAAAGTCTCTCTGGGTTCGGGTAACACATGTTCGTCCCAGGCTGTTTCAGAAGGTCCATTAACGGGGGTAGTGTTCTTGGGACCCCCACAAGAAGATTTGTCAGAGCTGGAAACCATGGCCTCCTGGGCCACCATGGTGCAATGAGGAGAATGGTTGCCTTCTCCTCCCTCACTTTCTCCAGTACATGAGATATGATGGGAAATGGTAGGAAGGCATAGCCGAGTATCCCCTTCCACGAAATCGATAAAGCGTCCGTTGCAAAGGCTAGAGGATCGCGGTGATTCGTGCAATAGATCGGGAGTTGTTTGTTCAGAGTTGATGCAAACAAGTCTATTTGCGGCTGCCTGAACTGACTGAGGATCCTCTCCGTGATGGCACGACTGAGGTGCCACTCCGACAGGAGGTATCTTCCCCGAGAAAGTCTGCGATGTGATTGTCTTTCCTCGGAATGTGACGAGCTTTCAGAACTATACGATTGTGTTGGCACTATGACAGAATCTCTATTGTCAGATAACAGAGGGACCGAGATCTTGTTCCGCCCTCCTTGTTTATGCAGGAGACCACAGTGCTGTTGTCCGATTTTACCAGCCCGCATTGGTTGGCAACTTGTGGACGGAAGGAAAGTAGTGCTAGCTGAACTGCTTTCATTTCCAGGATATTGATATGCTGGGTTGATTCTTTCACCTGCCATAGACCCAAGACCTTGAGATCCCCCAAACGAAGCGGTGCTGAGGGCCCCCCAGCCGTGCTTGGAAGCATCTGTAGTCAGTGTGAGGTTTGGTCTGGGGTTCTGTGTTTCCTTTCCTAGGTTCAGAAATTTGCGAGAGGCCCACTGAAGAATAGAATACCTTATCTTGTCTGGCATGGGAATGAGATGGTCCCTGTAATGAATTTTGGGGCCTGAAGTGCTTCAGGAAGTGTAGTTGAATGGGCGTCATCTGCAGCCTACACTGAGGAATCAAATCTACCAAACCTGCTAGCAGGCCTAGGAAAGTCAGCCAGGTTCCGGCTGGCGAGTAAGAGGCAGAGCAAAGTCTCATACCTACTGATATTACCTTTTCTACCCTGTGGGGAGATGGACGAGCAATTAAGTCTGGGATGGTTATTACAGCCCCTAGAAATTCTGGCGAGGTCGTCGGTGTTCGCCTTGATTTTTTCTTGTTGATTATGAAGCCCAGATCCGACACCAACTGTCTTACTGTGTTCACAAAGACGGCCTTGGATGGGCCGAGGAGCAACCGGTCGTCAAGGCAACACAAAATAGTAATGCCTCGCCTTCTTAGTTCTGCCACGAAAACAATTATCAGCCGGGAGAAGATTCTTGGAGCGGGTTTTAGGCCAAAGGGGAGAGTTCTGAATTGATAACATGTGTTTCCTATTTTGAAGCCCAAGAGATGCTGGGCCTCGTGAGCAATGTGAACGTGATAATAGGCATCTCGTTGATTACTATTAGCAGAGTCCTGATGACCTACAAAGCTATAGACGGGTCTCTAATCTTCAGTTCCTTGGAAAGATTGTAGAGAGACTTGTGTTAAAACAAATTCAGGAATACTTATCTGAGCACAATCTTTATTCTGAGATGCAGTCAGGATACCGACCCCATCATAGTTGTGAAACTGCCCTGCTAAAAGTCCCAAACGATATTCTTCTCTCTCTGGACAAAGGCGATGAAGCGATTCTGTTGCTGTTGGATTATTCTGCAGCCTTTGACACCGTGAGCCATGATGCCCTTCTGAGCCGTTTGCATGAAAGATTTTGAGTTAAAGACTCTGCCCTGGAATGGTTTCGTTCCTATATCATTAACAGAACCCAGTCTGTTGTTGTTAGTGATTATGAGTCACAGGTCAGCTCTTCTAGCTTCGGAGTACCTCAATGGTATGTGATCGGCCCGTTAGCATTTACACTCTTCTCATCTCCATTAGAGGATGTCATCAAACACCATGACATAAGGTGTATGCCTTATGCTGATGACACTCAAATTTACCTTGTGTTGAGAAAAGAAGACCAATCTCCTGCTCTACAAAGACTCAGTGCATGTTTCTCAAATATTAAGAGTTGGTCAATACAGAATGGTTTAAAGTTGAATGAAAGTAAAACAGAATGTCTACACTTTGTAAGCAGACACAGGACTAGTAGTTCGATTAGTGCTATTTCTTTGGATGATACTCCTGTACAATGTTCTACAGGTGCTAGAAACCTGGGTGTCATATTTGACATTAATCTATCTTTGAAGACTCACATGAATAATGTTTGCAGATCAGAATCGTATGCTCTACATAAAATTGGCAGCATCCAGCAATTTCTTACAAATAAGACTACCCAGAGACTCGTTCAGGCACTTGTTATGTCTCGCATCGACTTTTGCAACAGTCTTCTATACAGTCTTCCCGATGCACAAATCAACAAACTGCAGAGAGTACAAAATTCAGCTGCTAGGCTTATCGCTAAGCGTCGTTCACGTGAGTCCGTCACCCCACTGCTGAGGAAGCTTCATATTCTAAGAGTCCGGGAACGAATAAACTTTAAGATCCTCTTGCTTACCTTCAAATGTTTGAGAAACTCAGCTCCTGCCTATCTTTAACAGTTAATAACAGAATACTCACCCTTTCACAATTTGCGCTCAAGCAATAAATCACACTTAATTGTTCCTCCCACCAATACCCAGTCTTACGGTTCTCGATCTTTTCATTCAGCATCCCCTCAGCTCTGGAACAATCTACCTCGATGCATAAAACAAGCTGACCCAACTGAAAGATTCAGATCCAAATCTGTTCATCAAATAGTTGTATGCCTTAGCATATGCAGCTCTCTCAACCTTTAACTAATATATTTTTGTACGTCTGAAACTGTTCTTTTATTTCTCCTCTTAAGCGCTAAGAGACATTTTTTGTGATAATCATCATCAATCCAGTTTTGATCCGGGTATATTCCCCGTTGACGGGGGTGGCCGGATTTACCTCACTTTGTAGCAATCTTTCTCACACCCGCCCTCCATCTCGCACGATTCATGGCATCCTCCCTCCTCAAACCAACTCCACTACACTCCTCCTCAACCCGTTTTCTCCATGTTTTCCTCGGTCGTCCTCGCTTCCTCGGGCCCTTCACTTCAAACTCCAGAGCTTTTCTCAAAATGTGCCCGTCCTCCCTCTCAGCACATGCCCATACCATCTCACTCCATTTGCTTTTGCCATCTGAGCCACTGATTCTTCCAGTCCTAACATCTCCAACAGGTCCTTGCTCCTTTTTCTATCCATTAGTTTCACTCCACACATTGCTCTCGCCATTGCTCTATCAGTCCTCGTCAAGATCGCCAGCTCATTCCCACCTAAACACCATGTCTCACTCCCATATAACATCACTGGTCTTACACAGCTGCGATAGACCATTCCCTTCACCTTCAACGAGAACCTTTTTGACTTCAACAGCTCTCCACATTCCCTGAACGTGATCCAACCAAATCTTGTTCTTGCTGTGACAGCTGCCTCGCAACCACCACCTGTGTTCACTCTATCCCCAGATAACAAAAGCTACTCACTGTTTCGACCTCATCACACAACGTCTCCATAGGTTCCACGCACCCTCCAGCACACTTCCTACATTTACTACACATAAAATCTCTCCCTAGCCTTGGGGTCACCCTTCTTACTTTGGCACACCTTCCATGGATCCATTTCCTGCATTTCACACAGAATTTGCCATTACCCTCTTCCCACATAAGCCACATGGATCTATCTTACTCGCAGACATTTCGCCTTCTGCCCCGCTAACTACCACCTTTGTCTTTCCCAGGTTCACTTTCAGCCCCTTGCTCTCAAATGCTTCCTTCCATCTCCAGAACTTCTCTTTCAATCCCTCCATCGTCTCACTCAACCGAACCAAGTCATCCGCGTACAACATCTCAGTCATCAGACCTTCTCTCGCACTCTCCGTAACCACATCAACCACAATTGCAAAGATCAGTGGTGATAGCACCGATCCTTGGTGTACACCAACTTTCACCTAAAACTCTTCAGACAGCCCTAACCCAACTCGAACTCTTGTCTTTGCTCCATCATACAAACTCATCACTGCTCTTCCTATTACCTCTGGTATGCCTCTCTTCCTCATTGCCCACTCCATTACCTTCCTCGGGACCCTGTCAAATGCCTTCTCCAGATCAACAAAACACATATACAACTATAACACATATAAGCGCTATATATATATATTGTAAATTATTATTATTATTATTAATTATCTCGGAGGTCTATGGTAACTGCCCATTCGTGGGGCCTTATCAGGGGCAGAATAGTCGATAATGATTCCATCCTGAAAGTTTGATCTGGGAGGAGTTTGTTTAGTACCATGCGAAAACCACCTTATCGTTTCTCTACGAGGAAGATTGGTGAGAGGACAAGGGAATCGTGGTCCTGAACTCGCACTATGGCCCCTCTTTGGAGTAGGGATTGAATTTCTGATAGGAAAGCCTGTAACCGAATAGGATCCCAGGGTATGGGGGTCTGAAGACGGAACTGGGAATACTGAAAGATCCTTGGCAAGATTGGGGCGTACCCCAATTCTATTATCTTGAGTACAAATTTGTCTTGAGCTATTTTTTGCCAGTTTTGTGAACAAATTGTAAAATCAGCACTGATTTTCTTATTTACTATATAAATCTATATACCTACCTATTATGCCAGTAGTCTTGACTACGGGACCCCTTCGAGAATTTAACACAAATGAGTCACAATATTGTGCGCACCCCCGTAATCCTATTGTCCCCTTCGCCACTCACGCGCGTCAACACGCTACGGCCATCTTCCTCTTTTGCGAGCAACCCCAAGTAGAAACATGTTGCTTGCAAGGTGAGGGGAAGGAGGGAGGGTCATAGGTAGGTATATAGATTTATATAGTAAATAAGAAAATCAGTGCTGATTTTACAAATTTACTGCAATAAATCATACCTACCTATTATGCCAGACCAGCGCCAACTCAAAGACCGGGAGGCATGTTTCAAGCAGAAGGGAATAGGATTACACCGAAGAATACAAAGAAGACACAGCGGCCTTCAAGGTGGCTGACGTAAACATAGCCTCACCTGCGGGAACATCCCTAAGGTAGCAAGAAATGAAGGAATTGGGCGAACGCCAATAAGCAGCCTTCAAAATATCATCAAGCGCCACACCTTGAAACAGAGCCCAAGAAGTGCTGACACTACGAGTGTCATAAGCACGAGGCTTACTGTCGGAAAAAAGAGCCCCTGTGCCAGCAGCCCTAATAGCCTCGACAATCCATCTAGAAATGGAATCAAGAGAAGCAGGAGAAAAAGGCTCTCTAGTGATCAGGAACAACTGATCATCCTTACGATAACACTTAGTCTTATCAATATACCATTTGAGAGCCCTAACAGGACACCAAACTTTGTCCTCGCGCACTGACGAAAACCCAGAAAGCGGACAAAGAAAAATCTCAACAGGGCCAGAGGCAGCTGTCTGATTCTTGGCAATAAAAGAAGCCTTAGGAATCAATCTAACGCCTTTTCTCTCCCAGCGAACATGACCAGGAGTAAGGCAGAGAGCATGAAGAGTACTGCGCCTCTGCCCAGAGGCAATAGCTACCAAAAACAGCGTCTTAACCGTAAGATGATGAAGCGAGCTTCACCTAACGGTTCGAAAGGAGGTTTCGCCAAGGCCTCCATGACCTTAGGCAGACTCCAAGACGGCACTAACCTAGAACAAGGAGGTCGCTTCAGAAAGAACAACCGAATCAAACCACTTAACAGTGGGGAATTGGAAATCCCCGAACCATCTGAGAAACCCGAATGAATGGCCCCGATCGCCGAACGGTAGCCTCGGATAGTAGAGATGGATCTCCCTTTGTCAAATAGCGAGATTAGAAAATCCGCAATTGAACCAATAGGAGCCTATAAGGGGTTTGATTTCGCTCTTTACGCCAAAGGAAAAAGACCGAAAGACGGGAATTATAAATTTCCCTAGTAGAAACTCTACGACTGGACAATAAAAATTTTGGATTGTGGTGAAGAATCCCCGAGAGGGGCTGCAACACCAGATCCACTCTTAACGGAAGAAGGAACGGTTGAGCCGCCAGAAGGCTCATTAGCTCCGGAACCAACTCCTCCTGGGCCAAAAGGGAGCTATCACAAGCACCCGAGCCCGATCTTCCCTGATCTTCCGCAAGACTCGCGGAATCAGCTGGAAGGGAGGAAAGGCAAATCCTCGAAGATTCTCCCAACTGAGAGAGAAAGCATTGAGAGCCCAAGCTCCCCAATCGCGCGCACAGGAGCAATATATCGGAAGTAGGTGGTTTAGAACCGACGCAAAAAGATCCACTTCCAGTGGATCCAGGTAACTGCAAATGCGGCGAAAGACCTCTGGATGGAGCATCCATGGAAGACACCTGCCCCGAGACAGAAAATCCGCAATGAGGTTTTCCTGACCGGGGATGAAAGAGGCCACGGGTGTGATCGCCATGCGACAACACCACCTCCACAGCTGTGCTGCTAGGGCATTCAGGATAGCAGAACGAGTGCCTCCCTGCAGATTGACATAAGCCGCCACAGTGACATTGTCCGTGAGGATCAGAACTGAACGACTGAAAAGTCGACTTCTGAAATGAAGCAGGGTTAAAAGAACTGCCATAAACTCCAGGACATTAATATGGGGAAGAGTCCCAAGATGAGACCAATCCCCCGCGACCGCGCTGCCATTGCAATGTCCTCCCCACCCCAACCGAGAGGCGTCCGTCGAAACCGAGATCAACGGAAGGGGGGTACGGAAGGACTTGCCTCGCGCAAGAACCTTTCTGGCCAGCATGAGCTTGCGAGCTGCCGAGACAATGGTGAGAAACCTGTCTCGACTGGGCCGAGCCAACTGATTCCAAATATCCAATACAGCCCCCAGAAAAACTGGGCTGCAAGTAGGAACTAACTCTGACTTTTCCCAAAATATTAGGAAACCCAAGTCTTGAGTAAGATTGACGAGCAAACGAGTCTCGTCCAACAAACAATCGCGCGACTCCACTAGGAGAAGCCAATTGTCCAGGTAGCAAAAATAGCCGAAGGCCGCGTCGCCTCAGAGAGGCTGCCAGCACGGCTACAACCTGAGTAAAAACCCGAGGGACTGGGCGCAGCCCGAAGGGAAGAGTGCGAAAGCGATAAGTTTCTGAGAGGAAGGAAAACCCCAGAAGATCGCGCAAAGCGCGATGAATGGGAAAGTGGAAATACGCATCTTCGAAAACTATCAAGACCGCGTAGTCCTTCCTCTTGATCAACGGGAGAATGGAGGCGAGAGTCTCCATCCGAAAATGTACTGAAGTTTTCCCGAGCGCTTGGGAATAACAAAAGTCGGAGAAAGGGAAAAAGACAGCCAGTCTCTTACCCTTTCTATAGCCCACTTTTTCAACGGAGATTCAATCTCCGATGAGGCACGAGAACGAGCTAGGGCCTGTGAGGTGACCGAGTTCCTATAGCCCCTCCAGGGAGCGGGGCGGACAGATCTATGAAGAATCCGTCTCGTCCGTCAAAGAGAACAAAAGCGTCCCCGGAGATGGCCTCCCAAGCGGGGAGAAAGGAACGAAGACAGCCACCAACCAAGACGTGGACAGAGGCTCGCATCGACTTAGGATGAGCATGTAAACAAGACAGACCTGTTATCGCGCATCGCCAAAAGCAAAGGACCCGAGACGGAACATCCGAGAGAAGCAGTGCGATGTCCGACTCCTTAACCCAAAGGGCCGTAAGAACCAAGACTCTGCGACGGTACATGACCGAGGCAGCTGCAGTGGAAAACTGACCACTGCAAACCAAACATGACGCTTAAAAGAAGCGCCGCTTCAATGCGTCCATAATCCAGCTTGAAATCCTCCGCAAGAGAAATACCCTCAGAGGAATCCCGCTGCCCGAACCCTGCGCGCGGGCTGACTGAAAGTCAGGGAAAGTTTAGAACAAAGCAATCGCTTCTACCCCACAAAGGGAGAGCGACTGAGGCTCTGCCTGCCCCAGCGATTCGGAAACCGAAGCTTGAGAGGCCGCTTCTAAAACTGGTTCCGCCTGAAATGATCGTGACAAAGGATCACGAACAAAGGCCGAAACAGTCGGATTCACCCAGGAACCGCCATAAGCCTCCTCACCCGACGGAGCCCCGAGGCTGCGAGAATAGGAGGCGCATGTGATCCCGTCACAGACAAAGAAGAATAAACCATAAAAGGCTTAGTCTCGATATCCGACCCAAAAAAGGGACAAAAGCAGGGGATGTGATGCCTGGTACAAGGGACCAACCCTGAGTCTGGGCAAAGCCCATCTCACACCGAACATCTCAGCTTGAGAGGCCGGTGGGTTAGCTAAACCCGACGGGCAAGAGGCAGGCAAAGCCTGCCTCTTTTAGCCCCTTCCCTAGGCTTCCTTCTGATTGGCTCAAAAAGAGCCTAAGTCGAAACCCGCTTTTTAGAGCGTTTATTCGGTTTCGTTCGGATCCCCGAAGCCCTTCGGGAACACGAACCGAACCCTCCGCTGAGGGACGCTCACCTCCCTTTATGGGAGAAGTGCGCTGAGGGTATTGAACCCAAAGACGCGCACCAATTACCCATATCGGCTGAGCAAGAAGATGCAACAGCCATGGGCCGGGCGCCAAGGCGCCCAGTGCAAGGGCGGACCGGGATGACCCGGCATTTGCCCACCGACTACTAAAGGCATGTGAACTCGCTATTGAACCACTAGAGAGCGGCAATAGGAGAGCACTAGCAGTCACACACACAGGTCAGCACACCTGTTGCTCCGTAGAGCGCCCATAAAATGAGCTCAAGTCTACCCATCAGCTGGCCAAGCAACAGCCCGGGTAGCACTCGTTCCCCCATACGGCGTCGGCCAGGGGCTATTCAATAACCAGGTGCGAGGGCAGACTGGGACAACATCCCAGTATATGCCCACTGACTACTAATAGTATGTGAACTCTTTATTGTTCCGCCCGTGGGCAACAATAGGAGAGCACTAGTAATCGTGACCTCAGGTCAAACCGGAAGTAATCACTCGCTCCGGTGACCGCACTTATGGGTATTGAACCCAAAGTCTGAGCCGGGTGCTGAAAGCACCCAGTGCGAGGGCAGACCGAGATGACTCGGTATGTGCCCATAGACTACTAAGGCATGTGAACTCGCTATTGAACCACTAGAGAGCGGCAATAGGAGAGCACTAGTAGCCTCGCACTCAGTGCAAGGGCGAACCGAGATGACTCGGTATTTGCCCATCGACTACTAAGTAGTTACGCACTGTTGCTCCGAAGAGCGCCCATAATTGTTAGCTCGAGCATTCCCATCAGCTGGCAATATAGACAGCCCGGGAAGTACTCGTTTCCCCATTGGCATCGGCCGGGGGCTAGGGTTTGAGAACCCAGACCAACATGGGCTGAGCCCGTGAGCTGCCCTGCAGTAGTGGGACGCATCTCCCCTAACAGGTTTAAACGAACGGACGCTACCGTACGGGAAACACATCTCCCCCTCTGGTCTTAACGACCGGGGGATTGGATTCGAGATATCCAAACCACTTGTGGGACGCGTCTCCCCTAACGGATTTAAGCGAGTGAACGCTACCGTGCGAGAAACACATCTCCCCCTCTGATCTTAACGACCGGGGGATTGGATTCGAGATATCCAAACCACTAGTGGGACGCGTCTCCGCTAACGGATTTAAGCGAGTGAACGCTACCGTGCGGGAAACACACCACTAGAACCTGACGCCACCCACCCCGAAGCCACAGGCATCGGAGTTGACGTCCCAAGCTCAGTTAACGCCAACCGCCCCGAAGCCGCAAGCTCCGAGACTGGCAAACTCTGCAGGGAAACACCACTAGGCAACTTACCTGCAGCCCTCCTTCCTCCCCCATGTACCGAAGTACTCGGGAGAGTTCTGGAGGGCCGAGCCGTCTTGCTAGACGACTCTTCGGAAGAAGCAGGTAACCGCGACCTAGCTGCTTCTTCTTCCGAACTCATAACACTGCAATAAAACAGACAAATATACCAAAATACTTTGACTGAGTGCAGGTAATAATAATAATAAATTTGGAGATACGCACAACAAATTTCACAGCAAATAACAACAAACACCGAACCCAAAGGCTCGGTGCCAAACGGAAACACCCATAAACACACAGATATAACTACGTGGGGCTAACCGTAAAAGTGCAAAATAATTGCCAAGAAAAAGGAATCAAAATCCCTTTCAATCGGCAAAAGTGACTACTAAAACACAAAGTACTATAATCTAAGATAATATAGGTACCTAAAAGTGCTTTAAAGATGCGAAAAAGCGCGCCTAAAAGATACTAAAAAGACCTGATTTCAGGAGCGCTGTGACTAGACGTCCTAACTCGTCGGGGGCGAGCAAGAAAGAGGAAGATGGCCGTAGCGTGTTGACGCGCGTGAGTGGCGAAGGGGACAATAGGATTACGGGGGGTGCGCACAATATTGTGACTCATTTGTGTTAAATTCTCGAAGGGGTCCCGTAGTCAAGACTACTGGCATAATAGGTAGGTATATATGATTTATTGCAGTAAATCAGTTAATCTTCCCCCTAATGGAGCCTGTCGTGGGGCGGAATTTGATTTTCAAAAGTGCTGGCTACGGGCAAGGGCCTTGAAATCAGTGGCTGGAACTGGGACTGGCGGCCGTGCCCTTCGCCCCGGGTGTTCCGAAAGTCCCAAGATTTCTTGCGGCTCTCTTCACGAGCTCCTTCATGCCTCACATTACTATAGGGGGTGTGGGCGGTTTGGGAATGATGGCCCCCTCTGCTCGCCATAGGATGGAGACTGCGGTCTGGAGTTCGAGTAGAGGGTTGTCTGGGATTGCGTCGGTCTATAGGCAGAGGAACTAGGTCTAGACGAGAGCTTATAAAAGGTTTTATCGGAGGTAGCACTAGCCGAAATAGACTCCTCAAGAACCTCTTGAAAATTGCTATGGTCCTTACCTTCACATGGCAGTTTACATAGAAGTTTAGCGGCCTCTTTCTCAATCTTGAGGGCATCGAGCACCTTGGATCTCCTCAATCTTGTGCAAAGGAGTGCTGATCGTGCAGCTTGTTCATATTGTAGGTCAGTGACTGGACCGAAGGAGTCGCTAAGAACTTTTCAAAATCCTGAGTAGCAAAATGATAATCCTTCAATACGTCCTTACCAGCGGGTTTAAGCTGCGAATGCCATCTGTCCAAACTCCAATAACAGGACTTATAAGGGGCGTCCATTTTAAATACCCGGTAAAGTCTCGTCTTGACGACTGAGTGTGGTATCCAGCCGGAAAATAGACTGCTCACTATCACCAGGTTCACTGTCCTCAGCCCGCAGTTGAGGGCAGTATCTCCGTGAAGCTCGTTGTCGTTCCGTAATCGTTCTTGTGAGTGTTCCCCGTGATCATATACGGTGGACGTATCTTGTGCCGATTGCAGGGAATGCACAACGGAGCTTTGTGAGTCTGACAGAGAGAAATCCCCCCCAATTCCTCCCCCGGGAGGTGATTGGGCGATGGTAGTCAAATTCGGAATCGGAGTCGCCAATTATAGAAATATCCCTTCTTTGACGGCGAGGCCTAGGGCTCCTGTTATTTCCCTTTTCTAGACGAGATGCCGTGTAAACATAAAAGCGATGTCTCGGGCGGCCTCGTCTCTCCGACTCCGCTGGTAAAGCGGATCGGGGGTCTGGGTGGGATGAGATTGCTAGAGTAGCTCCGTGGGGGCCAGCATTATCCTCTGCCCCGAGGGCCCGGTGATGACTGAAGCGAGGACTGTTGCAT
The DNA here is from genome assembly GCA_025617745.1 of Heliocidaris erythrogramma. Taxonomy (NCBI): domain Eukaryota; kingdom Metazoa; phylum Echinodermata; class Echinoidea; order Camarodonta; family Echinometridae; genus Heliocidaris; species Heliocidaris erythrogramma. The sequence continues at coordinate 46,841,968 of CM046860.1, read as the reverse complement.
TAATCCTTCGCGTGACGTCGAGGGCAGAATAGCTTGCAAGGCCTGAATAATCCGATCCCCTGCCTCTGAGGGGTCTGGGAGCGAGGCATGAGCTTGAGGCTCACCCGTACAGCGGGGGTCTCTGAGAGATCGACATTAGAATCAGACTGTCTTTTGTTGCGAGTCTTACTCATTGTAGAGGAGGAGCAAAAACTCCCCTCATCCCCTTCACTACCGATGTCCCTGGGAAGGCTATCGTCCTTGCATTTATTTTTATTATCTCTAGTTTTCCTCCCTTTGGGTTTGTATTGGTCTTGGTTGTCATCGTAGACCGATTGTCTTGATTTTTTGGCTTAGCATTTGCCAAGTCATTTATTGCCTTCGGTTTCATATTCACTGAGGTTTCTCCCCTTTATTATCCCTGGACCTGGGTTGGATAATGTGGGGGTTTGATCATTAGTGGTCGGCTTATTAATAACCAAACCATTTTTGTCCGTTTTTTTGGCGGAAGTATTATTTTCCGACATAGTGGCTTTCTGTGGTTGTTAACAACTTGAGCGTGGTAACGAAAGAGGAAGTAGAGGCGGGATGTAGGGGCATTATATGCTCTGCGGGCAGACGGGTTTCCCGTGTGCGCCGAGGGCAGTCTTAAAATTAAACTCTTTCAAGGAGTTTTTACCAGTGGCTATTCGAGTTGTGGGTAACGAATATGAATTTGATGAGATGATATAGGTAAGTATAGCGCAGTGTAGTAAATTGTGTTATCAATCTATCTATTATCTGTATTCATTTTTGTATTTATCTAGTTTGCATTATGTCATTTGAATTTGTCACTGCACTTTTTTTCACTGTTTACTGTGTCATGTCAATCCAACCTATGTAAAAAGCTGATTTTTATGAAAGGAGAAAAATACATGTAGGAGAAACGGGATAGTGAAAGTTTGAAAGAAATTGAACAAAGAATGAGAAAATTATGAATTTTTGAAAAATGAGATCACTACATATATATGCGACTCTCAAATTGGCAATTTTGGAATCGATTGTGATGTATTCATGACAAACTCTCCCACTTGTTGTACACCAAAACATCATTAAATGCCGGTTTCCTCCTAAGCGCCTTTTCCCTCGGGGCAGTAATTAAAATATATTGTAGGTAGCATATTGTTACTAGGTCTTGCAAAAACAAAAAGATCCTAGTGAGTTACACATTTTAAAAATTGACATTTTAGTCATTTTGTGTGTGGAGCCAATGGGAAAGTTGACTGCCATTACATCACAGTGACCGTACAGATAAGGCCAATATGAAATTCCCATATGTATAGTGATTACAACTTTCAAATAATCAAAACTTTCTTATTGCTTGTTCAATTTCATTCAAACTTTCACCAATCTGCTTCTGATTTTTATGCTTTCACACAAATCAAATTATTGCAAATGTTGGATTCCCTTTTAAGAATGCATCAAGTTATACTCAATTATTTTACGACTCACTTTTTCATTTGACTGCACACCCCTGGCTGATTACTCTTTGAGCTTTGGAATACTGATACTTGCGGTCCATCTAAAAGTAGACAGATATGTAAAAATAAACGATTAAATAAGATCAGAATGAATAGGCTTTACTATACACATAATATAAATATGCAATTTCCTAAACACAAATACTTTAAATGTTGACAAGCATTTGATAAAACACATACACTTACATGAATATTATTTGATTTGATTTTACTATTATAGAAATTTTCCTTCTTGCACCTTGAATTTTTCAAATAAGTCAGAGAGCAATTTTTGATAGAGAGAGGTAGGGATATATACAGAAGAGAGATACATGTAGGGAAAGAGAGAGAGAGAGAGGGGGGTAAATATATAATCTATAAAGCAGGTTTGGAGTCAAGTCAAGTCAAGCCATACACTTACTTTCATCCAGGTATTTACTGAGTGAGCAGTGAAGACGTATAACGAGAGGCTGTTCCCTGTTAAGACACCACGCCTTAGCTATCTCATCCTGTAGAAACAAATCACAAGAAAGAGGGGATTACAGTTTTATACAAAGTTTGTATTGTGGAAGCAAAAAATCAGAGAAACAATCTAGTGAAAGTTTGAGGAATTTTTTTGGGGAAAGTGGAGATTGCTAATGTTATAGAAAGTCTCTCCATGGCAATAGTGTCATGATTTTGTTATCATAGTTCCTTCTTTATTCGTTATGTCCTACATGCTACATTTGGCTTGAGATTTCACCTAATGGAAAAAGTTATATTCTAGCCATCAATTAGACCTGCATAGGCCAAGTTTTAGGTTCGTTTGTTCTTTTGTTTATTTCCATTTCCGTAAAAAAAAATATACAATCCATAACATTAACCAAGAAAATTATAACTAATTTTGTTATTTACTAGATAAATCTATGTATCTACCTATTTGCTAGTTTCCCAAACTATGCCGTCATTCCTGCCCGCCTGTGTTCCCTGTCCACCAATCATGATCGCGCATGAAGCAGCTCTCAAACCAGAGGTAGCAAACCTAACCTCACCCGAAGGAACATCCTTAAGATAGAAGGATGTGAAGGAGTTAGGGGAACGCCAAAAGGCAGCCCGCAAGATATCTTCCAAAGGAATACCCTGAAAAAGCGCCCAGGAAGTCAAAACACTCCTGGTATCCTGCGCTCTTGGAGGATTCTCAGACAGAAGAGCCTCCGAACCCGCAGCTTGGATAGCCTCGACAATCCAATGGGAGACAGTCTCCTGTGATGCTGGGGAATAAGGGTGACGGGAAATGAGAAAGAGCTGATCATCCTTACGAAAGACCTTAGTCCTATCCAAGTACCATTTGAGAGCCCTAACAGGGCACCAAGATTTGTCCTCTTTGACAGAAGAGAATTCTGACAGAGGACCCAAGAACACTTTGATTGAGCCAGAAGAATCCGTCTGATTCTTGGCAATAAAGGAAGGTCGAGGGACAAGACGTACACCTTGCCTTTCCCACCTGATATGCCCGGGCGCCGTAGAGAGAGCCTGAATAGTGCTTCTCCTCTACCCAGAAGCAATAGCGACAAGAAAGGCGGTCTTAATCGAGAGATGGTGTAACAACGCTTTGCACAACGGCTCAAAGGGCGGTTTGGCCAAAGCGTCCAAAACCAAAGGAAGACTTCACGCAGGAGTCAACTGGCGATTTGCTGGTCGTTTTAAGAAGAACGACCTCAGCAAATGGGTCAAGAAGGGAAAGTTCGAAACTCCCGAACCATCAGAAAAACCAAGGTGAACCGCAGCAATAGCTGAACGGTATCCACGAATGGTAGAGAGAGATCTACCCTTATCGAAAAGGGCGATCAGGAAATCTGCAATAGCACCGACCGGGGCAGAACGGGGAGAAGCTCCCTTCTCCCCACACCAAGCATGGAAGGCTTCTAATCTCGAGTTGTAAACAGCTCGGGTAGATTCTCTTCTACTCTGGACTATGAACTGGGAGGCTCTCTCTGAGAGTCCTGCAGTCCTCGCATCCTCCCCGACAGAGGCCAGGCGGTCAAATGCAGAGCCGCTGGACGAAGGTGGAGGATCCCCGATAGGGGCTGAGCTATGAGGTCTGCTCTCCGGGAAGGGAGAGTGGCCGACCGTCCAGCAGAGACAGAAGAAGAGGAAACCAAGGTCTCCTCGGCCAACAAGGTGCTATGAGCAGAACCCACGCCTGATCCTCCTGAATTTTCCCCAGGACCTGACGAATTAAGGAGACCGGCGGAAAGGCGTAACCCCGGAAATTCTCCCACTGAAGGGAGAACGCATCGAGGGCCCAAGCTTCCGGATCTCGCACTCGAGAGCAGTATCACGGGAGGCGATGATTGAGAGATGTCGCAAACAGATCTATCTCTAGAGGGACCCAGACTGAACTGAGGTAATCGAAGACCTCTTGATTCAGTGTCCACTCGTAGGGAAGGCACATGCCCCGGGACAGAAAATCTGCAATCAGATTGTCCTGGCCGGGAACATAGGAGGCGATCGGAATCACTCGGTGAGACCGACACCACCTCCAAAAGCTTGGCGGTCAGATCGTTCAGAGTAGTGGAACGTGTCCCGCCATGTCGGTTGATGTAGGCAGCAACAGTGGTGTTGTCTGTCAAAATCAGGACGGAGCGACCTACAATCATGTTCTCGAAATGACGGAGAGACATGAAGACTGCCATCAACTCCAATACATTGATGTGGGGCAAGGTGCACAGGTGTGACCAGTCCCCCGAGACCACCTGGTCCGAACAATGGCTAGAGAGCGAGAAGTGTCACTCGAGCGAGACGAACTGCAGGTTGGGGTACTGCCCACAGTCTTATCGGCGAGAGGTATTGGCCTATTGAGGCACTCCCTCTCCCCGTTATACATTGTCTCTATCCCCGAGAGAGATATTGGCCTAGTGCGGCACTCACTCTCCTGGTTCATCCCGCATCACGGGGCGAGCCTCACACGAGGTAGGCCCTAACTTACCTACAGTCGAAGCTCCGGGGAAGATAACATTGGTGTGAGATGAACCTCTCGCAGCCAACCCTCCCAAGGCTAGGCGAGTCCCCCCTGGGGAAACACTAGCCGTACGAGACGGAGACTTCGACATGCCTGAAAACAAAGACAAGCAAACAAATATAGAACTAATATATGACAACAACCAACTCACAATACAGAGTGGGAATAAACCCCTATTTCGGAGAACACAACGTTCTGATAAACCTGCTTGTCTAAGCGCGTTGAATCAACCACCTACAAACACGGGGGAAGAGCCCGACGTGGCGTACTAGACACAGTCTGTGTGTAATGCCCAGAAGGGAAAGAAAAACGGCAAAATAATTTGATTAAAATACCGTGAAGGAGGTTGACTTAGGAAAAGTCCAATACACCAAAAAGTGTGTAAAAGCTTTGAATTTTTTTTTTTTTTTGGAAGTAAAAATCTCGCAATTTAGGCTAAGACTTAGCTCATAGATGTCACTTCTCTGACGGGCGAGAAAGGAAGATGAAGAGCATGGCGGCTGCGCGATCATGATTGGTGGACGGGGAACACACGCGGGCAGGGCGTGCGCGTTTTGACTTAGCTTTTCTCGAATGACGGCATAGTTTGGGAAACTAGCAAATAGGTAGATTCATTGATTTATTGCTGTAAATAATAAAAACATCATGTTCTTACAAAAAACTTGTAATTGCATATATAACCAAGGTAAACAAAGTGAAAATGAGAACAAAGAGAAACTTAAAAAGCCGCAAAGGCCTTGTCTAGAAGTCCTCTATGTAGGTATGTACAGAGGCAATACATAATCTATACTGTCCACACGTAGAAAAACATTGGGTAAATCAGAGCCCGAACAGTTTTCAGCAATCGGGCTTCATTTTATAAGAAAAAACCAGTATGAATTGGGCCGCTCATGAAAGTGTTTATGACAATAGTCCAAAAACTTGATGACACAGAAAAGGTTAAATTTCACAATGGCTACCTGCAGGAAGGAAATGTCTAGCTGAAGGTCAATGTCAATGTCACCAAGGGCATCAAACATTCTGTGTGAGAAGAAATAAAATGGCATTAAAACGTCATTTTGGTAAAGTGGCAATCTGCAATACCTTCCCACTGAATGTTTCAATCTTTCCATCTAAAACTGAAAAGTTGTATCACAGATATCTACATGTATAACTTATATCATAATTTGAAACTAAAGCATCTTCCCTACTTTGTACATTTTCTAAATGTGGATGATCACTTGATTGAATAACACATTTATTTTAAAACCTGAAAGAGATTTACCACTGCTAATATACAGATATATACACCTCCATGAATAATAGCTCTAGCAAAATCAAGTAGCGTTACTAAGTACAATGTGGATGATCACTTGATTGAATGATAACACATTTATTTTCAAACCTGAAAGAGATTTACCACTGCTAATATACAGATATAAACCTCCATGAATAATAACTCTAGCAAAATCAAGTAGTCTTACTAAGTATCTCAAGACAATTAGTCTTGAATCAATTAATCTATTATTACCACCTGGGCAAATTTTGTCACTGTGGTTATATTCATTAGGTGAGCACACTAAAACCTCCTAATAATGCTATTTGCCTTCTTTTATTTCCTTTTTTTTGGGGGGGGGGGGGGTTTGTGCTTTATTGATTGACCCTTCGCACTGTAAACAAAACATAACATAGTATAAAAAAATTAATGGATCATATAATAAATCATAGCTGACTATAACTTCATAAATGAGCATTAAACTGAAAAACTTTGATGTGCTATTATCATCATTATATTATGTGCTATTTTCTACTTCTTATGTAATGAGTACAATAAAAGAGCTAGTGCATGCATGTACCTGTATGATATTGCATGGTTACCAGCTAACTGCTTGACCTGATCAATATCATGAGCTAGAAGAGGGTGCATCTTAGCTTGCTCATCCTCGTCGGAGAAATACTCCTAGAACAAAGACAGACACAAATAATGTCATTGTTAAATGTTAACGCAGAGAAAAGTTGTATATAAAGACCACTCAAGCGAGACAAGAAAAATGGTCTTTTACAAGAAGGTTCATGATACAGATATCAGTGAGAGAATTGCTCAAGGTAGAATAAAGAAGAGATAGATACACTCTTTGTTGCTTGCAGGCCTTAAATTTCATCATTTTAGGGCAAGGCCAGTTTGGCCTTAAATGCCTCATATTTTTAAGGGCCACTGCAAAGGGCACCAAGGCCAAAGTCATTTTACAAAAAGGGCATCGACCTTTGACCTTTGACCTTTGACCTTGAGACCCTAAAATCTAATCAGTTCATCGTCCCTCCCATATGCAAACATGGGCCAGATTAGAAGCTGATCTGTCAAACAGTTCTTCAGTTATTGCGAGAACTAACCATTTTTATGTACATAATTACCTCTGTGACCTTTGACCTTTGACCTTGAGATCCCAAAATCTAATCAGTTCATCGTCCCTCCCATAAGAATACATGGGCCAAGTTAGAAGTTGATCCACCAAACGGTTCCTAAGTTACGAGAACGAACCATTTTTATGTATATAATGACCTCTATGACCTTTGACCTTTGACCTTGAGACCCCAAAATCTAATCAGTTCATCGTCCCTCCCATATGCATACATGGGCCAAGTTACAAACTGATAAAAAAAAAAACGGTTTTGAAGTTATCGCTAGAACGAAAAGGGGACGGACGGACGACCCGGCGGAGGCATAAAAATAATATTTAGGCCTAAGTCATGGCGATGTTTTAAAATCCCCAAGCTCCTAATGATCAAATCCCTGTTTCATTTTCTTCCCTTCGACCCCATGATTTCTATCCTTTTTTTGAAGATTTCACACAAATCCCACACGTGTCCCTTTCCTTCCTTTTGACAACACAAATTCCTTACTTTTTCTGGATTTCACACACAGCGTGTGTGTGTGTGTTTAATTGAGTTTTTACAGACGTGTATCAATCAGATATGATTATTTACGTCTGGGGACCGACCTTTAACGTCACCATCCGAAAGACGTGACTCAGTCTCGAACCTGGATCCGCTGAATCAGTTTATAACTTCCACTCTTAGCTGGATTACAGGCGCACGCCACAACGCCCAGCATTTTTATTCTTGAACATAAACTCTGCTATGTAAAAGTTGGTTAGACAATTCAAAAAGATTGGCTTAAATTTCACTTCTATTGTAGCTCAAAGCTGAAAACTCATGACACAATTCAATCTCCAGTAAAAAACATTTGTATTCTTTTATAAAATTTGATTTTTTGTTGGATTCCTGTTTCAAAAAGTTGGTTTTGGTGTCAAAATATTGAATTTCTCTGAATATCCTTCCTTCTCAAACATGTATAGTCACATGACTCAAGTTTGCGATCGCGAACACATGTCATGTGACTTTTATATGTTTGAAAGGGAAGAATAATCAACGAAATTCTATAATTTGACACCAAAACAGAATTTTTAAAGCAGGAATCCAACATGAGGATGAATTGTAGCATCATGAGATTTTAGCTTTGGCTAAAATAAAAGTTAAATTCAAGCCAATTTTTTGAAGTGTCTAACCAGCTTGTACATAGTAAAATTTATGCACAAATTAAATGCTACATGTAGCATAATTTTTGTCTGTGAACTATATAAAATAAAATAATTACAATGCGGTGTCCAATGACCTGGAAGGAGGTGAAAAACTAGGCTTCGAGCATCACGATCCAAGGTCCAGAACGGGTTTCAAAACGAAGCGGCTTGTACTCAAGCGCTAGGCTTCACTTTTTAAGCGTGGCGCAACTTAGTGTAGTCAAAACATGAGTCAAAATCAGGTTGCGATATTTTCGCGAACTGCGCTTTTAATCAGTGACAGCGAACGCATGGCGTGTATGCAAAAATTTTATTGACTTTTGAAGATGAAACAAATCTAATGTATTACTTTACATGTACTTGCAGAGCATATTACAAATTACGGAAAAGGGCACGACAGCCAGTTTGAAAAAAACAGCACAGCCTTTTTGGCCGTGCATTTATCATTTTTTTGGCCAGTCAGTAATAGGGGCATCGACGGCCTGGTCACCGATGGCCATCAATTAATTTTTTCCCTGTGCTTGATGATGAAACTTTGCATTTCAATATTAAAGTTAACGCTTAAATCATTGACTTTCATTAAAACTAGAAATGTCCATTGCCGCGCAATGTATCCCCCAGCACTGGCTGCGATTCGAAGGGGGGACAAAGAACCTCCCCCCTACCCTCCCTCAAACAAAAGGATGGCGTAGAGATTGCCGCCTGTGGCCTGGACTATTGTCAACACTAGGAGCTGCATCACAAAAACAATGTGTGTACATTAGAGTATAATGCATCTCTATAGAAAAATCGAAAGAAATCTGTCAAGAAATGTGACCTCAGAGCACACACAAGATATCCACTAATATGACCTTTGACCCTATGAAAGACGGAACACTGGGGACAGCATCACCAAAAACTGTAGAGGTCTAGAGTAATTTATGGTGGACCTCCATACAAAATCTGAAAGAAATCAGTCAACAAACGTGTCCTCCAGAATGCATGCAACCAAAATATGACATTTGACCCTATAAAAAGCGGAACACGGGGCAGCATCAGCAAACACTATAGATGTGTAGATTTCACTAAGACACACCTCCATATAAATTTGAATGAAATCTGTCAAGAAATGTGGAAGTTAGAGTGCACAAAAGACATATGACCTTTGAATCTATAAAGGACGGAACAATGAGGGCAGCATTATCAAAAAGTATAAATTTGTAGATTGTACCAAGATACGTCTCCATACAAAATTTGAAAGAAATCCACGCTGGGCCACTCAGGGACTTAACTTGCAGTGAATTGTTTAAGTCCAACACTAAAACTTATCTATTTGAGATGCCATAACTTGAAAACAGACATTATTTTATTGATTATCTTTATGATCTTTTGTAATTGTGTAGAAATTGTATGTTTGTATTCTATCATATCTTTCTTTCAATCATTCTTTTTGTAAGCGCCCTGAGCATTTAATCAAAATGGATTTGGCGCTATACAAATTATTATTATTATTATGAAATGTGGCCTGCAGAGTGCACTCACGCCATCCCCGAAGTATGACCTTTGAGCCTATAAAAGACGGGACACTGGTGGCAGCATCACCAAAATCTTTTGGTTTCTAGATTATACCAAGAGACACCTTCATGCAAAATTTGAACAAAATCCGTTGAGAAATGTGACCGCTAGAGGGCACACATATTAAGTAATTAATGCGCTAGCAATGCATGCCGGTGAGGCGGAGCAAAGATGATTTGAAATTAATTGATTATAAATATTCATATAAAATCGATTAAATGTCCTCAGTAAATTTAAAAAGCGTAAATGGTGTTTGATAGACATACTCTTTCCAATGTGACACCTTAGCTGAAGTTGGCTAGCCTTTTATTATTTTTAAAGGATTTATTTTATCAGTGGTGCACTTCCACTGTTTCCATGTGCGAATGGGCGGAAATTTCGGCTAGCCTTGTTTCAGGCTAAATATCTTTTTTTTATCGCCAGGAAAGTGCCCAAATAAGGTACTTCATTTGGGAGATTTTTATATTTTGTCTCTGTTCTGTGAATTTAAAATTTCTACCGAGCGATGTTCAAAGTATGATGTTTAGACAACCTTTGTTATAACATGTAAGTGAATGGGGCCGATAATTACTTATGTGAGCTCAAGAGCGCACACAAACTATCCCAAAAATATGGCCTTTTACCCTATAAAGATGGAACACTGGGGGCCAGCATCACCAGAAATATAGGTGTCCAGATTTTACCAAGATACACCTCCATACAAAGTTTCAAAGAAATCTGTTGAGAAATGTGACCGCTTGAGCGCACACAAGAATGTGACACTGCGACACTAAAGTGCTAGTGTGTAGTAGGTAAAACCAACCAATAGTTTAAAGCAACTCCTTTTTAAATGAGTATTGATACCTTAGCCAATCATTTTGTCCCATTTTTATAATTAATTTTCAAAAAATCTACATCAGAAGTATAATTTAAATTGGGAATGTCCTCAATGTAGTAGGTCTATAAACTTAAAACAGTCATGAGTAAACAATAATTTTTAAGTTGCTTTGGGTCTGTGGAGCTCTATCTTGGGTTTGTCTCATAATTCTGGTAATAACACCACAAATCCTACTAAACCTACATTACCTGGACATCTTCTCCATCTGTATTATAATAGTCCTCCTCGACATCGTTGTCATCATCATCACCATCATAGTCGCTGTCGTTTGTATCATCACCATCTTCGATCAAGATATCATTCACTATGGAAGGTATATTCTGCAAGGCAAATGATAAATTCTATATTATATTTGCTACAAAATCAAGCAAGAGACTTAAAGGCATTGAGTAACTTTGTTGGAGATCAGAAGATAAAAAATCTGAATTAGCTCATGCTGCAATGATAATTAGAAACCTTTAGGTCAGTCGGGAATTGTATGACTTTTACAGGTCATTTGCTGATTTCATTATCAATATATTTATAATTTAAAATCGAAATTTTATAAGCGTATGGCATGACGCTTATAACTTGTAACGGTCGGCATACCTCCCTCTTTCGGCAAACGCACAGCGTATACGGCTATTTGCATTGGCCTGCCGCTGTGGGGTGTAATGCTGACAGAGCTTGCAATACCAAGGATTGATAACTCGGCAATACTATCGCGCGCTAGAGAACGCTTGAGCGCTGGAGCTCATCCCTGGGCAATGGGCTAGCCTAGCCTGTCGATCGCCTGGCCTGGCCGGCGGGCGGTCGCTGGGGTAGTCGCGACATCATGTGTGAGCAGAATTACCAAATTTTGATTATTGCATGGTAATCCTACATACATGAATAACAAATGTTTTTGCCTGACAATAAAGAAAGAGAAAGAGGAAACAAATGAAAAAGCATTTAAAAGTGGAAGGGGAGGTCGCACATTTTGAAACATGGACGAAACAATCCATACGACCAGCTCTATACCAGAGACGTACTAGAAGTTGTGTAAGGGAAGGAGGGGCTGCGCTGGAGCTCGGATCCCGGTCGGAGGGAGAGAGAGGGAGAGAGATCGGAGTGGAGGAAATGCAGCCCTGTCGTCATTCACAATTATTGCCGTACGAGGCATGGGCTGGTCTCAGAGCTCGCCACTCTGTTTTTATTTTCGGGTAACGGCCACCGCGCGCGGAGTTCGAGTGCCCGCAGGTCCAATAAATTTATTTCTCGCTCTCGAGGAAATGGAATCATTCATGTCGACAATGTTTAGCAAAATAAAGGAGGCGACCCCCAGGAGCGAAAATATCCCTTACGCCCATGTCACATTTTCCAAACTAATTTCGGTTAC